>CM042693.1:419275116-420475116 GCA_023614405.1 Avena insularis | reverse complement strand
GCAAGAAAGTTGGTTTTAATGCTTCTTCATTTGAGAACACTTGATTCTTTCTTTGCTTCTTATGCCTAACTTAAAGGCGTTAAAGAAAAGTACTTGTTGGGAGATAACCCAAGAGTTTTATATGAGTCTTGGAAGTTATTACTTCAGTAATAACCGCTCCTTATCCTTTTTTTTTGCTTTTTGTGCCAAGAGTAACCTCTAATGAGAGTAAAGTAATGATTGGGAAAGTTGCTGTCCCGAAACAGATTTCTGTGCTTCACCGTAAAAATTCCTGAGAGAGCTCTGTATGTCGGATTGAGCTGTAATTTTTTGTGCTTCTCTCCCAGGTTGTTATCTAACTTTCGTTATTTCAAAACTTTTTGATTTGAGCAACAAAAGGTCTTCGAACAAATTCGTCTTTACCTGCTGGTCTGTTTTGACAAATTTCTGCCATTTTCTGCATTTGCTTCTTGTTGGTTCCTTCTTGAGTTATTTTGAGGAATTGAGATTTTTGAGGGAAGTGATACAGTAGCTAGTGTTCTAATGTAGGTTTATTTGGTGTTAGAACTGAACCTTTAGACTTATTTATCTTAAGTGCACTAATGTTGCTAATGAGATTGTGTGAAGTTTTGTATGAAGGAAAATTTTCAGGTGTATGGAAGGAATGAGTAATGAGATGAAGGATGGACTAAAGCTCAAGCTTGGAGATGCCACGCGTGTAACCCCAAGAAATATCCAAGAAGTACAAGCGTCAAAGCTTGGGGATGCCCAAGGCATCCCCTTCTTCATCAATAAAAATCCCAGGTTTCTTCCAAACGCTTCATTTTTATTGTTTCATGCACAGTTGTGTTGTTCTTGGAGCGTCTTCCTTTTTGTTTTCATTTTGGTTTTTAGTTTGCTTGGTTTGCTTAGTTTTCTGAATAAGTTGGCTGGACCCCCTCTTTCACACTTTGGTTTGCAAATAGTTTGGTTTGGTTTGGAAAAGAGTAGGAAAGTTCTTACTTTTGTGGTAAAAAGAGCTCATTTTTGACTGTGGCCTATGCTTTGTCATGCCATGCTTGATATTGTTTTGGCTTTATGCTTAGTATTCTTTGCTGTATCATGACTTGTTATAAACAATTGAGATTGCTTAATGTGCCTTGGATGAATCATGCGTTGCTTTAGCATATTAAAGCATAGTATAGTGGTATTCTCCTTTGATGCTTTATTTGGGTTGACTTGGCACATGCTCACACCATGTTATGACTGTCACAAGTCACCATAGCCTTTATGATCCTTTAGTTTTCAACTTGTAGTATCACTTTATGCTTTGATCAATGATGTTTTGTCGCTCTGCATGATTATGGCCATTATTGCTCTCTTAGTTTGTCGCTCCCAGTCTTTTGCTAGCCTCCACAACCAAGTATGAGTTCCACTCATGCATCCAACTCCCTAAACCAAGTTATTCCAAAGAGTCCACCATACCTACCTACTAGGTTATGCTATTCCAAGTATATTCATGCTTTTGTTTACCTTCCACTTGTTATGAGAAAACTAGTGATTAAAGCTCTCACGAACTTGATGGCACACTTTACTTTACTTGCCCTTAATAAACTTGAACCATTCTGTCGTCTATGTTGTATATGCTTGCACTTATTTGTTGGGAATTAGCAGAACCACGCTTTCATGGGGAACGCTTTCAACATTGCACTTGGTACTTGTACCTAGTTGATATCATGCTCTTTTGTATATGGATGTAAATGGTGTGAAATGAAAGGGAGCTTGTAAATCCATGGAGTTATGTATATGTGTTAGAAAGCACTGGGCTGGTCTAATCCATGTGACATGGTGGAAACCTGCAGTAACCATAATGAGCTGTCTATGAAGCGTTCTTCTTATAAAAAAAGTCCTATATTGAGAAAAAGGAGAAAAAGAGATACTATGAAAAGAGGAAGAGAGAAAAAGCACCATATTCCCATGGTAAATAAGAAGAATCTTTGAGATGCTCGTTATGCCTTCCTTGTCATTTTGATATGGGGATTCTTTCGTATCGTCGGGCAAGGGGTACCCCGTTGGCGGTTCTCAATGATGCACATGTACTTACAATGACAAGAACTTACCGGTGACTAAACTTGAGTAGCATGAGGAGCGGCCCTCGTATACAAGGGACATGAGATTTCTAACTTATACTTCGTCAAGCATGTACACCATAGTTTGTTCACTTTAACCTTAATCACTTCAAGATGCTTATGATAGGGGCAATGAGAGGTGAAAGCTGTAAGTACCATAATTTTTGGAAGCTCTTTATGAGACTTGAATCCCTACTTACTTTTACAAAAGGCCTTTCTCCCACCATTATATTGAGTCTCCACCTTCTATCTTTATGCACCTACTTTGATAGCATAGTGGCCATTCTTAGTTCTATGTGCATTGTCCCAAGACTAGTTGATTGATGCATGACTTGTTATTACTTGTTTGAAACTATTGTATCTAGTCACTCTTATGAACTTTGAAGGTGTCCTATGCATTTATATTTGCTACTCTATTGAGGGACAAGCTGAATACTATTATGCTATGTTTTCTTTATGTGAAACAAACAAACGTCTCGCAAAGCATGTTATTCATGAATCTTTTGTTTGTGCCTTTTCATGTTGCATCATAGTTTCTTTGCTTATTGCTAGAACTTTGTCTTTCATGTTATGATTGAAGTACTATAATCCCAGCCTTGAATGTTTTGCAAATACTTTGATCAAGTCTTTGATGGTGCATGTAACCTCAAAAATTATTTCTTTTTATCACTTACCTACTCGAGGACGAGCATGAGTTAAGCTTGGGGATGTTGATACATTGCAAATGTATCTATAATTTTTGATGTTCCATGCTTGGTTTTATCCACTTTCTTGTGTTTTGTTCCAACTTTGGAGTACTTTTCATATGATTTCTTGGACTAACCTATTAACAAGAGCCACAGTGCCAGCTGCCTATTTTCTGCTGTTTTTGGTTCCAGGAAAGTCAGAAAATGAATATTCTCGGAATTGGACGGGACAAAAGCCAAAATGCCTATTTTTCCGGAATGGATCAAGTGCCAGAATACGAGACGGAGAAGGGCCAGGGAGCCACCACACCACCTGGCCGTGCGGCCAGGCCCAGCCCACGCCAGGGGGTGGTGTGGCCGCTCCCGACACCCCCTCGGCCTCTCCTTCCGCCTATAAGTTTCCCTCGGGACAAAAACCCTAAGGACCCGATCAAAAAATCCACAAAAGAGTCTGTAGCCGCCATCATCTCCATCCCTAGATTGGGAGGGATCTGAAGCTCTTCCCGGCACCATGCTTGGGAGAGGAATTCACCACAGGCCTTCTTCATCACCATGCAAGCCTCCGGTGTGATGCGTGAGTAGTTCATCCTTGGACTACTGATCCATGTAGTAGCTAGATGGCTGGTTTCTCCTCCTTTGTGCTTTCATCTTTAGATCTTGTGAGCTCCATTCATGATCAAGATCATCTATTTGTAATTCATACATGTTGTGTTTGCGGGGATCCTATGGATATTGAGATGCTATTTCAGATTGATTATTGATTCTATCATGTCTTTGTTATTTGTGAACTTGCATGCTTTTCGTTGTTAGTAGCTATCTTGGCCAAGTAGATGCTAGCAACTCCAAGAGTTAGTATTTATGCTCGATAGTGGGTTCATGCCTCTGGTAATCTGTGGAAGTGACAGAAATCTCTAAGGTACTAGATGTGTTGTTGCTACTAGGGAGAAAACAACAATCCTTTGTTCATAGAACAATCGTATTGTTTACGTTACCTTGATTCGTAAAGCAATAATCTGCTTGCAACTTAATCTTTGGAGGGGTTCGGATGATAACCTAAAGGTGGATTATTAGTCATAGATGCAGTTGGATGGCGGTCTATGTATTATGTTGTAATGCCCAATCAAGTCTCAAAGGAGTCAAGATGATTAGTATATGCATGTATTGCTTTCTCGGTGTTTGTCAATTGCCCCGCTGTAATTTGTTTACCCAGCATGTTATCTATCTTAAGGAGAGCCACCTCTAGTGAACTTTGGATCCCGGTCCTTTTCTTTTACATACAATCTATAAACTGTTTACTGCTTTGTGTTTACTTTCTGCAAATTATTACTTCCTTCCATTCGATACGTTTAATCCTATGTTTTCAGCAAAACACGGTGAGATTGATAACCTCATCACAAGTTGGGGAGAGAGTTCTGTGGTTGTGTTGTGCAGGTCTCCACGTTGCTACTAGCACCGGTAGTGCGCCCTGCCAACGCTCAGCTAGTAACACCTTTGGGGTGTTTCCTTGCTCCTACTGGTTCAATTAAACCTTGGTTTCATAACTGAGGGAAACTTGCTGCTGTGCTCATCATACCTTCCTCTTGGGGTTCCCAATGAGCTCTACATCAACCACGAGTCATCAACACTTTTCTAGGCGCCGTGCATTGAGCCATCAGGGTTCAATTAGAGTTGGGTGAATGTGGTGATGCGCTACGCGACAATGGTTACTGATCGAATTAAGGTCAACGGGCAGGCCACAGAACAATTCACACCAACGAGGGGTCTACGTCAAGGAGATCCACTTTCACCTTATTTATTCGACATTTGTGCAGAAGGACTAACCGCGCTTCTGAAGCAAGCTGAAATTCATGGAAGGTTGAGTGGATTGAAAATATGCCTGAGGGCACCTAACCTTACTCATCTTTTCTTTGTTGATGATTCCGTTATTTTGTTCAAGGCCAGGAAGGAAGAAGCTAGAGCACTGAGGGAGATTTTACAATTATATGAGAATTGTTCGGGTCAATGTATCAATACAGATAAGTCGTCCTTGCTCTTCGGTCCTAACACTAAACGTGGTTTGAAGGCGGTGATCAAATCAAAGCTGGGAATTCAAAGTAAAGATTGGAATGATAAATGTCAACACCCAGTTTTTTAATCCCAGATGCCTGTTATGTCATTCATCGCAATCCTAGTATTACCATTTTTGCGAGACATAACAGATTGGATATCACAGTACATCATCCATTACAAACCATACATAAGGTCTTACACAAATAAGGATCTCATGATCCAGTCTTAATACAACAAGCAGCGGAATAAAATATAAGCGTAGCGGTGGGGTCCATCTTCAGGGGCACATGCAATGCTGACGAAGGCAGATAGTCCTAGTTATCATAGCCGTCCCACTGGCCATCATCTTGGTAGTCTCCTTCATAGTCTGGCCATGAGAATAGCCAGGGACAAAAGCCATGAGTACTCTTTAAGTACTCGCAAACTACTACTAATAAGTAGTATAGTTCTAAGTTAAAGTGCTAACTCTAAGTTTAACTATAAAGTTAAGTTTGAAACCTAAGCTGAGTTCAGAAGCAAAGAAAGATAAAATAAAGTTCTAGAATCACTTAAGTTAGGAAACTATTGTTATAAACACAACCCTATTGTGGTCAAGTCAAGATTCATCATTCATTTCATAATTTATTTTAAAAACATCTGACAACGAAACAGTATGGCCATTCCAACTGTCCATAACCGCGGACACGACTATTCGAATATCTTGACACTCTGCAGAGGTGGTACACTTTCACCACAAGATTTGATTCATCTGTCAGGGATAACCCTGAATCATCATACTTAGTATGCAGATAATCAAGCATAACCTTTCCTTTACACACCCTAGTATAAGCACCTCTCCTATGAGCATGGCCTCCCAACCATGACCATCTGTCATCTTGGGCACTGCATAGGTGGACAACATTGAGAGGTAGCCTCAGCTCAAACCTCTCCCACGAGGGAACTAATACTAATACATATAAATTTCCAGCTAAGCCTTACCCAATTCAGGTAATGTGGTTGTATGGTAAATTTGGAATGGTATCGCATCCGAATCCAACCATCAGTTTTTGTAAAAGTGCTAAGGCTCATGCCTCAACATTTTCACCATCATAAACCATTTGTGTTTCTCAACACATGTCAAAACATCTCAATAGAATGACTCATCATCCCAAGGTTTTCATAATTCATTTTCACCAAGTATTCCCATCTAAAGTGACTCAAGTTTTTATCTACTCTAAACTACTAAGTTTAGAGTGTTCACTAAGGTGGAAAGATGGGATCAATCTCATGCCATGGAATGACATCTAAAGTTATCTCTATAGGTCAAGTTTTATACTCTTTATGCTACCTTCAAAACCACTAAAGGACTTTGGGTAAAGTAAAGGACGTAAAGCTTGAAAATAATACTTGGGGTAAATACTAGTCAAATGGTATAACCAAAGCATGCCTAATGCATCTTTGCTTGGGTTATCTAGATTTCAAGGGTTATCTTGCATTGTTAATGGTGGCTTGCTAGTATAATACTTGCAAGTGTTAGCTTGCCAATAGTAGCTTGCCTTGGTTGGTGCAATGGTTGAAGTTTTCTTCCTCTTCTTCTTGGTAGAACTCCTCCTCCTCGAAAGCTTGGTCGGTACTATCGTCTATAAATACATACGGAGTACACAATCACCAAACAATACTTAACTAGTCTAATTAGCACTCCAAGGCACACATTTTGATGATCTATTATCATCACAAGCATCACAAGTTTTATTAACTAGTTTCATTCTTTTTATTTTAGAAAAGTAATTTCTACTCATTGAAAATTAACTAAGATTTATATTCACCCCTTCAAATATGGGATCATGTGGACACATGTCATCACCACATATTCTAACATGTGGGAATGTGATTTAAGGGTTGGATCACAATTACTTTGGTTCAAGTTCATTATTTAATGATTTAAAGTGACTAGAAATGCCTAATAGCATTATTTTGGTACTAGTCCAAAGTCACTGCATGTAAACCTTAATATTATTACATATTCAGATAGATATGGTGAAATGTGATTTTTGAGAGTTGGAATCAACTCAAAAGCTATCATGGTTGATTTTATAAAAATGTTTGAATGTGCAAAAGCTTCTGTTTTGTTATTTTTACTAGGAGAGATCTCTAACTCTAATTGAATTAAATCCAACGGGCTTGGGTATATCTTTTCAGTAGCTTTCTAACAAAATCGGAATCACTCCATTTGGATTTGTAAATCTCTCTGAATTGATTTTCAAACTAAGAGACAGAACTAGGTTCAAACTAAAAAGAAAAATCCTAATTTGAATTAAATGGGTCGCGCGGGAAAGCTAACGGGCCGGCCCAGTGGCACTCATGGCCTTGAGGCACAGGTGACAGGGGTCCACGGTCAGCTGACTCATAACACGCCGATGCAGGCGATGTGGGCCGTTAGATTAGAACTAGGATCGACGGCTGGGGCTCGTCGTCGACGACGGACAGGTCGCCGGCGAGGTTTAAACCTAGCGGCTAGGTGGGGGTGCTTAGGGGGCGTACCAGGGCTCCAGCAACGACGGCGATGGGGGCAAATGAACTGGTGGTTAACGACGAGCTCAGGGGTGGTCGAGGCAACTCCGGGGGTGGTCGCAATCAGCGGGGCCCTTCTCCTCCAGAGGCGGCCAGCTCCGGTGAAATTCCGGCGACTACAAGCTCGAGCGGCTCCGGGGAGAAGTGGGGACTGATCAGTGCCAAGAGGGGAGGTGACTGGTGTGCAGAATATGGCTGGGGGTGGCCTCTATTTATAGCTCGACGATGCGACCGAGAGGCATGGGCGGGCGACTCCGGCGAGGGCTGCACAGCGTGCTAGTGACGTGGCTCGAGGTAGGGGATGGTGGCTGATCTCCTGGCGGTGCTCTAGGGCTTAAATGTGGGCTTAGGGGCGGTGGTATGCGGTCGGGCGGTGCGCATGCTCTGAGCGGCAGAGGCGGCGGTCTCTACGGCGAGCGGTGGCTATGGTGCAAGGGGCGGCGAACGGGCATGTCTAGGGTGTTCCCTGGGTCATGGCGAAGCGGTGGGCGCATGCTGCGGTCGAGGGGCGGCGTGTACACGCGTGTCGGGCGCGGCGCTCTGGCGCGTGCTCGTCATGGCGCAGACACTCAGTGCACGGTGCACTGACGGTGGTCCACGACTCAGCTGTGCTCGGGGAGGGGACATATGGTGGCGGTGAGGTCTGGGCTAGCTACTAGACATGGTGAGAGGGAGAGGGGTGGTCTGCTGCGGCGATGGCATGGTCGGCCGACAAGCATGGTGCTCGGGTTGGTATGGCATTGCTGCTAGGGGGTAGGGGATGGGGTGTAAATGGCCTGGTTGGATCAAGTGGAGACAATGGGATTGTTTTGAGGATAAATGGGTGCAAAACCCTGTTGAAAACAGTGAGCTAGATACTAGGTGTAATCTCTGCCTGCCATGTGTTTGTGGAAATGGCCGCAAGAAAATTACTTTTGAATTTTGAAAAGATTTTTGGTGGGTGTGCTAGGCATAAGCTTGATACTCTGTGGGTGCTTGGGTTTTGAAATTTGAGCTCATTTGAGTGGTTTTTGAAATAGTGGGATCTTCCCATATGAACTAGATTCAATTTGCAAATGCCATTTAAATTTGGTGTTTGAATGTTTTTGGCAGATCACAAGGTGGGCTTTGGTACATCATTACATGTACTAGCAAGGGGTGCAAAGATCCACAATTGTTTCTGTTAGGTTTTGAGTACTAGGAATAGCCAAAGTAGACATGGTAGTTAATTTGGCACAAATGACCATTTGCTTCTTTTATTCATTTTGACTTGTTTTTCTTTGGGAATTGTTTGGGGATGATTTAGATGATGTTTATTTCACCTAAGAATCATTTTATAAGCAATGGATCACTTAATCATGGCAATTCCAAATAACTCCTATTTAAATGCACACACATATGAATGCTTTGATAATTTTAAATGGAAAAGTTTTTGTTAACCCTAATTTTGATGATTTGGATCTTAATAACCTTGGATTAAAGTTTTGGGATGTTACAATAAATATTTGGGTATGCCTGTGAATATAGGTGGATCAAAGAGGAAGGCCTTTTCTTATATCAAAGATAAGATTTGGAAATTTATTCAAGGATGGAAGGAGAAGCTCTTATCAAAGGCAGGGAAAAAGGTTTTAATCAAGGCCGTTGCGCAAGCAATTCCAGCTTTTCTTATGTCCTGTTTCTATCAAACAAAAGGTTTTTGTGATGAACTGAGGGCACTCATTGCCAAGTATTGGTGGAGTCAGCAGGGCAAGGAAAACAAAATTCACTGGTTGAGCTGGAAGAAGCTGATGAAACCAAAAGAGTAGGGAGGGTTGGGTTTCCGTGACATCTATGGTTTCAACATTTCCATGCTCTCTAGGCAAGTGTAGTAGTTCATACAAAACCCCAACAGTCTATGTGCAATGATCTTGAAGGCAAAGTACTTCCAAAATTGTCAAATCCTGGAGGCTAAACTATGCGACAATATGTCATACACCTGGCGTAGCATCTTGCACGGTGTGGATCTGGTGAGGAAGGGAGTGGTTTGGAGGGTGGGAGATGGTGAAGTGATTAACATCTGGAATGATCCAGGGCTTATAAGAGCTTGGTGTAGGAAGGTTATAACACCTAAGGGTGATAACATTCTGAATAAGGTAGTTGAGTTGATTAGTCCGATAACTGGGCAGTGGGACCAGGAGGTAGTGGACACTTTCTCAAATCAGGAGGCCTGGATGATTCTGAATATGCCTCTAAGAGAAGGAGCTGTCAATTTCCTTGCTTGGCACTTTGATCCAAAATGCATGCACATGGTTTGCAATGCTTATAAGCTATACATGGAGGGTGTGCTGAATGCAGAATGAAGAGATGCAGGAGACATCGCTGATCATATAGAGGTGCTGGGTGGCCACGAGAAGGAGATATGGTGGATGATTTGGAAGCTTGAATGCCCGAACAAGGTTAAGCATTTCTGGTGGAGATGTGCCCATAACTCATTGGAGACGAGAGACAATCTTAGTAGAAGGGGTGTTAACATCGATAACCCAAAGTGTTTATTTTGCAATCAGATAAATGAGGATGTTTGCCACCTATTTGTTCGATGCAAGGAGGTTAAAATCCCTTGGAGGGAACTTAGTTTTGAATCCATACGACTGAAAGTTGAATCCAAAGGGACATTGGAAGAGGTGTTGCAAGAACTGTGGAAGCTGACAAAGGAGCAAAGGATCCAGATTATTACTTTCTGGTGGCTTTGGTGGCGGGAACGAAATAAAACCAGAGAAGGTGAAATCCCAGCAAGGTCGAAGATGTGGTCTACCAGATCAAGTGTACTGCTACTGAATATATCTGTTGTTTTGCAAAGGAGATGAATAGTGCAGGTGGGGGACGACTGAAGTGGCAAGTCCCACCTGAGGAAGTCATAAAATTCAATGTGGATGGATCTTTCACTGAAGGAAACGTAGTAGGAGGATGGGCCTTGCTGGCCAGAGAACATGAGGGTGAAGTGGTTGCAGCTAAAGCTGGCTGTTCAGACGCTATTCACAGTGCTTTCACTGCAGAATTATGTGCAATGGAGGAAGCCTTCAATCTTGTTGCGGACTTGGGGGTGATCAGAGTGGTGTTTAAGACTGATGCGCAACTTTTGGCAATGGCACTATCATCCAACAAACGTAACTTCTCAGCGGAGGCGGGCATCATTGAAGACCTCAAGCTCCAGAGTCGCATGTGGTTTTCTTCGTGCTCTATTAGGTTTACCAATCATTCTGCTAATACAGTTGCACATAATCTAGCACAGTATGGCACCAACTGTGTTGTAAACTCCGCTGTGTTGTGGGAGAATGAGGTGCATGCGTGCGCCGTGGACGTTGATAAGGGTGACATTACCCTAAATGTTTCGTCATAAAGCTTTAAGCTTCTCCTAAAAAAAGGAAATCAATCAGGCCATGCAGCTTCCGCACGTATCGGTCAGCCCTCCCAACTCCCAAGCCCAAGAAAGATATGTAGGAAAAAATGCTTCATGTAGAACCTGACTTGAGTTTGGCCCTGATTGATCATCAGACGGCCCGCGGTGAGCGCCTCGCTGCTGTATATGAGCCTCCTTCACAACAATTTCCACCGATTTATATTCTTTCGAGACTGGTTGTGAGCCAGCCAAGCAACAATAGCTAGATCATATATAACAGAAACGGTGATAGCTGCGACGAAGAAGAGGATGGACGACGCTCGAAGGCCGTAGAAGATGGATGAAAAATCCAAGAAGAGGCAAGCTAGCATGGTGCTCTCGGCCATTAGACGTTGACCGGAAAATCCAAGAAACATGAGCAGCAGGATTGTGAGAGAGGAGCGAGGCTGAAAGTTGAGGAGGAGGTAGCCGGAGGTCTCGGGGTCTCTAGTTCAGGGTCGGGAGCGTGATGAGGCAGGAAGAGCTCTGGGAGAGGGGGTGTTTGGACATTGACCAAGATAGGCCAACGTAGTGATAGTTTGAGAGAATAATAACTTGTATTAATTTGATCAAGATTACAGAGAATATACAGGACAAGAGCCGGCCATCCTACAGTTTTGGTAAACTGACTATAGAGTCATAGTCCAATACAAATACATGTCTAATACACCCCCCAAAGTGTCAGTGCCGTGCGCCACGATATTGAGACTGGAGCGAATGTCAATGAAGGAAGATAGATGAAGTCCCTTTGTGAAGATATCTGCGAATTGGGCACTTGTTGAATGTGAAGAACACGGACTTCTCCAAGAGTCGTTTTCTCTCGAACAAAGTGAATATCAATCTCTGTGTGATTTGTACAACGATGCTTCACGAGATTGGAGGCCATATATACTACGGAGATGATGTCACAGTATACAATGGTGGCATGTTTGATGGGTTAATGAAGTTCAACATGCTATTGGCGGATCCAAACGGCTTCAGCTAAAGCATGTGCAACCTCCCTGTATTCTTCTTCAGCCAAAGACCTGGAAACCGTAACTTGCCTTTGCGTAGACCAAGAAACAAGATTATCACCCAAATAAACATAACATCCGGATGTGGGTCATCGAGTATCTATACAAGTTGTCCAGTCTACATCAGAATAAACTGTCAAGCTTATAGGAGAAGAAGAGTTTAGAAGTAAGCCATGATCAAGAGTGCCTTTGAGATTTCGAAGAATCTTTTTGACATGATATAAATGAGGTGCACGAGGATCATCCATAAAGATACAAGCTTGCTAAACGGAATAGGAAATAATAGGGCGTGTAAGAGTGTCATACTAGAGAGTACTAGTGAGACTACGATAGAAGGTGGGATTGGGAACAGGATCACCATCAGTTGATAGTTTGGTGCCAAATTCAACCGGAGTACGGCAGGGCTGGCAATCGAGCATTCCAGCATGAGACAAGAGATCAATAATGTATTAGCGCTGGGATAGAAAAGAGTGGAAGAAGTGTGAGAAGCAGTGATGCCAAGAAAATGATGCAGTGGACCTAAATAAGTCATAGAAAATTCACGGAAGAAGGGAGATGATGTGTTCTAAGAAACAATCATAGGATGTAGTAAGAATGATATCATCAACATAAAGAAGTAAATATGTAGTGTGAGTGGTGGAGCGAAAGATGAAAAGAGAGGAATCGGATCTAGAGGGGATAAAGCCGATGGTTTGAATGAAGGTGGCAAAACGGTGAAACCATGCTCGAGGAGCTTATTTGAGACCATACAAGGATTTGTGAAGAAGATAGAAAAGATTAGGGCGAGAAGGATCCTCAAAGCCTGAGGGTTGTTGACAGTAGACGGTCTCACTTAATGTGCCATGAATAAAAGCATTCTTAACATTGTGTTGATGAATTGGCCAAGTATAAGAAACAGCTAGACTAAGAACAATGAAATGGTACTTGGTTTCACAACAGGAGAAAAGGTCCCATCAAAGTCGATGCCATGCTGCTGAGAAAATCCCCGACAAACCCAACGTGCTTTGTAGTGTGCTAGAGTGCCATTAGAGTTGTATTTGTGACAGAATACCCATTTTCCAGAAACAACATTGGCACCCGATGGTTTAGGAATAAGAGTCCACATGTTAATTTGAAGAAGAGCATCAATTTCATCACGCATTGCGGAGAGCCAGAGAGGGTCAAGAAGGGATCATTTGTAAGAAGTACGAATAGGTGAAATAGTGGGTGTAGCTGTGAGATTGAGACATCGACGTGGAATATGAAAACCTTCTTTCCACGAGTGATATGATCATTTTTAGTGATAGGAATAGGAACGACATTAGGATGAACTACATGTGCAGGAGAGATGGAAAAGAGAGGAGAGTTTTGGTGGGAACTAGTATTAGATGAGGAATATTTGGAGTTGTCTGCCACAGCAAGAGAATGTGTCACAGCAGGCTGCCGCGGGCTAGCAGCTGGTGGAATCTCTATCGCAGCAGGAGATGCGGGAGGGCTGGCGGTAGAGGAAGGTGGCAAGGCAGGATGCCGTGGGATTACGACAGGCTTTCATGGGCTTGCGACAGATGATTTTTCTTCCACGACAGGGGGTTCGGTAGAGAAAGTTGGTGAGAATAGGGGGTGTTGAACATACGGTGTTCGGTTGTTGTTGGGGGGTTTGGAGATGCTGAGACAGTGGCATAGGAATATTGATTTCTTCGAAGACAACATGGCGAGAGATAAGAACATGGCCAGATGTTGGATCAAAACAACGAGAGCCTTTGTGATTGTCAGAGGAACTGAGATAAACGCAGGGTAGGGATCGAGGGGCTAGTTTGTGACGAGCGGTAGAGGAGGTGTTTGGAAAGCATAGACAGCCGAAGACAGGAAATTTAGAGTAATCAGGATGGTGAATGACATGGGTATGCCCTGCTGGTACCCAAGATTGGCCTATATGGTTCGACCCAAGAGAAGCCTGTGGTGTAAATGGAGCCCATGAAGATTCGGGTGGCCCAAGCCCGTGGAGATGTGACTCCTTGGAGGACACGACAAAGAATATATAGGAAGTTTAAAGGGAAAACCCTAATATGTAAATTACTCGCCTGCTATCCCGAGATCTGGCCTCCCTAAATAAAGTCCAGGAGGGGGAAACAAGAATGGCAACGCATAACCCTAGTCCACACACCACCCTATTGCATCTACGCATCCTTTAACCTTCTGTTCCATTGATAATCAAGAGTAGACAAGCAGGAGTAAGGTTTCCCTTCGGGGGCCCGAACCTGGGTAAACTTCGTGTCCCTAATTTTCTTGCATGTTAGCCGAACGAAGCTTAAAACACTCCCCTCTTACTCAAACCCATGTCCATCAACCATGGGCATTGACGTGTTAACCCCATGTCAATTCGCGCCGTCTCTGGGAACTGGGGGCGCTGATATCGCTGCTTCGACGGACCCATCAACTGTGATCTACAACTCCTCTACGGCGGAGAGATGCCTCCTCTTCGGCACCTTCGACTTCACCTTCCACTCGCCGGTGACTGGCCCGGCCTTCGAGTCCGTGGGAGAAGGAACCATCATGACGATCGACAGCTTACACTTCCAGGTCGGCAAGATCGACACGCTTCACTTCCCCCAATCACTCGTCGAATCCTTCAATTGCACCTGCCTCATGGTGCCCACCACTTATTGGCACCCTAAGCGAGCTCAGCGCTTCGGCATAAGCCTACGACACAAACACCAACAACAGTTGCGACTCCGATCTGTGTGATATTTCATTGGAGGACGTCATCTATGGCTCCAGGTCGGAAAGCTACGGGAGCAACGGCTTCCCCAACCGCTACATGTGCGTCGTCATCACCAGCGGCGGTGGAGGCACTCAAGGCAACACCTGCAACGGAGGCCCCACCAATACCGACAACAACATCCGCACCAACGGCAATCCTCCCAACCCTCCCAACCCAGACGCCAACGGTGTAAACGTTTCGGGTCACCCACATATCCACCTCTCGCAGGAAGTGTGGGAGCGAGTCAGGGAAGCCCTGCGAGGTAACCCCCTTATAGACGATGCATCCTGCGAAATGTTGATGGGCTACCACTAGCTCCTAATAAAGGAGTTTAACCGCCAACACATGGTGAACGCTGAACTTGCGGTGCGCAAGTAGGCATCCGATGAATCAAGTGCCCGACGGGAGGCACTCTCCTCCATCAGTGGATCCTCCTCGAAGGACAACGACACTAGGAACACCAAAAGAAACTCCCGGCTCGACCACCTCGATGACAAAGATGGACAAGAGGCCACCAAGGCCCTCGATTTCTCATTCATGTCATTGGACTCTCGGGGTCACATGATCCCCAAAACTCCGCAAGTTGTGGTATAGCATCTACTACATACCTGCCGACCAACTAGCCTCCGGCTGGAGATCCATGATCTGCTATCGCTAAGCTCATATTGGTAGAAGATGCGCTAGCTAAAGAACCAATGCCAGAGCCAAAGAAATCCAAGGCGAATTTCGCGAGGAATCGCTCGCCATCATCTAGCGAGGAAGATCATGACCTGTCGCGGTGACGCCACAGCTCGCGGCCAAGAAGCCGCAATTACGACACGCGTGATGAAATCATGTAGCGCAAAGTCGACAAGATGCGCGCTAAATGCGCATACTCAACAGAGTCAGAGGACGAATAAATAGAGCTCTGCGGAGCTAGCTGCTTTAGCAGAGCCATACGGCAAACTCGAATGCAAAAAGGATTCAAGCTTCCTTCAGATAACCCGAAGTTCGACCGCCTCCAGGAGCCGAAGATTTGGCTGCACGACCACATCTAGTCAGTCAAGTAACATGGCGGATGCAAAAACACAGCCATGCAGTGCCTGCATCTACAGCTGAAGGGTGCCACCAGAGCTTGGCTCAATAACCTGCCTCGCGGCTCGATCCGTGATGACTGCAAGTGCAAAGTTCGTTTGTAGCTAGTTTCGAAATAAAGACATCAATCCCACAAGGAGCAGGAAACTGAAGTCTGATAACTCTTGAAATAAATACTACAATAGAAACGCTAAATAAAGGTCTAAGTGACAAGATAAAATGCGAGTATTGCGTAAAAAGGTGTTTTGGGGTTTTTGGTATAAGAGCAACAATAATTAAAGTATAACAACTGAACAGAAAAAGCAAGTATCGCGTATGTAAGGGATTGGAACTGCAATAGGTAAAAGCGTACCCAGGGAGTAGCGGATACACCACTAGCATTATAAAGAACTAAGGTAAAGATTATTATCATGAACATTCTCAACTATGTATGTGTGGGAGGAATTCCATATTTGGACAAATAGGCAGCAACCATTGCTCACATCATCCTCATAACCACAGCAGTCAGCAATCAACATCAATCAAATTACTGCTTTATTAAGGGGCTTAATCCCGTAGGACATATCCCATGGCATGGATAGTGTTCCGTGAGTTTCCTCGGTTCCCAAGTTGATACATAAGGGGTGCCAACAACTTTATAGTCACTATAAGTGCTAACACACCTCCGTCTACCAACAAGTAGTTCCCTCCATCAAGTCCCCACAAGAGGCAAATATTGAGAGGTCGACTTCTCCCAACATCAAGATGAAGACAATCTAACACATGGTCACAGCAATGAATATCATAATAAACTTTATCTTATTTCAGTATCATACTAGGGTTTCTCTATCTCCCCAAGAACTATTGATCTACTCAGACATGGAGGCAATCAACATCATGGCAATAACAAGGGAATCCATCATATATGAATAGTACATGTATAAATCCACAATGAGTATGGAAATTACAATAAGATCTAGACAAGATGTAGATGGGATGGATAGAGATGGTGGTGATGGAGTGGTTGATGATGAAGATCGATGCCTTAGCCTCCCGGATCTGCGTAGGGCGAAGATGGATCCCCGGTGGACGAGTTCCCCCTCCAGATACCTTCTGGAGGTGAGGTTTTGGCGATTTCTGGTTGTTCTATATGTCGTCTCTCTGATCTAGTTGCACGGGGTGAAACTATTTGAGGAGGCAGTGGCGGCGCCTACTATACGGCATAAACTATACGGCTGGAAAATTTATTCCCGCTGTATAGTTGGTCGTTAAACCATCTGTATGCCTTGATCGCTTCGAGTTTTCTTCTGGTATTATGCATTATATTTCACTCCATGGAAATGATAAATGACCAGGATTTTCTTAGCACAACATTATCACAACCTAAGTGCGATTTCAAAGAGTTTAAAGGTGTATAATTTTTGTATACGCAAGTTTATACATTATATTTCACTCCATGGAAATGGTAATCTCTCAAGATCTTCTTAGCACAACATTATCACAAATTAAGTCCGATTTAAAGGTGTATAAACTTCGTATACACAAGTTTATGCATTATATTTCATTCCATGGAAATGGTAATCTCTCAAGATTTTTTAGCACAATATTATCACATATTAAGTGCGATTTCAAAGTGTTCAAAGGTGTATAAACTTCGTATATGCAAGTTTATGCATTATATTTCACTCCATGGAAATGGTAATCTCTCAAGATTTTCTTAGCACAACATTATCACGTATTAAGTGCGATTTCAAAGAGTTCAAAGGTGTATAAACTTCGTATATGCAAGTTTATGCATTACATTCCACTCTATGAAAAGGGGGAGAAAATAATAATCTCACAAGATTTTCTTAGCACGACATTATCACGTATTAAGTGAGATTTCAAAGAGTTCAAAGATGTATAATTTTTGTATACACAAGTTTATGCATTATATTTTTACTCCATGGAAATGATAAATGATCAGGATTTTATTAGCACAACATTATCATGTCCTAAGTGCGATTTAAAAGAGTTTAAAGGTGTATAACTTTTGTATAATTTCCATATATGCATTAGATTTCACTATATGAAAATGAAGCAATGGCACAAGAACGGGCGCGGGGATGGCTCGGGTCCCATCTTGCAACGCCAACCTGGGTAAGCTGTGGGTCCGGCGCTCACATGGATAAGCTGTGGGTCCGATGCTGATCTGGATAAGTTGAGAGAGGTGTCCACTACAGGAATCGACTGAACACGACCCCACTTGTCAGCATGTAACGGCAAGAGTACACTACGGGACCTGACAGAACACGGTCCTACTTATCAGCACGTAATGGCGAGGGTCCACTACGAGGCCCGACTGAACGCGGCCCCACTTGTCAGCACGTAACAGCAAGGCTGACGGACAGCGAGTTTCAGACCATGTGAGAGTTTCGTACAAGAAGATGGGCAAAAGTGAGAAAAAACTAAGCGATTAGGGAAAAATGATTACAACTAACGAACCGAGGGCACGAAAATAGAAATCCCTATTATTTATACTCCCTCCGATTCAAATTAATGTACTTAGATTTGTCTAGATTCGGATGTACTTAGCACTAAAACATGTCTAGATATATCCAAATCTAGACAAATATGAGAACATTAATATGGATCGGAGGGAGTAACATTTTTTAGTTGAGCTGCTAGCAATCACGCATAGCAGATGGACAAGCAATTTTTTAAGAAGAAAAATAAATAAGTTATATATGATGTTAGTATATATTTTTTATGTTTTATAAAAGCATAAAAAAATTCTTGTGTAGTGGCGAAGCATGCAGTTTATCTGTAGCAATATTTCTGTACTGAGAGGCTGACATGGCCGACTCACCTGCCTGCAGTTAGCGCCCATCAACCTTACCATACAAGAGATCAAGTTTAACGAGCGTGTTTAAAAAATACTTGTACAACAGTCATGACCAGAAAAAAGAAGACCAAGATCAACATGTTTCTTGTCTAGAGAGGCTGACACGTGTACCCCAGCAGCAAGACCATACACAACTGCCGCATCGAACAACGTTACCAAGGTCAAACCGGTGGACGCGACCAAAACAAATGTCCAACATACACACGTTTCGTCTATATAGAAGGCTGGCATGTGGACCCAGCAAGTAGATATTATACATGTATCGAGCAACGTTGCCAAGTTTCACACAGGGAGGCACGAGAGAAGAAAAAAAGTCCAGCATACACACTTTTCCTGCATAGAGGAGGATGACATGTCGACCCAGCAAGTAGATATTATACATGTATCGAGCAACGTTGCCAAGTTTCACACAGGGAGGCACGAGAGAAGAAAAAAGTTCAGCATACACATGTTTCCTGCATAGAGGAGGCTGACATGTGGGGCCCACTATCCTATATAAATGGTTGAAGCAGCGAGCAGCGCTATCAAGTTCGGAACACGAAGGCACGACCGAGGGCAAAAAATCCATCATACACACGTTTCTTCTAATGAGTGGATGACATGTGCGTCCTAGGAGGTTGATTAAATGGTAGATGCATCGAGTAGCGCTATCAACTTCGGAACATGGTAGCGTGAGCGAAAGAATAAACTCCACCATACACATGTTTATTCTAATGAGAGGATGCCATGTGGGTCCCTGCAGCCAGATTAAACGGTAGATGCATCGAGTAACGCTATCAACTTCGGAAAAGGGTAGCACGAGTGAAGGAAAAAAATTCCAGCATACACACGATTCTTCTAATGAGAGGCTAACATGTGCGACCCAGCAGCCTGACTAAGCGACAGACGCCTCGAGCAACATTACCGAGTTCAAATTAGGGAGGTGCAACTGAAAAGTATGGTCCACTAGAGACATTGATGCCTAGGACCCACACGCCTCAAAGGAGTTCGACGAGTTAACATCTCGCAAGGAAATGAAAATCTTGCTTCTGCCACACACCAGCCGAGCTTCCTTCATGTTTTAGCGGTTCTATCATAGTAGAGGGCCGCAAAACCAGAAAAAAAGTTTTCTATCGGCCATGGTCGAGCCAAGAAATTCATCGCGGAAGACGCGCCTTCTATGACGACTGTCGGGCCAAGTCGTTGAGGAAGGAAACATTTCTTGTAGTGCGTGGAACGTCTTGGTCTTCGACTCCGCAGGGAGAGGTTCATCCGCGGTGATCTTGGTCAACGACCTAATCTTCTTTTCGAGCTCCATGGACGACATGTATTCCGCACAAATATGTGTCGGATTTGATGGGCCAGACCAGAGGAACATCAGGTAGCCCCTCACCTGCAGCGGCTGTACATAACGCTGCAGCTAGGTTCGAATGAGGTCTACACCAGAGACCTCCTTGCCACGAATGAGCTGAAGATCCTGCACCCACTGGTACAAGATCTCAACCTCATCCGCTTCACCCGACATAACTATGTTTTTCCAAGACCTCTTCCTCTTCGGCTATACCTTCGAGTCAAAGGGAGCGATGTCGAACATCTACTCTCCTACCTTCTGGTCTTAGATGTAGAACCATTTGTCCCTCCATCCTTGGGCAGAAACGACGAAGATGAGGCTAAAGTACTGCACATGGGGGCTCATGGATATACCGCATTCGCCAATGTCGTACACTATGGATTTTGACCCTGATTGCCTATTCATACTAAAAAGCTTTTTGAAGAGTATGAATTTTGGCTCAATACCAAGCCAGTACTCACAAAGGGTGATGAAGCAAGCAATGTGGAGAATGGAATTGGGAGTCAGTTGGTGAAGATGAATCCCGTAGAAACAAAGAAATCCACAAATGAAATCATGGATGGGAAGAGAAAGAACATGGGATAGGAAAGCAAGAAACATCACCCGGAACCCGGTGGGGGGATCGGGGATTACCTCTGGTCTGGGAACCAAGCAATCAGCCACACTCACCAAGATAACGCAGTCTTGGTGAAGAGGCCGTAGCTCGGGAGCCCTCGGCATGGAGCGCTGCCACGAACCATTGGTGATGCATGTTCCAGTACCCTTCTTCTTGGCAGCGGCAGCGGCACCAGATACAGTACCAGCGGACTTCTTCTTCCCCATCCTTCTCCTATGAAGAGATCACAAGAACAAGCTGGGAAATGCTTCGAGCACGTCCAATGCAAAGAACAAGCCAAGAACAATGGTGTGGAGCAGAGAGACAATGTCAACGGTGCGAGGAGGAAGAGTACCAAAATTACTGCTACAAATTGCTACATAAGCATCAAAGAGATGCTATCCGATGGCCAAAAATTTCCCTTCTGACACGTGGCATGCATCAACACAGATGTGTGGCGCATGCAAAATGAACCATCATTGCACGATCCCCACTCAACATAGAAATCGAGGAGATGCAGTTAAAATACCCCAATTTATGTGTGACTGGTAAAATCCCAGTCTGACCTTGGGGCCCATGTACGTCTAGTCCCATCAGCACCGCTCACGCTGACGGTTGGGCTCACTAGTTTTAGCACTAACATCATCAAAATCCACACCATCAACTAAAGATGGAAGTGTGCACCAGTAACTTTTGTTCAACTCACTAAGTTTTTACTTGAGTCTACAACTCGACCAAATACTCAGGGTCTACTCCTAACAGGAGAGCTGGCCGTGCTCCTGAAGATTTTCTAGGTCCAGTGCTACCCATCAATTGCAGGTGCAAGGTTATTGCTCCTCGATTCCTTCTTTAAATCTATGGTTCGATTACGTACTCGAGGGCTACTATCATAGGGAGCACTGAAAGCACATTCAACAACATATGGTCATCGACAGCAGTCGCAAAAGTTCAAAATCCCCACTCAAGTCTACGAATCGAATAGGCACTCGGGGGATTCTCCCATAGGGAGCATTGGTCGCACACCCTATGAAAAGAAGAAGGAATTGAAATAAGATCCTCAGAAAAAGCTGAGTTGACTATGTCCGCATCATATAATAACAATCAATCGAAGCTTTCAGCAATCTTGCCTCTTATCAACTGCAAGTGTCTTATATAGAGACAACGTCTCCTTGGCCACCCAAATCACGTCCATGGTGACAAAAAATTCGAATACCACGTTTACAACGTGAATATAATACCTGCAGATACAATCTAAAGGCATGGCAATGCACCTGTTGTGCTCTACTAGAAACATGTCATGCCTACATGCATGATGAAAAAGCCTCGACAAACGTGTCGAGTGCAGACATAGAACACTAGATTTGGCTCTGTAAGGCCTCCTTGGCATGAGTCGAATTACATCAGCAACTTTCCAAATTCGAGCCCGAGGACTCAAGTTTGAGTAGATAGCATTGTTTTTCCCAAAGGCAGTTAACTGACCCCGATCCGTTGGATGAATCAGGCATGCATATTAACCATCACTATGACCTAAACAAATATGAAGGAAGACAAATCCTACTAGAGACTAATAAAGCATGCATGTGGCGAAGAGGTGTATGACAAGTCAATTGTTCCAATTGTACAGGAAGATTGATACTTGTTTCCGTTCTGCTTTGGGTAGAGGGCAGAATCTATTGATTGAGAAAAGGATTGTTATCCTACATAAAAAGGAAATAATCTCGCCCCGATAAGAATTTCGGATGACAAAATAATATGCACACTCAAACACTTCATAGTCTCCCTCCGAATCTACAATTCGGATGGACACTCGGGGGCTACTGACATGGGTATGACCTGCGGGTACCCAGGATTGGCCTATATGGTTTGGCCCAAGAGAAGCCCGCGGTGTAAATGGATCCCGTGAAGATTCGGGTGGCCCAAGCCCATGGAGATGGGGCTCCTTGGAGGACACGGAAAAGAATAGATAGGAAATTTAAAGGGAAAACCCTAATCTATAAGTGACTTGCCTTGCTATCTCAAGACCTGGCCTCCCTATATAAAGGCTAGGAGGAGGCACTGAGAAGGGCACCACATAACCCTAGTCCACACACTGGCAGATTTTATCTATGCATCCTGTAACCTTCAGTTCCATTGATAATCAAGAGAAAACAAGCAGGGAGTAAGGTTTCCCTCTGGGGACCCGAACCTGGGTAAACTTCGTGTCCCTGATTTTCTTGCTTGTTAGCCGAACGAAGCTTCTCGCACTCCCCACTTCCTCAAACCCAAGTCCATCAACCATGGGCATTGACGTGTTAACCCCATGTCAGTGAAGAAAAAAGGGGTTGAAAGGGGGTGTAAAGGGGACACATTTTTGTTGGTCGGATATTGAGAAGGTAAGTGTATATGCATAGGGATTCAGCCCAAAAACATGGTGGAATGGAGGCTTGGATTAATAGAGTACGTAAGATTGGTAGATCAAAGAGAACGCTCAGCTTTGCCGTTTTGGGGAGATGGGTAGGGACAGGAAAAATGGAGAAAAATTCAGTGAGAGAGAAAGAAGGATTGATTTTGTGTGTTATCAAATTCTCTACCCTTGTCACATTGGATGAAGAAAATAGGAAGACCAAAGTGGGTTTGAACATATTTTTTTGAAAATTAATAAAAAATAGTGTGAACATCTGATTTGGCACGACGAGGAAAGGTCCAAATATAATGAGAGTAGTCATCAAGAATAACTAGATAATATTTAAAACCAGAAACACTAGATATTAGAGAAGTCCATAGATCACAATGTAACAATTTAAACGAAAATAACTAGAGGTAGAGGAGGTGCCAAAGGGTAATCTAACATGTTTGGCACATTGTGGGCATTATAAAGATAAGAATCATGGGAAGTACTTGGATTATTACAAGGGATACAAAAATCTTGAAGTAAAGACGACAACGTATTTTTATTAGGGTGTCCTAGCTGACGGTGCCAGAGATCGATAGAGGCGAGCATTGTTGGGAAATGCGTAGAGCCAGGCCGATTTTTTTTTGCTCGGGTAGGCTACCCCAAGATCCGGCCAAGGTCAAAGGAAATAGCTCGTACCTCTCGACGCGGAGGTGCGGAAGCTGAGCAAGTGTGTCGCGGTAGAGCCATACGCTCTCCTCGTCTCATCCAGATCCGGCGAACTGCTCGATCCTGGGACCACCTTGTTGCCGGCTCCAAGCTCCTCCTCCTTCCACCTCCCACTTTGCTGCCCAACACCGCCAACGAGCACCGCAGGTGTGGTGCCTCTGCTGTCTTACACATTTACAAGGTGGAACAACAACAAGAGAGATGCTAGTCTCGGTCTTGGTGTCACGAGACAAGAAGGTGGAATTGCCAAGTCTAGAGAAACCCTAGGAAGCAGCACTGGATTGTCTTGTCTACCGCCACCCACCTTCCTTTATATAGGAGAGTAGGTGAGGAAACACAACACTTGTGTCCCTCGGTCCTAAACCCTAACCCTAGTCAAAGTGGGGCTACCGATGTGCGGTACCAAAGTTCGCGGGTGAGTGCACCACGATACCTAAGTTGCCAAAAATTGCCGCGTTTCGAAATGTTGGGCTGCCAACTACCGAGAGGGGCCATTTCGATGAAAACTCATCTCACCCCTACCAAATCCAAACATGTCGTGAAACTGCCCCCGTGAAGTAGACGGTCGGGACCCTCATGTTAGTAATATTTCCGTGACACGAGTGCCAATGCGGCAACCACGTAGGCGAAATGAGAGACTAAAGGATCATGGTGCGTTGACCAAATTCACAAATCCACTCCCTCCCTCCTTTCGCATGAACCCTAGCACCAGCGGCGTCGAAATCCCCTCTCCAACCAGAATTATCTCTTTGGGCGTTTGACTTCTAGTGCCAAGTTTCTGCGCTTACTCGCTGCTACCAAGGTCTAATGCCGAATGTCGTGCCAGCTGTTGCGATGATCTAGCCCGCCTCTACCGCCGACGAGCTGAGCAGCGCGAAGGATGGCCGATCCATTTGCCAAGGAAGAAGTACTTCTGGCTAATTGCGGGTGAGCTACTCTTCTCTTTGCTATTCACACTACCTATAACTTCTAGCTGGCTATTGGCATTACAGAGATATATCGAACATGGAATTTTTTGCTAGCACAACGCTGACAAACAATTCTTATCTTTTGTCTCCAATTTTCTGTCAACTAGGATCTCCGCTGAACCCAAATACACGGTTCGGGTCACCATCTGTGGCTACCTCATTAAATTAGCACATGGGAAGAGCACGTGGAAACAAGCTCAGAATCTGAAGATGGAAGTAGCGCATGTGCAGTTATGCACTATCCCTGGTTTGGTTGCTGCTGTGCGTGAACTTGCTGAAATGAGGCCAGAGCAGACTGCACGATTCAGCATCCTTGATGAACGAGGCTTCAAGGTTCCTATAGCGTGTGACAGTCAGCTAATTGAGTTGATGAAACAGCAAGTTGGGCTTCGCGTGGTTATGCTGGTGTGTAACATACTGGATGAGGAAGCTCCTGCTACTGGGAGTTGCCCAGCTATTATTGGACAGGGAGGTATAACTCAAACCCCTGCTGTTGTTGAGCAAAATGTGGTTCCTCGAGGGCGACATGCTTCTGTCAAGCAACCTCCTCGTAGGAGTCCCCGTATTGCCGTTATGGAAAACTCTGCTCTGGAATCTGCCGGTACTGGTCATCCCCGTCCCCGTGCCCGTGTTGCTACAGCTGCTACTCACCCAATCCATGCCGTTGTTGAGAAAACTAAGGCTTCCGGAGGCTGCCCCAATGTTGTTGCCATGACCGCCGCCTTGTGTGCTGCTCCTCCTCGAAATCGTCCTCAAGTTGTGCGAACCCGTGCTCTGGAATCTGCTGGTACTGGTCGTCCTCGTGTTGTTGTTGATCTGGATGCTATTGACCCAATCCCTGCCGCTGTTGAGCAAACTAAGGCTTCCGGAGGTTTCCCCACTGTTGTTGCAAAGACTGATGCCTTGTCTCCTCCTTGAACCCGTGCTCGGGTTCAGCGAGCTGCTGGTCTGGAGCCAGCTCATGGTCTGGACTCTGCTAGCACTCGAAACACTGCTGTTGTGGGAACTGCTCCTGATCGTCGATGTGGCATGGCAGCATCTGATCCTATTGTGGCTGCCGTTAGAAGGGGCCCTGCCTATCCACCATGTAAAGTAGCTCCCGCTGCTAAGGGCCCTCGCCTTGCTCCTGGTCCTGGTACTTCCACCGAGGTTGATCCAGCTAACAATGATGCTGGTGATGGCAGTGGTGACATTGGGGCTGGGTGTGATGGTGCCGCTCCATCTCTCGAACCTCTCGGAGGTTTTTATCTTGAAGAACCCGATGATGGCAAAGTAATCGTACATATTGGTGTCGCGGATTATACTGCAAAATTAGATGATGGCACAGAAAAAGTCTATGATGATTTTGATGTAATCCTTGGCAGATACGACCCTGAAGTGGTAGAGTTATCTGACCTGATGGCATCATTACGTGTGAAGGTGATGTGTGGGTCCTCCCAGGAAGCACGTTTGTTATATTATGGTTACAGGAGCAAAAAGGCTATCGAAGTGAAAGATACCAGTGATTTAGTCGTACCGTTTACAAGGAAACATTATAGAGGTGAAGTGTACTTCCACTTGATAGTGCTCACGGTTGGAGAGGAATTGGAACTCAACAATAGAGATGATGGACTTTTAGAAGGCATGCGTGACCTGATCCATGGCATCAATGGGGCTGGTGCGACTCAGGGTAGCTTCGAACAGAGGAGAGCCTAACAGAGGAGCGTCATAAAGAGGAGCAGGAAGAGCATCCCTAGAAAGGCCACCCCGAAGAAGAATGTCACCAAGGAGACCACGCCAGAGAAGAGGACGCCCAAGAGTCGCACGACAAAAGGCACCACGCCGCAGAGTACACCCCTGAGATCTAGTCAAAATGCCACAACGAGTGGTAGCAGCAAAAACGCTAAGAGGGCTAGCACGATGGTGAACACTCCCAGGAGTGGTAGCAAAGAGGCGAAGATGGCCAGTAGGGAGGCTACCACACCCAGTGGGAGCAGAAAAAATACTAATTTGGAGCGGAACACACCGCTGTTAGGAAATTATGCCAGCACGAAGGAGAACACGCCCAATAGTAGCAACAAAAGGGATAATTTGGAGCGGAACACGCCGCTGAGGTCAGGCAATAATGCCAGCACGAAGGAGAAGACGCCCAATAGTAGCAGCAAAAGGGCTAATTTGGAGCGGAACACGCCGCTGAGGTCAGGCAATAATGCTAGCACGAAGGAGAACATGCCCAATAGTAGCATCAAAAGGGCTAATTCGAAGAAGAACACGCACAGAGGTCAGGCAATAATGCCAGCACCCTGGAGCCAACACCCGTGAGGGGAGGCAGTAAGGAGATCACACCCAAGAGCGGCAGCAAAAAGCCTAGTTCGATGGGGAATGGAACACGGATGTCAAGCCCTACTGATACCATCAGGAAAGATTACATCAGGAAGGAGGATGTACACATGAAGAGCAGGAGGGTTCTGTACACTCAAGATGAAATTGATGCTGACTGCTGTTTGTCCACTAAAGTACCTGGGATGCGTGCAAACGTAAGACCACCCCATGTGGTTGTAGCAGAACCAACCGAGTGTCTAGGAGAAAATAGAGTTGCCGGTGAGGTGGATTGGGGCAATGTTCCGGTCCATCCGGGTGCAGACGATGGTGCAGCCCCACCCATGGGAGTCAATATGATGTGTGCAGTACTAGGCATTAGAGACGATGGCGAGGATTCTAAATCAGATGAAGAAGAAGGCACTCTAGAGGATCAAGAATCTGGTGATGATGAAATAGACGAGGGACTTAACGATGAGGCTGGTATTCCAGTCTATGATTTGGGTGTTGAAGTAGAAGAAATGAAACATGACCACGACTATCCTATAATTTTGGTCAGCACCGATTTCAGGAGCATGCATGAGTTCAGGATGTTGTTCCGGCATTTTTATATCAAGGGGGAGTTCGACGTTTATCGACTGAAGAACACTACCCAGAGGGATGAGGCCGTTTGCAAGTTAACATGGATGAATGGACGGGACGAGGTACATTGTCCATGGGTCCATATGTGGTTCATGTCAGGAACACACATGCAGTGAAGACTGGTGGATCCATATGTGGTTCATGTCAGGAACACACATGCGGTGAACACTGGTGGATCCATAAGTGGTTTGTGGAAAGAACACACTTGCATTGAACACTGGTGGATCCATATGTGGTTTGTGAAAAGAACACACATACAATGACTCTAGTGGGTCCATATGTGGTTCATGTCAAGAACACACATGCAGTGAACACTGGTGGATCCATATGTGGTTCATGTCAAGAACACACATGTTGTGAACGCTGGTGGATCCATAAGTGGTTTATGGAAAGAACACACATGTAGTGAACACTAGTGGATCCATATGTGGTTTGTGGAAAGAACACACATGCAATGACTCTAGTGCTGGTTTTAGTATAAGAACACACAAGCAATGACTCTAGTGGGTCCATATGTGATTTGTGAAAAGAACACACATGCAATGACTCTAGTGCTAGTTTTAGTATAAGAACACACAAGCAATGACTCTAGTGGGTCCATATGTGATTTGTGAAAAGAACACACATGCAATGCCACTAGTTGATCCATATGTGGTTTGTGGAAAGAACACATATGCAATGATACTGGTGGATCCATGTGTGGTTTGTGAAAAGAACACACATGCAATGAGTCTAGTGTTGGTTTTAGTATAAGAACACACATGCAATGACTCTAGTGGGTCCACATGTGGTTTGTGAAAAGAACACACATGCAGTGAACACTGGGGTATCCATGTGTGGTTTGTGGAAACAACACACATGCAATGACATTGGTTGATCCATGTGTGGTTTATGGAAAGAACACACATGCAATGACATTGGTTGATCCATGTGTGGTTTATGGAAAGAACACACATGCAATGACATTGGTTGATCCATGTGCGGTTTGTGGAACTAACACACATGCGATGACTCTAATGGAGGCATATGTGGTTTGTGGAAAAGAACACATATGCAATGACCACTGGTTGATCCATGTGTGGTTTGTGGAAAGAACACGCATGCAATGACACTGGTGGATCCATGTGTGGTTTGTGAAAAGAACACACATGCAATGAACACTGGTTGATCCATATGTGGTTTGTGGAAAAGAGCACACATACAATGAACACTGGTGGATCCATAAGTGGTTTGTGGAAAGAACACACATGCAGTGACCACTTGTGGATCCATATGTTGTTTGTGAAAAGAACACACATGCAATGAATCTAGTGGGTCCATATGTGGTTCATGTCAGGAGCACACAGGCAGTGAACACCGGTGGATCCATATGTGGTTCATGTCAGGAACACACATGTAGTGAACACTGGTGGATCCATAAGTGGTTTGTGGAAATAACACACATGTAGTGAACACTGGTGGATCCATATGTGGTTTGTGGAAAGAACACACATGCAATGACTCTAGTGGGTCCAGATGTAGTTTGTGAACAGAACACACATGCAATGACCACTGGTTGATCCATATGTGGTTTGTGGAAAAGAACACACATACAATGAACACTGGTGGATCCATGTGTGGTTTGTGAAAAGAACACACATGTAATGAGTCTAGTGGGTCCATATGTGATTTGTGAAAAGAACACACATGCAATGGCACTAGTTGATCCATATGTGGTTTGTGGAAAGAACACACATGCAATGACATTGGTGGATCCATGTGTGGTTTGTGAAAAGTACACACATGCAATGAGTCTAGTGCTGGTTTTAGTATAAGAATACACATGCATGAGTCTAGTGGGTCCACATGTGGTTTGTGAAAAGAACACACATGCAGTGAACACTGGTTGATCCATGTGTGGTTTGTGGAAAGAACACACATGCAATGACATTGGTTGATCCATGTGTGGTTTGTGGAAAGAACACACATGCCATGACATTGGTTGATCCATGTGTGGTTTATGGAAATAACACACATGCAATGACTCTAATGGATCCATATGTGGTTTGTGGAAAAGAACACATATGCAGTGACCACTGGTTGATCCATGTGTGGTTTCTGGAAAGAACACGCATGCAATGACACTGGTGGATCCATGTGTGGTTTTTGAAAAGAAGACACATGCAATGAACACTGGTTGATCCATATGTGGTTTGTGGAAAAGAACACACATACAATGAACACTAGTGGATCCATAAGTGGTTTGTCGAAAGAACACACATGTAGTGAACACTTGTGGATCCATATGTTGTTTGTGAAAAGAACACACATGCAATGAATCTAGTGGGTCCATATGTGGTTCATGTCAGGAACACACAGGCAGTGAACACTGCTGGATGCATATGTGGTTCATGTCAGGAACACACATGCAGTGAACACTGGTGGATCCATAAGTGGTTTGTGGAAACAACACACATGAAGTGAACACTGGTGGATCCATATGTGGTTTGTGGAAAGAACACACATGCAATGACTCTAGTGGGTCCATATGTAGTTTGTGAAAAGAACACACATGCAATGACCACTGGTTGATCCATGTGTGGTTTGTGGAAAGAACACACATGCAATGACTCTAGTGGGTCCATATGTGGTTCATGTCAGGAACACACATGCAATGACTCTAGTGGGTCCACATGTCGTTTGTGAAAAGAACACACATGCAATGACCACTGGTTGATCCATAAGTGGTTTGTGGAAAAGAACACACATGCAATGAACACTGGTGGATCCATAAGTGGTTTGTGGAAAGAACACACATGCAGTGAACACTGGTGGATACATATGTGGTTTGTCGAAAGAACACACATGCAATGACTCTAGTGGGTCCATATGTGGTTCATGTCAGGAACACACATGAAGTGAACACTGGTGGATCCATATGTGGTTCATGTCAGGAACACACATGCAGTGACTCTAGTGCTGCTTTTAGTATAAGAACACACAAGCAATGACTCTAGTGGGTCCATATGTGATTTGTGAAAAGAACACACATGCAATGCCACTGGTTGATCCATATGTGGTTTATGGAAAGAACACACATGCAATGCCACTGGTTAATCCATGTGTGGTTTGTGGAAAGAACACATATGCAATGAGTCTATTGTTGATTTTAGTACAAGAACACACAAGCAATGATTCTAGTGGGTCCATATGTGATTTGTGAAAAGAACACACATGCAATGCCACTAGTTGATCCATATGTGGTTTGTGGAAAGAACACACATGCAATGCTACTGGTTAATCCATGTGTGGTTTGTGGAAAGAACACACATGCAATGAGTCTAGTGCTGGTTTTAGTATAAGAACACACATGCAATGACTCTAGTGGGTCCATATGTGATTTGTGAAAAGAACACACATGCAATGCCACTAGTTGATCCATATGTGGTTTGTGGAAAGAACACACATGCAATGACACTGGTGGATCCATGTGTGGTTTGTGAAAAGAACACACATGCAATGAGTCTAGTACTGGTTTTAGTATAAGAACACACAAGCAATGACGACTGGTTGATCCATGTGTGGTTTGTGGAAAGAACACACATGCAATGACACTGGTGGATCCATGTGTGGTTTGTGAAAAGAACAGACATGCAATGAGTCTAGTGCTGGTTTTAGTATAAGAACACACATGTAATGAATCTAGTGGGTCCACATGTGGTTTGTGAAAAGAACACACATGCAATGACCACTGGTTAATCCATGTGTGGTTTGTGGAAAAGAACACACATACAATGCCATTGGTTGATCCATATGTTGTTTGTGGATAGAACACATATGCAATGACACTGGTTGATCCATGTGTGATTTGTGGAAAGAACACACATGCAATGACTCTAGTGGGTCCATATGTGGTTCTTGTCAGGAACACACATGCAATGACTCTAGTGGGTCCACATGTGGTTTGTGAAAAGAACACACATGCAATCATACTGGTGGATCCATGTGTGGTTTATGGAAAAGAACACACATGCAATGAGTCTAGTGCTGGTTTTAGTATAAGAACACACATGCAATGACTCTCGTGGGTCCACATGTGGTTTGTGAAAAGAACACACATGCAATGACCACTGGTTGATCCATAAGTGGTTTGTGGAAAAGAACACACATGCAATGAAGACTAGTGGATCCATAAGTTGTTTGTGGATAGAACACACATGCAATGACTCTAGGGGGTCCATATGTGGTTCATGTCAAGAACACGCATGCAATGACTCTAGTGGGTCCACATGTGGTTTGTGAAAAGAACACACATGCAATGACCACTGGTTGATCCATATGTGGTGTATGGAAAAGAACACACATGCAATGACACTGGTGGATCCATGTGTGGTTTGTGAAAAGAACACACATGCAATGAGTCTATTGCTGGTTTTAGTATAAGAACACTCATGCAATGACTCTAGTGGGTCCACATGTGGTTTGTGAAAAGAACACACATGCAATGACCACTGGTTGATCCATAAGTGGTTTGTGGAAAAGAACACACATGCAATGAACACTGGTGCCTCCATAAGTTGTTTGTGGATAGAACACACATGTAGGGAGCACTGGTGGATCCATATGTTGTTTGTGAGAAGAACACACATGCAATAAATCTAGTGGGTCCATATGTGGTTCATATCAGGAACACACAGGCAGTGAACACTGGTGGATCCATATGTGGTTCATGTCAGGAACACACATGCAGTGAACACTGGTGGATCCATAAGTGGTTTGTGGAAAGAACACACATGCAGTGAACACTGGTGGATCCATATGTGGTTTGTGGAAAGAACACACATACAATGACTCTAGTTGTAACATCCCTAAAAATCATGTTTCAAAACTCATTCATATCATCCTTGCATCCTTCATTCATTTAGGGTTTTCCTCAAAATCATTTAGATGCATAAACTGAGGCTATGATTTCATGTGTGCAAATTCAACTCAATTGGCCATCACCCTTTGAGATTGGATTGTGTAGGAACTTGCTTGCTTGCCTACATTGTTGGAAAGAGTAAGTGTAGCATTTTATCCCAAGTTTCAAATTTAGAAATAGTTTCAAAACCCTATTTCAAACATTTTCAAACTAGAGACAATAGTCTCTGTTTATTCCCAAGCCCAAGCTTGACCAAGCCTTGCAAGGTAACCACTTGGTTTATTGACTGTATTTGAACCCACAGAACCCTGCAAAAATTCCCAAAGCTGTTTGAATTCAAAAGGATTTGAATTCATATCAAATTCATTCTAGAAAATGAATTTAGAAAAAGAAAAGGATTTCTCAAAGGAAAAAGGCCGCGCTGCAGAGTTCTGGCCCAGCTTCGAATCAAGCCCAGCAAGCCCACCCGGGGATCTCCTTTTTCCTCTCTCACCTTGCCATGACAGTGCGCACCCACCTCCACCTCGCGCACCTCGGCTGACGGCGGCCTCCACGTCAGCATCGTCTCCACCCGCATGACCAGTTCATCCCCAAATCAACGCGGGCGTTTTCTGTGTTTAATTCGCGGCGTTAATTCGATTCAATGGACGAGTAATTCTCGCTCGTGACCAGGCTATATGAACCCCCTCTGCCCCCTCTCCCTTCTCCCTCAAACCTCGAACCCAGAACGCCACCAGGCTGCGTGTATTACTCTATGTAGCCCCGCCGTCTCCGACGACTGCGTCGGCGAATTCCGGTGAGTTCTGAGCTCCCCTCGGCCTCTCTTTCTTGCTATCTGGTTCAGTGAGCCTCTGTGCTTCTTTTAACACCCTTCGTTTGCCCTCGCATGAACCGTAGCTCCGGCAACATCGTCGACTGGCCGCCACCGTCTGTCTGCTACTCCGGCGGAACCCCTCGGGTAAACCAGACTACCCCGACCCCTCTCGTTCACACAAACACCTTCGCCGTGACCTTACGCTCTTGACTATGTGTTTTGTTTGCCTCCGGGTGATCTACAGCTTCGTCCTCGAAAGCAACCAGAGCCAACCGCCGCCCGCAGCAACTCCGGCGAGCAATCTAGGACGGCCTGCGTCGCCCTCGCCCAACTCCTCCCGGCGTCCAGTAATCCCTCGAGTCGGTGAGCTACTCCTCTTTCTCCCTCACCCCCTATAGCGTCACCTCCGTCGTCGACCGACCGCTCCGCCGCCGCTAGCCACCGCAGCGCCGCCACTTTGTGGTTGATTAGATCAGGACCGTTCGATCTAGATCTGGCGCTCACGATTAGTTCACTTAACACCGAAGAGGTATGTCCTCTGGACCGCACGATCCACTTTAGATCTAACGCTCCACAGCCACGATCCGGCCGAACCGGTATCGACCAATGAAACAGCGCCGCGTGTCCCCTATTAAGTTTAAAAACAGATTTGAAAACAGAATTTCTTGCAAACTTCAAACCCTTGTAACTTTGGATCCACACGTCCAAATTTTACAAATTTGATGTCGTTGGATTCAGCAAGACAAGCCCTAGCCAACCCTGCCCTTGGTTTAGCAAATAGTAACCATTAGATTGGCTTTATTTGCAGAAACTTGTTTGAGGCCTTTTTGAGTATAGATTTAGTTTAGTACTTTGTTTTAGGGTTAATTTTGTTTAGTGGACAAACTTGTGACTTGTTCAGTTTCTGTAAACTTGCACTTGCTTGGTTGAGTTTTCAAAATCACCACTTAGTATTTTCATGCATGCATGCATTCATATTATTTTTGTTTGTATATATTTGTGTGTAATTGTGGGCTACAACTTTGTGTGTAGATTTTGCTAGTGATTGTGATTGTGACGAGTGCTACTCTCCACACTACCAAGGCAAGTGATATCTTCATGAATATTCCCTTCCCATATTTTATACTTGCATTAGATATTTTTGTTAGGACTTGCATGCTACTTTTGTCAATTATATTGTTGGGAAATCCTATGTAGATTAGAATGGTAGAATTGCTAGGAAAATTCCCTAAGGATAAGTTGCCATGCCATGCTTAGCCTAGCTACTAGAAAACAAGGGTGGTTTATATATTCACACTATGGAAAAATATTCTAAGTCTGAGGACTTGTGTTTTATTTAACAAAACAACTAAGTTAATGAATCTCCTGGGTGGAATGGGACTTGCTAGGTGGTTTTTGGTTGAGTGGTTCACAAGGCCCATGTTTATGGTTTACCTTAGTGTATCTCACTTGTGGATGGCCACCCAGGAAACAAAGAGATTTGAGATGTCAAATGTTGAGAAGCTTCAAGTGCAACCACTTGGCATTATGGGCTCTGCCATGATCTTAGGTTGCTAGAACTTAGTCTCTTGGACAATTGGTGGTAGAGGGAATGATAGGTTGGAACGCGTCCATTTGACTAAGGAAAGGCTTCTGAAGGATCTTGTCTTGGGAAACCAAGTCTTGTGGGGAAAGTGCACCACCTCTGCAGAGTGTAAAACCTAAGTACTTAGCCATGTCCCTGGTAAAGGACAATTTGAGCATCAAGACATGGAAGCTTCAAGAATCTCATCACTCCAATTTCAAAATAAAACTTGTGGGTGAACAAGGGTTAAAAGGATCTTCAGTCCTTGATTGGTAGATGCCCTGAGTGGATCTTCAGTCTTTGATTGGTAGATGCCTTGGGTGTTTTGTGCTAAGCAAAAACTTAGTGTTTTCAAATGTTAAGGAAAATTCTATTTTGAGCAATGCAAGCCTAAGCTCCACCAGCCAAATGCATATAGTATTATAGACCACTTAAATTATACTAAGGTATCACTTGCCAATACTATTCCAAAGTATTGACCCTCTGTGGCTGTAACTTGTAATGTTGCAGGTTACTCCGATGATGATTAGGAGTCATGAGTCTACACTCAACATGCTTGCCTGTGGCACATGAAGATGAAGACTTATGTTTAATTACTTAATTCCATAAACTCTTGTATTAGGCCTTTGGCCCTGAGTTGTAAAAGACTATGTTTTATCTCTGGAATGACTGTAATAAACAACCTTTGTTTCTGTGTACTTCATCTTAAATTGTGGATGCTAGCATTGATCCAGGGACTAGCATTGCAATCACAGGGATCTTTTCCTTTACAAAGGAGGGATCTTACAGATGGTATCAGAGCACTGTGTTGCCTGTAGGATTATGACCCTAGGATTGGAAACCACTAAGGAAATTTTTTTAACTTCTTCTACACTTGTCTATTCTTCTCGTAAACTTTTCTAATCTTCTAATTCTCATCTCTATTTGTAGATGAACTCCATCAACGAATCCGTGAAGAAAGGACCACTCATGACCATGACCTTGGAGTGTGAGACTGAGTTTCCCAAGATTCTCAAGGACCTCATGGAGACCATGGGAGTACATGGTGCAGCTGTATACAAGGGCTTTCCAGTGATGGAGGAAGGAGTGGAGTATTGGTGGGTGCAACTTCACTTGTACAAAAACAAGGAAGACAACCACAAAGAAAAAGGCTTCTGCATGTACACCAACACTTTTATGCACACCACATTCTTTGAGTCAGCAAAAGAAGCAGCTTGGAAGACTATCAAAGAACTAAGTGCTAGAGTCAAGTGCAAGATGCTCAACCTCCAAAAAGACTTAGAGAAAGAGAAGGAACATACCCAAGAGTTGGAAGTCACCAACCAAACCCTACGGGGAGATATTATAGACTTAGTGATAGAAGCATGTGAACAAGATAGGCTGATTGCCACTAGGAACATTGTGTTAGCCACCAGATCCAGTGAGATAGGTCTGTAAACGCACTTCGTTAGTTGGACCACCACCTATCACCTTATTTTCCAAAATGATACCTTAAATAAGTTTGAACCTTGGTTGATGTAATGGATTCTTGTATGCATGACTTGTATGATTTTTGTGTGTTCCAAGAATGTGTATGAATGTTGACTTGATTATCTTAAATTGTGTTGTTCTAACTTTTTCAATCTTATAAATAGATGCCTATTGCCATCAGCACTGTTGAGGAGTTCCAGGCTACCCGTTTTGGTCCTCGTATCGTAGAGCTTACTACTTTACTCGATCTCCCTCTTCCTATCATTACGGTGCACCCACTCACCAAGTTTGAGAGGAAGGACCTTTGGGGCTTCAAGGTGAACCAGCCAGGACGCCAGACTGAGCCTACCACGGAGGCCATCGTCTTCAAGCTTATGCACGATGACAGGGAGAGGCATGGAGGTTGTCATGCAGATCTGATAGACAGGGATCGTTAGGCCGTCACTCCCGACAGGTTAGAGGCACTCACTTCCACGCCTTCGGGAGGCGTGATGATGACGGAGAGTCCATTGACTTTGAGGACGACTCAAGGGTCACAGCAGAGCCGATACGCCTGTACCTCCAGGACTTAGAGACTCTTATTAGGCACGTGGATACCGATAGGACCAACGTCATGCTTAGTAATGACGAGCTCCAGGTGCAGCTTCGCGAGAAGGACAAGCTCTTCGCGCAGAAGGACGAGATAGTCAAGGAGATGGAGGCAAAGTTCGAGACCCAAGACCGTAAGTTCAAAAGTCAAGAGAAGCGTGTCCAGGATAGGAACAAAAGGATTCGGGACATGACCGAGGAACTGCAGTCCAAGGACTTCGAGTTAGAGCAGCAGCAGACCGTGATTGAGAGGCTTCGTTCCCAGAAGAGGGCTCTCAAGGCCAAGATCGACTCTTTGACCACTACCATCGAGGAGAACAAGACTGCAATGGAGAATGCAGGTCTTACCTTTGTCGAGGAGGAGATTGATGCTGACGAGTAGATTTGACTACTCAGTTATCTTTATTTACCGCACTTGTTATTTGTGAACTTATTATTGGACCATCCGACATGTGGATGGCCTGCCACTTGTGAGTTTTTACTTTGAGACTTTTGTTATCTTGTTGTTGAGCTTTTATCCTTGTGTTGCATGCTATGTGTTTGCTTGTGTAATGTATTGTGCATAAATCATGTAAGGGTATCTCATTCTTATCTCTATATGAATAAACCACAGATGCCTCCCCGTCGCGCAAACCCCAACCCCAACCCCAACATTACCCCGGAAATGCAACAAATGATGAATGCGCAAACACAGCTTATGCAAATGATGACGACGTTCATCCAGAACCAGAACCAGAACAACAACAACCCCAACAACAACAACAACAACAACCCTCCTGGTTTTGATATGCTTACCAGATTTCTGCGTCTGAGGCCAGCTAAGTTTTCAGGAACGACTGATCCCATGGTGGCCAATGATTGGCTACGTTCTGTGAACAAAGACTTAGTGACCGTGGGCTGCACGGATGCCGAAAAAGTCAGGTTCGCGGCACATCTGTTGGAAGGACCAGCCGCAGCATGGTGGGACAACTTCCAGATTACCACGCCTATTGATGAGGTGACGTGGGCTATCTTTGAAGATGGCTTTCGTACTACTCATATCTCACCAGGTATGATGAGCCTGAAAAAGAAGGAATTTCACAACCTGAAGCAGCGCCACCACAGCGTGGCTGAATATATAGAAGAGTTCAACAATCTGGCGCGCTATGCATCAGATGAGGTTGACACTGATGCCAAAAGGAAGGAAAAGTTTCTGGAAGGCCTGAATGATGAGTTAAATCTGCAGCTGTCTGTGGCTTATGTTCCAACTTATCAGTCGCTGTGTGACAAGGCTGTTATTGTGGAGAATAAAATGAAGCAAGTCGAGAGTAGGAAGAGGAAACACTCCGACAAGCACAGCTCGGGATCGTCTCATAAACGATCTCACTATGATGATAGTGTCAGCTCAGGATCCCACAAGCATGGGAAGTTTAACAAGCACCACAACCACAACCGTCATGACAACAAGCATCATCGCAGTCATGACAATGATAAGTATAAGAATCACAAGAGTGGACATAAGAGCCACCACAGTGGAAGTGGAAGTGGAAGTGGAAGTCAGCCTAAAAGGGACATCAGTCAGGTTGAATGCTTCAAATGCAAGAAGCTAGGGCATTATGCTTATGAGTGCCCTGAGAAGAATGTTGAAGGACCTAACAAGCCCAATCCTTTTCAGAAAGGACAGGTTAACCACATCAATGTGGAGGAGGTCTATGAAGAGCACACAAGCAATGACTCTAGTGGGTCCATATGTGATTTGTGAAAAGAACACACATGCAATGCCACTAGTTGATCCATATGTGGTTTGTGGAAAGAACACACATGCAAGAAATCTAGTGGGTCCATATGTGGTTCATATCAGGAACACACATGCAATGACTCTAGTGGGTCCACATGTGGTTTGTGAAAAGAACACACATGCAATGATACTGGTGGATCCATGTGTGGTTTATGGAAAAGAACACACATGCAATGAGTCTAGTGCTGGTTTTAGTATAAGAACACACATGCAATGACTCTAGTGGGTCCATATGTGATTTGTGACAATAACACACAGGCAATGCCACTAGTTGATCCATATGTGGTTTGTGGAAAGAACACAAATGCAATGACACTGGTGGATCCATGTCTGGTTTGCGAAAAGAACACACATGCAATGAGTCTAGTGCTGGTTTTAGTATAAGAACACACATGCAATGCCACTAGTTGATCCATATGTGGTTTGTGGAAAAAACACACATGCAATGACACTGGTGGATCCATGTGTGGTTTGTGAAAAGAACACACATGCAATGAGTCTAGTGCTGGTTTTAGTATAAGAACACACATGCAATGACCACTGGTTGATGCATGTGTGGTTTGTGGAAAGAACACACATGCAATGACACTGGTGGATCCATGTGTGGTTTGTCAAAAGAACACACATGCAATGAGTCTAGTGCTGGTTTTAGTATAAGAACACACATGCAATGAATCTAGTGGGTCCACATGTGGTTTGTAAAAGAACACACATGCAATGACCACTGGTTAATCCCTGTGTGGTTTGTCGAAAAGAACACCCATGCAATGCCATTGGTTGATCCATATGTTGTTTGTGGATAGAACACACATGCAATGACATTGGTTGATCCATGTGTGGTTTGTGGAAAGAACACACATGCAATGACTCTTGTGGGTCCATATGTGGTTCATGTCAGGAACACACATGCAATGACTCTAGTGGGTCCACATGTGGTTTGTGAAAAGAACACACATGCAATGATACTGGTGGATCCATGTGTGGTTTATGGAAAAGAACACACATGCAATGAGTCTAGTGCTGGTTTTAGTATAAGAACACACATGCAATGACTCTAGTGGGTCCACATGTGGTTTGTGAAAAGAACACACATGCAATGACCACTGGTTGATCCATAAGTGGTTTGTGGAAAAGAACACACATGCAATGAACACTAGTGGATCCATAAGTTGTTTGTGGATAGAACACACATGCAATGACTCTAGTGGGTCCAAATGTGGTTCATGTCAGGAACACGCGTGCAATGACTCTAGTGGGTCCACGTGTGGTTTTTCAAAAGAACACACATGCAATGACCACTGGTTGATCCATATGTGGTGTATGGAAAAGAACACACATGCAATGACACTGGTGGATCCATGTGTGGTTTGTGAAAAGAACACACATGCAATGAGTCTAGTGCTGGTTTTAGTATAAGAACACACATGCAATGACTCTAGTGGGTCCACATGTGGTTTGTGAAAACAACACACATGCAATGACTCTAGTGGGTCCACATGTGGTTTGTGAAAAGAACACACATGCAATGACCACTGATTGATCCATAAGTGGTTTGTGGAAAAGAACACACATGCAATGAACACTGGTGGATCCATAAGTTGTTTGTGGATAGAACACACATGTAGTGAGCACTGGTGAATCCATATGTTGTTTGTGATAAGAACACACATGCATTAAATCTAGTGGGTCAATATGTGGTTCATATCAGGAACACACAGGCAGTGAACACTGGTGGATCCATATGTGGTTCATGTCAGGAACACACATGCAGTGAACACTGGTGGATCCATAAGTGGTTTGTGGAAAGAACACACATGCAGTGAACACTGGTGGATCCATATGTGTTTGTGGAAAGAACACACATGCAATCACTCTAGTGGGTCCATATGTAGTTTGTTAAGAGAACACACATGCAATAACCATTGGTTGATCCATGTGTGGTTTGTGGAAAGAAAACACATGCAATAACTCTAGTGGGTCCATATGTGGTTCATGTCAGGAACACACATGCAATGAATCTAGTGGGTCCACATGTGATTGTGAAAAGAACACACATGCAATGACCACTGGTTGATCCATATGTGGTTTGTGGAAAAAAAAACACATGCAATGACACTGGTGGATCTATGTGTGGTTTGTGAAAAGAACACACATGCAATGAGTCTAGTGCTAGTTTTAGTATAAGAACACACATGCAATGACTCTAGTGGGTCCACATGTGGTTTGTGAAAAGAACACACATGCAATGACCAATGGTTGATCCATAAGTGGTTTGTGGAAAAGAACACACATGCAATGAACACTGGTGGATCCATAAGTGGTTTGTGGAAAGAACACACATGCAGTGAACACTGGTGGATCCATATGTGGTTTGTGAAAAGAACACACATGCAATTACTCTAGCGGGTCCATATGTGGTTCATGTGAGGAACACACATGCAGTGAACACTGGTGGATCCATATGTGGTTCATGTCAGGAACACACATGTAGTGAACACTAGTGGATCCATAAGTGGTTTGTGGAAAGAACACACATGCAGTGAACACTGGTGGATCCATATGTGGTTTGTGGAAAGAACACACATGCAATGACTCTAGTGCTGGTTTTAGTATAAGAACACACAAGCAATGACTCTAGTGGGTCCATATGTGATTTGTGAAAAGAACACACATGCAATGCCACTGGTTAATCCATGTGTGGTTTGTGGAAAGAACACACATGCAATGAGTCTAGTCTGGTTTTAGTACAAGAACACACAAGCAATGACTCTAGTGGGTCCATATGTGATTTGTGAAAAGAACACACATGCAATGCCACTAGTTGATCCATATGTGGTTTGTGGAAAGAACACACATGCAATGCTACTGGTTAATCCATGTGTGGTTTGTGGAAAGAACACACATGCAATGAGTGTAGTGCTGGTTTTAGTATAAGAACACACATGCAATGACTCTAGTGGGTCCATATGTGATTTGTGAAAAGAACACACATGCAATGCCACTAGTTGATCCATATGTGGTTTGTGGAAAGAACACACATGCAATGACACTGGTGGATCCATGTGTGGTTTGTGAAAAGAACACACATGCAATAAGTCTAGTGCTGGTTTTAGTATAAGAACACACATGCAATGACTCTAGTGGGTCCACATGTGGTTCGTGAAAAGAACACACATGCAATGACCACTGGTTGATGCATAAGTGGTTTGTGGAAAAGAACACACATGCAATAAACACAGGTGGATCCATCAGTTGTTTGTGGATAGAACACAAATGTAGCGAGCACTGGTGGATCCATATGTTGTTTGTGAGAAGAACACACATGCAATAAATCTAGTGGGTCCATATGTGGTTTATATCAGGAACACATAGGCAGTGAACACTGGTGGATCCATATGTTGGTTCATGTCAGGAACACACATGCAGTGGACACTGGTGGATCCATATGTGGTTTGTGGAAAGAACACACATGCAGTGAACACTAATGGATCCATATGTGGTTTGTGGAAAGAACACACATGCAATGACTCTAGTGGATCCATATGTAGTTTGTGAAAAGAACACACATGCAATGACCACAGGTGGATCCATAAGTTGTTTGTGGATAGAACATGCATGCAATGGCTCTAGTGGGTCCATATGTGGTTCATGTCAGGAACACACATGCAATGACTCTAGTGGGTCCACATGTGGTTTGTGAAAAGAACACACATGCAATGACCACTAGTTGATCCATATGTGGTTTGTGGAAAAGAACACACATGCAATGACACTGGTGGGTCCATGTGTGGTTTGTGAAAGGAACACACATGCAATGAGTCTAGTGCTAGTTTTAGTATAAGAACACACATGCAATGACTCTAGTGGGTCCACATGTGGTTTGTGAAAAGAACACACATGCAATGACCACTAGTTGATCCATAAGTGGTTTGTGGAAAAGAACACACATGCAATGAACACCGGTGGATCCATATGTGGTTTGTGGAAAGAACACACATGCAGTGAACACTGGTGGATCCATATGTGGTTTGTGAAAAGAACACACATGAAATTACTCTAGCGGGTCCATATGTGGTTCATGTCAGGAACACACATGCAGTGAACACTGGTGGATCCATATGTGGTTCATGTCAGGAACACACAAGTAGTGAACACTAGTTTATCCATAAGTGGTTTGTGGAAAGAACACACATGCAGTGAACACTGGTGGATCCATATGTGGTTTGTGGAAAGAACACACATGCAATGACTCTAGTGCTGGTTTTAGTATAAGAACACACAAGCAATGACTCTAGTGGGTCCATATGTGATTTGTGAAAAGAACACACATGCAATGCCACTGGTTGATCCATATGTGGTTTGTGGAAAGAACACACATGCAATGCCACTGGTTAATCCATGTGTGGTTTGTGGAAAGAACACACATGCAATGAGTCTAGTGCTGGTTTTAGTACAAGAACACACAAGCAATGACTCTAGTGGGTCCATATGTGATTTGTGAAAAGAACACACATGCAATGCCACTAGTTGATCCATATGTGGTTTGTGGAAAGAACACACATGCAATGCTACTGGTTAATCCATGTGTGGTTTGTGGAAAGTACACACATGCAATGAGTCTAGTGCTGGTTTTAGTATAAGAACACACATGCAATGACTCTGGTGGGTCCATATGTGATTTGTGAAAAAAACACACGTGCAATCCCACTAGCTGATACATATGTGGTTTGTGGAAAGAACACACATGCAATGACACTAGTGGATCCATGTGTGGTTTGTGAAAAGAACACACATGCAATGAGTCTAGTGCTGGTTTTAGTATAAGAACACACATGCAATGACCACTGGTTGATCCATGTGTGGTTTGTGGAAAGAACACACATGCAATGACACTGGTGGATCCATGTGTGGTTTGTCAAAAGAACACACATGCAATGAGTCTAGTGCTGGTTTTAGTATAAGAACACACATGCAATGAATCTAGTGGGTCCACATGTGGTTTGGAAAAGAACACACATGCAATGACCACTGGTTAATCCCTGTGTGGTTTGTGGAAAAGAACACACATGCAATGCCATTGGTTGATCCATATGTTGTTTGTGGATAGAACACACATGCAATGACACTGGTTGATCCATGTGTGGTTTGTGGAAAGAACACACATGCAATGACTCTTGTGGGTCCATATGTGGTTCATGTCAGGAACACACATGCAATGACTCTAGTGGGTCCACATGTGGTTTGTGAAAAGAACACACATGCAATGATACTGGTGGATCCATGTGTGGTTTATGGAAAAGAACACACATGCAATGAGTCTAGTGCTGGTTTTAGTACAAGAACACACATGCAATGACTCTAGTGGGTCCACATGTGGTTTGTGAAAAGAACACACATGCAATGATACTGGTGGATCCATGTGTGGTTTATGGAAAAGAACACACATGCAATGAGTCTAGTGTTGGTTTTAGTATAAGAACACACATGCAATGACTCTAGTGGGTCCACATGTGGTTTGTGAAAAGAACACACATGCAATGACCACTGGTTGATCCATAAGTGGTTTGTGGAAAAGAACACACATGCAATGAACACTAGTGGATTCATAAGTTGTTTGTGGATAGAACACACATGCAATGACTCTAGTGGGTCCATATGTGGTTCATGTCAGGAACACACATGCAATGACTCTAGTGGGTCCACATGTGGTTTGTGAAAAGAACACACATGCAATGACCACTGGTTGATCCATATGTGGTGTATGGAAAATAACACACATGCAATGACACTGGTGGATCCATGTGTGGTTTGTGAAAAGAACACACATGCAATGAGTCTAGTGCTGGTTTTAGTATAAGAACACACATGCAATGACTCTAGTGGGTCCACATGTGGTTTGTGAAAAGAACACACATGCAACGACCACTGGTTGATCCATAAGTGGTTTGTGGAAAAGAACACACATGCAATGAACACTGGTGGATCCATAAGTGGTTTGTGGAAAGAACACACATGCAGTGAACACTGGTTGATCCATATGTGGTTTGTGAAAAGAACACACATGCAATTACTCTAGCGTGTCCATATGTGGTTCATGTCAGGAACACACATGCAGTGAACACTGGTGGATCCATATGTGGTTCATGTCAGGAACACACATGTAGTGAACACTAGTGGATCCATAAGTGGTTTGTGGAAAGAACACACATGCAGTGAACACTGGTGGATCCATATGTGGTTTGTGGAAAGAACACACATGCAATGACTCTAGTGCTGGTTTTAGTATAAGAACACACAAGCAATGACTCTAGTGGGTCCATATGTGATTTGTGAAAAGAACACACATGCAATGCCATTGGTTAATCCATGTGTGGTTTGTGGAAAGAACACACATGCAATGAGTCTAGTGCTGGTTTTAGTATAAGAACACACAAGCAATGAATCTAGTGGGTCCATATGTGATTTGTGAAAAGAACACACATGCAATGCCACTAGTTGATCCATATGTGGTTTGTGGAAAGAACACACATGCAATGCTATTGGTTAATCCATGTGTGGTTTCTGGAAAGAACACACATGCAATGAGTCTAGTGTTGGTTTTAGTATAAGAACACACATGCAATGACTCTAGTGGGTCCATATGTGATTTGTGAAAAGAACATACATGCAATGCCACTAGTTGATCCATATGTGGTTTGTGGAAAGAACACACATGCAATGACACTGGTGGATCCATGTGTGGTTTGTGAAAAGAACACACATGCAATGAGTCTAGTGTTGGTTTTAGTATAAGAACACACATGCAATGACTCTAGTGGGTCCACATGTGGTTTGTGAAAAGAACACACATGCAATGACCACTGGTTGATCCATAAGTGGTTTGTGGAAAAGAACACACATGCAATGAACACAGGTGGATCCATAAGTTGTTTGTGGATAGAACACACATGTAGCGAGCACTGGTGGATCCATATGTTGTTTGTGAGAAGAACACACCTGCAATAAATCTAGTGGGTCCATATGTGGTTCATATCAGGAACACACATGCAATGACTCTAGTGGGTCCACATGTGGTTTGTGAAAAGAACACACATGCAATGATACTGGTGGATCCATGTGTGGTTTATGGAAAAGAACACACATGCAATGAGTCTAGTGCTGGTTTTAGTATAAGAGCACACATGCAATGACTCTAGTGGGTCCACATGTGGTTTGTGAAAAGAACACACATGCAATGACCACTTGTTGATCCATAAGTGGTTTGTGGAAAAGAACACACATGCAATGAACACTGGTGGATCCATAAGTTATTTTTGGATAGAACACACATGCAATGACTCTAGTGGGTCCATATGTGGTTCATGTCAGGAACACACATGCAATGACTCTAGTGGGTCGACATGTGGTTTGTGAAAAGAACACACATGCAATGACCACTGGTTGATCCATATGTGGTGTATGGAAAAGAACACACATGCAATGACATTGGTGGATCCATGTGTGGTTTGTGAAAAGAACACACATGCAATGAGTCTAGTGCTGGTTTTAGTATAAGAACACACATGCAATGACTCTAGTGGGTCCACATGTGGTTTGTGAAAAGAACACACATGCAATGACCACTGGTTGATCCATAAGTGGTTTGTGGAAAAGAACACACATGCAATGAACATTGGTGGATCCATAAGTGGTTCGTGGAAAGAACACACATGCAGTGAACACTGGTGGATCCATATGTGGTTTGTGAAAAGAACACACATGCAATTACTCTAGCGGGTCCATATGTGGTTCATGTCAGGAAAACACATGCAGTGAACACTGGTGGAATCATATGTGGTTCATGTCAGGAACACATATGTAGTGAACACTAGTGTATCCATAAGTGGTTTGTGGAAAGAACACACATGCAGTGAACACTGGTGGATCCATATGTGGTTTGTGGAAAGAACACACATGCAATGGCTCTAGTGCTGGTTTTAGTATAAGAACACATAAGCAATGACTCTAGTGGGTCCATATGTGATTTGTGAAAAGAACACACATGCAATGCCACTGGTTAATCCATGTGTGGTTTGTGGAAAGAACACACATGCAATAAGTCTAGTGCTGGTTTTAGTACAAGAACACACAAGCAATGACTCTAGTGGGTCCATATGTGGTTTGTGAAAAGAACACACATGGAATGCCACTAGTTTATCCATATGTGGTTTGTGGAAAGAACACACATGCAATGCTACTAGTTAATCCATGTGTGGTTTGTGTAAAGAACACACATGCAATGAGTCTAGTGCTGGTTTTAGTATAAGAACACACATGCAATGACTCTAGTGGGTCCATATGTGATTTGTGAAAAGAACATGCATGCAATGCCACTAGTTGATCCATATGTGGTTTGTGGAAAGAACACACATGCAATAACACTGGTGGATCCATGTGTGGTTTGTGAAAAGAACACACATGCAATGAGTCTAGTGCTGGTTTTAGTATAAGAACACACATGCAATGACTCTAGTGGGTCCACATGTGGTTTCTGAAAAGAACACACATGCAATGACCACTGGTTGATCCATAAGTGGTTTGTGGAAAAGAACACACATGCAATGAACACAGGTGGATCCATAAGTTGTTTGTGGATAGAACACACATGTAGCGAGCAATGGTGGATCCATATGTTGTTTGTGAGAAGAACACACATGCAATAAATCTAGTGGGTCCATATGTGGTTCATATCAGGAACACACATGCAATGACTCTAGTGGGTCCACATGTGGTTTGTGAAAAGAACACACATGCAATGATACTGGTGGTTCCATGTGTGGTTTATGGAAAAGAACACACATGCAATGAGTCTAGTGCTGGTTTTAGTATAAGAACACACATGCAATGACTCTAGTGGGTCCACATGTGGTTTGTGAAAAGAACACACATGTAATGACCACTTGTTGATCCATAAGTGGTTTGTGGAAAAGAACACACATGCAATGAACACTGGTGGATCCATAAGTTATTTGTGGATAGAACACACATGCAATGACTCTAGTGGGTCCATATGTGGTTCATGTCAGGAACACACATGCAATGACTCTAGTGGGTCCACATGTGGTTTGTGAAAAGAACACACATGCAATGACCACTGGTTGATCCATATGTGGTGTATGGAAAAGAACACACATGCAATGACACTGGTGGATCCATGTGTGGTTTGTGAAAAGAACACACGTGCAATGAGTCTAGTGCTGGTTTTAGTATAAGAACACACATGCAATGACTCTAGTGGGTCCACATGTGGTTTGTGAAAAGAACACACATGCAACGACCACTGGTTGATCCATAAGTGGTTTTTGGAAAAGAACACACATGCAATGAACACTGGTGGATCCATAAGTGGTTTGTGGAAAGAACACACATGCAGTGAACACTGGTTGATCCATATGTGGTTTGTGAAAAGAACACACATGCAATTACTCTAGCGGGTCCATATGTGGTTCATGTCAGGAACACACATGCAGTGAACACTGGTGGATCCATATGTGGTTCATGTCAGGAACACACATGTAGTGAACACTAGTGGATCCATAAGTGGTTTGTGGAAAGAACACACATGCAGTGAACACTGGTGGATCCATATGTGGTTTGTGGAAAGAACCCACATGCAATGACTCTAGTGCTGGTTTTAGTATAAGAACACACAAGCAATGACTCTAGTGGGTCCATATGTGATTTGTGAAAAGAACACACATGCAATGCCATTGGTTAATCCATGTGTGGTTTGTGGAAAGAACACACATGCAATGAGTCTAGTGCTGGTTTTAGTATAAGAACACACAAGCAATGAATCTAGTGGGTCCATATGTGATTTGTGAAAAGAACACACATGCAATGCCACTAGTTGATCCATATGTGGTTTGTGGAAAGAACACACATGCAATGCTATTGGTTAATCCATGTGTGGTTTCTGGAAAGAACACACATGCAATGAGTCTAGTGCTGGTTTTAGTATAAGAACACACATGCAATGACTCTAGTGGGTCCATATGTGATTTGTGAAAAGAACATACATGCAATGCCACTAGTTGATACATATGTGGTTTGTGGAAAGAACACACATGCAATGACACTGGTGGATCCATGTGTGGTTTGTGAAAAGAACACACATGCAATGAGTCTAGTGCTGGTTTTAGTATAAGAACACACATGCAATGACTCTAGTGGGTCCACATGTGGTTTGTGAAAAGAACACACATGCAATGACCACTGGTTGATCCATAAGTGGTTTGTGGAAAAGAACACACATGCAATGAACACAGGTGGATCCATAAGTTGTTTGTGGATAGAACACACATGTAGCGAGCACTGGTGGATCCATATGTTGTTTGTGAGAAGAACACACCTGCAATAAATCTATCGGGTCCATATGTGGTTCATATCAGGAACACACATGCAATGACTCTAGTGGGTCCACATGTGGTTTGTGAAAAGAACACACATGCAATGATACTGGTGGATCCATGTGTGGTTTATGGAAAAGAACACACATGCAATGAGTCTAGTGCTGGTTTTAGTATAAGAACACACATGCAATGACTCTAGTGGGTCCACATGTGGTTTGTGAAAAGAACACACATGCAATGACCACTGGTTGATCCATAAGTGGTTTGTGGAAAAGAACACACATGCAATGAACACTGGTGGATCCATAAGTTATTTTTGGATAGAACACACATGCAATGACTCTAGTGGGTCCATATGTGGTTCATGTCAGGAACACACATGCAATGACTCTAGTGGGTCGACATGTGGTTTGTGAAAAGAACACACATGCAATGACCACTGGTTGATCCATATGTGGTGTATGGAAAAGAACACACATGCAATGACATTGGTGGATCCATGTGTGGTTTGTGAAAAGAACACACATGCAATGAGTCTAGTGCTGGTTTTAGTATAAGAACACACATGCAATGACTCTAGTGGGTCCACATGTGGTTTGTGAACATAACACACATGCAATGACCACTGGTTGATCCATAAGTGGTTTGTGGAAAAGAACACACATGCAATGAACACTGGTGGATCCATAAGTGGTTTGTGGAAAGAACACACATGCAGTGAACACTGGTGGATCCATATGTGGTTTGTGAAAAGAACACACATGCAATTACTCTAGCGGGTCCATATGTGGTTCATGTCAGGAACACACATGCAGTGAACACTGGTGGATCCATATGTGGTTCATGTCAGGAACACACATGTAGTGAACACTAGTGTATCCATAAGTGGTTTGTGGAAAGAACACACATGCAGTGAACACTGGTGGATCCATATGTGGTTTGTGGAAAGAACACACATGCAATGGCTCTAGTGCTGGTTTTAGTATAAGAACACATAAGCAATGACCCTAGTGGGTCCATATGTGATTTGTGAAAAGAACACACATGCAATGCCACTCGTTAATCCATGTGTGGTTTGTGGAAAGAACACACATGCAATAAGTCTAGTGCTGGTTTTAGTACAAGAACACACAAGCAATGACTCTAGTGGGTCCATATGTGGTTTGTGAAAAGAACACACATGGAATGCCACTAGTTTATCCATATGTGGTTTGTGGAAAGAACACACATGCAATGCTACTAGTTAATCCATTTGTGGTTTGTGTAAAGAACACACATGCAATGAGTCTAGTGCTGGTTTTAGTATAAGAACACACATGCAATGACTCTAGTGGGTCCATATGTGATTTGTGAAAAGAACATGCATGCAATGCCACTAGTTGATCCATATGTGGTTTGTGGAAAGAACACACATGCAATAACACTGGTGGATCCATGTGTGGTTTGTGAAAAGAACACACATGCAATGAGTCTAGTGCTGGTTTTAGTATAAGAACACACATGCAATGACTCTAGTGGGTCCACATGTGGTTTCTGAAAAAAACACACATGCAATGACCACTGGTTGATCCATAAGTGGTTTGTGGAAAAGAAAACACATGCAATGAACACAGGTGGATCCATAAGTTGTTTGTGGATAGAACACACATGTAGCGAGCAATGGTGGATCCATATGTTGTTTGTGAGAAGAACACACATGCAATAAATCTAGTGGGTCCATATGTGGTTCATATCAGGAACACACATGCAATGACTCTAGTGGGTCCACATGTGGTTTGTGAAAAGAACACACATGCAATGATGCTGGTGGATCCATGTGTGGTGTATGGAAAAGAACACACATGCAATGAGTCTAGTGATGGTTTTAGTATAAGAACACACATGCAATGACTCTAGTGGGTCCACATGTGGTTTGTGAAAAGAACACACATGCAATGACCACTGGTTGATCCATAAGTGGTTTGTGGAAAAGAACACACATGCAATGAACACTGGTGGATCCATAAGTTATTTGTGGATAGAACACACATGCAATGACTCTAGTGGGTCCATATGTGGTTCATGTCAGGAACACACATGCAATGACTCTAGTGGGTCCACATGTGGTTTGTGAAAAGAACACACATGCAATGACCACTAGTTGATCCATATGTGGTGTACGGAAAAGAACACACATGCAATGACACTGGTGGATCCATGTGTGGTTTGTGAAAAGAACACACGTGCAATGAGTCTAGTGCTAGTTTTAGTATAAGAACACACATGCAATGACTCTAGTGGGTCCACATGTGGTTAGTGAAAAGAACACACATGCAATGACCACTGGTTGATCCATAAGTGGTTTGTGGAAAAGAACACACATGCAATGAACACTGGTGGATCCATAAGTGGTTTCTGGAAAGAACACACATGCAGTGAACACTGGTTGATCCATATGTGGTTTGTGAAAAGAACACACATGCAATTACTCTAGCGGGTCCATATGTGGTTCATGTCAGTAACACACATGCAGTGAACACTGGTGGATCCATATGTGGTTCATGTCAGGAACACACATGTAGTTAACACTAGTGGATCCATAACTGGTTTGTGGAAAGAACACACATGCAGTGAACACTGGTGGATCCATATGTGGTTTGTGGAAAGAACACACATGCAATGACTCTAGTGCTGGTTTTAGTATAAGAACACACAAGCAATGACTCTAGTGGGTCCATATGTGATTTGTGAAAAGAACACACATGCAATGCCACTGGTTAATCCATGTGTGGTTTGTGGAAAGAACACACATGCAATGAGTCTAGTGCTGGTTTTAGTACAAGAACACACAAGCAATGAATCTAGTGGGTCCATATGTGATTTGTGAAAAGAACACACATGCAATGCCACTAGTTGATCCATATGTGGTTTGTGGAAAGAACACACATGCAATGCTATTGGTTAATCCATGTGTGGTTTCTGGAAAGAACACACATGGAATGAGTCTAGTGCTGGTTTTAGTATAAGAACACACATGCAATGACTCTAGTGGGTCCATATGTGATTTGTGAAAAGAACATACATGCAATGCCACTAGTTGATCCATATGTGGTTTGTGGAAAGAACACACATGCAATGACACTGGTGGATCCATGTGTGGTTTGTGAAAAGAACACACATGCAATGAGTCTAGTGCTGGTTTTAGTATAAGAACACACATGCAATGACTCTTGTGGGTCCACATGTGGTTTGTGAAAAGAACACACATGCAATGACCACTGGTTGATCCATAAGTGGTTTGTGGAAAAGAACACACATGCAATGAACACAGGTGGATCCATAAGTTGTTTGTGGATAGAACACACATGTAGCGAGCACTGGTGGATCCATATGTTGTTTGTGAGAAGAACACACATGCAATAAATCTAGTGGGTCCATATGTGGTTCATATCAGGAACACACATGCAATGACTCTAGTGGGTCCACATGTGGTTTGTGAAAAGAACACACATGCAATGATACTGGCGGATCCATGTGTGGTTTATGGAAAAGAACACACATGCAATGAGTCTAGTGCTGGTTTTAGTATAAGAACACACATGCAGTGACTCTAGTGGGTCCACATGTGGTTTGTGAAAAGAACACACATGCAATGACCGCTGGTTGATCCATAAGTGGTTTGTGGAAAAGAACACACATGCAATGAACACTGGTGGATCCATAAGTTATTTGTGGATAGAACACACATGCAATGACTCTAGTGGGTCCATATGTGGTTCATGTCAGGAACACACATGCAATGACTCTAGTGGGTCCACATGTGGTTTGTGAAAAGAACACACATGCAATGACCACTGGTTGATCCATATGTGGTGTATGGAAAAGAACACACATGCAATGACACTGGTGGATCCATGTGTGGTTTGTGAAAAGAACACACGTGCAATGAGTCTAGTGCTGGTTTTAGTATAAGAACACACATGCAATGACTCTAGTGGGTCCACATGTGGTTTGTGAAAAGAACACACATGCAATGACCACTGGTTGATCCATAAGTGGTTTGTGGAAAAGAACACACATGCAATGAACACTGGTGGATCCATAAGTGGTTTGTGGAAAGAACACACATGCAGTGAACACTGGTTGATCCATATGTGGTTTGTGAAAAGAACACACATGCAATTACTCTAGCGGGTCCATATGTGGTTCATGTCAGGAACACACATGCAGTGAACACTGGTGGATCCATATGTGGTTCATGTCAGGAACACACATGTAGTGAACACTAGTGGATCCATAAGTGGTTTGTGGAAAGAACACACATGCAGTGAACACTGGTGGATCCATATGTGGTTTGTGGGAAGAACACACATGCAATGACTCTAGTGCTGGTTTTAGTATAAGAACACACAAGCAATGACTCTAGTGGGTCCATATGTGATTTGTGAAAAGAACACACATGCAATGCCACTGGTTAATGCATGTGTGGTTTGTGGAAAGAACACACATGCAATGAGTCTAGTGCTGGTTTTAGTACAAGAACACACAAGCAATGAATCTAGTGGGTCCATATGTGATTTGTGAAAAGAACACACATGCAATGCCACTAGTTGATCCATATGTGGTTTGTGGAAAGAACACACATGCAATGCTATTGGTTAATCCATGTGTGGTTTCTGGAAAGAACACACATGCAATGAGTCTAGTGTTGGTTTTAGTATAAGAACACACATGAAATGACTCTAGTGGGTCCATATGTGATTTGTGAAAAGAACATACATGCAATGCCACTAGTTGATCCATATGTGGTTTGTGGAAAGAACACACATGCAATGACACTGGTGGATCCATGTGTGGTTTGTGAAAAGAACACACATGCAATGAGTCTAGTGCTGGTTTTAGTATAAGAACACACATGCAATGACTCTAGTGGGTCCACATGTGGTTTGTGAAAAGAACACACATGCAATGACCACTGGTTGATCCATAAGTGGTTTGTGGAAAAGAACACACATGCAATGAACACAGGTGGATCCATAAGTTGTTTGTGGATAGAACACACATGTAGCACGCACTGGTGGATCCATATGTTGTTTGTGAGAAGAACACACATGCAATAAATCTAGTGGGTCCATATGTGGTTCATATCAGGAACACACATGCAATGACTCTAGTGGGTCCACATGTGGTTTGTGAAAAGAACACACAAGCAATGATACTGGTGGATCCATGTGTGGTTTATGGAAATGAACACACATGCAATGAGTCTAGTGCTGGTTTTAGTATAAGAGCACACATGCAATGACTCTAGTGGGTCCACATGTGGTTTGTGAAAAGAACACACATGCAATGACCACTGGTTGATCCATACGTGGTTTGTGGAAAAGAACACACATGCAATGAACACTGGTGGATCCATAAGTTATTTTTGGATAGAACACACATGCAATGACTCTAGTGGGTCCATATGTGGTTCATGTCAGGAAGACACATGCAATGACTCTAGTGGGTCCACATGTGGTTTGTGAAAAGAACACACATGCAATGACCACTGGTTGATCCATATGTGGTGTATGGAAAAGAACACACATGCAATGACACTGGTGGATCCATGTGTGGTTTGTGAAAAGAACACACGTGCAATGAGTCTAGTGCTGGTTTTAGTATAAGAACACACATGCAATGACTCTAGTGGGTCCACATGTGGTTTGTGAAAAGAACACACATGCAATGACCACTAGTTGATCCATAAGTGGTTTGTGGAAAAGAACACACATGCAATGAACACTGGTGGATCCATAAGTGGTTTGTGGAAACAACACACATGCAGTGAACACTGGTGGATCCATATGTGGTTTGTGAAAAGAACACACATGCAATTACTCTAGCGGGTCCATATGTGGTTCATGTCAGGAACACACATGCAGTGAACACTGGTGGATCCATATGTGGTTCATGTCAGGAACACACATGTAGTGAACACTAGTGGATCCATAAGTGGTTTGTGGAAAGAACACACATGCAGTGAACACTGGTGGATCCATATGTGGTTTGTGGAAAGAACACACATGCAATGACTCTAGTGCTGGTTTTAGTATAAGAACACACAAGCAATGACTCTAGTGGGTCCATATGTGATTTGTGAAAAGAACACACATGCAATGCCACTAGTTAATCCATGTGTGGTTTGTGGAAAGAACACACATGCAATGAGTCTAGTGCTGGTTTTAGTACAAGAACACACAAGCAATGAATCTAGTGGCTCCATATGTGATTTGTGAAAAGAACACACATGCAATGCCACTAGTTGATCCATATGTGGTTTGTGGAAAGAACACACATGCAATGCTACTGGTTAATCCATGTGTGGTCTGTGGAAAGAACACACATGCAATGAGTCTAGTGCTGGTTTTAGTATAAGAACACACATGCAATGACTCTAGTGGGTCCATATGTGATTTGTGAAAAGAACACACATGCAATGCCACTAGTTGATCCATATGTGGTTTGTGGAAAGAACACACACGCAATGACACTGGTGGATCCATGTGTGGTTTGTGAAAAGAACACACATGCAATGTGTCTAGTGCTGGTTTTAGTATAAGAACACACATGCAATGACTCTAGTGGGTCCACATGTGGTTTGTGAAAAGAACACACATGCAATGACCACTGGTTGATCCATAAGTGGTTTGTGGAAAAGAACACACATGCAATGAACACAGGTGGATCCATAAGTTGTTTGTGGATAGAACACACATGTAGCGAGCACTGGTGGATCCATATGTTGTTTGTGAGAAGAACACACATGCAATAAATCTAGTGGGTCCATATGTGGTTCATATCAGGAACACACAGGCAGTGAACACTGGTGGATCCATATGTTGGTTCATGTCAGGAACACACATGCAGTGAACACTGGTGGATCCATAAGTGGTTTGTGGAAAGAACACACATGCAGTGAACACTGGTGGATCCATATGTGGTTTGTGGAAAGAACACACATGCAATGACTCTAGTGGGTCCATATGTAGTTTGTGAAAAGAACACACATGCAATGACCACTGGTTGATCCATGTGTGGTTTGTGGAAAGAACATGCATGGAATGACTCTAGTGGGTCCATATGTGGTTCATGTCAGCAACACACATGCTATGACTCTAGCGGGTCCACATGTGGTTTGTGAAAAGAACACACATGCAATGACCACTGGTTGATCCATATGTGGTTTGTGGAAAAGAACACACATGCAATGATGCTGGTGGATCCATGTGTGGTTTGTGAAAAGAACACACATGCAATGAGTCTTGTGCTAGTTTTAGTATAAGAACACACATGCAATGACTCTAGTGGGTCCACATGTGGGTTGTGAAAAGAACACACATGCAATGACCACTGGTTGATCCATAAGTGGTTTGTGGAAAAAAACACACATCCAATGAACACTGGTGGATCCATAAGTGGTTTGTGGAAAGAACACACATGCAGTGAACACTGGTGGATCCATATTTGGTTTGTGAAAAGAACACACATGCAATTACTCTAGCAGGTCCATATGTGGTTCATGTCAGGAACACACATGCAGTGAACACTGGTGGATCCATATGTGGTTCATGTCAGGAACACACATGTAGTGAACACTAGTGGATCCATAAGTGGTTTGTGGAAAGAACACACATGCAATGAACACTGGTGGATCCATATGTGGTTTGTGGAAAGAACACACATGCAATGACTCTAGTGTTGGTTTTAGTATAAGAACACACAAGCAATGACTCTAGTGGGTCCATATGTGATTTGTGAAAAGAACACACATCCAATGCCACTAGTTGATCCATATGTGGTTTGTGGAAAGAACACACATGCAATGCCACTCGTTAATCCATGTGTGGTTTGTGGAAAGAACACACATGCAATGAGTCTAGTGCTGGTTTTAGTACAAGAACACACAAGCAATGACTCTAGTGGGTCCATATGTGATTTGTGAAAAGAACACAGATGCAATGCCACTAGTTCATCCATATGTGGTTTGTGGAAAGAACACACATGCAATGCTACTGGTTAATCCATGTGTGGTTTGTGGAAAGAACACACATGCAATGAGTCTAGTGCTGGTTTTAGTATAAGAACAAACATGCAATGACTCTAGTGGGTCCATATGTGATTTGTGAAAAGAACACACATGCAATGCCACTAGTTGATCCATATGTGGTTTGTGGAAAACACACATATGCAATGACACTGGTGGATCCATGTGTGGTTTGTGAAAAGAACACACATGCAATGAGTCTAGTGCTGGTTTTAGTATAAGAACACACATGCAATGACCACTGGTTGATCCATGTGTGGTTTGTGGAAAGAACACACATGGAATGACACTGGTGGATCCATGTGTGGTTTGTCAAAAGAACACACATGCAATGAGTCTAGTGTTGGTTTTAGTATAAGAACACACATGCAATGAATCTAGTGGGTCCACATGTGGTTTGTGAAAAGAACACACATGCAATGACCACTGGTTAATCCATGTGTGGTTTATGGAAAAGAACACACATGCAATGCCATTGGTTGATCCATATGTTGTTTGTGGATAGAACACACATGCAATGACACTGGTTGATCCATGTGTGGTTTGTGAAAAGAACACACATGCAATGACCACTTGTTAATCCCTGTGTGGTTTGTGGAAAAGAACACACATGCAATGCCATTGGTTGATCCATATGTTGTTTGTGGATAGAACACACATGCAATGACACTGGTTGATCCATGTGTGGTTTGTGGAAAGAACACACATGCAATGACTCTAGTGGGTCCATATGTGGTTCATGTCAGGAACACACATGCAATGACTCTAGTGGGTCCACATGTGGTTTGTGAAAAGAACACACATGCAATGATACTGGTGGATCCATGTGTGATTTATGGAAAAGAACACAAATGCAATGAGTCTAGTGCTGGTTTTAGTATAAGAACACACATGCAATGACTCTAGTGGGTCCACATGTGGTTTGTGAAAAGAACACACATGCAATGACCACTGGTTGATCCATAAGTGGTTTGTGGAAAAGAACACACATGCAATGAACACTGGTGTATCCATAAGTTGTTTGTGGATAGAACACACATGTAATGACTCTAGTGGGTCCATATGTGTTTCTTGTCAGGAACACACATGCAATGACTCTACTGGGTCCGCATGTGGTTTGTGAAAAGAACACACATGCAATGACCACTGGTTGATCCATATGTGGTTTGTGGAAAAGAACACACATGCAATGACACTGGTGGATCCATGTGTGGTTTGTGAAAAGAACACACATGCAATGAGTCTAGTGATGGTTTTAGTATAAGAACACACATGCAATGACTCTAGTGGGTCCACATGTCGTTTGTGAAAAGAACACGCATGCAATGACCACTGATTGATCCATAAGTGGTTTGAGGAAAAGAACACACATGCAATGAACACAGGTGGATCCATAAGTTGTTTGTGGATAGAACACACATGCAGCGAGCACTGGTGGATCCATATGTTGTTTGTGAGAAGAACACACATGCAATAAATCTAGTGGGTCCATATGTGGTTCATATCAGGAACACACAGGCAGTGAACACTGGTGGATCCATATGTTGGTTCATGTCAGGAACACACATGAAGTGAACACTGGTGGATCCATAAGTGGTTTGTGGAAAGAACACACATGCAGTGAACACTGGTGGATCCATATGTGGTTTGTGGAAAGAACACACATGCAATGACTCTAGTGGGTCCATATGTAGTTTGTGAAAAGAGCACACATGCAATGACCACTGGTTGATCCATGTGTGGTTTGTGGAAAGAACACACATGCAATGACTCTAGTGGGTCCATATGTGGTTCATGTAAGGAACACACATGCAATGACTCTAGTGGGTCCACATGTGGTTTGTGAAAAGAACACACATGCAATGAGCACTGGTTGATCCATACGTGGTTTGTGGAAAAGAACACACATGCAATGACACTGGTGGATCCATGTGTGGTTTGTGAAAAGAACACACATGCAATGAGTCTAGTGCTAGTTTTAGTATAAGAACACACATGCAATGATTCTAGTGGGTCCACATGTGGTTTGTGAAAAGAACACACATGCAATGACCACTGGTTGATCCATAAGTGGTTTGTGGAAAAGAACACACATGCAATGAGTCTAGTTCTGGTTTTAGTATAAGAACAAACAAGCAATGACTCTAGTGGGTCCATATGTGGTTTGTGAAAAGAACACACATGCAATGACCACTGGTTGATCCATAAGTGGTTTGTGGAAAAGAACACACATGCAATGAACACTGGTGGATCCATAAGTGGTTTGTGGAAAGAACACACATGCAGTGAACGCTGGTGGATCCATATGTGGTTTGTGAAAAGAACACACATGCAATTACTCTAGCGGGTCCATATGTGGTTCATGTCAGGAACACACATGCAGTGAACACTGGTGGATCCATATGTGGTTCATGTCAGGAACACACATGTAGTGAACACTAGTGGATCCATGAGTGGTTTGTGGAAAGAACACACATGCAATGAACACTGGTGGATCCATAAGTGGTTTGTGGAAAGAACACACATGCAGTGAACACTGGTGGATCCATATGTGGTTTGTGGAAAGAACACACATGCAATGACTCTAGTGCTGGTTTTAGTATAAGAACACACAAGCAATGACTCTAGTGGGTCCATATGTGATTTTTGAAAAGAACACACATGCAATGCCACTAGTTGATCCATATGTGGTTTGTGGAAAGAACACACATGCAATGCTACTGGTTAATCCATGTGTGGTTTGTGGAAAGAACACACATGCAATGAGTCTAGTGCTGGTTTTAGTATAAGAACACACATGCAATGACTCTAGGGGGTCCATATGTGATTTGTGAAAAGAACACACATGCAATGCCACTAGTTGATCCATATGTGGTTTGTGGAAAGAACACACATGCAATGACACTGGTGGATCCATGTGTGGTTTGTGAAAAGAACACACATGCAATGAGTCTAGTGCTGGTTTTAGTATAAGAACACACATGCAATGACTCTAGTGGGTCCACATGTGGTTTGTGAAAAGAACACACATGCAATGACCACTGGTTGATCCATAAGTGGTTTGTGGAAAATAACACACATGCAATGCCACTAGTTGATCCATATGTGGTTTGTGGAAAGAACACACATGCAATGCTACTAGTTGATCCATATGTGGTTTGTGGAAAAGAACACACATGCAATGCCACTAGTTGATCCATATGTGGTTTGTGGAAAAGAACACACAGGCAATGCCACTAGTTGATCCATATGTGGTTTGTGGAAAGAACACACATGCAATGCTACTGGTTAATCCATGTGTGGTTTGTGGAAAGAACACACATGCAATGAGTCTAGTGCTGGTTTTAGTACAAGAACACACAAGCAATGAATCTAGTGGGTCCATATGTGATTTGTGAAAATAACACACATGCAATGCCACTAGTTGATCCATATGTGGTTTGTGGAAAGAACACACATGCAATGCCACTGGTTAATCCATGTGTGGTTTGTGGAAAGAACACACATGCAATGAGTCTAGTGCTGGTTTTAGTACAAGAACACACAAGCAATGACTCTAGTGGGTCCATATGTGATTTGTGAAAAGAACACACATGTAATGCCACAAGTTGATCCATATGTGGTTTGTGGAAAGAACACACATACAATGCTACTTGTTAATCCATGTGTGGTTTGTGGAAAGAACACATATGCAATGAGTCTAGTGCTGGTTTTAGTATAAGAACACACATGCAATGACTCTAGTGGGTCCATATGTGATTTGTGAAAAGAACACACATGCAATGCCACTAGTTGATCCATATGTCGTTTGTGGAAAGAACACACATGCAATGACACTGGTGGATCCATGTGTGGTTTGTGAAAAGAACACACATGCAATGAGTCTAGTGCTTGTTTTAGTATAAGAACACACATGCAATGACCACTGGTTGATCCATATGTGGTTTGTGGAAAGAACACACATGCAATGACACTGGTGGATCCATGTGTGGTTTGTCAAAAGAACACACATGCAATGAGTCTAGTGCTGGTTTTAGTATAAGAACACACATGCAATGAATCTAGTGGGTCCACATGTGGTTTGTGAAAAGAACACACATGCAATGACCACTGGTTAATCCATGTGTGGTTTGTGGAAAAGAACAACCATGCAATGCCATTGGTTGATCCATATGTTGTTTGTGGAAAGAACACACATGCAATGACTCTAGTGGGTCCATATGTGGTTCATGTCAGGAACACACATGCAATGACTCTAGTGGGTCCACATGTGGTTTGTGAAAAGAACACACATGCAATGATACTGGTGGATCCATGTGTGGTTTATGGAAAAGAACACACATGCAATGAGTCTAGTGCTGGATTTAGTATAAGAACACACATGCAATGACTCTAGTGGGTCCACATGTGATTTGTGAAAAGAACACACGTGCAATGACCACTGGTTGATCCATAAGTGGTTTGTGGAAAAGAACACACATGCAATGAACACAGGTGGATCCATAAGTTGTTTGTGGATAGAACACACATGCAGCGAGCACTGGTGGATCCATATGTTGTTTGTGAGAAGAACACACATGCAATAAATCTAGTGGGTCCATATGTGGTTCATATCAGGAACACACAGGCAGTGAACACTGGTGGATCCATATGTTGGTTCATGTCAGGAACACACATGTAGTGAACACTGGTGGATCCATATGTGGTTTGTGGAAAGAACACACATGCAATGACTCTAGTGGGTCCATATGTAGTTTGTGAAAAGAGCACACATGCAATGACCACTGGTTGATCCATGTGTGGTTTGTGGAAAGAACACACATGCAATGACTCTAGTGGGTCCATATGTGGTTCATGTCAGGAACACACATGCAATGACTCTAGTGGGTCCACATGTGGTTTGTGAAAAGAACACACATGCAATGACCACTGGCTGATCCATATGTGGTTTGTGGAAGAGAACACACATGCAATGACACTGGTGGATCCATGGGTGGTTTGTGAAAAGAACACACATGCAATGAGTCTAGTGCTGGTTTTAGTATAAGAACACACATGCAATGACTCTAGTGGGTCCACATGTCGTTTGTGAAAACAACACACATGCAATGACCACTGGTTGATCCATAAGTGGTTTGAGGAAAAGAACACACATGCAATGAACACAGGTGGATCCATAAGTTGTTTGTGGATAGAACACACATGCAGCAAGCACTGGTGGATCCATATGTTGTTTGTGAGAAGAACACACATGCAATAAATCTAGTGGGTCCATATGTGGTTCATATCAGGAACACACAGGCAGTGAACACTGGTGGATCCATATGTTGGTTCATGTCAGGAAAACACATGAAGTGGACACTGGTGGATCCATAAGTGGTTTGTGGAAAGAACACACATGCAGTGAACACTGGTGGATCCATATGTGGTTTGTGGAAAGAACACACATGCAATGACTCTAGTGGGTCCATATGTAGTTTGTGAAAAGAGCACACATGCAATGACCACTGGTTGATCCATGTGTGGTTTGTGGAAAGAACACACATGCAATGACTCTAGTGGGTCCATATGTGGTTCATGTCAGGAACACACATGCAATGACTCTAGTGGGTCCACATGTGGTTTGTGAAAAGAACACACATGCAATGAGCACTGGTTGATCCATATGTGGTTTGTGGAAAAGAACACACATGCAATGACACTGGTGGATCCATGTGTGGTTTGTGAAAAGAACACACATGCAATGAGTCTAGTGCTAGTTTTAGTATAAGAACACACATGAATGATTCTAGTGGGTCCACATGTGGTTTGTGAAAAGAACACACATGCAATGACCACTGGTTGATCCATAAGTGGTTTGTGGAAAAGAACACACATGCAATGAGTCTAGTTCTGGTTTTAGTATAAGAACAAACAGGCAATGACTCTAGTGGGTCCATATGTGGTTTGTGAAAAGAACACACATGCAATGACCACTGGTTGATCCATAAGGGGTTTGTGGAAAAGAACACACATGCAATGAACACTGGTGGATCCATAAGTGGTTTGTGGAAAGAACACACATGCAGTGAACGCTGGTGTATCCATATGTGGTTTGTGAAAAGAAAACACATGCAATTACTCTAGCGGGTCCATATGTGGTTCATGTCAGGAACACACATGCAGTGAACACTGGTGGATCCATATGTGGTTCATGTCAGGAACACACATGTAGTGAACACTAGTGGATCCATGAGTGGTTTGTGGAAAGAACACACATGCAATGAACACTGGTGGATCCATAAGTGGTTTGTGGAAAGAACACACATGCAGTGAACACTGGTGGATCCATATGTGGTTTGTGGAAAGAACACACATGCAATGACTCTAGTGCTGGTTTTAGTATAAGAACACACAAGCAATGACTCTAGTGGGTCCATATGTGATTTGTGAAAAGAATACACATGCAATGCCACTGGTTAATCCATGTGTGGTTTGTGGAAAGAACACACATGCAATGAGTCTAGTGCTGGTTTTAGTACAAGAACACACAAGCAATGACTCTAGTGGGTCCATATGTGATTTTTGAAAAGAACACACATGCAATGCCACTAGTTGATCCATATGTGGTTTGTGGAAAGAACACACATGCAATGCTACTGGTTAATCCATGTGTGGTTTGTGGAAAGAACACACATGCAATGAGTCTAGTGCTGGTTTTAGTATAAGAACACACATGCAATGATTCTAGGGGGTCCATATGTGATTTGTGAAAAGAACACACATGCAATGCCACTAGTTGATCCATATGTGGTTTGTGGAAAGAACACACATGCAATGACACTGGTGGATCCATGTGTGGTTTGTGAAAAGAACACACATGCAATGAGTCTAGTGCTGGTTTTAGTATAAGAACACACATGCAATGACTCTAGTGGGTCCACATGTGGTTTGTGAAAAGAACACACATGCAATGACCACTGGTTGATCCATAAGTGGTTTGTGGAAAATAACACACATGCAATGCCACTAGTTGATCCATATGTGGTTTGTGGAAAGAACACACATGCAATGCTACTAGTTGATCCATATGTGGTTTGTGGAAAAGAACACACATGCAATGCCACTAGTTGATCCATATGTGGTTTGTGGAAAAGAACACACATGCAATGCCACTAGTTGATCCATATGTGGTTTGTGGAAAGAACACACATGCAATGCTACTGGTTAATCCATGTGTGGTTTGTGGAAAGAACACACATGCAATGAGTCTAGTGCTGGTTTAGTACAAGAACACACAAGCAATGAATCTAGTGGGTCCATATGTGATTTGTGAAAAGAACACACATGCAATGCCACTAGTTGATCCATATGTGGTTTGTGGAAAGAACACACATGCAATGCCACTGGTTAATCCATGTGTGGTTTGTGGAAAGAACACACATGCAATGAGTCTAGTGCTGGTTTTAGTACAAGAACACACAAGCAATGACTCTAGTGGGTGCATATGTGATTTGTGAAAGAACACACATGTAATGCCACAAGTTGATCCATATGTGGTTTGTGGAAAGAACACACATACAATGCTACTTGTTAATCCATGTGTGGTTTGTGGAAAGAACACATATGTAATGAGTCTAGTGCTGGTTTTAGTATAAGAACACACATGCAATGACTCTAGTGGGTCCATAAGTGATTTGTGAAAAGAACACACATGCAATGCCACTAGTTGATCCATATGTGGTTTGTGGAAAGAACACACATGCAATGACACTGGTGGATCCATGTGTGGTTTGTGAAAAGAACACACATGCAATGAGTCTAGTGCTTGTTTTAGTATAAGAACACACATGCAATGACCACTGGTTGATCCATATGTGGTTTGTGGAAAGAACACACATGCAATGAGTCTAGTGCTGGTTTTAGTATAAGAACACACATGCAATGAATCTAGTGGGTCCACATGTGGTTTGTGAAAAGAACACACATGCAATGACCACTGGTTAATCCATGTGTGGTTTGTGGAAAAGAACACACATGCAATGCCATTGGTTGATCCATATGTTGTTTGTGGAAAGAACACACATGCAATGACTCTAGTGGGTCCATATGTGGTTCATGTCAGGAACACACATGCAATGACTCTAGTGGGTCCACATGTGGTTTGTGAAAAGAACACACATGCAATGATACTGGTGGATCCATGTGTGGTTTATGGAAAAGAACACACATGCAATGAGTCTAGTGCTGGATTTAGTATAAGAACACACATGCAATGACTCTAGTGGGTCCACATGTGATTTGTGAAAAGAACACACGTGCAATGACCACTGGTTGATCCATAAGTGGTTTGTGGAAAAGAACACACATGCAATGAACACAGGTGGATCCATAAGTTGTTTGTGGATAGAACACACATGCAACGAGCACTGGTGGATCCATATGTTGTTTGTGAGAAGAACACACATGCAATAAATCTAGTGGGTCCATATGTGGTTCATATCAGGAACACACAGGCAGTGAACACTGGTGGATCCATATGTTGGTTCATGTCAGGAACACACATGTAGTGAACACTGGTGGATCCATATGTGGTTTGTGGAAAGAACACACATGCAATGACTCTAGTGGGTCCATATGTAGTTTGTGAAAAGAGCACACATGCAATGACCACTGGTTGATCCATGTGTGGTTTGTGGAAAGAACACACATGCAATGACTCTAGTGGGTCCATATGTGGTTCATGTCAGGAACACACATGCAATGACTCTAGTGGGTCCACATGTGGTTTGTGAAAAGAACACACATGCAATGACCACTGGTTGATCCATATGTGGTTTGTGGAAAAGAACACACATGCAATGACACTGGTGGATCCATGTGTGGTTTGTGAAAAGAACACACATGCAATGAGTCTAGTGCTAGTTTTAGTATAAGAACACACATGCAATGACTCTAGTGGGTCCACATGTGGTTTGTGAAAGGAACACACATGCAATGACCACTGGTTGATCCATAAGTGGTTTGTGGAAAAGAACACACATGCAATGAACACTGGTGGATCCATAAGTGGTTTGTGGAAAGAACACACATCCAGTGAACATTGGTGGATCCATATGTGGTTTGTGGAAAGAACACACATGCAATGACTCTAGTGGGTCCATATGTGGTTCATGTCAGGAACACACATGCAGTGAACACTGGTGGATCCATATGTGGTTCATGTCAGGAACACACATGTAGTGAACACTAGTGGATCCATAAGTGGTTTGTGGAAAGAACACACATGCAGTGAACATTGGTGGATCCATATGTGGTTTGTGGAAATAACACACATGCAATGACTCTAGTGCTGGTTTTAGTATAAGAACACACAAACAATGACTCTAGTGGGTCCATATGTGATTTGTGAATAGAACACACATGCAATGCCACTGGTTAATCCATGTATGGTTTGTGGAAAGAACACACATGCAATGAGTCTAGTGCTGGTTTTAGTACAAGAACACGCAATCAATGACTCTAGTGGGTCCATATGTGATTTGTGAAAAGAACACACATGCAATGCCACTAGTTGATCCATATGTGGTTTTTGGAAAGAACACACATGCAATGCTACTGGTTAATCCATGTGTGGTTTGTGGAAAGAACACACATGCAATGAGTCTAGTGCTGGTTTTAGTATAAGAACACACATGCAATGACTCTAGTGGGTCCATATGTGATTTGTGAAAAGAACAAACATGCAATGCCACTAGTTGATCCATATGTGGTTTGTGGAAAGAACACACATGCAATGACACTGGTGGATCCATGTGTGGTTTGTGAAAAGAACACACATGCAATGAGTCTAGTGCTGGTTTTAGTATAAGAACACACATGCAATGACTCTAGTGGGTCCACATGTGGTTTGTGAAAAGAACACACATGCAATGACCACTGGTTGATCCGTAAGTGGTTTGTGGAAAAGAACACACATGCAATGAACACAGGTGGATCCATAAGTTGTTTGTGGATAGAACACACATGTAGCGAGCACTGGTGGATCCATTTGTTGTTTGTGAGAAGAACACACATGCAATAAATCTAGTGGGTCCATATGTGGTTCATATCGAGAACACAGGCAAAGGAACGCTGGTGGATCCATATGTTGGTTCATGTGAGGAACACACATGTAGTGAACACTGGTGGATCCATAAGTGGTTTGTGGAAAGAACACACATGCAGTGAACACTGGTGGATCCATATGTGGTTTGTGGAAAGAACACACATGCACTGACTCTAGTGGGTCCATATGTAGTTTGTGAAAAGAACACACATGCAATGACCACTGGTTGATCCATGTGTGGTTTGTGGAAAGAACATGCATGCAATGATTCTAGTGGGTCCATATGTGGTTCATGTCAGGAACACACATGCAATGACTCTAGTGGGTCCACATGTGGTTTGTGAAAAGAACACACATGCAATGACCACTGGTTGATCCATATGTGGTTTGTGGAAAAGAACACACATGCAATGACACTGGTGGATCCATGTGTGGTTTGTGAAAAGAACACACATGCAATGAGTCTAGTGCTAGTTTTAGTATAAGAACACACATGCAATGACTCTAGTGGGTCCACATGTGGTTTGTGAAAAGAACACACATGCAATGACCACTGGTTGATCCATAAGTGGTTTGTGGAAAAGAACACACATGCAATGAACACTGGTGGATCCATAAGTGGTTTGTGGAAAGAACACACATGCAGTGAACACTGGTGGATCCATATGTTGTTTGTGAAAAGAACACACATGCAATTACTCTAGCGGGTCCATATGTGGTTCATGTCAGGAACACACATGGAGTGAACACTGGTGGATCCATATGTGGTTCATGTCAGGAACACACATGTAGTGAACACTGGTGGATCCATATGTGGTTTGTGGAAAGAACACACATGCAATGACTCTAGTGCTGGTTTTAGTATAAGAACACACAAGCAATGACTCTAGTGGGTCCATATGTGATTTGTGAAAAGAACACACATGCAATGCCACTGGTTAATCCATGTGTGGTTTGTGGAAAGAACACACATGCAATGAGTCTAGTGCTGGTTTTAGTACAAGAACACACAAGCAATGACTCTAGTGGGTCCATATGTGATTTGTGAAAAGAACACACATGCAATGCCACTAGTTGATCCATATGTGGTTTGTGGAAAGAACACACATGCAATGCTACTGGTTAATCCATGTGTGGTTTGTGGAAAGAACACACATGCAATGAGTTTAGTCCTGGTTTTAGTATAAGAACACACATGCAATGACTCTAGTGGGTCCATATGTGATTTGTGAAAAGAACATACATGCAATGCCACTAGTTGATCCATATGTGGTTTGTGGAAAGAACACACATGCAATGACACTGGTGGATCCATGTGTGGTTTGTGAAAAGAACACACATGCAATGAGTCTAGTGCTGGTTTTAGTATAAGAACACACATGCAATGACTCTAGTGGGACCACATGTGGTTTGTGAAAAGAACACACATGCAATCACCACTGGTTGATCCATAAGTGGTTTGTGGAAAAGAACACACATGCAATGAACACAGGTGGATCCATAAGTTGTTTGTGGATAGAACACACATGTAGCGAGCACTGGTGGATCCATATGTTGTTTGTGAGAAGAACACACATGCAATAAATCTAGTGGGTCCATATGTGGTTCATATCAGGAACACACATGCAATGACTCTAGTGGGTCCACATGTGGTTTGTGAAAAGAACACACAAGCAATGATACTGGTGGATCCATGTGTGGTTTATGGAAAAGAACACACATGCAATGAGTCTAGTGCTGGTTTTAGTATAAGAACACACATACAATGACTCTAGTGGATCCACATGTGGTTTCTGAAAAGAACACACATGCAATGACCACTGGTTGATCCATAAGTGGTTTGTGGAAAAGAACACACATGCAATGAACACTGGTGGATCCATAAGTTATTTGTGGATAGAACACACATGCAATGACTCTAGTGGGTCCATATGTGGTTCATGTCAGGAACACACATGTAATGACTCTAGTGGGTCCACATGTGGTTTGTGAAAAGAACACACATGCAATTACCACTGGTTGATCCATATGTGGTGTATGGAAAAGAACACACATGCAATGACACTGGTGGATCCATGTGTGGTTTGTGAAAAGAACACACGTGCAATGAGTCTAGTGCTGGTTTTAGTATAAGAACACACATGCAATGACTCTAGTGGGTCCACATGTGGTTTGTGAAAAGAACACACATGCAATGACCACTGGTTGATCCATAAGTGGTTTGTGGAAAAGAACACACATACAATGAACACTGGTGGATCCACAAGTGGTTTGTGGAAAGAACACACATGCAGTGAACACTGGTGGATCCATATGTGGTTTGTGAAAAGAACACACATGCAATTACTCTAGAGGGTCCATATGTGGTTCATGTCAGGAACACACATGCAGTGAACACTGGTGGATCCATATGTGGTTCATGTCAGGAACACACATGTAGTGAACACTAGTGGATCCATAAGTGGTTTGTGGAAAGAACACACATGCAGTGAACATTGGTGGATCCATATGTGGTTTGTGGAAATAACACACATGCAATGACTCTAGTGCTGGTTTTAGTATAAGAACACACAAACAATGACTCTAGTGGGTCCATATGTGATTTGTGAATAGAACACACATGCAATGCCACTGGTTAATCCATGTATGGTTTGTGGAAAGAACACACATGCAATGAGTCTAGTGCTGGTTTTAGTACAAGAACACACAATCAATGACTCTAGTGGGTCCATATGTGATTTGTGAAAAGAACACACATGCAATGCCACTAGTTGATCCATATGTGGTTTTTGGAAAGAACACACATGCAATGCTACTGGTTAATCCATGTGTGGTTTGTGGAAAGAACACACATGCAATGAGTCTAGTGCTGGTTTTAGTATAAGAACACACATGCAATGACTCTAGTGGGTCCATATGTGATTTGTGAAAAGAACAAACATGCAATGCCACTAGTTGATCCATATGTGGTTTGTGGAAAGAACACACATGCAATGACACTGGTGGATCCATGTGTGGTTTGTGAAAAGAACACACATGCAATGAGTCTAGTGCTGGTTTTAGTATAAGAACACACATGCAATGACTCTAGTGGGTCCACATGTGGTTTGTGAAAAGAACACACATGCAATGACCACTGGTTGATCCGTAAGTGGTTTGTGGAAAAGAACACACATGCAATGAACACAGGTGGATCCATAAGTTGTTTGTGGATAGAACACACATGTAGCGAGCACTGGTGGATCCATATGTTGTTTGTGAGAAGAACACACATGCAATAAATCTAGTGGGTCCATATGTGGTTCATATCAGGAACACACAGGCAGTGAACGCTGGTGGATCCATATGTTGGTTCATGTGAGGAACACACATGTAGTGAACACTGGTGGATCCATAAGTGGTTTGTGGAAAGAACACACATGCAGTGAACACTGGTGGATCCATATGTGGTTTGTGGAAAGAACACACATGCAATGACTCTAGTGGGTCCATATGTAGTTTGTGAAAAGAACACACATGCAATGACCACTGGTTGATCCATGTGTGGTTTGTGGAAAGAACATGCATGCAATGATTCTAGTGGGTCCATATGTGGTTCATGTCAGGAACACACATGCAATGACTCTAGTGGGTCCACATGTGGTTTGTGAAAAGAACACACATGCAATGACCACTGGTTGATCCATATGTGGTTTGTGGAAAAGAACACACATGCAATGACACTGGTGGATCCATGTGTGGTTTGTGAAAAGAACACACATGCAATGAGTCTAGTGCTAGTTTTAGTATAAGAACACACATGCAATGACTCTAGTGGGTCCACATGTGGTTTGTGAAAAGAACACACATGCAATGACCACTGGTTGATCCATAAGTGGTTTGTGGAAAAGAACACACATGCAATGAACACTGGTGGATCCATAAGTGGTTTGTGGAAAGAACACACATGCAGTGAACACTGGTGGATCCATATGTTGTTTGTGAAAAGAACACACATGCAATTACTCTAGCGGGTCCATATGTGGTTCATGTCAGGAACACACATGGAGTGAACACTGGTGGATCCATATGTGGTTCATGTCAGGAACACACATGTAGTGAACACTGGTGGATCCATATGTGGTTTGTGGAAAGAACACACATGCAATGACTCTAGTGCTGGTTTTAGTATAAGAACACACAAGCAATGACTCTAGTGGGTCCATATGTGATTTGTGAAAAGAGCACACATGCAATGCCACTGGTTAATCCATGTGTGGTTTGTGGAAAGAACACACATGCAATGAGTCTAGTGCTGGTTTTAGTACAAGAACACACAAGCAATGACTCTAGTGGGTCCATATGTGATTTGTGAAAAGAACACACATGCAATGCCACTAGTTGATCCATATGTGGTTTGTGGAAAGAACACACAGGCAATTACTCTTGGTTAATCCATGTGTGGTTTGTGTAAAGAACACACATGCAATGAGTTTAGTCCTGGTTTTAGTATAAGAACACACATGCAATGACTCTAGTGGGTCCATATGTGATTTGTGAAAAGAACACACATGCAATGACACTAGTTGATCCATATGTGGTTTGTGGAAAGAACACACATGCAATGAGACTGGTGGATCCATATGTGGTTTGTGTAAAGAACACACATGCAATGAGTCTAGTGCTGGTTTTAGTATAAGAACATATATGCAATGACTCTAGTGGGACCACATGTGGTTTGTGAAAAGAACACACATGCAATCACCACTGGTTGATCCATAAGTGGTTTGTGGAAAAGAACACACATGCAATGAACACAGGTGGATCTATAAGTTGTTTGTGGATAGAACACACATGTAGCGAGCACTGGTGGATCCATATGTTGTTTGTGAGAAGAACACACATGCAATAAATCTAGTGGGTCCATATGCGGTTCATATCAGGAACACACATGCAATGACTCTAGTGGGTCCACATGTGGTTTGTGAAAAGAACACACATGCAATGATACTGGTGGATCCATGTGTGGTTTATGGAAAAGAACACACATGCAATGAGTCTAGTGCTGGTTTTAGTATAAGAACACACATACAATGACTCTAGTGGATCCACATGTGGTTTCTGAAAAGAACACACATGCAATGACCACTGGTTGATCCATAAGTGGTTTGTGGAAAAGAACACACATGCAATGAACACTGGTGGATCCATAAGTTATTTGTGGATAGAACACACATGCAATGACTCTAGTGGGTCCATATGTGGTTCATGTCAGGAACACACATGTAATGACTCTAGTGGGTCCACATGTGGTTTGTGAAAAGAACACACATGCAATTACCACTGGTTGATCCATATGTGGTGTATGGAAAAGAATACACATGCAATGACACTGGTGGATCCATGTGTGGTTTGTGAAAAGAACACACGTGCAATGAGTCTAGTGCTGGTTTTAGTATAAGAACACACATGCAATGACTCTAGTGGGTCCACATGTGGTTTGTGAAAAGAACACACATGCAATGACCACTGGTTGATCCATAAGTGGTTTGTGGAAAAGAACACACATACAATGAACACTGGTGGATCCACAAGTGGTTTGTGGAAAGAACACACATGCAGTGAACACTGGTGGATCCATATGTGGTTTGTGAAAAGAACACACATGCAATTACTCTAGCGGGTCCATATGTGGTTCATGTCAGGAACACACATGCAGTGAACACTGGTGGATCCATATGTGGTTCATGTCAGGAACACACATGTAGTGAACACTAGTGGATCCATAAGTGGTTTGTGGAAAGAACACACATGCAATGACTCTAGTGCTGGTTTTAGTATAAGAACACACAAGCAATGACTCTAGTGGGTCCATATGTGATTTGTGAAAAGAACACACATGCAATGCCACTGGTTAATCCATGTGAGGTTTGTGGAAAGAACACACATGCAATGAGTCTAGTGCTGGTTTTAGTACAAGAACACACAAGCAATGAATCTAGTGGGTCCATATGTGATTTGTGAAAAGAACACACATGCAATGCCACTAGTTGATCCATAAGTGGTTTGTGGAAAAGAACAAACATGCAATGAACACTGGTGGATCCATAAGTTGTTTGTGGATAGAACACACATGTAGTGAGCACTGGTGGATCCATATGTTGTTTGTGATAAGAACACACATGCAATAAATCTAGTGGGTCCATATGTGGTTCATATCAGGAACACACAGGCAGTGAACACTAGTGGATCCATATGTGGTTCATGTCAGGAACACACATGTAGTGAACACTAGTGGATCCATAAGTGGTTTGTGGAAAGAACACACATGCAATGACTCTAGTGCTGGTTTTAGTATAAGAACACACAAGCAATGACTCTAGTGGGTCCATATGTGATTTGTGAAAAGAACACACATGCAATGCCACTGGTTAATCCATGTGAGGTTTGTGGAAAGAACACACATGCAATGAGTCTAGTGCTGGTTTTAGTACAAGAACACACAAGCAATGAATCTAGTGGATCCATATGTGATTTGTGAAAAGAACACACATGCAATGCCACTAGTTGATCCATATGTGGTTTGTGGAAAGAACACACATGCAATGCTACTGGTTAATCCATGTGTGGTCTATGGAAAGAACACACATGCAATGAGTCTAGTGCTGGTTTTAGTATAAGAACACACATGCAATGACTCTAGTGGGTCCATATGTGATTTGTGAAAAGAACACACATGTAATGCCACTAGTTGATCCATATGTGGTTTGTGGAAAGAACACACATGCAATGCTACCGGTTAATCCATGTGTGGTTTGTGGAAAGAACACACATGCAATGAGTCTAGTGCTGGTTTTAGTATAAGAACACACATGCAATGACTCTAGTGGGTCCATATGTGATTTGTGAAAAGAACACACATGCAATGCCACTAGTTGATCCATATGTGGTTTGTGGAAAGAACACACATGCAATGACACTGGTGGATCCATGTGTGGTTTGTGAAAAGAACACACATGCAATGAGTCTAGTGCTGGTTTTAGTATAAGAACACACATGCAATGACTCTAGTGGGTCCACATGTGGTTTGTGAAAAGAACACACATGCAATGACCACTGGTTGATCCATAAGTGGTTTGTGGAAAAGAACACACATGCAATGAACACAGGTGGATCCATAAGTTGTTTGTGGATAGAACACACATGTAGCGAGCACTGGTGGATGCATATGTTGTTTGTGAGAAGAACACACATGCAAGAAATCTAGTGGGTCCATATGTGGTTCATATCAGGAACACACATGCAATGACTCTAGTGGGTCCACATGTGGTTTGTGAAAAAACACACATGCAATGATACTGGTGGATCCATGTGTGGTTTATGGAAAAGAACACACATGCAATGAGTCTAGTGCTGGTTTTAGTATAAGAACACACATGCAATGACTCTAGTGGGTCCACATGTGGTTTGTGAAAAGAACACACATGCAATGACCACTGGTTGATCCATAAGTGGTTTGTGGAAAAGAACACACATGCAATGAACACTGGAGGATCCATAAGTTATTTGTGGATAGAACACACATGCAATGACTCTAGTGGGTCCATATGTGGTTCATGTCAGGAACACACATGCAATGACTCTAGTGGGTCCACATGTGGTTTGTGAAAAGAACACACATGCAATGACCACTGGTTGATCCATATGTGGTGTATGGAAAAGAACACACATGCAATGACACTGGTGGATCCATGTGTGGTTTGTGAAAAGAACACACGTGCAATGAGTCTAGTGCTGGTTTTAGTATAAGAACACACATGCAATGACTCTAGTGGGTCCACATGTGGTTTGTGAAAAGAACACACATGCAATGACCACTGGTTGATCCAAAAGTGGTTTGTGGAAAAGAACACACATGCAATGAACACTTGTGGATCGATAAGTTTTTTGTGGATAGAACACACATGCAGTGAGCACTGGTGGATTCATATGTTGTTTGTGAGAAGAACACACATGCAATAAATCTAGTGGGTCCATATGTGGTTCATTTCAGGAACAACAGGCAGTGAACACTGGAGGATCCATATGTGGTTCATGTCAAGAACGCACATGCAGTGAACACTGGTGGATCCATAAGTGGTTTGTAGAAAGAACACACATGCAGTGAACACTGGTGGATCCATATGTGGTTTGTGGAAATAACACACATGCAATGACTCTAGTGGGTCCATATGTAGTTTGTGAAAAGAACGCACATGCAATGACCACTGGTTGATCCATGTGTGGTTTGTGGAAAGAACACACCTGCAATGACTCTAGTGGTTCCATATGTAGTTCATGTCAGGAACACACATGCAATGACTCTAGTGGGTCCACATGTGGTTTGTGAAAAGAACACTCATGCAATGACCACTGGTTGATCCATATGTGGTTTGTGGAAAAGAACACACATGTAATGACACTGGTGGATCCATGTGTGGTTTGTGAAAAGAACACACATGCAATGAGTCTAGTGCTAGTTTTAGTATAAGAACACAGATGCAATGACTCTAGTGGGTCCACATGTGGTTTGTGAAAAGAACACACATGCAATGACCACTGGTTGATCCATAAGTGGTTTGTGGAAAAGAACACACATGCAATGAACACTGCTGGATCCATAAGTGGTTTGTGGAAAGAACACACATGCAGCAAACACTTGTGGATCCATATGTGGTTTGTGAAAAGAACACACATGCAATGACTCTAGTGGGTCCATATGTGGTTCATGTCAGGAACACACATGTAGTGAACACTGGTGGATCCATATGTGGTTCATGTCAGGAACACACATGTAGTGAACCCTAGTGGATCCATAAGTGGTTTGTGGAAAGAACACACATGCAGTGAACACTGGTGGATCCATATGTGGTTTGTGGAAAGAACACACATGCAATGACTCTAGTGCTGGTTTTAGTATAAGAACACACAAGCAATGACTCTAGTGGGTCAATATGTGATTTGTGAAAAGAACACACATGCAATGCCACTGGTTGATCCATATGTGGTTTGTGCAAAGAACACACACGCAATGCCACTGGTTAATCCATGTGTGGTTTATGGAAAGAACACACATGCAATGAGTCTAGTTCTGGTTTTAGTATAAGAACAAACAAGCAATGACTCTAGTGGGTCCATATGTGGTTTGTGAAAAGAACACACATGCAATGATCACTGGTTGATCCATAAGTGGTTTGTGGAAAAGAACACACATGCAATGAACACTGTTGGATCCATAAGTGGTTTGTGGAAAGAACACACATGCAGCGAACACTTGTGGATCCATATGTGGTTTGTGAAAAGAACACACATGCAATGACTCTAGTGGGTCCATATGTGGTTCATGTCAGGAACACACATGCAGTGAACACTGGTGGATCCATATGTGGTTCATGTCAGGAACACACATTTAGTGAACCCTAGTGGATCCATAAGTGGTCTGTGGAAAGAACACACATGCAGTGAACACTGGTGGATCCATATGTGGTTTGTGGAAAGAACACACATGCAATGACTCTAGTGCTGGTTTTAGTATAAGAACACACAAGCAATGACTCTAGTGGGTCAATATGTGATTTGTGAAAATAACACACATGCAATGCCACTGGTTGATCCATATGTGATTTGTGGAAAGAACACACACGCAATGCCACTGGTTAATCCATGTGTGGTTTGTGGAAAGAACACACATGCAATGAGTCTAGTGCTGGTTTTAGTATAAGAACACACAAGCAATGACTCTAGTGGGTGCATATGTGATTTGTGAAAAGAACACACATGCAATGCCACTGGTTGATCCATATGTGGTTTGTGGAAAGAACACACATGCAATGCTACTAGTTAATCCATGTGTGGTTTGTGGAAAGAACATACATGCAATAAGTCTAGTGCTGGTTTTAGTATAAGAACACACATGCAATGACTCTAGTGGGTCCACATGTGGTTTGTGAAAATAACACACATGCAATGACCACTGGTTGATCCATAAGTGGTTTGTGGAAAAGAACACACATGCAATGAACACTGGTGGATCCATAAGTGGTTTGTGGAAAGAACACACATGCAGTGAACACTGGTGGATCCATATGTGGTTTGTGAAAAGAACACACATGCAATTACTCTAGCGGGTCCATATGTGGTTCATGTCAGGAACACACATGCAGTGAACACTGGTGGATCCATATGTGGTTCATGTCAGGAACACACATGTAGTGAACACTAGTGGATCCATAAGTGGTTTGTGGAAAGAACACACATGTAGTGAACACTGGTGGATCCATATGTGGTTTGTGGAAAGAACACACATGCAATGACTCTAGTGCTGGTTTTAGTATAAGAACACACAAGCAATGACTCTAGTGGGTCCATATGTGATTTGTGAAAAGAACACACATGCAATGCCACTGGTTAATCCATGTGTGGTTTGTGGAAAGAACACACATGCAATGAGTCTAGTGCTGGTTTTAGTACAAGAACACACAAGCAATGAATCTAGTGGGTCTATATGTGATTTGTGAAAAGAACACACATGCAATGCCACTAGTTGATCCATATGTGGTTTGTGGAAAGAACACACATGAAATGCTACTAGTTAATCCATGTGTGGTTTGTGGAAAGAACACACATGCAATGAGTCTAGTGCTGGTTTTAGTATAAGAACACACATGGAATGACTCTAGTGGGTCCATATGTGATTTATGAAAAGAACACACATGCAATGCCACTAGTTGATCCATATGTGGTTTGTGGAAAGAACACACATGCAATGCTACTAGTTAATCCATGTGTGGTTTGTGGAAAGAACACACATGCAATGAGTCTAGTGCTGGTTTTAGTATAAGAACACACATGCAATGACTCTAGTGGGTCCATATGTGATTTGTGAAAAGAACACACATGCAATGCCACTAGTTGATCCATATGTGGTTTGTGGAAAGAACACACATGCAATGACACTGCTGGATCCATGTGTGGTTTGTGAAAAGAACACACATGCAATGAGTCTAGTGCTGGTTTTAGTATAAGAACACACATGCAATGACTCTAGTGGGTCCACATGTGGTTTGTGAAAAGAACACACATGCAATGACCACTGGTTGATCCATAAGTGGTTTGTGGACAAGAACACACATGCAATGAACACAGGTGGATCCATAAGTTGTTTGTGGATAGAACACACATGTAGCGAGCACTGGTGGATGCATATGTTGTTTGTGAGAAGAACACACATGCAAGAAATCTAGTGGGTCCATATGTGGTTCATATCAGGAACACACATGCAATGACTCTAGTGGTTCCACATGTGGTTTGTGAAAAGAACAAACATGCAATGATACTGGTGGATCCATGTGTGGTTTATGGAAAAGAACAAACATGCAATGAGTCTAGTGCTGGTTTTAGTATAAGAACACACATGCAATGACTCTAGTGGGTCCACATGTGGTTTCTGAAAAGAACACACATGCAATGACCACTAGTTGATCCATAAGTGGTTTGTGGAAAAGAACACACATGCAATGAACACTGGAGGATCCATAAGTTATTTGTGGATAGAACACACATGCAATGACTCTAGTGGGTCCATATGTGGTTCATGTCAGGAACACACATGCAATGACTCTAGTGGGTCCACATGTGGTTTGTGAAAAGAACACACATGCAATGACCACTGGTTGATCCATATGTGGTGTATGGAAAAGAACACACATGTAATGACACTGGTGGATCCATGTGTGGTTTGTGAAAAGAACACACGTGCAATGAGTCTAGTGCTGGTTTTAGTATAAGAACACACATGCAATGACTCTAGTGGGTCCACATGTGGTTTGTGAAAAGAACACACATGCAATGACCACTGGTTGATCCAAAAGTGGTTTGTGGAAAAGAACACACATGCAATGAACACTGGTGGATCGATAAGTTGTTTGTGGATAGAACACATATGCAATGAGCACTGGTGGATCCATATGTTGTTTGTGAGAAGAACACACATGCAATAAATCTAGTGGGTCCATATGTGGTTCATATCAGGAACAACAGGCAGTGAACACTGGTGGATCCATATGTGGTTCATGTCAAGAACGCACATGCAGTGAACACTGGTGGATCCATAAGTGGTTTGTAGAAAGAACACACATGCAGTGAACAGTGGTGGATGCATATGTGGTTTGTGGAAATAACACACATGCAATGACTCTAGTGGGTCCATATGTAGTTTGTGAAAAGAACACACATGCAATGACCACTGGTTGATCCATGTGTGGTTTGTGGAAAGAACACACATGCAATGACTCTAGTGGGTCCATATGTGGTTCATGTCAGGAACACACATGCAATGACTCTAGTGGGTCCATATGTGGTTTGTGAAAAGAACACACATGCAATGACCACTAGTTGATCCATATGTGGTTTGTGGAAAAGAACACACATGTAATGACACTGGTGGATCCATGTGTGGTTTGTGAAAAGAACACACATGCAATGAGTCTAGTGCTAGTTTTAGTATAAGAACACACATGCAATGACTCTAGTGGGTCCACATGTGGTTTGTGAAAAGAACACACATGCAATAACCACTGGTTGATCCATAAGTGGTTTGTGGAAAAGAACACACATGCAATGAACACTGCTGGATCCATAAGTGGTTTGTGGAAAGAAGACACATGCAGCAAACACTTGTGGATCCATATGTGGTTTGTGAAAAGAACACACATGCAATGACTCTAGTGGGTCCATATGTGGTTCATGTCAGGAACACACATGAAGTGAACACTGGTGGATCCATATGTGGTTCATGTCAGGAACACACATGTAGTGAACCCTAGTGGATCCATAAGTGGTTTGTGGAAAGAACACACATGCAGTGAACACTGGTGGATGCCTTTGTGGTTTGTGGATAGAACACACATGCAATGACTCTAGTGCTGGTTTTAGTATAATAACACACAAGCAATGACTCTAGTGGGTCAATATGTGATTTGTGAAAAGAACACACATGCAATGCCACTGGTTGATCCATATGTGGTTTGTGGAAAGAACACACACGCAATGCCACTTGTTAATCCATGTGTGGTTTGTGGAAAGAACACACATGCAATGAGTCTAGTTCTGGTTTTAGTATAAGAACAAACAAGCAATGACTCTAGTGGGTCCATATGTGGTTTGTGAAAAGAACACACATGCAATGACCACTGGTTGATCCATAAGTGGTTTGTGGAAAAGAACACACATGCAATGAACACTGCTGGATCCATAAGTGGTTTGTGGAAAGAACACACATGCAGCGAACACTTGTGGATCCATATGTGGTTTGTGAAAAGAACACACATGCAATGACTCTAGTGGGTCCATATGTGGTACATGTCAGGAACACACATGCAGTGAACACTGGTGGATCCATATATGGTTCATGTCAGGAACACACATGTAGTGAACCCTAGTGGATCCATAAGTGGTCTGTGGAAAGAGCACACATGTAGTGAACACTGGTGGATCCATATGTGGTTTGTGGAAAGAACACACATGCAATGACTCTAGTGCTGGTTTTAGTATAAGAACACACAAGCAATGACTCTAGTGGGTCAATATGTGATTTGTGAAAAGAACACACATGCAATGCCACTGGTTGATCCATATGTGGTTTGTGGAAAGAACACACACGCAATGCCACTGGTTAATCCATGTGTGGTTTGTGGAAAGAACACACATGCAATGAGTCTAGTGCTGGTTTTAGTATAAGAACACACAAGCAATGACTCTAGTGGGTGCATATGTGATTTGTGAAAAGAACACACATGCAATGCCACTGGTTGATCCATATGTGGTTTGTGGAAAGAACACACATGCAATGCTACTAGTTAATCCATGTGTGGTTTGTGGAAAGAACATACATGCAATAAGTCTAGTGCTGGTTTTAGTATAAGAACACACATGCAATGACTCTAGTGGGTCCACAGGTGGTTTGTGAAAAGAACACACATGAAGTGAACACTGGTTGATCCATGTGTGGTTTGTGGAAAGAACACACATGCAATGACATTGGTTGATCCATGTGTGGTTTGTGGAAATAACACACATGCAATGACTCTAATGGATCCATATGTGGTTTGTGGAAAAGAACACACATGCAATGACCACTGGTTGATCCATGTGTGGTTTGTGGAAAGAACACACATGCAATGACACTGGTGGATCCATGTGTGGTTTGTGAAAAGAACACATATGCAATGAGTCTAGTGCTGGTTTTAGTATAAGAACACACATGCAATGAGTCTAGTGCTGGTTTTAGTATAAGAACACACATGCAATGACTCTAGTGGGTCCACATGTGGTTTGTGAAAACAACACACATGCAATGACCACTGGTTAATCCATGTGTGGTTTTAGTAAAAGAACACACATGCAATGCCATTGGTCGATCCATATGTGGTTTGTGGATTGAATACACATGCAATGACACTGGTTGATCCATGTGTGGTTGGTGGAAAGAACACACATGCAATGACTCTAGTGGGTCCATATGTGGTTCATGTTAGGAACACACATGCAATGACTCTAGTGGGTCCACATGTGGTTTGTGAAAAGAACACACATGCAATGACCACTGGTTGAACCATATGTGGTTTATGGAAAAGAACACACATGCAATGACACTGGTGGATCCATGTGTGGTTTGTGAAAAGAACACACATGCAATGAGTCTAGTGCTGGTTTTAGTATAAGAACACACATGCAATGACTCTAGTGGGTCCACATGTGGTTTGTGAAAAGAACACACATGCAATGACCACTGGTTGATCTATAAGTGGTTTGTGGAAAAGAACACACATGCAATGAACGCTGGTGGATCCATAAGTTGTTTGTGGATAGAAACACATGCAGTGAACACTGGTGGATCCATTTGTGGTTTGTGAAAAGAACACATATGCAATGACTAGTGGGTCCATATTTGTTCATGTCAGGTACACACATGCAGTGAACACTGGCACTAGTGGAAACGAGGCCTTTGGTTGAGCCTGGAAATGGGCTTTAACACGGAAGCCACGTAACCGGCAGCAGTAGAGGGGGGCGTGGCCTGCAGCAAAAGGAGTTCTTTAACACCGGTTCGTGGCACGAACCGGTGTTAAAGGACCCTGCACTAGTGGCCCGCGCAGCCCCCCCTTTAACACCGGTGTTAAAGGGGGGCTATATAAGACACTGCAGCCCACACCCCACTCTTCCATTTTTTCACTATCTCATTTTGGAGCCTAGCAAGAGGGTGTGAAGTGTGCTAGTTTGTGTTTTTTTCGTATGCACAAGAGGTGTTCGGTGAAATGCCCGAGAGCTCAAAATAAGTTTTATCGTTGCTCTTTCCTTCTCGATCGAGGTCGGCAACTATCCTCTCATGTGTCATTGATGTACTATATATATAAATGGTCATCTCCCTATTATTTTTTGATATATACTATATATTAATGCAGATGAACCGGCAATGGATGTACGGTGACCGCCGCTTCCAGTACATTACGGGCCTCCAAAATTTCATCGTTGTGGCTAATGCAAACCGTGGTCACAATGGTTTTATGGTTTGTCCGTGTTCCTTTCGAACAAGAAAGACTACTCAAATACCAGAACCATTCACGCCCACCTGCTTCGATCCGGTTTCATGCCCGGCTATAATTGTTGGACCAAGCGCGGAGAAAAAGGGGTTGTGATGGAAGACAACGAAGAAGAGGATGATGACAACTATCATAATATGTATCCTGAATATGATGATACTGCAACAGGGGTAGATAATGAAGATCAAGAGGCAGCAGATGGGCCCGCTGATGACGATCTTGGTCGGTCCATTACTGATGCAAAGGAAGAATGTGAAACTGAAAAGGAGAAGGAGAAGATGGAGCGGATGTTAAAGGATCACAAAACATTGTTGTACCCAACTTAAGATGGCCACAAAAAGCTAGGTACCACATCGATTTGCTGCAATGGAAGGCGAGAACGGTGTGATCGGCGCATTTTCAAAGTTGTTGGTAAAAATGAAGAATCTTCTTCCAAGAAATAATGAGTTGCCCGACAAGACATACCAAGCAAAGAAGGTTATCCGCCTCTAGGATTAGACGCGTAAGATACATGCCTGCATTAATGACCGCATCCTCTACAGGTGAGAAGTATGAGAATTTGGATGCATGCCCGGTATGCATCTTTGCAGATATAAGATCATACGAGACGATCTTGGCGATGTTGAGGGCGAGGCCCCTAGGAAGAAGGTTCCTGCCAAGGTTATGTGGTATGCTCCTATAATACCACGGTTAAAACGCTCTTCGAAATAAAGAGCACGCCAAGTTGTTGCGATGGCACATGGAAGACCGTAAGAAAGACGCGATGTTGAGACACCCCACCGATGGGTCACAGTGGAGAAAAGTCGGCGAGTACCCGGACTTCATACGTGGCGCAAGGAACTTAAGGTTTGGTCTAAGTACAGATGGCATGAATCCTTTTGGTGAGCGAGCTGCCACAGCACTGGCCTGTGACTCTATGTATCTATAACCTTCCTCCTTGGTTGTGTATGAAGAGGAAGTTCATTATGATGCCGTGCTCATCCAAGGCCCGAGGCAACCCGACAACATTGATGTGTACCTAAGTCCATTAGTTGAAGAACTTTACAGCTGTGGGCCAAACCAGGTGTACGTATGTGGGATGAGCACAAAGGGGAGCCATTTGACCTACGAGCATTGCTTTTCGTAACCATCAATGATTGGCCTGCTCTTAGTAACATTTCAGGCATAAACAAGGGATACAATGCATGCACACACTGTTTAGATGAGACTGAAAGTGTATATTTGGATAAATGTAAGAAGGTTGTGTACCTAGGGTATCGCCGATTTCTTCCGAACACGCATCCAAGAAGAAAGAAAGGCAAGCATTTCAAACGTTTGGCGTAACCCAGAGGAAGCCTGTCCTCCGCATCGTGAGGAGGTATTTGGTATGGTCTGGACCTAGAAGTAATCTTTGGAAAAGGTCCCTGCAGTCTATCTGTTCGAATGACGATGGGACACGCGCCCATGTGGAAGAAGCAATCTATATTTTGGGACCTACCCTATTGGAAAGTCTTAGAGGTCCGCTCTTCAATCGACATGATGCACATGACGAAGAATGTTTGCGTGATCCTGCTAGGCTTCCTAGGAGTGTATGGGAAGACAAAAGATACACCGGAAGCACGGCAGACCAGCAACGCCCTGAAAGACCAAGAGCCTATGCCTCCTGAGAACGAGAAGGGTAAACGATGCCACTTAACTCCCCGCCAGCTACGCTCTTACTAAAGGTAGAAGGAAATCTTTTTGAATGCTCGAAAGCGATCAAGGTCCCGCCTGGCTTCTCGTCGAATATAAAGGGAATAATAAATATGGCAGAGAAAAAATTCCAAAACCTAAAGTCTCATGACTGCCACGTGATTATGACACAATTGCTTCCGATTGCATTGAGGGCTTCTACCTGAAAATGTTCGAGTACCCATTGTGAAGCTATGTGCATTCCTCAATGCAATATCTCGAAGGTAATCGATCCGAAAGCCTACGAGGTTCTGACGGATGTGGCCCAATGTCTTGTCACTTTGAGTTGGTGTTCCCACCATCCTTCTTCGATATTATGACGCATCTCTGGTTCACCTAGTAGAAGAGATTGCCAATCTACGTCCTGTATTTCTACACAATATGTTCCCCTTTGAGAGGTACATGGGAGTCTTAAAGAAATATGTTCATAACCGTGCTAGGCCAGAAGGAAGCATCTCCAAGGGCTATGTAACAGAGGAGGTCATTGAGTTCTGTGTTGATTTTATTCCTGACCTTAAGGCGATTGGTGTTCTAGAATCACGACATGAGGGGAGACTGCGTGGAAAAGGCACCCTAGGATGTAAAGCAATGATATGTAGGGACGGCATTCTCTCAATCAAGCACACTACCGGTTTTACAAAGATCTATCTTGGTTGCCCAGATATCAATGAACACAAGAATTTAATACGCCTCAAACACCCGGGGTCGATGAATGGATTATAAGTGAACACATGGCGAGTTTTGGCGGTGGCTGCAAAGACTTCTCGAATAACACCACTTGGGGATCATTGTACTTGTTGGCGAGGACACCATCTTCGACTGTATGTACTTTCCAAGGGTACGAGATAAATGAGAATACATTTTACACGATAGGCCAAGATAAAAAGAACACCAACCAAAATAGTGGTGTCCGCTTCGATGCAGCAGAAGACAATGGGCAAAAGACCACGTATTATGGGTTCATAGAGGAGATATGGGAACTTGACTATGGACCTAATTTTAAGGTCCCCTTGTTTCGATGCAAATGGGTCAAGCTAACAGGAGGGGGGTTGAGGTAGACAAGAAGTACGGAATGACAACGGTGGATCTCAACAATCTTATGAAGGTAGACAAGAACTTAGACGAACCATTCATCTTAGCCAATGATGTGGCTCAGGTTTTCTATGTGAAGGACATGTCTACCAAACCGAAAAAAAGAAAAAATAGGCAAACAGATACATCACACGATGAGCCAAAGCATCACATAGTTCTTTCAGGGAAAAGAAACATCGTGGGAGTGGAGGACAAGACAGACATGTTAGAAGATTATAATAAGTTTGATGAAATTCTGCCCTTCAGAGTGAAGACTGACCCAACCATCTTGTTAAATGGTGTTGATACTCCATGGTTACGGCCGACGCGATCATAAGATTGACTATATGTATTAATTGAGCCATTTTTGGCACACATATGTATCTCAACATGGAAATCAATGTCATATTTCTTCTGTTAACAAAAAAGGTGGCTAACCTTTAGTACCGGTGGGTGGGTGCAACCGGGACTAAAGGTGGTTTTTGTGTCATCTAACAAAACTGTCGGTGGGATAAGGACACGTGGGTAACCTTTAGTACCGGGTGGGGGCTCAAACTGGGACTAAAGCTGTCGGTAGGATAAGGACGCGTGGGTGGACTACACTGCTCGATGTATTGCACGACGCCCTGTCGGAGGAAGAAGACAAAGTAGAAGCGGCGCCGTGCCTATAAAAGGATCATCGATACGCCATGGCAAGCAACTCAACAAGCCAACAATATGGATGGAGAGTTTCATCCCCATGGATGGAGGAAAGGGTTGGGAAATCTCCCGTGGCGGAACTTCTCGAAGATGCCCTTGGTGCACACGCCCTATGGCATCTTCGAAAGTTCCGCCTCAAAATATTCTGCTCGCTAGCGTGAAAGACTACATCTCTGCCTCCCTGGGGTTAGAGGTATGGTGGAAGCCATGGGATAGAGTGGAGAGAGGCGGCAGATATGAGTGTAGATGTGCTATGGCAACGACCAAGCCAACATGGATGGAGAGTTTCATCCCCATGGATGGAGGAAAGGGTTTGGAAATCTCCCGTGGCGGAATTTCTCGAAGATGCCCTTGGTGCACACGCCCTATGGCATCTTCGGAAGTTCCGCCTCGGAAAATATTTTCCTGCTAGCCCATGAAAGACTCCATCTCCGCCTCCCTGGGGTTAGAGGTATGGTGAAAGCCATGGGATAGAGTGGAGAGAGGCGGCAGATATAAGTCTTCTTCTGTTAACAGTATATGTATTAAATGAGCCATTTTTCTTCCTTCTATTTCTTCCCTCCATTTTTCTTCCCACCATTTTTTCCTGCCATTTTTCTTCCCGCCATTTTTTCCCGCCAGTTCTTCCTGCCAGTTCTTCCCTCCAGTTCTTCCCGCCAGTTCTTCACTATATATATATGTAGGGTTGGTCTCCATTGTCATTGCACATCTTTAGACTCATATCTGCAACATCATCACTCTTTCCCATGGCTTCCACCGTAGCACTAACCCCCGCCCGCCGGGCTACCGTGTCCCCGCTTTGGATGCTAAGGCGCCGAGGCGTGCAGTTCCTCCTGTCCCTCTAGGTGTGGCACGCCAGATGGCCATCATGAACCACTACTACTTCGAGCTCACGCCGGAGCACCGGAGGAATCCCAGATGGCATCCCGACTATTTCCCTACATGGGAAGCCTTCTTCGTGGATCGGCGTGAGAGGGCGCTCGCCAGGCACGAGGACGCCCACCTCCGAACTTCAACGAGGCCGGCCGGCTATGGTGGCGCGGTCGGACTCTCCAGAGCGTCATGGTTTATGACACCGCCGCCAACTCTAACCCCGTCTGCGCTACCTCAAGTCCAGCCCACAGCATTACTCAGCCTTCAAGGTTCAATTACGGCACCGACGCACAAGCGATGACGGCGGTGGCAAGTATGACGACTACAGTGGCGAGTATTACAGGTGTAGGCAGGAGCATGACTGAATCACTCCAACATTCCGAAACAAGTTCGGCCGATTACTTAATCTAGCCATGTATCTTAATTTTCAGTTCTTTTATGTATCTTAATTTTCAGTCGTGCTTTATGTAACTTACTATTAGTTGCATTCTGTATTTTAATTTTAGTTCTATCTCCTTCGCAAAATGACCTATCTCATTCGAGGTTTCTTGGCTTTCGGGTCAAATGACCAATGTTATGGCTAGAATCAAGGCATAGTTTGTGATAATATGGCCATATTGTGCATACATGTGCATCATGGCATGGCAAACAATGTTGCAAGAGGAAGTTTTTTTTATCGCACCAAAAAGGCATTTTCGATTTTCCGAGCATAAAAAACGGACGGTTTTGTGAAGCAACCACCAAACGGCTAATTCAAAAAACTACCACCACATTTTACAAAAATACTAGACCACCTTATATGGACAATGTACCAACAGGGGGATTTGAAACCTTTCCGTCCACCTCTGGTGAAAAAGACAAATTCCTGCCGAATCGGTAGGAAGTGGGTCAGATATGAACTAAAGGTATATGATACGATGCTCATGATTTTTTACAAAAATCATTTTTAGGTTCACAATATGCTATTTTATCAAAAATCCAATGCAAGTTGAGCGAGGCTTTGTCAGATTCAAGTGTATACAAAAGATGCGGCATTTAAATATCCAATCAATTCAAAAATGTTAATACAAAATAAAATATGATTTGCTCTAATAAAATAGGGTTAGATTCCTTTTTAGATGCTTAATATTTCTTATGTTCAAAGTTTTAGGATTTGACAATTTATTTTTGTTTGAATTGAATAATCAAAAATTATATGTAAGTGTTTTAATCATTTTGAAAATTTTCATCTAAAGTAAATATAAAATGTTTTTACATGAATGGATAGATATTATTTTTCTGAAAATTATGATATATTATTCATATTTTTCTGAGTTGAAATGAATAAGATATGAATTTTCTAAATTCATATCCTATTTTTTGAATTATAAATGCCCCCACCCCATTAATGCATGAAATAAATGCCTCTCTTTAACACCGGTTCCCACGAACCGTGTTAAAGCGATTTATTTCGTTACGCACTTCCCTTTAACACCGGTTCGTGGTGGAACCGGTGTTAAAGAAATCTCCTTTAACACCGTTCGGGACCCGGTGTTAAAGGGGGAATTGTTACCGCCCTTTAAAGGGAGAATTTCTTAACACCGGTTCAGCCACGAACCGGTGTTAAAGGGTTTATAACGCTGCCACCCCTTCCTTCTTCCCCGCCAGATCGATCGCGATTTCCCAATTGACGCCATCCTGCTGGAGCCGCCGCCTCAACCGCCACTCCAACGCCTCTGTGCCTCTGCCAGAGAGGTACACCCTCCGCTGCTTCCCGTTCTCCTGCCTGGCGGGTGATACCGCCACTGCAAAGGGATGGTGGGCGACACTGGCAGATGGCTGCCAGGCGGGGTGATGAGTGAAGCCGCCTGCCCGGCCCAAGTTCTTTTTTTTCCATTTTTTTATTTTGTAGTATATAGTTGTAATTTTATTTGGTAGTGTTTGTGTGTAATATTATTGAGTAGTGTAATAGTAGTGTATAGTTGTAATATTATTTAGTAGCTAGTGTAATATGATTTTGTTAGTTAATTAGGGATTTAGTAGTGATTTAGTTAGGGATTTTAGTTAGGGATTTTAGTTAATTAGGGATTTAGTTAATTAGGGATTTTAGTAGTGATTTAGTTAGGGATTTTAGTAGTGATTTAGTTAGGGATTTTAGTTAATGGGCTTATCCATTAAGGTGGCTGTCGGCTATGCCTTACCTCCTGTAGCTGGTGGAACTTACCACTGCCGACCGATTCCAAATGGCTATGCTATTGTCGGGGTGGATGAGGTTGTGAAGGAATATGAGGAAGCACAGCTTGACCATGCTATAGGTGAAGGGGAAACTCAACTCAAATTTTGCAGTGAAAACAACCATTCTTTGGAAGAAGGAACACATCGTGCTTCCAAATTGGAGGCCACTGGCACCCCCGCCGTCTCCGCAGGTGATCGGCCCCAGCCGCTTCAGCCATCTCTGCGTGGCAGCCATCTCCGCGCTTCAGCCATCTCTGCTGCAGCCATCTCCTAGGCGCCACCATCTCTGCCCGTCACCATCTCTCAAGGCCACCATCTCTCCCGTCGGCCATCTCCGGCGCTTCAGCCATCTCCTCAGATAAGAGGAAGAGCACCACGAAGAGCATCACTAGCCGCTAGAAAGAGTTCAAAAACTACGTCCATGACCTTCCGCCAAGCCATTGCGGTTTTACCGTGGAATCAGAGTGAAGAGGAGACCAATAGGATCTCGGAAGAAGAGGTCAAGAAATTCTTTGCACCTAGATGGGCCGAGCCAAAGGAGAAAATAGATCCGGCGGTGGTGGACAAGTTTTACAAAAATATTTTAAAACCTGAAACCCCACTTGTGCCGGACTACGAGCGCCAGATTTTGAAGGCGGATGCAAGGCGCCGTAGAGGAAGTAGCAGTCATGCGGCACCCTGTAAACAGTTCCCATGCTCGGAGAGCGGGAAAACCAATCATGCGCCCGCTCCAAGTGTTCGACACACGGGACGCTCCTCCCATAAATGATTACGAGGCAAAGCTACAAAGAAAGGCCAATGAGATAGGGATGACTTACATTGCATACTTGAACATCATGGGAGACAACTTGCCCAAATGCGATGCCAACCCCATACAGCCATGGAAGTATGGGAAGAATCTCGTCAAGAAAGAGGAGCTCAAGAATCTACCAACAAAGATGCGAAGATTGCACAAGTGGTACCTTGATTTCTGCAAGACGAGAAAGGAAGAATGGATCACGGCGCATATAAGAGATCAGATTTTCTTGTGGAGACGCAGAGATCGCCTTCAACATTCAAGACTTGCATTTTCTATTCAATCGGAAGGAACTCGACAAAGCTGCCATCAGCCTTTATTGTGTGTAAGTATTATTTCTGTATTTTCTATCTCATCTCATTCACTTCATTAATTGCATGTATATATATATATGCTCACCATATATGTATATACTATTATGCAGGAAAAAGGTTATGGAATGCATGAAAGGAGGACCTTTTGACATTGGGTTCGTTGACCCAAATAGAGTTCATGAAGAAGTGGTAAGAACCAAACCCGGGCAAACAGAAGATTTATTGCTAAGATCTTTACTAAGACAATAAACCAAAAGGGAAATACTATTGCCTTACAACTTCTCATGAGTACTGTTACCCTCTCTTGTACACATTACATTTGACTTACTCGATGTTAAGTGTAGCGATGATGAGTTATGCGTCGTAGGTTCCACTTTATTCGCTAGTCATTCAACCTGACTCAGGAAAAGTCCTTGTCATGGACTCGTTCTTAAAAGAAAAAGAGCGATGGGCAGACTTTAGAGAGATGCTCCAGAGGTAATTTCAATCATATTATCGCACTAGATCGGCAACTTTCGTGACAACAAGTAATTAATTACTCCTTTATCCATTTTCTTTGCTGGACAGGGTTTGGAAAAGGTTCACGGGCAGGGCCGTGGGTGAATGGTCAGAAGAACTAAAATTTGTAGACCAAAATGTAAGTAATACTAGCTAGCTAGGTCTACGTATCTCTTTGATTCTGCTTCCAATTCCATTATATCATGCTTTATTGATTATTATTTTGATTGAACTCTCTATTCTCGTAAAGTGCGCGCATCAGGGACACGGGAATAACTTATGTGGGTACTATGTTTGCGAGTTCATTCGCAACATGATATGTGCGACGGGCCAAGCCGCACTAGAACAACTTAGAGTAAGTAAACAAAGTACACAACATTATTTTATTACCATCAATTGTGTTGAGTTTTATTCTTATATATATATATTGACCCCATTCTTCATATATATTCAGATCGAACGGATGCGGGACCAACTCCTACCATCTGACCGCATACGAGCCATTCAAGAGGAATTGGCGGGGTTCATACTTGATGAGGTCGTCACGCCTGGCGGAGAACTCTTTAGATATCCACCAAAATGAACGTTGTATATATGATTGAACGTGTTTGTATTGTACTTGATGCTTCAACGTTTACAGAGAATACCACATAATGACGATGTTGTGTATAATAATAGTTGCTTAATTATTCATGTACTCGTATGTACCGATGACGATGTATGTGTATACCGCTCCCGATCGATTCCCCTCCCCTCCCGTCCCCCGCGCAAAAATACGCCCGAGCGGGCAGGGCGAACTCCGCGCGAAGATTTAGGCCGTTTTCCTGCCGCGGCAGAGATTTATCTCCTTTTCCTGCCGCGGCACATAACCTTTAACACCGGTTTGTGTTACGAACCGGTGTTAAAGGGGGGGGGGCGGAGCTACAACCGCTGTTAGAGGGCCCTCCAAACCGGTGTTAGAGGGGGATGTGTACACTAGTGTGGTGGATCCATATGTGATTCATGTCAGGAACACACATGCAGTGAACACTGGTGGATCCATAAGTGGTTTGTGCAAAGAACACACATGCAGTGAACACTGGTGGATCCATATGTGGTTTGTGAAAAGAACACACATGCAATGACTCTAGTGGGTCCATATGTGGTTCATGTCAGGAACACACATGAAGTGAACACTGGTGGATCCATATGTGGTTCATGTCAGGAACACAGATGCAGTGAACGATGGTGGATCAGTAAGTGGTTTGTGGAAAGAACACACATGTAGTGAACACTAGTGGATCCATATGTGGTTTGTGGAAAGAACACACATGCAATTACTCTAGTGCTGATTTTAGTATAAGAACACACAAGCAATGACTCTAGTGGTTCCATATGTGATTTGTGAAAAGAACACACATGCAATGCCACTAGTTGATCCATATGTGGTTTGTGGAAAGAACACGCATGCAATGACACGGGTGGATCCATGTGTGGTTTGTGAAAAGAACACACATGCAATGAGTCTAGTGCTGGTTTTAGTATAAGAACACACATGCAATGACTCTAGTGGGTCCACACGAGTATTGTGAAAAGAACACACATGCAGTGAACACTGGTTGATCCATGTGTGGTTTGTGGAAAGAACACACATGCAATGACATTGGTTGATCCAAGTGTGGTTTGTGGAAAGAACACACATGCAATGACATTGGTTGATCCATGTGTGGTTTGTGGAAATAACACACATGCAATGACTCTAATGGATCCATATGTGGTTTGTGGAAAAGAACACATATGCAATGACCACTGGTTGATCCATGTGTGGTTTGTGGATAGAACACGCATGCAATGACACCGGTGGATCCATGTGTCGTTTTGTGAAAAGAACACACATGCAATGAACACTGGTTGATCCATATCTGGTTTGTGGAAAAGAACACACATACAATGAACACTTGTGGATCCATAAGTGGTTTGTGGAAAGAACACACATGCAGTGAACACTTGTGGATCCATATGTTGTTTGTGAAAAGAACACACATGCAATGAATCTAGTGGGTCCATATGTGGTTCATGTCTGGAACACACAGGAAGTGAACACTGGTGGATCCATATGTGGTTCATGTCAGGAACACACATGCAGTGAACACTGGTGGATCCATAAGTGGTTTGTGGAAAGAACACACATGCAGTGAATACTGGTGGATCCATATGTGGTTTGTGGAAAGAACACACATGCAATTACTCTAGTGGGTCCATATGTAGTTTGTGAAACAAGCACAAATGCAATGACCATTGGTTGATCCATATGTGGTTTGTGGACAGAATACACATGCAATGACACTGGTTGATCCATGTGTGGTTTGTGGAAAGAACACACATGCAATGACTCTAGTGCTAGTTCTAGTATAAGAACACACATGCAATGACTCTTGTGGGTCCATATGTAGTTTGTGAGAAGAACTTACATGCAATGACCACTGGTTGATCCATATGTGGTTTGTGGAAAAGAACACACATGCAATGAACACTGGTGGATCCATAAGTGGTTTGTGGAAAGAACACACATGAAGTGAACACTGGTGGATCCATATGTTGTTTGTGAAAAGAAAACACATACAATGACTCTAATGCTGGTTTTAGTATAAGAACACACAAGCAATGACTCTAGTGGGTCCATATGTGATTTGTGAAAAGAACACACATGCAATACCACTGGTTGATCCATGTGTGGTTTGTGGAAAGAACACACATGCAATGCCTTTGGTTGATGCATGTGAGGTTTGTGGAAAGAACACATATGCAATGAATCTAATGGATCCATATGTGGTTTGTGGAAAAGAAAACACATGCAATGAATACTGGTTGATCAATATGTGGTTTTTGAAAATAAAACACATGCGATGCCATTAGTTGATCCATATGTGGTTTATGGATAGAACACACATGCAATGACTCTAGTGGGTCCATATGAGGTTCATGTTAGGGACACACATGCAATGACTCTAGTGGGTCCACATGTGGTTTGTGAAAAGAACACACATACAATGACCACTGGTTGATCCATATGTGGTTTGTGGAAAAGAACACACATGCAATGACACTGGTGGATCCATGTGTGCTTTGTGAAAAGAACACACATGCAATGAGTCTAGTGCTGGTTTTAGTATAAGAACACACATGCAATGACTCTAGTGGGTCCACATGTGGTTTGTGAAAAGAACACACATGCAATGACACTGGTTGATCCACGTGTGGTTTGTGGAAAGAACACACATGCAATGAACACTGGTTGATCCATATGTGGTTTGTGGAAAGAACACACATGTAGTGAACACTAGTGCATCCATATGTGGTTTGTGAAAAGAACACACATGCAATGACTCTAGTGGGTCCATATGTGGTTCATGTCAAGAACACACATGTAGTGAACACTGGTGGATCCATATGTGGTTCATGTCAGGAACACGCATGCAGTGAACACTGGTGGATCCATAAGTGGTTTGTGGAAAGAACACACATGCAATGACTCTAGTGGGTCCATATGTAGTTTGTGAAAAGAACACACATGCAGTGAACACTGGTGGATCCATAAGTGGTTTGTGGAAAGAACACACATGCTATGACTCTAGTGCTGGTTTCAGTATAAGAACACACAAGCAATGACTCTAGTGGGTCCATATGTGATTTGTGAAAAGACCACACATGCAATGCCACTGGTTGATCCATATGTGGTTTGTGGAAAGAACACACATGCAATGACACTGGTGGATCCATGTGTGGTTTGTGAAAAGAACACACATGAGTCTAGTACCGGTTTCACTATAAGAACAAAGATGCAATGACTCTAGTGTTTGTGAAAAGAACACAAATGTAGTGAACACTGGTTGATCCATGTGTGGTTTGTGGAAAGAAGACACATGCAATGACACTAGTTGATTCATGTGTGGTTTGTGGAAATAACACACATGCAATGACTCTAATGGATCCATATGTGGTTTGTGGAAAAGAACACATATGCAATGACCACTGGTTGATCCATGTGTGGTTTGTGGAAAGAACAGGCATGCAATGACACTGGTGGATCTATGTGTGGTTTGTGAAAAGAACACACATGGAATGAACACTGGTTGATCCATATGTGGTTTCTAGAAAAGAACACACATATAATGAACACTGGTGGATCCATAAGTGGTTTGTGGAAAGAGCACACATGCAGTGAATACTGGTGGATCCATATGTTGTTTGTGAAAAGAACACACATGCAATGAATCTAGTGCTGGTTTCAGTATAAGAACACACAAGCAATGACTCTAGTGATTTGTGGAAAGAACACACATTCAATGACACTGGTTGATCCACGTGTGGTTTGTCAAAAGAACACACATGCAATGAACACTGGTTGATCCATATGTGGTTTGTGGAAAATAACACACATGCAATAACCACTGGTGGATCCATAAGTGGTTTGTGGAAAGAACACACATGCAGTGACTACTGGTTGATCCATGTGTGGTTTGTGGAAAGAACACACATGCAATGACACTGGTGGATCCATGTGTGGTTTGTGGAAAGAACACACATGCAATGATTCTAGTGTTGGTTTTAGTATAAGAACACACATGCAATGACTCTAGTGGGTCCATATGTGGTTTGTGAAAAAGAACACACATGCAATGACCACTTGTTGATCCATATGTGGTTTGTGGAAAAGAACACACATGCAATGAACACTGGTGGATCCATATATGGTTTGTGGAAAGAACACACATGCAATGACACTGGTGGATCCATGTGTGGTTTATGAAAAGAACATACATGCAATGACTCTAGTGTTGGTTTTAGTATAAGAACACACAAGCAATGACTCTAGTGGGTCCATATGTCATTTGTGAAAAGAACACATATGCAATGCCACTGGTTGACACATATGTTGTTTGTGCAAAGAACACACATGCAATGACATCTACTGGATCCATAAGTGGTTTGTGGAAAGAACACACATTCAGTGAACACTGGGGATCCATGTGTGGTTTGTGGAAAGAACACACATGCAATGACACTAGTGGATCCATGTGTGGTTTGTGAAAATAACACACATGCAATGACCACTGGTTGATCCATATGTGGTTTGTGGAAAAGAACACACATGCAATGAACACTGGTGGATCCATATGTGGTTTGTGGAAAGAACACACATGCAATAGCACTCGTGGATCCATGTGTGGTTTATGAAAAGAACACACATGCAATGACTCTAGTGTTGGTTTTAGTATAAGAACACACAATAAATGACTCTAGTGGGTCCATATGTGATTTGTGAAAAGAACACATATGCAATGCCACTGGTTGACCCATGTGTGGTTTGTGGAAAGAACACATGTGCAATGCCATTGGTTGATCCATGTGTGGTTTGCGGAAATAGCACATATGCAATGACTCTAATGGATCCATATGTGGTTTGTGGAAAAGAAAACACATGGAATGACCACTAGTTGATTCATGTGTGGTTTGTCGAAAGAACACACATGCAATGACACTGGTGGATCCATGTGTGGTTTGTGAAAAGAACACACATGCAATGAATCTAGTGCTAGTTTTAGTATAAGAACACACATGCAATGACTCTAGTGGGTCCACATGTGGTTTGTGAAAATAACACACATGCAGTGAACACTGGTTGATCCATGTGTGGTTTGTGGAAAGAACACACATGCAATGACATTGGTTGATCCATGTGTGGTTTGTGGAAATAACACACATGCAATGACTCTAATGGATCCATATGTGGTTTGTGGAAAAGAACACACATGCAATGACCACTGGTTGATCCATATGTGGTTTGTGGAAAGACCATGCATGCAATGACACTGGTGGATCCATGTGTGGTTTGTGAAAAGAACACACATGCAATGAACACTAGTTGATCCATATGTGGTTTGTGGAAAAGAACACACATACATTGAACACTGGTGGATCCATAAGTGGTTTGTGGAAAGAACACACATGTAGTGAACACTAGTGGATCCATATGTTGTTTGTGAAAAGAACACACAAGCAATGAATCTAGTGCTGGTTTTAGTATAAGAAGACAGAAGCAGTGACTCTAGTGGGTCTATATGTGATTTGTGGAATGAACACACATGCAATTACACTGATTGATCCATGTGTGGTTTGTGGAAAGAACACACATGTAATATACACTAGTTTATCCATATGTGGTTTGTGAAAAGAACACACATGCAATGACTCTACCGCTGGTTTTAGTATAAGAACACACATGCAATGACTCTAGTGCTGGTTTTAGTATAAGAACACACATGCAATGACTCTAGTGGGTCCACATGTGGTTTGTGAAAAGAACACACATGCAGTGAACACTGGTTGATCCATGTGTGGTGTGTCGAAAGAACACATATGCAATGAACACTGGTTGATCCATATGTGGTTTGTGGAAAAGAACACACATGCAATGACCACTGGTGGATCCATAAGTGGTTTGTGGAAAGAACACACAAGCAGTGAACACTGGTTGATCCATGTGTGGTTTGTGGAAAGAACATGCAATGACACTGGTGGATCCATGTGTGGTTTGTGGAAAGAACACACACGCAATGACTCTAGTGCTGGTTTTAGTATAAGAACACACATGCAATGACTCTAGTGCTGGTTTTAGTATAAGAACACACATGCAATGACTCTAGTGCTGGTTTTAGTATAAGAACACACATGCAATGACTCTAGTGGGTCCACATGTGGTTTTTGAAAAGAACACACATGCAGTGAACTCTGGTTAATCCATGTGTGGTTTGTCGAAAGAACACATATGCAATGAACACTGGTTGATCCATATGTGGTTTGTGGAAAAGAACACACATGCAATGACCACTGGTGGATCCATAAGTGGTTTGTGGAAACAACACACAAGCAGTGAACACTGGTTGATCCATGTGTGGTTTGTGGAAAGAACACACATGCAATGACACTGGTGGATCCATGTGTGGTTTGTGGAAAGAACACACACGCAATGACTCTAGTGCTAGTTTTAGTATAAGAACACACATGCAATGACTCTAGTGGGTCCATATGTGGTTTGTGAAAAAGAACACACATGCAATGACCACTGGTTGATCCATATGTGGTTTGTGGAAAAGAACACACATGCAATGAACACTGGTGGATCCATATGTGGTTTGTGGAAAGAACACACATGCAATGACACTGGTGAATCCATGTGTGGTTTATGAAAAGAACACACATGCAATGACTCTAGTGCTGGTTTTCGTATAAGAACACACAAGCAATGACTCTAGTGGGTCCATATGTGATTTGTGAAAAGAACACATATGCAATGCCACTGGTTGACCCATATGTGGTTTGTGGAAAGAACACACATGCAATGACATCTACTGGATCCATAAGTGGTTTGTGGAAAGAACACACATCGAGTGTACAGTGGGGGATCCATATGTTGTTTGTGAAAAGAACACACATGCAATGACTCTAGTGCTGGTTTTAGTATAAGAACACACAAGCAATGACTCTAGTGGGTCCATACGTGATTTGTGGAAAGAACACACATGCAATGACACTGGTTGATCCATGTGTGGTTTGTGGAAAGAAGACACATGCAATGCCATTGGTTGATCCATGTGTGGTTTGTGGAAATAGCACACATGCAATGACTCTAATGGATCCATATGTGGTTTGTGGAAAAGAACACACATGCAATAACCACTAGTTTATCCATGTGTGGTTTGTGGAAAGAACACACATGCAATGACACTGGTGGATCCATGTGTGGTTTGTGAAAAGAACACACATGCTATGAGTCTAGTGCTGGTTTTAGTATAAGAACACACATGCAATGACTCTAGTGGGTTCACATGTCATTTGTGAAAAGAACACACATGCAATGAACACTGGTTGATCCAAGTGTGGTTTGTGGAAAGAACACACATGCCATGACATTGGTTGATCCATGTGTTGTTTGTGGAAAGAACACACATGCAATGCCATTGGTTGATTCATGTGTGGTTTGTGGAAAGAACACACATGCAATGACTCTAATGGATCCATATGTGGTTTGTGGAAAAGAACACACATGCAATTAACACTAGTGGATCCATAAGTTGTTTGTGGATAGAACACACATGCAATGACTCTAATGGATCCATATGTGGTTTGTGGAAAAGAACACATATGCAATGACCACTGGTTGATCCATGTGTGGTTTGTGGAAATAACATGCATGCAATGACACTGGTGGATCCATGTGTGGTTTGTGAAAAGAACACACATGCAATGAACACCAGTTGATCCATATGTGGTTTGTGGAAAAGAACACACATACAATGAACATTGGTGGATCCATAAGTGGTTTGTGGAAAGAACAGACATGCAGTGAACACTGGTGGATCCATATGTTGTTTGTGAAAAGAACACACTTGCAATGAATCTAGTGCTGGTTTTAGTATAAGAACACACAAGCAATGACTCTAGTGAGTCCATATGTGATTTGTGGAAAGAACACACATGCAATGACACTGGTTAATCCATGTGTGGTTTGTAGAAAGAACACACATGCAATGAACACTGGTTGATCCATATGTGGTCTATGAAAAGAACACACATGCAATGACTCTAGTGCTGGTTTTAGTATAAGAACACACAAGCAATGACTCTAGTGGGTCCATATGTGATTTGTGGAAAGAACACACATGCAATGTCATTGGTTGATCCATGTGTGGTTTGTGGAAAGAACACACATGCAATGCCATTGGTTGATCCATGTGTGGTTTGTGGAAAGAACACATATGCAATGACTCTAGTGCTGGTTTTAGTATAAGAACACACAAGTAATGACTCTAGTCGGTCCATATGTGATTTGTGGAAAGAACACACGTGCAATGACATTGGTTGATCTATGTGTGGTTTGTGGAAAGAACACACATGCAATGCCATTGGTTGATTCATGTGTGGTTTGTGGAAAGAACACACATGCAATGACTCTAATGGATCCATATGTGGTTTGTGGAAAAGAACACACATGCAATGACCACTGGTTGATCCATATGTGGTTTGTGGAAAGAACACACACGCAATGAACTCTAGTGGATCTATCTTGGCATAATTTGATGTATGCCATGATGCATTTCAATGTAAAAGACACCCACTTTCCATTTTTATACTACCCAGCTTTGCCCTTGGTTTTTTGATACTACCCAGTTTTGCCCCCTCTCTCTCTTTCGTAGAAGCCCAAACCTATGCCCACTCTGTCTGATATGCCCTGATTGGTTGTCACAGTTGTCACGCGGATCGTGCGCACCAACCGTTTATCCTATGTGATCCAACAAGGCTCGTTGCACACGTCGCGCCCTTCACAGGACAGCGCGAGACAACACGGGCATCTCCCTCAACGAGACTTCAACAAGAAGGAACACGATGCCGTCCATGGAAAAAGTCGTCGAGTGGTCATGTCATGTTTAATCTAGTCTGCAAAGGCTACAAGTCTACTGCACTGAAACTGGTCATCCACGGCCCACGGGCTATACCATTTTTACTACGCAGCGCGCCTGCACTCTCACTTCCGATAGGCCCCCACCACATGAACCTTCCACGTGGCAGCCGCAGCCGGAAGAGCTGCCAACCGGGGCCCTCGAGGAGGCCTAAACATCCCCGCATTAAAAACCCAGCCTATCGGGTCCTCCATTTGCACTCATCCACTACTCTCTCTTCCCTATCCAGCAAAACCCCACAATCTTGAACGTACTTGCACGAACCTTCTCCATGAAACCAGTGCGTGGGGGTGAGTGTCCGGGCATCACCGCCGGGGTGGTGCTTCACGCGGCAGATCTAGAGGAGCATCACGCAGCACAAGGCGAGGAGGACGTGCAGTTCAACCCCTTGGGGGACCATGTGCTCGCCGGTGCTATCGACTTCGGAGGCGCCGATGAGGGCATGGAGTTCGACGAACACGCTCCGCTCGTGTACCCGGAGGTACATCTATTTCTACATGTTACATATTTTCTGCTCGAGCTTAATCTATCCTGGCGTCATAAAAAATCTAGTCCTAATGATTAGATGCAACGTACGAACCAGTACATGGAGAGATCTAGTCTGTTCTAAATGAATCACATTATTTATTTATTAATAAGTTACCAAGAACACAAACCACATTAATTTAGGAGCGAGCTGGGGAGACAGCCGTAATGAACTGCTGAACCTGTATAGACATGTTATTTCATCGAAAGTAACTTGGAATGACATCCCCAAGCTTAAATCCTTCTCGTCCTCGAGTAGGTAAGTGATAAAAAGAAAGAATAATTTTTGAGGTGACATGCACCATCATAAACTTGATCAAAGTATTTGTAAAACATTCAAGGCTGGGATCATAGTACTTCAATCAAGCCATGAAAGACAAAGTTCTAACAATAAGGCAAAGCAACTGTGTTGCAACATGAAAAGGCATAAACAAAAGATTCATGAATAACAATGCTTTGCAAGACGTTTGTTTGTTTCACATAAAGAAAACATAGCATAATAGCATTCAGCTTGTCCCTCATAGAGTAGCAAACATAAATGCATAGGACACCTTCAAAGTTCATAAGAGTGACTAGATACAAATAGTTTAAAACAAGCAATATCAAAATTATGCATCAATCAACAAGTCTTGGGACAATGCACATAGAACTAAGAATGACCACTATGCTCTCAAAGTAGGTGCATAAAGGTAGAAGATGGAGACTCAATATAATAGTGGAAGAAAGGCCTTCATAGAAGGAAGCAGAGATTCAAGTTTCATAAAGAGCTTCCAAAAATTATGGTACTTATAGCTTTCAGCTCTCATTGCCCCTATCATAAGCATCCTGAAGGTGATTAAGGTTAAAGTGACACAACTAAGAGGATATGCTTGACAAGTTATAAACCGAAATCTCACGCCCCTTACTTACGAAGACCGATCCTCATGCTACTCAACTTCAGTCACGAGTAAGCTCTTGTCATTGTAAGTATATGTGTATCATTAAGAACCGCCAATGGGGTACCCTTTGCACATGATACGGGAGCTTTCCCATAATCAAAATGACAAGGCAAGCAGACAATGAGCATCTCAACGATCTTTTTATTTGCTATTTGCATAGGTTTTTATTGAGGACGCTTCATAGAGTGCTCATTATGGTGATGCTGCAAGTTTCCACCGTGATTAGGCATGGCTTAGGCTAGCGGCCCAGGCGTTTCTCTAACACACATACAAACTCCATGATCTTACAGGTTCCACTTTTATTTCACACCGCCGGGATCTGTAAGCAAAAGAACATGATATCAACGAGGTACAAAGTACAAGTGCAATGTTGAAAGCGTTCCCCATGAAACATGGTTCTGCTAATTTCAACTTATAAAGAGCAAGCATATACGCAACAAAGAAGGACCCAATGGTTCAAGTTTATTAGATGCAAAAAAAATAAAGTGTGCCATCAAGTTCGTGAGAGCTTTAATCACTAGTTTTCTCATAACAAGTTTAATTTGGAAGGTAAACAAAAGCATGAATATACTTGGAATAGCATAAGCTAGTAGGTAGGTATGGTAGACTCTTTGGAATAACTTGGTTTGGGGAGTTGGATGCATGAGTGGAACTCATACTTGGTTGTGGAGGCTAGCAAAAGACTGGGACCGACAAACTAAGAGAGCAATAATGGCCATAATCATGCAGAGCGACAAAACATCATTGATCAAACATAAAGTGATACTACAAGTTGAAAACTAAAGGATCATAAAGGCTATGGTGACTTGGGATAGTCATAACATGGTGTGAGCATGCGCCAAGTCAACCCAAATAAAGCATCAAAGGAGAATACCACTATACTATGCTTTAATATGCTAAAAGAACGCATGATTCATCCAAGGCACATTGAGCAATCTCAATTGTTTATAACAATTCATGCTACAGAAAAGAATACTAAGAATAAAGCCAAAATAATATCAAGCATGGCATGACAAAGCATAGGCCACAGTCAAAAACAAGCTCCCTTTACCACTTAAGCATGAACTTTCCTACTCTTTTCCAATCCAAACCAAACTATTTGAAAACCAATGCATGAAAGAGGAGGTCCAACCAATTTATTCAGAAAACTAAGAAAACCAAGCAAATGAAAACCAAAAACAAAAACGAAGACGCTCCAAGAACAACACAACTGTGCATGAAACAATAAAAATGTAGCGTTTGGAAGAAACCTGAGATTTTTATTGATGAAGAAGGGGATGCCTTGGGCATCCCCAAGCTTTGATGCTTGTACTTCTTGGATATTTCTTGGGGTGACATGCGTGGCATCCCCAAGTTTGAGCTTTAGTCCATCCTTCATCTCATTACTCATTCCTTCCATACACTTGAAAATTTTCCTTCATACAAAACTTCACACAATCTTTATTAGCAACATTAGTGCACTCAAGATAATAAGTCTTTTGGTTCAGTTCTAACACCAATAAACTTACATTAGAACACTAGATACTGTAGCAATTCCCTCAAAAAGCTCAATTCCCCAAAAGAACTCAAAAAGGAACCAACAAGAAGCAAATGCAGAAAATGGCAGAAATCCGTCAAAACAGACCAGCAGGTAAAGACGAATTTTTTCGAAGATCTTCTGTTGCTCAAATCAAAAAGTGTTGAACTAACGAAAGTTAGAGAACAACCTGGGGCAGAAGCACAAATATTCACGCCTCAAAAGGACATACAGAGATTTTACACGAATTTTTACGGTGAAGCACAGAAATCTGTTTCGGGACAGCAACTTTCCCAATCATTACTTCTCTCTCATTAGAGGTTACTCTTGGCACAAAAAGCAAATAAAAAGGATAAGGAGCGGTTATTACTGAAGTAATAACTTCCAAGACTCATCTAAAACTTTTGGGTTATCTCTCAATAAGTACTTTTGTTTAACGCCTTTAAGTTAGGCATGATAGTTTGAGAAGATGCTCACATAAGAAATATGAATTGAAGTAAAAGAGAGCATCAAGAAGCAAATTCAAAGCACATTTAAGTCTAACCCACTTCCTATGCATAGAAATCTTGTAAAGAAACAAGTCATGAATGAACCAAGAAATAAGCATAGGAATGCAAAACAAGTGCAACTTCAAGACTTTCAACATAAAGAGGGGGAACTTAATATTATTGAGATGCATAAAACCATGTTTCCCTCTCTCATAATAACTTTCAGTATCATCATGAATAAAATTAACAATATAACTATCACATAAAACATTCTTATCATGAGCCACATGCATAAAAGAATCAATACTCCCCACATAAACATAGTCATTCTTATTAATTGTAGTGGGAGCAAATTCAACAAAATAGCTATCATTATTATTTTCATCACCATAATCATCAAATATAGGAGGCATATTGTAGTCATAATTAATTTCCTCCTCAATAGTAGGTGGACTGAAAATATCATACTCATCATTGTAATCATCATATATTGGAGGCATAGTATCATCAAAGTAAATTTTCTCCTCCATGCTTGGGGGACGAAAAATATCATGCTCATCAAAACCAGCTTTCCCAAGCTTAGACTTCTCCATAGCATTAGCAATAATGGTGTCTAAAGAATTCATACTAATAACATTGCTATTAACATGCAAATAAAGTTCCATAGGTTTTTTAATTTTCTTTTCAAACACTTCATGTCCTAACTCAAGATAAACACTATAAAGCTCTCTAATTTTGTTGTTGTTTTCCATTAAGCCTAACTAGTGAAAACAAGAAACAAAAAGACAAAATTGCAGAATCTAAAGGAAATAACTTCGAGCACTCACACCAGAGGATGTGAGTACCTTTTACCTTACCTCCCCGGCAACGGCGCCAGAAAATAGCTTGATGTTTACGCACTTCTATTCTTGTAGACAGTTGTTGGGCCTCCAAGTGCAGAGGTTTGTAGAACAACAGCAAGTTTTACCTTAAGTGGATCACCCAAGGTTTATCGAACTCAGGGAGGAAGTGGTCAAAGGTATCCCCTCTCAAGCAACCCTGCAATCAAGATACAAGAAGTCTCTTGTGTCCCCAACACACCCAATACACTTGTCAGGTGTATAGGTGCACTAGTTCTGCGAAGAGATAGTGAAATACAAGTGGTATGGATAATTATAAGTGGTAATGGTGATATAAGATAGCTTGATGGCGTGGAAAATACTAAAGGCAAACTGAAATAAAGATGGAAGCAAACAAGCATGCAACATATCTAATAGCAAATGGTGTATCAATGCTTAGAAACAAGGCCTAGGGATCATACTTTCACTAGTGAACACTCTCATATGAATATATTCTCTTCATGATACTACTCTTAACTACTCTCCGGTTGAACACTCTAATCGATGGTAGGGCTATAACAACACACCTCAAAGTAAGCCTTTCCCATCTAGAAAACCCCACACTGTCACCTTGAGTACTAGATGAGTCCAACAAACACCACAATTTCATAAACACATCCAACTCCAAATATAACTCATAACAAGTATTTGTAATCTCTAGCCTAAGTGCCACCATGGTGAGCACGCTGTCACTTTCACACACATGGGGAGAGCAGAGATTCATTAAAGCACTTGAGTAGCAAGGTAGATCTATAGATTACAAGCTCATGATCACAATATGATCATGCATAGAGAGAGAGATGAACACATAGCTACCGGTAGAACCCTTAGCCTCGAGAGAGAACTACTCCCTCCTCATCATGGGAATCAGCAATGGTGATGGAGATGGTGGTGGAGATCGATGGAGATGGCTCTGGGGGCACTTCACCGTCCCGGCAGGGTGTCGGAACAGAGACTTTCTGTCCCCCGAATCTCCTTTTCGGTGGTGGCGGTGCTGCGGAACTTTCCGTGGCTGGAGGCTTGACTATCTAGGGTTTAGGCCTCGGGAGGCTTCTTATAGGCCAGAGGGCAAGGTCGGTGGGCGGCCAGGGGGCCCACACCACCTGGTGGCATGGCTAGGGCTAGCCCGCGCCTGGGGGGTGTGGCCAGGCCCTGGCCCTCCTTCGTCTCGTATTCTGGCTCCGTGAGTCTTCTGGTAAAATAGGAACTTTGGCTTTTGTCCCATACAATTCTAAGAATATTCATTTTCTGACTTTCCTAGAACCAAAAACAGCAGAAAACAGGCAACTGTCACTGTGGCATCTTGTTAATAGGTTAGTCCAAGAAAGTGTATGAAAAGTACTCCAAAGTTGGTACAAAACATAAGAAAGTAGATAAAACCAAGCATGGAACATCAAAAATTATAGATACATTTGCAATGTATCAGAATGGTGGAAGGAATATATATTTATTATTTTTCTCATTTCAGTTTGTATTCCATACATTACAGGTGTATTCAAGTGAGATGGACTCTGACAAGGAGACCAGGGACAATAAGAGCCGCCATGTCATGAAGAAGCTCAAGGGCGGGATAATCCCTTTTCGGACTCGACTTGGGGAGCTCAAGTGCCCTTTCTGTAAGAAAGGCGTCAACTCGAGGATTGCCAGCTTGATTCCTCATGCGGTTGGCATCGGTAAAAGCCCGGCTAGTAAACACAAGTCAGCGACAAAGGCTAAGCATGCTACTTATGGCAAATTCCTGAGGGAGTATGTCAAGACCGGCCTAGTGTCCCCTTACTTAGGAATCAGCAACTTCTAGCTGACCAACCCCGTCACTGTGCTGGCCTGGCCACTAATAATATTTAGTTCTCTTACCATATCTAGACCCTTAAACTATGGGGATTTCTATTTTTGTACCCTTCAAAATATATTCAAGTTCATCTGTTTATGGAGTTAAAGTTCCGGTGGCATACTCGTTATTTTGCATGGATAGAGGGGTGCCCCCGACAGATATAAGGGTTGTCTTGTCTGCTAGATCACAGAGGATCAATGGTTGGTGGGCACGATCCGTGTGACAACTGTCTCGACCAATCAGAGCGTAGCAGCGAAGATGAGCACATGTGTGAGAGATGGATACAAAGAGAGGGGAAAACCGAGTAGCAACCAAGGGCAAAACTGAGTAGAACTTAAAAACCAAGGGCAAGACTGAGTAGAACTTAAAAAACAAGGGCAAGCGTGACAAAGGGATTCAAATAGAAAATAGAAAATGATTTAAAAATGGAACCAAACCACTAGTGTTACGCTCGAGGGCAAAACTGAGTACATTTGAATCGCCAGGGTTAGACACGAGGGAAAAACACGACTCACGGTACGCTTGTGCGGTGCACAGGGCGGTAGCGGACACGTGTGACCGTGCACGGTGCATTAGCGTACGCGCTGCACGGTAGTGCAACTAAATGTCGCTTCCCTTCTCCTTTAATAGAGGCCTCCCCACTCCCACTCATCACGCACTCTCTCACTCAACCGTCTCCACTGTCACATCACCTTCTACAAATGCCCAACAAAACTCCAACCACGCCGGCGATGGAGAAGAACGGCGCGGTAGCCATCGGTGCCTCCAAGGCTGCCGGCGAGGAGCCCCCTGTCCCCGTCCCCACATCCTCCATAGCCGCCTAAGAGGAGGCCCTTACCGTTCTTGGACAGATCCCGCTCGGCTGGGACCCCTACGAGGAGGTTGTCTACATAAGGCCGGAGAACCCCTATGACACCAGCATCGCCGACCCATGGTCTGAGGTAACCAGGGTTTTCTCCCCTTCCCTTGTTCTTCCGCCGTTCCCATTGTTGGATGCTAGATCGTATGTTATTAGGGCTCAGTTGTTTGTATTTTTTACAGTAGCTAATCCTCTTGTGTTAGATCTCGATTTTCGATGAATCCCCCTGTTCGTAGTTGGGATCAGTATTCGATTTGGTTTGAGATTTGGGGAATAATCGGGAGATCTCATTCGGTTAATTTATGCAAAAAAATCAATCCCGATAATCAAAGTATCTCCATCATGTCCTTATTTCACTCTACTGTTTTTTCCAATAGGAGGATAGCAGCGACCTCCCGGCAGTGACAGCAGTCCAAGGACACCAAGACTCATCATGTGCTGAGGAGGCTAAAGTCCGGTCAGTACAACAACTTCTTCACCGGCGACGTGTACAGGTGCCCCTTCTTCCCCACCAGGAGGCTCCACGCCATGGACTTCAACTCCCTCGTGAAGCATGCAGAGGACGTGAGGACTTGCGGCGAGTCCATGAACATCCACGGCTTCATGGCCAAGCACCAGGCTCTCGGTCTTCACCTCCGCAACCTCCAGATGGTGGCTATCAAGGAGGGTCGCATGCCCTCGATCAGACCCAAGGCGCCCAAGGTCAAGGGGCTGGGCAGCAAGAAGTGGAGGAGGCGCCAGAGGGAGGAGGCGGATGCCCTCCTGGCAGAGGCCACGAGGGGCCACTGATTAGCTGTTGCTGCTGCTGATGTAAAGCAGCTTCTTTTGTCTTGTCTGTATTGAACCTGTTAGCTGCTGCTGCTGAGCAGCCTAATTGTCGAACCTCGTTAAGTACCGTACTATATAACCTATATTAGCTGCTTTATCTACATCTGCTCTATTTACTGAATTTATTTATGGTGCTGGTTTGTTTTGCTGCTCTAGATTTGCTACCAGGTTGGGAAAAAACGATCGCAAAAGGAACAATGAATGAAGAGAGAAGCTACTCTAGATTCCCTACCTTTTGGGCAAAAAAACACAACTGTTAGAGAGAGAGGGGAAAAGGCGCTCTTAAAAAGGCCAAATAACAAAAAAAAACTTCCACTTTCGGCGTCATTTTGCACGTAACGGCCAAGCCTTTGACCAGACGGCACCCCCTCTGAGTGCATGTGAGGGCTTTGGAATATCGGGAGGGCAAAAGTGAGGACAAATGAGACACAATGTTGGTATAGAGAAATCTGACAAAAAGCTGAATTTGGCTTTACCATGTAATTTGGCTAGAGATCCACAATGTAGCTATTCTAAATCCCTAAACTATGTGGTGCGTTGAAACCTAATGCTTTTCCACCATCACGTGTGTTGCAAACTTGCTTGATCGTGCATGCTTACACAAGTGACCTACAGAGAAACTTATAGAAGCATGGGCAAACAAGCTTCATTTTGGCAAATTCTGGACAAGCTTTGCGCAATCAGCAGGCCTGATCGGCTGGGCGGCTGCCCTAGGGTGCAGGGTTGCTAGGTCCATGTCTATTCTTACACTTCTTAAACTTGTTAGGAATTAATAATAACTGTACACTTCCTTCTGTTCTGTCACGTTACGTCGTGTCAGCACCGCGCACCCGCTGCGGATCGACAACGGGACGGTGGTCTACATGACCGGTCTCTGCCACGCCAAAGCCACGTCGCACACCCGTCCCATCGCCTACCAGGACGGACGCCAAATTTAATCGCTAGGATTGGAAACCATCGGTGCTCGCCTGGTCAAACTTTCTTCCGCATGGGTATGACCGGAATATTGGTAAACGGAATTTAAGCATCGCCTTTCCGTCTCCTCAGCACATCACTGTGCAAAAATCCCCAACTCAGTCCTTCTGCCGCCGCCGCCACAGCAAGAACCATCCACGCTGCCGCAGGCACCACCTCCGCCTGGCCATACCACCGTAACAGATCACTCCACCACCACGCCCAGTCCCAGCCACCACTACCGACCCTAGGCCACCGCTGCCGCATTAGCTGCTGCCATGGACGCATAGTACGGCGTGTTCGGCGATGGGAGCGACTACACCGACGAGTACACCGTCACCGCCCATGGCACCACCAAGCTGACGGTCATCCACATAAATGCGTCACCGGAGGTCGCCAAGGTCATCACAATGTACGAGTGGTGGCTACAGGAGCCGATGGACAGGTACAAAATCGTCGGCCTTGACCTCGAGTATACTGGAGATAGGAAAAGGATGGCGCTTTTGCAGCTGTCCATGCGCAACCACTGCCTCCTATATCACGTATGTAGGGCCAAATCTGTATGCCCGGAGCTTCGTGAGTTCCTACACAGGAGGGATATCTACTTCGCCAGAGTCGACATCAAGAACGACACTCCGAAGCTAGAACGGGATGGTGGTACGGGGAAAGCCGGCATGGCTAGACTCGCTGCCGACATCATCGACCGCGAGTACGTCGGTATGAAAGTCGAGTTCCCGAAGCACCTGCACGAGCAATGGGAGTGGATGCACCTAGATTACGATGCGATCAAGTACACAGCCAGGGACGCGTATGTCTTCTACGAGATGCTCAACAGGATCTGGCGGGTGGGTGAGTGTGCTATTTACCACTACTAGTTTCGCATTTCGTTCCTAGTTTTATCTCGCCTGTATTTTATCTCGCATGTATTTTCTAAGCATTCTGTGTGTAAGAACCAAGCGCGTATGATCCCTGTGCTATTAGCTACTTAACCTGTATGAATTACATTACCCCTTTTGTATGCTCAACATTCATTCTTACAAATTTTGTCTGTGCCATTTGCATGCGGCAGAATCCAGGACTGAAATGCATAAGGTGTGATACAGTCATAAGTCATAACCAAACCCAGATTATAGCGAAGGATACAGTCATAACCAAACCCAGATTATAGTTTGACAATGGTAATACACAACAGTTCGTAATTGCTCACATAGTGTACTTCTAAAATAACATGTTTTCATAAACATAACAATCATGCACTAATAGTCTACATCCCAGCCTGTTGGAGAAGGCAACCGATCCCAGGATGCCTTCGGTTGCTTGCCCTGGTTTGTAGATTCATCTACACTCTGGCATCTGGGGGAAACAACCTGCCTTGGTGGTGGTTCAATGATGCGATGCCTAGAACGAGATTTTACAATCTGGCGGTACAACTCGTGGCTAACATACCCATCAATTGCAGCGTACTTCAGATTAGGTTCAGAAAGTGGCTTATCCTTTGAGTATCGTGCCCTAAACGCCTCCACGAACATCTCGGCAATCTGTCCTTCATGTCAGCGTACCATGGGTCGATGAGTTCGGAGGCAAGAGCAGCCATCCCGGTCTTGCCGCCCTTCGTCCCTGGGATCCAGTAAATTTCCTGGATGTCCACTCTGCACTCCTTTGGGATTCTAATGTTGACAGTCGGGCTTTCAAGCAGTTTAGTGTCATTCGTGATGTCAATACTAGTAAATGTTATGTGCTGGTTCACAAGAAAGTCATGAAACAGATCCCTAATGCTTTCGCCCCACCTGCATGAAAATGAATTCAGACAAATAATATATCAATAACTTTTGCAAATAGACAGTTCAGGAAAAAAAAGACATCAAAGTCTACCAGATCCCATTAGCCCCCTTCTCGCAAAAAGCCTGGTATACGAGGACATGCCCCTTCATGGAGAGTTGCACCACGGCGATCATATGGTGATCGCGGCTGTACTCGAGGTCGAGACCTATGAACCTGTTTTCTTCGAACTGCAGCCAACTCGTGCCATTATTCAAAGTGTTCCTCACTGTCCGAGGGTCCGTGGTGTAGACGACATCGATCTTCTTCCTGCCATGTACTTCGATGTCGAAGTGTGTAGTTTGTTGCCTGCTGTCGTTTTGGACGTCCGGAGCGTCCATGACTATAGGCAAGAGGGAAAGGATACGGAGGAAGAGGGTTGTCAACACCCGGATTTTTAATCCCAGATGCCCGTTATGCCATACCTCGCAATCCCAGGATTACCATTTTTGCGAGACATAACGGATTGGATATCACAGTACATCATCCATTACAAACCATACATAAGGTCTTTACACAAATAAGGATCTCATGATCCAGTCTTAATACAACAAGCAGCAGAAATAAATATAAAGCGTAGCGGTGGGGTCCATCTTTAGGGGCACATGCAATGCTGACTAAGGCAGATAGTCCTAGTTATCATAGTCGTCCTGATGATCATCCTCCTGATAGTCTCCTTCATAGTCTGGCCATGAGAATAGCCAGGGACAAAAGCCATGAGTACTCTTTAAGTACTCGCAAACTACTATTAACAGGTACTATAGTTCTAAGTTAAAGTGCTAAATCTAAGTTTAACTATCAAGTTAAGTTTGAAACCTAAGCTGACTTCTGAAGCAAAGAAAGATAAAGTAAAGTTCTAGAATCACTTAAGTTGGGAAGCTATCATCCTAAACACAACCCTGTTATGGTCAAGTCAAAGTTCATCATTCACTTCAAGTTATTTTGGAAAACATTTGACAACGAAACAGTATGGCCATTCCAACTGTCCATAACCGCGGACGCGGCTATTCGAATAGTTTGACACTCTGTAGAGGTGGTACACTTTCACCACAAGATTCGATACATCTGTCAGGGATAACCCTGAATCATCATACTTAGTATGTAGATAATCAAACATAACCTTCCCCTTACACACCCTAGTATAAGCACCTCTCCTATGAGCATGGCCTCCCAACCATGACCATCAGTCATCTTGGGCACTGCATAGGTGGACATCATGAGAGGTAGCCTCAGCTCAAACCTCTCCCATGAGGGAACTAATACTAATGCATATAAATTTCCAGCTAAGCCTTATCCAATTCAGGTAATGTGGTTGTACGGTAAATTTGGAATGGTATCGCATCCGAATCCAACCATCAGTTTTATAAAAGGGTTAAGGCTCATGCCTCATCATTTTCATCATCATAAACCAGTTGTGTTTCTCAACACATGTCAAAACATCTCAATAGAATGACTCATCATTCCAAGGTTTTCACAATTCATTTTTCACCAATTATTCCCATCTATAGTGACTCAAGTTTTTGATCTACTCTAAAATACTAAGTTAAGAGGGTTCACTAAGATGGAAATGATGGGTTCAATCTCATGCCATAGAATGACATCTAAAGGTTTCTAAGTAGGTCAAGTTTTATACTTTTTATGCTACCTTCAAAACAAGTAAAGAACTTTGTGTAAACTAAGGGAGGTAAAACTTGTCAATAAGACTTGAAGTACTAATAGTTAAAGGGGGTGTGATCAAAGCATGATTAAGGCATCTTTGCTAAACCATCTAGTTTGTTTCTAGTTTGGTAAGCACTAAACTTGCAAGGGTTAACTCTGGGGTATTGCTAGCTTGCTAAGGGTAGCTTGCACTGTTAATGGTGGCTTGCCTTGGTTGGTGTAGTGGTTGAAGTTTTCTTCGTCTTCGTCTTGATAGCACTCCTCCTCCTCATAAGCTTGGTTGGTACTATCTTCTATAACAATACATACAGGGTAGACAATCACCAAACAATACTTAACTAGGCTAGATAGCATTCTAAGACACACAATTGATGATCTATTATCATCACAAGCATCACAAGTTTAATTCAATAGTTCCATTCTTTTTAATTTAGAAAAGTAATTTCTACTCATTGAAAAATTAACTAAGGTTTAATATTCACCACTTAAAATATGGGCTCATGTTGACACATGTCATCACCACATATTTAACATGTGGGAAATGAGATTTAAGGGTTGGATCAATATTACTTTGGTTTAGGTTCATTATTTAATGATTTAAAGTGACTAGAAATGCCTATATAGCATTATTTTGGTACTAGTCCAAAGTCACTGCATGTAAACCTTTATATTATTTCAAATTTGGACAGATATGATGAAATGTGATTTTTGAGAGTTGGAATCAACTCAAAATCTAACTTGGTTGATTTTATAAAAATGTTGCAAGTTGCAAAAGCTTCTGTTTTGTTATTTTTATTAGGCGAGATCTATAACTCTAATTGAATTAAATCCAACGGGCTTGGATAGATCATTTCCATACCTTTTAGACAAAATTAGTTTCATGCAATTTGGATTTCTAAAATTCTCTGAATTGATTTTAAAACCAAAGGACAGAAACTAGATTCAAACTAAAAAGAAAAATCTAGATTTGGACGGGTGGGCTAGCGCGGGAAAAGACTTGGGTCGGCCCAGTGGCGCTCCGCGACACGGGGCTCAATGACAGTCCCGCTTGTCGTGCACTTAAAACGCAAACGATCAAGATTGTGGGCCGTAGGATTAGAATAGGAATCCACGGCTGAGGATCGTCGTCGATGACGAATAGGTTGTCGGCGAGCTCGAACCCTAGCGGCTCGATGGGGGTCTACTGGGGACGTACCAGGGCTCCAGCGGGGTCGGCGAGGCGGGCAAACAAACTAGAAGACGACGGCGAGATGAGGCGCGGTTGCGGCGGAGCTTGGGGTGGTCGCAATCAGCGGCACCCTTCTCCTCCAGAGGCGACTGCTCCAGCTCCAATTCCGGCGAGCTGCTGCTCCCTTTGCTCCGGCTAGAGGTGGGTGAGGTTCAGAGAGGTGAGGAGAGTGGAATGGTGTGGAGAGAATAGGCTGGGGAGGGCTCCTTTTATAGGCCCGACGGTGAGACCGAGCGGGATGGGCAGGCGACTCTGGTGACAAGGCTACGGCGAGGTAGAGGCATGGCTAGGGGTGGCGATCGATGGGCGGTCCCCTGGCGGTGCTCTAGGAATTGAATGCGGCCATAGGGGCGGTGGCACGCGGTCTAGGCGAGGTGGCACTCTGAGAGGTAGAGGCGGCGGTGTCCACGGCGAGCGGTGGCTGTGAGGCATTGGGCGGCCAGCGGGGGTGTCTGGGGGGTTCTCTAGGTCGTGGCGAAGCGGCGGGCGCAGGCTGCGGCCAAGAGGCGGTCTGAGCGAGCGGGGATAGAGGGCGCTTTGGGGGAGGAACTGGCATGGTGCGGTGGCACTGGGCGCATGGTATCCTCGGTGGTCCACTGCAGGGCTGGGCTCGGGCAGAGGACAGGGGGTGGCGGTGAGCTCCTGGCTACCTCCTAGACATGGAGAGAGGAGGATATGGTCTGCTGCGGCGAGTGCATGGTCGGCTGGCAAGAGGGGGCTCGGCATGGCAGTGCATTGCAGCTAGGAGGTAGGGAAGAGGCTGGGGGAGGTCTGGTTAGGCTAGGAGGGGACAAAGCTGATCAAAGCACATTAAAATTGCTAGACAAAATCAACCCAAAACAGTATTAGTTAGGCCAATATGATCCTACCAGCAAGGTGTTTGATGAAATGGCCGAAAGAGAAAAAGTTTTCAATTTTGGTTTCAAAAAATTTGAGTGATCTCCACTAGTGCTAGGTAGTCTCTGGTTGCAAGGGTTTTGAAAGTGGAGCTCAAATAGGTGGGTTTTGAAATAGGGGTGATCTATGCATATGCATTAGATTCAATTTTCAAATGCCAATTAAAATAAGTAACAAAATGTTTTTAGCAGATCAAAAGGTGGGCCTTGGTACCTCATTATGTGTGCTAGCAAGGGGTACAAAGATCAAGAATTGTTTCTGTTAAGAATTAAGTACTAGGAATAGCCAAAGTAGTGTAGTGGATTAAAATGGCCAAAATGACCATTCCTCCTTTTTAATCCTTTATTATTTGATTTTATTTAGGAAAAGTTTTGGAATGATGTAGATGATGTTTAAATCACCTAAGAAACATTTTACAAGCATTGGATCACACAATCATGGCAATTCAAAACAACTCCTATTTTAAATGCACACACATATGAATGCTTTCATTTTAAATTTGGAAAAGTTTTTGTTAACCCCATTTTTGGATGATTTGATCTTGATAAGCTTGGATTAAAGTTTTGGGATGTTACAAGGGTGATGCGGTGGTGGAGGAAATGGATGAGGCCGTGGAGGAGGAAACGAGACAGAGAAGTGAAAGATTGGAACCGCCCTTACCAATATCGGAATGGTGCACGGCCGTTCGTAGTAGGTTGAAGGTGGAGAAAAACAGTGGGTTTACACGTCGACGCTAGCGCTTCCTAAATTTGTTCTGCGCCACTTGCATGCGGTGGAATCGAGGTCTGCCATGCACGATCCAAGTCAAACGTAGGCACGTTTGCGCGTGCCGACCTTCAATCACTAACAGGCGGGCCACACATTTCTCTCTTACGATTTATTTTTTCACTTCCTCTAGACGGTTCTGGTGCCCGTCCTCAATAATTACGCTCCCCTCCTTCTTGTCTTCCACGCGGACGAGAACCGGCGGTTCCTTGCAGATTCACTCCCTACTCGAACAACTGCCCCCATCCCTGATTCCATCCTCTCTCGAATCCATCCGCCTCCTTATCACAACGCCTCCATTAATCTACCGGATTTGCCGCTATGGGTAGAGCTTGGGGGTAGCAGAAGGCTGAAGCAAAAGGCATGCGACGACGACGCAGATGGCCAGGGCGACCGTTACCGCGAGGATTGGGGATGGCCGAACCTCAGCGCCGCGAACGTGCATAGGATCGTCTCGGGGTTGGACATCATCTCAGCCGGCCGCCTCGCTCGCTGCATCCTTGGCTACCGCTTGACGATGCAGAACATGGACGAGCAACCGTTCGGCATGGCAGGCCTTCTTTACCGCGATAACAGCAAATGGCCAAACGACCGTGATGGCCACGTAAGTTCTAGTATGTAGCTTATTCGTTTGGTCATATCATTGATTCATATGTGCTGAACTCTCATCGGAATCCTATGTTCCTTTCGTCGAATGTGTTGTATGCACATGCGGTTTGAACAAATCGAACCATTTAAGACTATTCTGTATAGCGGAACCTCTGCTCGTACCTGATATTCTGGTATTTTCATAGTGACACAGTCTTACTTTAGGTGATAGACGAGTTGTCAATTTCGATTTTGCAATGGAATGCCTGCTAGGTGATATTCTGTTTCCTAAAATAAAAACAAACAGATTAGACGATTTAAGGCTGTTATGCCCCGAGCTGTTTATGATCATCGTCAAGAGTTTGTTCTGGGGGCTCTGCTACTACTCCATATATTGAGTATCTTCGTAGTGACTCAGGCACAATTTAGGCGATATCTGGACACTCGTATTTAGGCGATATTTTGTGTACTTTAATCTGAAGGTCCAGTTGTCAAATTGTATTTGCAATGGAATCCATGCTAGGTGATTGTACCAACTGACAACAAACTCTGCAGAATATTCATGCAAAACTGATGCTGATGGATAAGTGGTCTGAATCAGTAGTGGTGAATATCAAGGAAGAAGAGACGGAAATGGAAGATGACCAGAACTGAGTGGGTGGCAATGGCGAGTGGCTAGTCCTTTTATCATAGGATGGTAGTACTTGGACTCTAAAAAATGGCTACAGATCGGTGAGACTTGCAGTGCCATCTTTGAGGGGTGTCGGCATTACTGCATTCAACAATGGGTGGCCGCCGCCCATTTCCGAATTCGCTTACAGGTTCAACATGGCAGAACTTGACCTCGTGAAGGTTCAACTCACATATAGACCGTGGGAGGGGGCGTGGAAGAACTGGGAGTACGACCTCTTAGCGGTGTTCGACAAGGCAATCACATTCATTAGATTCCTAGAAGACAATGAATGGATAGTCTTGCGCGACGAAAGTATGTTGATGCCGTCTTCACCTATGGCTACTCTTCGTACAGACCGCAACGCATTTATACGGTCACTGAACCTAGCGGCGACGTGCATGTTTGGGATCCGTCCATTTGGGGTGAGTCATGGTGTCATATAGCATGTAAAATCCCATTCAAAATTCTACTTACTAACACGAAGGTACCCACACAGCCCCGCGCATCATTCCAGCTCCGGTCATCGAAGATGCAGTAGTAGATGCTAAACTTGGGACACAGTGCTGGTTCCTGGCACCTCTCGGAGACAACATGGAACAGGATGATGAACTCATGTGGATTCATATCATGGGAGCACCAAACAACGTTGGTGATACAATAGAACATATGGGGACACAACTTTCTTCATACCCATTGCTGCGGTGTCACGTTTTCTCGAGGTCCGCATGCCCATCCAAAGACCCAGTAGAGAAAGTCTGGAGCAGAGTCAACAATCTGAAGGAACAATCTGTGTTTCTTGGGATCAACCACCCTTTCTTTGTCGGAGCCCCTAGAGATGTTGAACCTGTAATTTCTTAGGCAGCCCTGGCTCGTGATGCTGCTGCTGCTGGTGGTGGTGGTGGTGGTGGAGCTGACGAAGAACTAGCTACTGCTGCTCCTGGTGAAGCTGATGAAATACTTGGTGATGTTGTTGCTGGTGATGCTGCTGCTGGTGAAGCTGACGAAATACTTGCTAATGCTGCTGCTGGTGAAGCTGACGAAATACCTGCTGAGGGTGCTGCTGGTGAAGCTGACGAAATACCTGATGAGGCTACTGCCGGAGTCAAGGAAGAACATGTTGGTGTTGTTGCTGAGGTGCCAGCACTTCCAGTGTTGATAGAAGACTGTGTGTTTGCTGCGCACTCACACGCCTATCATGTTGACACTCCAGATCTGACCTGGAGCCGAATCCACGTCAGGGAGAGGGGGCCTACAATTAGCTCATCAGTGGAGTCGTACGATTTGAAGGAGAATGAAAGACGGTCAAACACAGCATTCTGGTTTGTTCCAACAATACCACCAGCTCCAGGGACCTAGTGCTCATACTGGCATATCTGATGAACCATTTGTCTTTATCTTTATCATTAGTTACTCTTATGTGTGTAAAGACTAAGCTGTTCTTATTTGTGTAAGACTAAGTTAGGCCTAACTGCGTAATATTCAGTGAAGCCCAGCTTTTCTTTCCATGCCCATAACAACAGAATTGCAGCATAGAACATACAAATATAATGTGCATACCAGGCATTTTTCCTCAGGATAACAACCACTTCAAGCAAATGATACATCGTGTACGCATTTGAACACATCACTAGAATGTGCCATCTATTGATGATTAATGACATGGATCTAGCTTTTCTGCGCGTATTTACATTGAATCGCTCATTGATTTGTTCACGTATTTTTTGGCAATGGCTGATGAACTCCACTCTCTTGGTAACTTGCTTCGTCAGCAAGCACTTGTTGATGCAATGCAAAGTACAGAACATGGTCGTCATCGTTATTCCATTTAGGTTCTCTATGTTTCGTCATCACGGAGCTACTAATTTCAAATGAAAATCTAGTAAACAATATATGTGTACATTGTTAGAGTAAGCTATGGCCACGGTACACACATGTTTTTCTACAATCACAAGAAGAAAACTTGATGCATTTTCACCTTGTTGGCGTTGTGCCGAACTGGGTGGATCTGGCTTTGCGGTTCGGAGAGGAAGGCGCCGTGGTTGGTGCGTGTGCGACCACGGCGACGGCGAGCTCGGATTCTAGAGGAGGCCAACAGGACCGAGCATGGTCGACATGGTGACAGATCTCACCCGGGAATTAATTCCCGTCCCGCGCCGTGCCAATGGTGCGGTCATGGTGAGGGTGAGCTCCGATTCGGGATGGGGAGGAGAACGGGCCGAGGAGGTTCATCCAAGTACTAGCTCGGCGCCATGGCCGTGACCATAGATTGCCGCCCCAGAGGAAGAAGAAGACACGTAAAGGATGCATGCGATAACGCTGCAAGCCTACATGGCAGCCTACATGGTAGCGACGACGGCAGCGACATAACGGCGAAAGCTGACAGGGGGCCCAACTTGACAGCCATTAGCCTGATTTTTTGTATTGAAACGTAAAGTTGAATTCGTGCCAAAAAAGACCCTCTGAGTATTTGGTACGCCAACTATAGTCATCGTGGCTGATTTCAGGGAACTCGGGTACCGCGTTTCCTGGCCACCCCAACTTTCGGGCCGCAAAATGATATTCTCAGTCAAAGTGGGTCCAACCCATTGAAATGTGTCCCTGTCCGAACAAGTCTAACTTGCTACCTTGTGATAGTCGGATCATCATTTGCCTAGTTCCACTCTCTTAAATGTGTGATCTCGCATGCATACGGTAAGCCGGACACAACTCAGTAATCATTCAGTTAGAGCAGTAGCTCAGTGACTTTCCAACTAGAGCTTATAATCGGTAGTGGCCTCTAGCAAGACATGCTGACTCCCTGTTTCTACAATTGCCCTTAGTGTGATGATCTGTCTGAGTCCCTTTGCCTCATGATATTGGTGATAAATCACAGGGGAGATTCCTTCATCCTAGTGCTAGTTTAACTCGCTTCTTTTTATAGTAATAACTCATTCCCTCCGACTTCACTAAGTAGGACTACCTTGATCAACACTTGATCGAGTAGCGCATGGCCATGGTGCTGAATCATATCACACGAGAGGTCCCAGATAATATCTCTCCGAGATGGAGGGGCAAATTACATCTTGCCTAATCCACGTCTGCAGCTTACTTCGAAGTTGGCCCAATACAACCCTTATGACTCCCAGTTAAGGTCAGCATTAGATGGAGCCAAAGCCGGCTTTTCCATAACTCGGATCGTGTGATCCCCTCAGATCTAAGTATTCCATTGTGTTAGTCGGAGCGTATGACGGTGTGCTCACGTCCTACTAACCTTTGGATCGGTCTGACTATCGTACCTCTTCTGACTAGCCAATTCAAGGAAGATAGCATCTCCATGCTCATGACACGTGAAACATTGTCATCTTCTGACTTACAAATTAATATCGGTAGTGGGTTTCCCTCCCAACCTTAAATGACTAAGGACAAACTATCTAGAGCTAGATGCAAGTATGTGGTTCCACACATGCAAAAATTGTAGTGACACATACAACTAGCTATAAGCCAAACATTGGGTTACAAATACAAGGCAGAATGTGAGCCTCTAGGGCATCATTCCTTACAATCTCCCACTTGCACTAGAGTCGAACACTCAGGCATCTCTAGGCCTTAGGAATATCATGCTCATTGCTCTAACGTGCGCCTGAAACTTAGGTTGTGGAAGCGGCTTGGTCAACTGGTCTGGAACATTTGCATCCGTGTGTACCTTGCATAGCTTAATTTCTCCACGGTCGACAAACTGCCGAATCAGGTGAAATTTCCTAAGTATGTGCTTATTCTTTTGGTTTGCATGTGGCTCCTTAGCTTGTGCAATAGCACCAGTATTGTCACAGTAACATCTAACAGACTGGATGAGCCAGAACAACCCCGAGTTTAATCAGAAAATTTCTGATCCAAACTCCTTATTTTGTTGCCTCTGAGGCAGCAACATACTCAGCTTCCGTACTAGAATCAGCCACCAATTCTTGCTTCGAACTTTTCTAGCTAACTGCACCTCCATTCACTATGAACACATAGCCGGATCACGAGTGTGAGTCATCCAGGTCAGTTTGAAAGCTAGCATCCGTGTAAGCCTTTACACCTAGCTCTTACTCACCACCATAGACTATGAACTCATCTTGAGTACATCTCAAGTAGTTAAAGATATTCTTAGGGCAGGGAGTCAGGGAGAGGCTCAAACAGAGCAGCACTCCCCTCCTCGGCCTCCTTCTCTTCCTCGGTCGTCACTGGCTGCCCTCATCCTCGCCGGGGCTCTTCCAGCCACCGGTTCCTCTGGTTTTTGATCGGATCCGATCCTCCATCTTCCCTAGTACCTTCTCCTCCAAGTAGATCTTCCGATGAGTGAGGGTAATTCCCCCATTCTTTGATTTTGTGTGGAAGTTGATTTGTAGTTGATACTTGGAGTAGAGGATGCCCTTTTATTTATATGCTTGTTAAATTCAGTAGATCATCAACCATGGTTACCAATATGTGCAATTGCCATCAATCTGGGTTGAATAGTGATACTTACATTTTGCATCACTATTCTATATCATAATTTACTTTTATTCATCGATACATTTCATATTAAGAGATGATACTTATGTTATTTCATCTATTTTTGCATGGTTGATGACTTTTGGAGGATGGACCGCTGAAGTCTGGATTCTGATGGAAAAGGCACCGTTTGGAGGCAAAATTTGCGAAGATCAGAAAATCCCGGAAAATATAAGGAAAATCCTATTTTTCCAGAATACGAAGGAAGCCAGAAGGGGAAGTGGAGATGGGCCACAGGGCGCCGACACCACCCCCAGGCGCGGTCTAGCCCTGGCCGCGCCACCAGGTGGTGTGGCCACCCTGGCCCACCTCTGGCATCGCCCTCTGACACATATAAGCCCCTCGAAACCCTAAGACTAGGGGAGCGACGATAGAAAGATTCCACCTCCTCTGCGTAGCGGAAAACTGTCGAGAGAGAAAGAGCTCTCCGGCAGGAAGAAATCTACGGGGAAATTCCATCCCGGAGAGGGGAGATCATAGCCATCAACACCACCATCAAAGCTGGACTTCATCGGGATCATCATCATCATCATCTCCACCAGCACCATCATCACCACTCCATACCGCTGTAACAATTGGGTTGAATCTTGCATAGTTCTTAGGGGAAACTTTCCCGGTGTTGATTACTTGTTGTAGTTGATGCTATTGAGTGGAACCGTTAAACTATTGTTATGTTCAGATTGTTACCTATCATTATTTCATCTGTGATCTTGATCCATATGATGTCTCATGAGTAGTTCATTTAGTTCTTGAGGACATGGGAGAAGTCATATTGTTAGTAGTGGAATTGTGTTGAGAGAGATTCAATGGTGTGATAATTAAGTTGTGGTGTTATTCTTCTAGTGGTGTCATGTGAACGTCGACTACATGATACTTCACCTTTATGGGCTTAGGGGAATGCATTGTGTATTTGGATACTAATCGTGGGGTTGCCGGAGTGACAGAAACCTGAAGCCCCATTAGGAAACCTTTGCACAAGGGAGTGTAGGATCTCAAAGTTTAAGGCTGTGGTTAGGTTTTTATCTTAATTACTTTCTTGTAGTTGCGGATGCTTGTAAGGGTTTTAATAACAAGTATGTATTAGTCCTAGGAAGGTCAGTACATTAGCATTGGTTCACCCACACTGTTGGGGGGATACCCCCGGGTAGGGTGACGCCGGGTATAAAGGCCAAGTTAGCCGGGGTACGGTGCGGTCAAAGCAAGTGCTGACCGGGTCACCTCAAGGCATGCCGAATCAAGGAGTGACCCGGCCCGTGGAGCACCTCCTTAACCATAGTTTGGCTGGCATAAAATATAATCTGGCAATGTTCGTCTATCTGTTTTGTAGGTATCTTGGTAGCCGGATTAGCCACATGCTAGCCGGACTATCCTATGGCTTCCAAGAGAAGAAGGAATCTCGCGTTGGTCAAAAGGTGGCTTTATTAGCTGTAGCGTGAGCAAAGCAAAGCAAAGAGAAGAACCAGCGAGTCAGGGGTGACCAAGGTGATGCGGGCAATGTCGGTTGACGTAGCCCGTGTCTGGTGACGCTTAAAGACAAAGATTACACTGTGGGTTACGTCCAAAGCCCGGACGAGCCGTTAAAGAGAATAAAGAAGCATCTAGCTTTAAGCGAGGAGCATATTCTTCGAATATGCTGCCATGTGTGCCCTAATGTTGTAACCCGGGCTCCCCTATATAAGGAGCACCGGGGCCTCCATAGAGAGGGATCGATCATTTTCTCTGTCATAGGTAGAACTCTTGAGCTAGCTGGTAGGGAGTAAGAGACATAGTCTCCTTCTTGCCTGAGTCTAGGAGAGCACTTGTAAACACCATTGACTGAGGGAATACAAGAACATCTGTGCGTGGAATCAGCACGTTCTCCCTCCCTGGATTCCCCTAGCACACATTGGCCCCATCTTTAGCCTATCCATGGCATCTGCCGTGCCAGCACCACGACAGTTCGCACCCACCGTGGGGCTAGCGGTGCTAGCAAGGGTAAAAATCTGGACGTGAAGCATCTCCAACACCGGCGAGCGCGTCATTCCCGGCCTCGTTCAGCGCTTTGGAGCGCTGGACTATGTCAGCGATAACGCGGGGAGCTTCGGCAGGCGCCTCCCTCCGCGCAACGGCGTCTTCATCAAGCTTGTTGCGCTCAAGGTCTATGTTGGCGTGGACGAGTCCTGCGTTCATCCGCGACACGTCATCGAGGGAGGTGAACCACCTCTTAGCGTAGCTTGTGGTGTGCATATCACTTGCCCCACTAGCAGCATTGAGGTTCTGATGACCGCGCCAGACACGGAAGCAAGGGCCCGGCGCCAGAGCCGGAAGTCACGCCAAAGCAGACAAGGTCAAGGTTCCCACCACTAGAGAGGCCAGAGAATGTGCTCCAGCAAGCAATAGATAGCCTAGCGACGCCAATAGCACCTGTAGTAGATCCAGCTCAGGCGCAACTGAGTTAGAAGAAACTAGGCAGAAGATGTTAGCTGGGGCAAAGAAAGTAGCAGAGTTGCAGCAATCCTTGAACGTTACTCGGAGAGAATATGCAAAGGCAAACCGCATAGACGGAGTGAAAATCTGAGGTAGGAACTTGATTACGGAAATTGACAAGGAATACGAGCCTAGGACGGGTCAGACAGCCACAATAGTAACAGGAGGGCTGGAGAGGTACAATACCCTGGCAAAGAACCTATGGGCAGCAAACGCGGCTGCGTCCGAATTAGAAGGTTTAACCGGAGAGGCCCGACAGAGGCAACAAGAGAGGGTGAACCATTTGTTAAGGGTCGCTTGCCAGAAAAATGAAGAAATGAACAAGGCAAACCCGGCGCCACCAGGAGCCTCATAGGTGGTACATTCGACTAGGAATAACCTGGCAAGATCCAGAGGAGCCGCGTCATCTCCGGGTCATAATCCCAGGAGAGAAGAAGTAGTAAACTCCAAGAGAAGGGACAAACAGATGGTCCCCTATGATCCGGTGAGGGCCGAAAAAGGAAAGGCAGTGCAAGTTGATGAGGACCGCAACAGTACCAGCCGAGGTGTAGCTCGCCGAGATAACCGCGACCAAGGAAATGTCGGTCAACGGAATGCAGTCAACGACAATGCCATACAGCGTGATCCGGCGGGAACGGGGCAACATGTACGTCGACAACAGCAGTAGCGTGCACCTTAGCGAGAGGGAAGTGCGGGACAAGCAACGCAACAACAGGATGCATGTCCGGATCAGGAAAGATACAATGATGGTTATTCGGCTATGGTCAACGACGCACACCCTAGACTGGATCACCACATAATTGGGTCGATGCTAGGAAGTAGAAACTTGCAGCCTGATGATGCGAGGCTGAAACTGGATAGAATTTACAGGTCGGAGCTGATTGAGGTACAAGGTCCCCCTGGTCCGACATGCTTTGGGTCCTGGATCATGAAGGAGCCTCCAGTGCCAAACTTTCAGCTGGCCAGAGGAACTAGAACCTATGATGGTAGTACTAGGCTAGAGGATTGTCTGATTGATTACGCAACGACGGTCAAGATCACAACGGGTAATTTGAGATGGGCAGTGAGGTATGTGCCACAAATGTTGGAAGGACCAGCAAGGGTTTGACTAAACAATTTACCACCGGGAAGCGTTAACTGCTGGCTGGATTTGGAGGAGTTGTTCGTCAGCAACTTTTCGAGCACCTACAAGAGGCCCAACAGGCCACAGACCCTGGTGCTATGCCGGCAAAGACCAAATGAGCCGGACCAGGATTTCTTGACTCGGTGGTGTAATGTGCGAAACTCATGCGAGGGCGTAATTGAATCACAAGCTATTGCGTGGTTTGCCTAGGGATGCAGATATGGGAGTATGTTGTGGCAGAGGCTACAGCATGATATGCCAACCACTTTGGCTGAGACAATCCGGATTGTGGATTCATATGCCTTGGGAGATCGAACGCAACCCCGGCTAATGTCAAGCGAGGAAAACAAGGTATATTACAACCAAGATGGCTCCGAGTCATCAAGGAGAAATGATTTTCGAGGAAAGAGAAGGGATGAGCGCCTGAATTACCGACATAACTCGTAGCAGGTGGCAGCAGTAGACCGGGAACAGCCAAATGCTGGTGCCAGCCAGCGCCAGAAAACTAGAGGATAAAACTGGCAACAGAAAAACAAAGGGAAAAAGCCTTGGACCCTGAAGCAGAAAAATCAATGGCAAGAGCGGAAAGATAGACCGAGGTATACGTTCGAGTCCATGTTGGATCAACCTTGCAAGTTCCATACACCAAGTCTGAATAGTCCGGCAAACCATACAACCCGGCAGTGTGAGTGGATGAGAAAGTTAGAGCAGGGCGGTTCGGGGAATGCTCAGGCACCTCGGAACGAAGCGCCTAGAAATGAGGCACCACGGCAGCCATTACTAACAGGGGAAATGGACAGCAACTAATGTTGCCACCAGCTCCGCCGAGGTACGAAAATCAGGAAAGGAGGGATGCTGTGCAGCAAGTAGACAACAACCAGCTACAAGGAGCATCATCAAAGCTACGGTGTGTTCACCACAGAAGAAAATGACCGGAAAAGCTTGCAGCGCCGGCATATGGAGGTGAACGCGGTAATGCCGGCAGTAGTGAGGTACATGCACTGGTCTGATCAGGAGATTACATGGAGCACCAATCATGCCTAGTCCAGGGACTTATGCACTGGTCCTGGATCCGACGTTTATCGGGCCGAATCTCAATGTGAGGTTTTCCAAAGTACTGATTGACAATGGAAGTAGTATCAACATCATGTACAAGGATACCATGCACAAGTTGGGGATAACAGAGAACATGTTGCAAGCAACAAGGACCACCTTTCATGGCATTGTACCAGGTATTTCCTATGAGCCTATTGGCAAGGTCCGGGTTGATGTGTTATTCGGCACAAGAGATAATTGCTGGACTGAGAATCTGGAGTTCGAGGTGGTGAATCTGCAGAGCGCTTACCACGCGTTACTCGGCAGGCCCGCGCTGAACAAGTTCATGGCAAGTACCCACATCAGCTATCTTAATATGAAACTGCCTGGACCAAGGGGTGTAATAACTGTATCAAGGGACTTTTGGTGTTTGATCGAGTGCGCCTCAGCCGGATCTAACTTGGCCGAGTCTTTCGTGATAGCCTAGGAAAAAAGGAAGATACTGGAAGTAGCGGCATTGGCTCAATCCGCACAGCAGCATATGCCGGCTCTGACCAACCCGCACGGAAGCGTATCATTCCAAGCAACCAAGGATACAAGGAAAATGCCAATCGATGATCAGTTCCCGGAGCACACCATGACCATAGGTGCTAGGTTAAGCAACAAATAGGAAAGCGGGCTTGTCAACTTCCTCCGTGAGAATCGGGATATCTTTGCTTGGTCCACATACGATCTGCGAGGTGTGCCGAGGGAGTTGGCCAAGCACTCATTAAACGAAAGACCCGGGGCTAAACCGGTAAAATAGCCTCTCTGGCGTTTTGCCGAAGACAGAAGGAAAGTCATTGGAGATGAGATAGCTAGGCTCCTAGCAGCTGGATTTATCATGGAAGTACTCTATCCGAATTGGCTCTCTAATCCGATGCTTGTGGAAAAGAAGAAGGATGATCCGAACGTGGCTGTGGTATGGGGCATGTGTATTGATTACACGGACCTGAATAAGGTGTGTCCCAAAGATCCGTTCCCACTCCCTAGAATAGATCAGGTCATAGATTCAACCGCCGGATGTGAACTATTGTCATTCATTGATGCGTATTCTGGTTTCCACCAGATACCCCTGGATCCGGATGATCAAATAAAGTCTGTGTTTATCACCCCGTACGGGGCTTATTGCTATCGCAGTATGCCGTTCGGGTTAAGTAATGCAGGAGCAACATACCAACGATGCATGCGAAAATGCTTACATGACCAGATAGGTCAAAACATGCAAGTTTACGTGGATGATGTGGTGATAAAAACTAAGGAAAGCAATACGCTCCTTGAAGACATCCAGCAAACATTCGCGAACTTGAGAAGGTTCTGAATGAAGCTTAACCTGGAGAAATGCACCTTTGGTGTGCCCGCAGGAAAGTTACTCGGTTTTCTGGTGTCTAGCCGAGGTATCGAAGCTAACCCGACAAAGATCCGGGCCATAGAGAGAATGGAACTACCAAAATGCCTTAACGATGTATAGAAGTTCACTGGTTGCCTGGCATCATTAAGCCGGTTCGTATGTCGGTTGGGAGAAAAGGCCTTGCCCATCTACCAATTGATGCAAAAGGCATACACGTTCACATGGACGCCACAGGCGGATGTTGCATTTCGAGAACTAAAAAAGATGTTATCCACCACACCAATCCTAGCAGCTCCACTACCCAAGGAGCCTATGTTGCTCTACGTAGCCGCGTCCAACCGAGTTGTAAGTGCAGTAATTGTAGTGGAGCGCAAGGAAGAAGGAAAGTCGGTGCAAAGGCCGGTGTATTATCTGAGCGAGGTATTGTTTGCTTAAAAATAGAATTATCCTCACTATCAAAAGATGGTGTATGGCGTATATATGTCGGCCAAGAAACTCAAGAACTATTTTGAGGAACATCCAATCAAGGTGATATGTGAAGCACCCATATCAGAGATTATGAGTAACAAAGATGCGAGTGGCAGGATAGCAAAATGGGAAATCGAGTTAGCCCCATATGCACCATAGTTTGACAGAAGAGATGCGATAAAATCGCAAGCTGTGGTGGATTTCTTTGTGGACTGGGCCGAGATGCAATACGATCCACCTCTGCCGGACTCCTATTATTGGCGAATGCACTTTGATGGATCCAAACTAAAAGATGGGTTGGGCACCAGAGTAGTGCTCACCTCGCCCAAGAACGATCAACTGAAATATGTCCTTCAAATCCATTTCAGTGCCTCGAACAATGTCGCGGAGTACGAAACATTGGTACATGGACTCAAGGTGGCAAAAGAAGTGGCGATATGTCGGATACAATGCTTTGGAGATTCAGATTTGGTGGTGCAACAGGTGTCTAGAAACTAGGATGCTTTGGATGCTAATATGGCCCTATACAGATTCCATGTTCAAAAGATAAGTGGGTTTTCCGAAGGGTGTGAATTCCATCACATACCTCGGATTGAAAACGAGGTAGCAGATACGCTGTCCAAGTTAGGCTCATCCCGATAGCCAATCCCACCAAATGTAGCTTTGGAACACTTGAGGAAACCATCTATCACGCCATCACCCGAATCAGATTCAATTTACATCCCAGCACTCTCCGGATCAGGAGCTGCACCTATGGAGATAGAATGGGGAGGCACCTCAGCAAACCCGGGGACTGTTTCGGCAAACCCAGGGACTACCTCGACAAACCGAGGGACTGATCAGCCAAACCCGATGGGAGTTATGTCAGTGGATGTGATGGAAATTGATGAGGAACCTTTTCCTGTACAAACTATACCCGCCTGGGCCAAACCAATATTTGGTTTCCTGAAATAAGGAGTTTTGCCGGATGAGGAAGTATCCTCAAGGCAGATCCAAAGAAGAGCAAAGGCTTATACCATTATCAATGCCGAATTATACAAGAGGAGTGTGACCACTGTGCTACAGCGATGTTTTTATCTAGAGAAAAGACTGGACATACTTTGTGATATCCACCAAGGAGAATGTGGTTACCATGCGTCCTCAAGAACATTAGTGGAAAAAGCTTTCCGACATGGATTCTATTGGCCAAGTGCTTTGGAGAAAGCAGAAGATTTGGTGAGAAAGTGCAATGGTTGTCAGAGATACGCCACCAAAACTCATCTACCAATGTCGGAGCTCAAAACGATCCCCATTACCTGGCCATTTGTTGTATGGTGTCTGGACATGGTAGGGCCATTTAAGCTGGCTAAAGGAGGAATGACCCATATCCTAGTCATGGTTGACAAGTTCACCAAGTGGATTGAAGTAAGGCCAATCAGGAAATGTGATGGCCACAGCAGTAAGATTCCTCAAGGATATAATCCTAATATATGGCTATCCCCATAACATCATAATTGATAATGGCACAAATTTCGCTGAAGGAGCATTTGCGAGGTTCTGCCAAGAAAAGAAGATACGGCTAGATGTCGCCTCAGTCGCTCACCCTGCATCGAACAGGCAAGTGGAAAGATCCAACGGACTAGTTTTGTCCGGAATAAAACCCCGGCTCATGGAGCCGCTGCAAAGATCAGCGGGGTGCTAGATAGGGGAATTACCAGCAGTTTTATGGAGTTTAAGAACAACTCTGAATCGATCAACAGGCTATACGCCATTCTTTCTGGTATATGGGGCAGAAGCTGTATTACCAGCCGATATAGAGCATGATTCGCCAAGGGTCGCCCAATACACAGAAGCCAAAGTGCGTGAAGCCTGGCAAAATGATGTTGATCTGCTGGAAGAAGCGAGAGAACTGGACTTGTCTAGATCCGCCATATATCAACAAAATCATCAACGCTACCATAGCCAGAAAGTAAACCCCCGAGTCTTCCGGGAAGGTGATATGGTACTCCGGTTGGTGCAGCGCACTGCTGGCATGCATAAGTTGTCCCCTCCATGGGAAGGACCTTTCATTGTAAGCAAAGCTTTGCACAATGATTCCTACTATCTTATTGATGCACGCCCACAGGAAAAGAACAAGGCAGACAGGTACGGAGAGGAATCTAAGCGACCGTGGAACGTAGCACTACTTCGTCCTTTTTACACATGACAAATAGGTGAATGTATCCGAGCTACTCATATGTCGGTATGTATATCGTCGATGAGCTTATCAATAGAACTTTGGCACCCCAAGCAGAGACTCGGGGACTGCTGTGATAATTGGTTTTCTCGTTTTCATATTTTCGTGTCGGCTGGGTTAAGTCGCTTATGTCTTAGTCGGATTAGTAATGCGTGAGCACCAAAAACCCAACTCTTCGACTTTGCTATTGTCCAACAAGAATTGGCTTCATGTCAAGCAAGAGAACAAGTTTGGAATGGCAAAACACATGAAAAATGACTAAGGAAAGGAACTTAAACGGGCCGACGTTTGTTATTCGAAATAACCCTGTATTTACTATATTTAACTGGTGACGGATCATTTTGAGCTAATCTCAAAGTTTCAAGTATTGTTAAATCAATTTTTTGAAACTCGGACTCGTAAGTCAAAAACCGAATCAACGCGAGCCGAGTCAAAAATTGGGGGAACAAGAAAACGAATCTCGGGGACTTCACCCATAATAATCCAGCATCAAGAACTTAGTTCCAAACAATAAAATTGTAGCACAACCAAACTAACGTACTTAGGTACATTTCCGCCCGGTATTCCGGGGATCTGACAAATATGATGTGTTTTTAAGGAGCAGGGGCAGCAGCCGAATCATCTGTCGAGGAAGGAGGTACTTCGGAGTGTGGGGGAGGGTAGCTAGCCTCAGCTTCATCCTCAGGGTTGACCTCACCATCCTCTGGGTCTTCGGCCTCGTCGCCAAGCTCGGAGGCCTCACCTTCACTCCCTTCTTATTCTTCATCTCCAGAAATGGCTTCATCATCGAAAACGTCGAGATAACTCGTCCCTTCATTCCAAGCATGGCAGAAGGAGTATTGAATGAGCTTGTTGGCATAGGTTTTGTAGCACGCAACACACTCCAGATCTTCAGACCACTTAGATCCGGTGCGCATGCGGGTAAGCAAACCCATGTCAATCCCTTCATACCACGAAAGGATGAACTGCAAAGCGATGTCAGCCCCAGCCCGCGCGGCAGATTCACGCCACAGATTCAGCTGATGCTCGCACTCCATCAGTTTGGCTATGAAAGCCGAACCTTTTTGGGAATGGGCTCAGTGGGCCAGAGGGAGCTGAACATCCGCGTTGCTGCTGGTATGATGTCTGCGCCGTGGTTCTTCACCAGCTCAAGGCGAGCCGTGAGACTCGCCAGAAGATCCTCCGTATTATACGGGAAAAGAATTACCTCCATCATCCAGCCAGCTAAAGAGATGGCCTTTGTAGCGGAGTTCATCTGTGCGCTGAACTCGGCTGGGCCAAACTTCTTCGACAGATCATCTTGTGGGTCAATGAATTCTGCATTGTTCCAGTTTTTCGTATACTCAAGGAGCAGTGGACTGTAACTTTCGTCGCTGGGAGAGTAATTCGCCACAAGGCCTTTGACATGAGCCTCTCGCCTGGCGGATTGAGCTGCAGCAAGGCTGGTATGCAGAACCAGCTGCCTGCTACCCTCTGATCTGGCAGCATGTGACCCAAACGAGATCCCTTTAGCTGACCCAGCAGCCTTCTTGAGCTTGCTAGATGAAGCCTGAGGAGCTGGCTGGAAGATGTCCGCGACTGAGGGAGTTGACCCGGAGGGAGCTAACGGGGCCTTCCTCTTGGGAGGCTTGGTGGAGGCTATTGAGGCTTTGGCTGCTTCTTTGGCTGCTTCTTGGTGTTGGCGCTGGTGATCTTGTTGCTATTCTTCTTCTTGGTGCTCAGGTCTTTGGAAACACAGGGGTACAAGAAGAACTTGTTGGGGGCGGTGCCGATGAAGCTGGCACCTCAAAACTTGGCGCTGAGGCTGAAGAAGATCTAGGGATATCCGGCATCGCTGTATCCAAAGCCGCCCCACTACCCCCCGTGCCGACATTGCCCTCCTCATGACGAGGTGGGCTCAGTCGGCGCCCATGAGCCCTCTTGGATAGGGGCGGTGAATATCGTCATCATGGGGGAGAAGGGCTGCTCCGGATTGGGGAGGCTATGCCGAAGCCGCTCTGAGGGATGATCCTAGGAGCTCTGAAAAGAAGAAAAGCACCAAGTCAAAAAGAGAGAGAAGCAATAACAGACAAAGGCAAACAAAGGAAAAAATCCCCAGGTGCAAGTGCAAAATGACTTACTCGTCCGAAGTTGGGGGAGCCCGAGGTCTGGGAACCCTCCGGATCGTACTCTTCGCCGCAGGCTTGGCCGAGGCTTTCACCCTGGATTTCTTCTGCCTCTTCTTGGGCGGCGGCACCCCAGAAGCTCCGGCTAAGGTAGCCCCGCGCTTCTGGGAAGAAGCAGGGACCGAACCACCAGTTGCGAGGGGAGGAACCACGTGGACCTAACCGGCTGGGTTAGCTGAAGATTCGAACATAGCCAGATGCGCATAAGAAATGAGAACCGAATCAAGTACCTCCAAGACCTCAACATCTGAGGCATCATCATCAGGCCAATCCCTTAGAGAAGAGGCCTTACCAGAGCTGCGTTTGACGACGTCCGGAGTGGGCAGGAAGGTCTCTGGGTCAGGCTCCTCCTCGTCTTCCTTGGTGCGGTCCAGGATCCACTTGCTCGGCAGAACCTCGCCATCTTCCAGCGGCTGCTGGAGGAATCGCTGAGAACAAGACAACAATTGCTAAGTTATGAACATAATCTGATATACCGAAAAGATCCGGAGAACAACACGAAGTAAAATTACCTTTGGAGGAGGGTTGTCTCGGGTGAAGGGCTCGAGCCCCCATTTCCAACCTTCGAAGAATTCCTTCTCCACATTGAAAATGGCCTTAACCCGGCAGAAAATCGTCGAGTTATCAAGCTCGAAGGATGAAGTCCAGTGGGGATCGAGGGGGTCGCTCAAGTAGCAGACCTTGTGGGATCTCTTCTGAAGGGGGGAAACCCGGCTATGGACAAAAGTAATCATGATGTCCTCTCCCCGGAGCTTGTCCTTGAGCAACTCCTGGATCCGGCGCTCCACCAGATTCGCCAGGGCAGTGGGTCCCCTGGGATGCTCTCCCAAAGAGAGGTGTCTCGAGGCCCGAGTTTGAAGGGGAGGAGCCGGATCAGATCCTCCTCGGTGGTGTTCCAGACATAAAAGAAAGTCCGGGCCCAGCCTTTGCAGGACTCGAGCCCAGTGCCCCGGGGAAACACGGAGCCCTTGCAAGGTGATATGGAGGTCGCACCGCACTAAGTCAGGTGCTTGTCCTCCGGATCACGTTCCTCCGGAGGCCGAAGAATTTGATCCACAATTCCTTAGTTGGCCAGAGGCCAACGTATCCCTCAATGCCAGAGGCAAAAGAGGATCAAGAAGTGATAGCATTGGCAGAAAGATGGCGAGGTTGAAGTTGATATGTAGAAATGAAATCGAAAAAGAAATCTGAGGTGGGAAGGCCGAAGCCATGCTGAAAATGCGAAAGAAAAACAGCGTATTCCCCGGGATTGGGGGAAGGGGAAATCTCGCCGGAGGCAAGGCGACAGGCAACGCCGGCGGGGATGGGACGCGTGGCACGGAGCCAGTCGAGGTCGTCCTCATAGACGAATGCGCTGTCCCAACCGCCACGCTCGCTGCCCTCTGCTTCTTCCTCCTCCTGCGCCACCACGACTGCCTCCTCCTCAGTCATGGTTGGCTCAAGGTCTTCAAGGAGAAAATCCGAATAGAGATAACCGCTAGAGGGGAAACGGGAAGCGCAAGGCCCCATGATGAAGCTCTTGAGCGGGAACAGCGACGCATGCGCAAGATGCTGCCTATACACGGTGGCAACAGCGTTGGTGCGATGAGGAACTGATGGCGGCAATGAGGTTCCTCTGAGAGAAGGAGGAGGCTGGAAGGAACGGAGAAAGTGGGGAACTTCCCTAGAGATTGCCCTAGGCCCTCTACTTAACCGCGCAATGAGCGCATAGTGGGATCCTTTGTGGTTGTCACACCACATTCAACGGGCATGTACGCGGCCGAGTCAGCCAATCAGAATGTCGCCACAGCAAGGGCCACATAAGCGGAGGATCCCACGATGCGACGTAATGATACAGTTAATGAGGCGATGTAGTGAAGGGACGTGCACAGCAGTTATTCCTGACATTGCGACAGTAACTGGCGCATTAAATGCGCGTAGCCCTTAAAATGAGGCAAAATGATGATTATCCTCCACGTGGGATGTGGGGAAGCGTACAAGAGAAGGAACGGTAACCCGGATAAACAGGCAAAACTCGGCCAGCGAGGAATAACTCGGAATGAGCCAAGGGATCCCCAGAGGAAAAGCCATGGGCTACTGGATAAACTCGGCCAGAGAGGCAGAGATCCGGATATGGGAACCTCCTATGGCCTTAACAACTAAAACTTGCTAAGACCGCACCAGCTTCGGGGACTAATGTTGGGGGGATACCCCGGGTAGGGTAACACCGGGGTATAAAGGCCGAGTTAGCCGGGGTACAGCACGGTCAAAGCAAGTGCTGACCGGGTCACCTCAAGGCAGGCCAAATCACGGAGTGACCTGGCCCGTGGAGCATCTCCTTAACCATAGTTCGGCCGGCATAAAATATAAGCCGACCATGTTCGTATATCTATTTTATAGGTATCTTGGTAGCCGGATTAGCCAGATGCTAGACGAACTATCCTATGGCTTCCAAGAGAAGGAAGGAATCTCCCGCTAATCAAAAGGTGGCTTTATTAGCTGTAGCGTGAGCGAAGCAAAGCAAAGAGAAGAACTAGTGGGTCAGGGGCAACCAAGGTGACGCGGGCAATGTCGGCTTACGTAGCCCGTGTCTGGTGACGCTTAAAGACAAAGATTGCGCTGTGGGTTATGCCCAAAGCCTGGACGAGCCGTTAAAGAGAATAAAGAAGCATCTAGCTTTAAGCGAGGAGCATATTCTTTGAATATGCTGCCACGTGTGCCCTAATGTTGTAACCCGGTCTCCCCTATATAAGGAGCACCGAGGCCTCCATAAAGAGGGATCGATCATTTTCTCTGTCATAGGTAGAACTCTTGAGCTAGCTGGTAGGGAGTAAGAGACATAGTCTCCTTCTTGCCTGAGGCTAGGAGAGAACTTGTAAACACCATTGACTGAGGGAATACAAGAACATCTGTGCATGGAATCACCATGTTCTCCCTCCCTGGATTCCCTTAGCACACATTGGACCCATCTTTAGCATATCCATGGCATCTGCCGTGCCACCACCACGACACACACAACACTTATCCAACCAAAGAAGATTAATCGACTATATGAAGCAAAAGCACTTGACAGTATTCCCATGTGTCCTCGAGAATGTTTGGTCATCTTAAGTAATACAACCGGCTTGTTCTTTTTTAAAGAAAGGATTGGGCCACTTGCTGCAATTATTATTATTGTCTTTTATTTACTCGCAATTTATTTATCTACATTATCAAAAACTCCTAAAAATCCGTTTGCTAAGTATTTACAGAGAATTCCTGCTCTAAGCCACTCATCAATACCTTCTGCTCCTCGTTGGGTTCGACACTCGTACTTATCAAAAATACTGCGATACACCCCCTATACTTGTGGGTCATCAAGACTATTTTCTGGCACCACTGCCGGGGAGTGAAGCGCTATTGGAGAGTGGAACTGGTAAAGGAAACTTCTGATGTGAGTATTGTTTATTTATGCTTATTACTTTATCCTCAATATGGATAATTCACTTAGTTTCTTATTTTGCAATGCTACTATCACTGCTAAGGTAGTAGATGAACCACCACCTGTTGAAATTGATCCTTTTAAGATACCTACAAGAATTGTTGATCGTGTTATGGATAACTACTAATTTGGGGATGGAACTGTCCATCCCAGTGATCATTTGCTCTTTATACACGAATTATACGGGCTGTTTAAGTGTGCAGGTATTACAACAGATCAAGTCAAGAAGAAGTTATTCTCATTATCACTGAAAGGAAGAGCTGAAGAATGGTATAAGCTGCTGAAAAATGGCCAGTCTCTTGAATGGGAGGAAATTGTGCCTCTATTTTATTCCAAATTCTATCCTCCTAGTGAGATTCATAGAGATCAGAATCAAATATATAACTTTTTCCCTCGTGATGAAGAGAGTACAACTCAAGCTTGGGGGAGATTGAAGTCACTAATGCTCAAATGTCCTATTCATGAGCTCCCTAATAATATTATTATCAATATCTTTTATGCAAGGCTTTCTCTTCATCATAAGGATCTATTGGATGCTTCTTGTGCTGGATCGTTTACATGTATGGAAGAAGAAGCTAAACGGGATCTTCTAGACCGTATTCAAGATAATGCTGAAGCATGGGAGAATGACAAAGGAAGAAAGTCAGGTATAAATTATGATTATGAATGCATTAAATCTTTTATGGGAACTGATGACTTTCATAAGATTAGTAATGCTTATGGTCTTGATTCTAAAAGTATTGCAAATTATTTTAAGGCTTTTGCCTCTTATCCCTCCATTCTAAGGCTTAAGGCATATAAGTTTTTTCAAAAGTCAAGCCATGTAAAGTTTGACCAAACTTTAAAAAAAACTATTACATTATATAGATACCATGTGAAAATATGTTTCACGATGTATAAAAGAGTATGGATTATAGATTGTAAATATTAATATTTTTCTCTAAAAACTTGGTCAAATTTAATATAGTTTGACTTGAAAAAAAGTTATATGCCTTAAGCCTTGGGACGGAGGTAGTATAAAGAAAGAGCTTCTTGGGAGACAACCCAATATATTTTCTCTTTAAGTTTATTTTGGTCTTTTTGAGTCCTGGAAGTTATTGCTTCTGTAATAACCTCTCCTTATCCTTTTTGTTTGGTTTTTGTATCAAGATCAACCTCTAATGAAAGAGAAGTAAGATTTGGGGAAGTTGTTGTCCCGAAACAGATTTGTGTGCTTCACCGTAAAAACCGTGAAAAATCCCAGAAAGTCGTACTGATCTGTAAATTTTTGTGTGCATACCCCAGGTTATTATTTAACTTTTATTAGTTTTACACTTTCTGATTTGAGCACATTTTTAATGGAGGCGATGATCATGACTTAATTACAACTTGATAATTAAAATGTTGGGAATAGATATAACTAATGTAGAGGCATCTGTGGGCAATAGCTAATATTTGGTTTTTAACCGCCCACTTGTGTCCCCTGGGCCCTGATTACTTGATACATGTTCCTTGACTACCGCACTATCCGCATGTGGGACCATGAATCCCCTTAGCCAGAGCTTGATTCATTTCTTATTTTTTGGGGCCACAAACTAGTTTGGGGCTTTATTACTATCATGTACCTATGCCATGCTTTACTGCTTTATTTACAATTGTGCGTGGAGCACCTATACTGTTTAGGATCACGGCACGATTTCGCGGTATCGACAAGCCTAGTCACACTTTTGGGTTCCCAGTCATTTACAGCCGTTCTTGCAAACGCTGGGTCCGTTTCGGAGCCGGCCAACTTTGTTGCGGGTAGCTTATTGGGGTGGCCCCCTGAAATATTTTATGAATCATGTGATTGCTTTGTCGTGAAAGCCACATTGGATTTTTATTTGGTTTTTCCGAGGTTGATCGTGCGTGTGTTGCTATTTGTGCACCCCTGCAGGGTAAATCTTTTCGAAAAGCCGTGTCCGTGGTTATGGACGACTTGGAGCACAGTATCTCGATCATAGACAACTATAACTAAAGTTGTGTTGTGAATTTGACTTAAACATATGACTAGTACTCAGCTTCACTATAATGGAATGGATAATAGAAGTGCCAACAACTGGTGGAAATGGGGTGTATCATGTCATGTTATACCTGCCTAGTAAGTATTGCAACTACAACGGAACGGTTAACTAAACTGCCCACTACTTATGCTATCAGGATGAATCATTCTATCTATATCTGACTAGTAAGTGATCAACTGTGTGAGTTTCCTCGGTATGACTTCTTCATTTAGTCTCGAAGGGGAATACCAGGATGGGTATGTTTGGTGTTAGTATCAGATGGTTCTGGATAGGTCTTTCTTATCCCTCTCTAATAGCCGACAGTTGTATCGAGTCTCTATAGGTTGTTTAGTGCATGCTTCGCTGCCGCTTCAGTCCACCATACCTATGTAGGCGAGAGCCGCCGAATTCTAGACTTGCCATGTACTGTCCTCAGTACTAACCGCTCCTTTTTTCCTTTGCCCTTTATCGGCACCCCTTTTGTTTTAGCAGGTATGAGATCAATGTCGTTAGCAGGGTTACCCTTCTGGCTTGGCCTGGGCAGGGTTATGGATGCCATTGGTTATTCTTCAGGGCTCTTAGGCCCATTTGTATCTTGTCTGTACTCGGACGTTGTATTGTTTTCAAGGTGATTTGGATCTTTGTACTGTATATCTGTATTCTTGAATCGTTGAGTCATTGATGTATATATATGTTATGTGGGTTCCATCATGGACTATTGTGTAATGATATTACTTCGTTCCCACCCGCACGCAAGTGCCTGGTGGGAATCTTTGAATCGTTTCTATGCGGGTTTGGTGGGAATCGCTGAAACTTGCATAGGGACGATTCGAGGGTGTTACAAAGTGGTATCAGAGCTCAGCAGTTGCGATACCCCACTGATCCAGCCTATAGGATAACCTAGTTAACGACGGATGTAGAGTGTTAAAACTATTTTTGCAAAATCGGTTGGATAGATCTGATTAGTTCTGTTTTTACTCCTTACCTCTATTATGTTCTCCTCTTATCTTTACGTGTTCTAAATCTGCTCTCTTACCTTTTTAAGTCTAGGATTTCTCGTGGTTGGGTTTCCGTCATACCTTCTGGGTTTTGCTTCCTTCCTCTTGTAAGGGTGATCTGCATCCGGTTGTCAAGCTATCTAATGAATCTTTCATCTGTTGTACCTTTAAGTGGACCAAAAATTCACTAAAACTTCTCTTTGTATCTTCCGGTGTTTTCTAACGCGATGATATCTTCTACATCAAATCTGTTGAAGTGTCAACATCACTCCTTTGTTTCCATACATCATTTGTCAAGATCTTCAGTATGAATTTCGAGAGTGGTTGCATAATCCTTCTATTCATGTACAGAGTAATGCTTTGAGTGCGAGATGGAGTTGCGACCATACCACTACTCTTATCATTCGCTCTTGTACATTGGACGGGTGGATCAATGCAATTTTACTCCTTCCACGGAAGTTAGAGGTGGCCTTACCTTTTGAGACCTCTACCTTTGTCTTTGTTTCTCCGGAGGGTTCTCTTGACGAACATCAGCAATGATCCCTTGTTGGTGGTGTCGTCGATTTCAAGATGGAGCAAGAATCTCTGTTAGTGGTGTTACGAGGATCTACACGAAGCAATAAGAGTCCAACCATCAGCCTTCTTCCTCGTACCATGAGGCGAATCTCGAGGACGAGATCCATTGTTAGTGGTGTCGAATTGTAACACCCCGGTAAAACCACTACTAGAAAATCGCTTGCTATTTCTGTTTTGTGCATCATCATGACTACATGCTCATGTCATCATGCCACATTGCATTTGAGCATCGTCATCATCATGCATATGTTTGCCTAAAACTATTTTCCAAAATCCTATCTTTGTTTTCTAATTGTCCCCTCTTTTATTCAAAGTCAAACCCCGGTCTTGTCCGGATATTTTATTTGTCTAAAAACTATTTACAAAAGTGTTTAAATAAAACTAAATAAATAAAACTACTTTTTACCGGGGAAGTAGCCTAGCCGTTGGGCCAGGCCACCTACCACCCGGCCCAAAACAAACCCTAATCTACACCCCCAGCTAGCACCTACCCCGCCTCCACCCACGCCACCGTTCGCCGCCACAAACAGACACCACACACAGGCACGCACCTAGCGACACGGTCACGAACACGCGCCCACCCACCTACCACTACCCGGCCCCGCACACCCCATGGACCCACCACTCCCTCCTGCGACCGCGTCCCGCACACGCCAACCACCCCACGACTGTCTCCCCTCGCGTTGCCTCCTTCCTCCCTACCGGCAATTGCCGCCGCCAGGTTCCCCTCGCACCGTCACCAGCGCCAGAGCCCTCTAGGCTGCCCCTCGCGAGCCTTTCCTGCTGCTCGACCCTGCTCCGCCTCGGGCCGGAAGAGGCCGCCCGCAAGTGAACAAGTGGTCGCCGCCGCGCGACCCTCCCCTGCCCCGCGAGCACCACCCGTCCTCTCGTGAGCTCCACCGCCGTCAGTGCAGCGCCCTGCCTACCCTGGCGACCCTCTGCGCCCTTCCACCCCCTGGCGTCGCCTGAAGGCCCACCTCACCGACCTCCCTCTCTGGCTGCACCCGAGTGCCACGGCCACCTTGACCCCGCCGGCCTCCCCGCGCCGTGCAACCGTCCCGGCGCCTCTCCTCGACCAAGACGAGCCCCTTGGGCACGCGTCGTCGACCCGCTGTCACCATGTGCCCGCTGAAGACCCCGCGCCTGGTGTTGCTCGCTCCCGTGGGCGTCTCCATGTCCTTGTCCCTGTTAAAGTCTGTCTCCGTGCCAAGCTCGACCACCGTTGCACGTCTTCGAGCTTGTTGGCGCCCTACACGAGGCCGCCTCGCAGAGCCGCCACCACTGCCGCTTGGATCCTGCCGGCCTGCACGCGCGTGTCGTGGCCTCGTCCTCCCGACCTTGCTCCATGTTGCCGGCCGCATGGTCCCTCCTTTGACCAGGAGCCAAAGCTCCTTCGTTTTTGTTTTCCCCGCTTGGTGTTCCCTGCAGGAAGGAACCAATTCCCACAACCGTGTCATCGGCTTCTATTCCTTCATCTCCGCAAAACCAGTCAAGTCACTCTGCTTTCCTTGTCTAGCGGCAACCAGTAGCATCTTGAAATGTGCCTGCTGCCTCCAATCGGTGATGTATGGTCTCACTGACGATTATGCCCTTGACCACCACTAGGTGTTCGATAAAACTCTCGCAAGAGAATTGTCATCAATTTTGTCTGCACGACATCAGTGATCCTGATCTACTCATGTGAAGGAAATATGCCCTGAGAGGCAATAATAAAGTTGTTATTATGTATTCCTTGTATATGATAGATGTTTATTTTGCATGCTATAATTGTATTGATAGGAAACATCAATACATGTGTGTTTAATAAAAAAAAGGGTTCCTAGTTATGCCTCTCTTATAGACTAGCTTGTTGATTAACAAGATGATCAAGGTTTCCTGATCATGGACATTGGATGTTGTTAATAACAAGGTCATAGCATTTGTGAAAAGATGTGATGAACATTCATCCGAAGTATAGCATTACGATCAAGTCATTATGTTTATATTGCTATAACATCATACAAAGTAGTCTTAGTCCTTAGACCATGAGATCATGTTAATTGCTAACACTGGAAGAGTATCTTGATAACATCAAACGTCACACCGTAACAGGGTGACCATAAAGGTGGGTTCAGTGCTATGAAGGTGTTATGTTGAGGCTCATGGATCAAGAGTGGAATTTGTCAATCCCGATGATGGATAGATATACTCTGGGCCCTCTCGGTGATATCACATTAAGATAGCTTGCAAGCAAGTGATGTGATCACTAGAATGTTATATCACGGGAACAAGAAAAGAGTGCATGTCGGTAACGAGATCAAACTAGGTATTTGGATACCGATGATCGAATCTCGGAAATGTATTATATCATGAGACAAAGGGATTAAATTGCTGACGTTAAAGGTTCTCATGATCACAGAAGTCATCGTTGAATATGCAGGAGTCAGTATGGATCTCCAGGTCCCGCTTCTGATTATTGATCTGAGAGGAGTCTCAATCATGTCTACATTATTCAAGAACCGTAGGGTGACACACTTAAGGGTTGCCAGACAACATTTAGGAGCACATATGTTCCAGACAAAAGGTTTGCAAAGCACAGGAAATGTTTCGATAGAAACAGGAATTGTTTCGATAGAAACCGGAATTGTTTCGGGTGAAATTGCAGAAAGTGGTTCTGCATGTGTTATTGAAATGTTGCAAGGGGTTTTATGTGAATGTTTGTTTATTAAAGTAATTAACAAAATTCTGAATAAAATAAATAAAAGAGTTTTATTAATTGAGAGTTGCATTTAATTTGGTGGAAATTAAATACATGTGAGTGGGATTTTGGGTGGAGGCCATGTTTATGTGAGTGGAGGTTCACCACATGAATGAAGGAGGGGAGGAGTCCCCCCCTCATGCGCCGGCTATGGGAGGGGAGGGGTCTCCCTCCCTCCTATATAAATCCCCCCTCTCCCCTCTCACAAACCACACCTCCTCGTGAAGGATCTCTCTCCCCCTCTAGATATTCCCCCATGGTCTCGGATTAGCGAGATACATGTTCCCGGTGGCCTTGCGTCTGGAAGGAGTTGCTGCTTCCGCTCATTCGCTAGAGCAAGGAGGTGGAGGTTGTCCGGTGGCTTGAACGTGTGTGCGAGGATGGATGCGCTGCTGATTTGCGGCTGGACTTCCACACGATCTTGAGATCGGCAAGTCGACTACATCAACCACGAGTTCCTACTCGTTAACAAAACTCGTTGTCTTCGAGGGTAAGTTCTCCATGGATGTATGTCCACCCGTTGCTCTGTATCTAGTAGATAGATCTTGGCGTATAGTTCTCATCGTAGGAATTTTTTTGTTTTCTATGCTGCGGACCCAACAGTGGTATTAGAGCCTGATCTATGCGTAGGTGCTTTGCACGGGTAGTACACATATGTTTATATGTGGGCGATGATGATCATGTTATTGCATCTTCTATGTACTTTGGATATTGGTGGCATAGTGGGATGAAGCGGCCCGGACCAACCTTACATGTCATCGCATATGAGACCGGTTCCACGGCCGACATGCAACTAGTTTTGCATAAGTGGCTAGCGGGTGTCTGTCTCTTCTACTATAGTCAATATCTGATTTACAACGAGTTGCTAATAACTTGGTTATCCTCGTTGTGGTTCATGTTCGTAGGTAAGACCGGTTCTATCTCCGAAAGCCCTAAGCCACGTAAAACTTGCAATTGATAAATTAGAGGCCTCTAGTTTAGATCGTTGCTGGGCTAGTGTCTTGATAGTATTGTTGTAAGTAGATGTATGATAGATACTCTTACAACTCACTTAACGTGTAAGTTCCATAGACCTTGGCCTTACACACAATGGAATGATAGAGATCATACCACGATGCAAATGATAGAGATCAAATGCATGGACCATATCACCTCACTTCACACATTAGATGTTAGCATCTTATATTGCTAGTTTGGCGCTTTTGGTAGCATTATAAGATGATCCCTCATTTAGATATCAAGATAAAATGTGTTCTTCCTTAAGTATGCACCGTTTTGTGGATCGTGTTTTGAGGCATCACGTGATGATCGGGTGTTCTCGACTCTACGCTTTCATACAACGGGTGTAAGACAGTTTTACACACGCGAATACTAAGGTTCTTACTTGACTTGCCTAGCATGTACAGACATGGCCTCGGAATACGGACCGAAAGGTTAAGCATGAGTCATATAGTTGATATGATGCCCATATAGATGCTCGCCTTTGAAGCTACACCGACTCACGTGATGATCGGACTTGGTGTAGTGGATTTGGTTCATGTAATCACCAAAAGGACACGAGGGATGTCGTTTTTGAGTGGGAGTTCATTAGTAATTTGGATTAGTTGAACTCAATCTATCATAAACTTAGTCTAAATATATTTTACAAATTCTGTTGTAAATGGACCACCTGCTTTTAATTTCAATGTGTTCATGGAGAAAGAGAAGCTTGCTGTGAATGGTAGCAACTTCACCAACTGGGCTATGAATTTGAGGATTCTCCTCACTACTGCACAAAAGCAATATGTGATAGAGGCGCCGCTAGGCCCCCCACCAGCTCCTGATGCCCCTGACAAGGAAAAGAATGTCTATATAACTCGTCAGGAGGACCACAACTTAGTTCATTGTGGCATACTATATGGGCTAGAGCCAGAACTTCGAAAACGTTTCGAAAATGGCAATGACTTTGATACCATGGGAGAATTGAAAATGATTTTCGATACCCATGTTGCCGTAGAGAGTTATAATGCTTCTGAAAAGTTCTTTAGCTGCATGATGGAAGAGAATAGCTCCGTTAGTGAGCACGTACTCAAAATGTCTGGGTACGCCGATAAGCTTGTGTCCTTGGGAATAACGATTCCCATTGACTTAGGCATACATCGTGTTCTCCAATATATGCCACCTAGCTACAAGAGCTTCGTGATGAACTATAATATGCAGGGCAGGAAGAAGTCTCTTCCTGAGCTTCTGTCAATGCTTAAGACTGCAGAAGTGGAGATTAGGAAAGAACATCAAGTGTTGATGATCAATAAGACCACCGGTTTCAAGAAGGACAAGAAAGGCAAGCAGAAGGGAAAGAAGGGCGGCAAATCTGTTGCCTCTCCGAAAAAGAAACCCCGAGCTGGCCCTAAGTCTGACACCGAGTGCTACTATTGCAAGGGGACTGGCCATTGGAAGCGCAGCTGCCCCAAGTATTTGGCAGATAAGAAGGTCGGCAAGGCAAACAAAGGTATATGTGATATACATGTTATTGATGTGTACTTGACTAGTACTCGCAGTAGCACCTGGGTATTTGATACGGGATCGGTTGTTAATATATGTAACTCGGTTCAGGGGCTGCGGAACAAGCGACAACTAGCAAGGGATGAGGTCACGATGCGGGTCGGCAATGGATCAAGAGTTGATGTGATCGCCGTCGGAACGCTGCCTCTCCATATGCCGTCGGGATTAGTTATAAACCTGAATAATTGTTATTTGGTGCCTGCACAGAGCATGAACATTGTATCCGGATCGTGTTTGATGCAAAGTGGTTATTCGTTTAAGTCTGAAAACAATGGTTGTTCGATTTATATGAATAATATCTTTTATGGTCACGCACCTGTGTTGAATGGTTTATTTCTATTGGATCTCGATAGTAGTATTATGCATATTCATAATGTTGATGCTAAAAGGATTAAACTTGATAATGATATATCTACATATATGTGGCACTGTCGTCTAGGTCATATTGGCGTTAAACACATGAAGAAACTCCATTCTGATGGACTTTTGGAATCACTTGATTTTGAATCATTTGATACATGTGAGCCATGCCTTATGTGCAAGATGACTAGAACGCTTTTCGATTCAATGGAGCAGGCGAGATTTATTGGAAATCATACATACTGATGTGTGTGGACCAATGAGTGTGTCGGCGCGAGGTGGATATCGTTATTTTGTTACTTTCACGGATGATTTTAGTAGATACGGGTATATCTATTTGATGAAACATAAGTCTGAAACCTTTGAAAAGTTCAAAGAATTTCAGAATGAAGTGGAAAATCATCATAACAGAAAGATCAAATTTCTGCGGTCTGAACATGGAGGAGAGTATCTTAGTTACGTGTTTAGCACACATATGAATACTGTGGAATAGTTTCACAAATCACGCCTGTCGGAACACCACAACGTAATGGTGTGTCAGAACGTCGAAATCGTACTTTATTGGATATGGTTCGATCTATGATGTCTCTGGCTGACTTGCCACTGTCATTTTGGGGTTATGCACTGGAAACCGCTGCATTCACTTTAAATAGGGCACCATGTAAATCCGTTGAAAAGACACCGTATGAATTATGGTTTGGAAAGAAACCTAAGATGTCATTTCTTAAAGTTTGGGGATGCGATGTTTATGTGAAGAAACTTCAACTGGATAAACTCGAACCCAAAGCGGAAAAATGCGTCTTCATAGGATACCCTAAGGAAACGATTGGGTATACCTTCTATCATAGATCCGAGGGAAAGGTCTTTGTTGCCAAGAATGGATCCTTTCTTGAGAAGGAGTTTCTTGCGAAAGGTGTGAGTAGTCGGAAGGTAGAACTCGAAGAGGTTATTGAACCTTCTCTTCATGAAATGGCGAGTAGCGCAGCACCGGAAGTTGTTTCGGAGTTGACTTCACCTAATGAAGAGAGAGCTAATGATATTGATCATGAAACTCCGAAAGAGGACACTACCGAACCTCGCAGGTCAAGCAGGACACGTGCAGCTCCTGAACTGTACGGCAATCCTGTTATGAATTTCATGATTGATGAAATAGATGACCCTGCGACGTATGAAGAAGCGATGATGAGCCCTGATTCCAACAAATGGCTAGAAGCCATGAAATCCGAGATGGAATCCATGTACGAAAACCAGGTTTGGACCTTGGTGGACTTACCTCATGATCGAAAGGCCGTTGAGAATAAATGGATTTTCAAAAAAAACTGATGCTGATGGCAATGTAACCATCTATAAGGCTCGACTTGTCACAAAGGGGTTTTGACAAATTCAAGGAGTTGACTACGATGAGACATTCTCTCCCGTAGCGATGCTTAAGTCGGTTAGGATTATGTTAGCAATTGCTGCATATTTCGATTATGAAATATGGCAGATGGATGTCAAAAATGCGTTCCTCAATGGTAATATTGAAGAAGAGTTGTATATGATACAACCTAAGGGTTTTGTCGATCCTAAGGATGCTGATAAGGTGTGCAAACTTCAGCGATCCATCTTGGACTGAAGCAAGCATCCCGGAGTTGGAATCTCCGCTTTGATGAGGTGATCAAAGAGTTTGGATTTGTCCAAACTTATGGAGAGGCTTGTATTTACAAGAAAGTGAGTGGGAGCAATGTGGCATTTCTGATATTATATGTGGATGACATATTATTGATTGGAAATGATATAGATCTTTTAAACAGTGTTAAAAGTTATCTAAACAGCAAATTTTCGATGAAGGACCTTGGTGAAGCTTCATATATATTAGGCATTAAAATCTATAGAGATAGATCAAGACGCCTAATTGGGCTATCACAGAGTACATACCTTGATAAGATATTAAAGAAGTTTAATATGGACGGAAGTAAGAAGGGGTACTTACCTATGTTGCAAGGCAAGACATTGAGTAAGACTCAAAGTCTGGCTACAGCGGAAGAAAGAGACATAATGGATAAGATCCCCTATGCCTCAGCCATAGGCTCTATAATGTATGCCATGCTATGTACAAGACCGGATGTGGCACATGTTATTAGTTTGACTAGTAGGTACCAATATGATCTAGGTTCGGAACACTGGATAGCGGTCAAGAATATCCTTAAGTATTTGAGAAGAACTAAGGATATGTTTCTTGTATACGGAGGTGAAGAAGAGCTAGTTGCTAAGTGTTATGTTGATGCTAGCTTTGACACTGATCCGGATGACTCTAAGTCTCAATCCGGATACGTATTTCTCTTGAACGGAGCAACAATTAGTTGGAGGAGCTCCAAACAACCTGTGGTGGCTGGATCAACGACGGAGGCGGAATATGTTGCTGCTTCAGAAGCAGCGCAGGAAGTGGTTTGGATGAAGGAGTTCATAACGGAACTAGGTGTGGTTCCTAGTGCGTTGGACCCAATGGTGATCTATTGTGACAATAATGGATCCATAGCCAACGCCAAGGAACCAAGGTCTCACAAGAATTCCAAGCATATTAAGTGCCGGTTTCACTCCACCCGCGAGCATGTCAAGGATGGAGATATAAAGATTTGTAAAGTGCACACGGACTTGAATGTAGCAGATCCGTTGACTAAAGTACTCCCTAGGGCAAAACATGATCAACACCAGAACTCCATGGGTGTTAGATTTATCACTATATAAACTAGATTATTGTCTCTAGTGCAAGTGGGAGACTGAAGGAAATATGCCCTGAGAGGCAATAATAAAGTTGTTATTATGTATTCCTTGTATATGATAGATGTCTATTTTGCATGTTATTATTGTATTGATAGGAAACATCAATACATGTGTGTTTAATAAACAAAAAGGGTTCCTAGTTATGCCTCTCTTATAGACTAGCTTGTTGATTAACAAGATGATCAAGGTTTCCTGATCATGGACATTGGATGTTGTTAATAACAAGGTCACAGCATTTGTGAAATGATGTGATGAACATTCATCCGAAGTATAGCATTACAATCAAGTCATTATGTTTATATTGCTATAACATCATACAAAGTAGTCTTAGTCCTTAGACCATGATATCATGTTAATTGCTAACACCGGAAGAGTATCTTGATAACATCAAACGTCACACCGTAACAGGGTGACCATAAAGGTGGGTTCAGTGCTATGAAGGTGTTATGTTGAGGCTCATGGATCAAGAGTGGAATCTGTCAATCCCGATGACGGATAGATATACTCTGGGCCCTCTCGGTGATATCACATTAAGATAGCTTGCAAGCAAGTGATGTGATAACTAGAATGTTATATCACGGGAACGAGAAAAGAGTGCATGTCGGTAACGAGATCAAACTAGGTATTTGGATACCGATGATCGAATCTCGGACATGTATTATATCATGAGACAAAGGGATTAAATTGCGGCGTTAAAGGTTCTCACGATCACAGAAGTCATCGTTGAATATGCAGGAGTCAGTATGGATCTCCAGGTCCCGCTTCTGATTATTGATCTGAGAGGAGTCTCAATCATGTCTGCATTATTCGTGAACCGTAGGGTGACACACTTAAGGGTTGTCGGACACCATTTAGGAGCAAATATGTTCCAGACAAAAGGTTTGCAAAGCGCAGGAAATGTTTCGATAGAAACAGGAATTGTTTCGATAGAAACCGGAATTGTTTCGGGTGAAATTGCAGAAAGTGGTTCTACATGTGATATTGAAATGTTGCAAGGGGTTTTATGTGAATGTTTGCTAATTAAAGTAATTAACAAAATTCTGAATAAAATAAATAAAAGAGTTTTATTAATTGAGAGTTGCATTTAATTTGGTGGAAATTAAATACATGTGAGTGGGATTTTGGGTGGAGGCCATGTTTATGTGAGTGGAGGTTCACCACATGAATGAAGGAGGGGAGGAGTCCCCCCCTCATGCGCCGGCTATGGGGAGGAGGGTCTCCTCCTCCTATATAAATCCCCTCTCCCTCTCACAAACCACACCTCCTCGTGAAGGATCTCTCTCCCCCTCTAGATATTCCCCCATGGTCTCGGATTAGCGAGATACATGTTCCCGGTGGCCTTGCGTCTGGAAGGAGTTGCTGCTTCCGCTGATTCGCTGGAGCGAGGAGGTAGAGGTTGTCCGGTGGCTTGCACGTGTGTGCGAGGACGGATGCGCTGCTGATTTGTGGCGCTAGGACTTCCACGAGATCTTGAGATCGGCAAGCGTACGACTACATCAACCACGAGTTCCTACTCGTTAACAAAACTCGTTGTCTTCGAGGGTAAGTTCTCCATGGATGTATGTCCACCCGTTGCTCTGTATCTAGTAGATAGATCTTGGCGTATAGTTCTTATCGTAGGAAATTTTTTGTTTTCTATGATGCGGACCCAACATCATGATGTCTACTTCTACAACTACTTTGGCTTTTGCAACTCTGGTAACATCAAGATCGACAACAACCAAGACGTATCTGGCGAGCCATCGGCCCTAGAACAAGTTCTCCACCAACCTCAAAGCCAGAACCAAGTACATCTTCGATAATTGAAGCCGAAATTTCCCAAGATCCCTGAAGACCGATTCCGCCGAGCCCGACCCCGTCGATCCCGAACCCTAAGACCTTCGGAACCGAGATGTATGACCCCATCCAAGACCCCCTATTTTTATAATATATGATATCTATCTTGTTGCATATTAAATTGTTCATGTCGCATACATATTTTGTGGTTTGGGGGCATTATGCCGATTCACCTCATAATTAAATATGGAGACCATATGCGGGCTATTCTAGTCTTATAATAGCTCCATTTAATTTGTGTAGCGAACCGATGCCATGTTTTGCCTTGTTAATACAACATTTAACTTGCGGGGTACCTAAACAATATGAACCTATTAATTGATTGTCGGGACCCTGGTTTCGCTTAATATTGCCTAATTACACTACATCTTTGCCATGGCATGCATCATACATACATCATGCCTGATCTTTTGCCGTAGTATTAAATAGTGTATTTGGTGTTTCTTTTAGTGTTTTGCTTCTTCACGGATTAGGCCATTGAGTGGATGCGAGTATCGATAAGTCCTTCAGATAATGTACCTTCGTCAATGTTTCCCAGGCGAGCATTCTCCCTCTTTCTACCTATTTTGCGTTTATAGTCTTTACTTCCTCCTATTGATCTATTGCTATCCTTGTTGCGATGCTTTAGTTTCTATGCATAGTTTATATTCCTTGCAGCCTCTATATAGCCTTGGACACCTCCTATTGCTTGTTGTTTGGTAGACAGTTGGCCTTGCGAGTCGTAGTTGCTTGCTTAGGTGCTGCTTCGTGTCGTCGATGTTTCACCGTTGTTGGAAGGCTGGCACATGTTTAATGGTGGAGATGATCATGACTTAATTACAACTTGATAATTAAAATGTTGGGAATAGATATAACTAATGCAGAGGCATCGGTGGGCAATAGCTAATATTTGGTTTTTAACCGCCCACTTGTGTCCCGTAGGCCCCAAGTACTTGATACATGTTCCTTGAATACCGCACTATCCGCATGTGGGAGCATGAATGCCCTTAGCCAGAGCTTGATTCATTTCTTATTTCTTAGGGCCACAAACTAGTTTGGGGCTTTATTACTATCTTGTACCTATGCCATGCTTTACTGCTTTATTTACGATTGTGCGTGGAGCACCTGTACTATTTAGGATCGCAGAACAATTTCGTGGTATCGACAAGCCCAGTCACACTTTCGGGTTCCCAGTCATTTACAGCCGTTCTCGCAAACCCTGGGTCCGTTTCGGAGCTGGCCAACTTTGTTGTGGGTAGCTTATTGGGGTGGTGATGACCCACAAGTATAGGGGGTGTATCGCAGTATTTTCGAGGGAAGTGAAACCCAATTTATTGATTCGACACAAGGTGAGCCAAAGAATATTTATAAGCCTTAACAACTGAGTTGTCAATTCAGCTGCACCTGGAAACAATCTTGCTCACAGCAGTTTATCAGTAGCAACAGTTTTGCAGTAGAAATAGCAAAGTAGCTGCAGCAGTAAAGTAAAGACAACAGTAACAATAGCGGCAAACAGTAGGATTCGAGTGCGGTAGGCATAGGGATGGATGGACGGGCGTTGCATGGACAAAAAAATTCACATAGCAATCAGAACATAGGGCAATTGCAGCTAAATAAGATAAAGCATCCAAGTACTAGATAATCCTAGGCATGTGTTCCATATATAGTCATACGTGCTCGCATTGAGAACTTGCACAACATCTTTTGTCCTGCCAGCCCGTTTGCAACGGGGCCTCAAGAGAACTACTGGCAATTAAGGTTCTCCTTTTAATAGAGCACCGGAGCAAAGCATTAACACTCTGTGAACACATGTGATCCTCACATCAAAGCCATTCCCTCTGGTTATCCCGATTTCTTTCACTTCGGGGCCATTGTATAGGGTTAGGAGTCTGACCCAACCTTGTTATAATATAAGGTAAGGTAGAATCCCCTGTGATGACAATGCTAGTCCCTGGATCAATAGCTAGCATCCACAGTTAAGATGTAATATCAAGAAACAAAGGTCATAATATAACTTTATAACCAGGAATAACATAATTTTTATTACATCTTACATAGCTCATTTGGCTATTACATTACATTGCAGCGGAATAACTATAGTCATGGGGTCCTTCATCTTCAAAGTGCCACAGGCAGATGTTGGTTGTAGACTTTGTAATCCTAATCAATCAATCTTCACTAAAAACAATCAAACCTGCAACATACAAGTTACAACCACAAAGGGTCAATACATTTGAATTGTATTGGCAAGTGATACTATGGTAGTATAGTGGAGTCTATCATCTATATGCATTTGGATAAGTGGAGTTGAGGCTTGCATTGCTCAAAATAGATTTTTCCTTAACCTTTGAAAATACTAAGTTTTGCTTGGCAAAATCATTTTCCCAATCAAAGATTTGAAGATCCTTTTACCAAGGCATCTCTCCATCAAAGATTGAAGATTTCAAACAACCCTTGTTCAAACCACAAGATTTTACTTAGAAATTTGAATGATGAGATTCTTGATTGCTTCCATGTCTTGATGCTCAAATTGTCCTTTACCAGGGACATGGCTAAGTACTTAGATTTTACACTCTGCAGAGGTGGTGCACTTTCCCCACAAGACTTGGTTTCCCAAGACAAGATCTTTGAAGCCTTCCTTAGACCAAAATGGACGTTGCTCCAACCTATCAAACACTACCACCAACTGTCCATATGGCTAAGTTCTTGCAACCTATATGATCATGGCAGAGCCCATATTGCCAAGTGGTTGCACTTGAAGCTTCTCAACATTTGACATCTCAAATCTCTTTGTTCCTGGGTGGCCATCCACAAGTGAGATACACAAGGTCAACCATAAACATGGGCCTTGTGAACCACTCAACCAAAAACCACCAAGCAAGTCCCATTCCACCCAGGTGATTCATTAACTTAGTTGTTTTATTAAACAAAACACAAGTCCTTAGACTTAGCATATTTTTCCATAGTATGAATATAAATTCCACCCATGTTTTCTATTAGCTAGGCTAAGCTTGATAGTAATAGGATTCTTAACTTAGGAAAATCCTACTAAGGATTTATCTACTAGGTTTTCCTATAGCAAGGTTTATACTAGCAAAATCCATGCAAGTTTTACTTAGCAAAATCACTAATGCATAGTGAAAGTAATGGGACAAAAAGTATGAAGCATCACTTGCCTTTTTGGTAGAGTATAGGTTCACTCCTTGTCCTTGCAACAATCACACTCTTCAAGTCACTACAAATCAATCAAGCAAGGCACAAACTCAATCTACCAATCAAGCAAAACAACACATAAAATGACAAAGTCAAAGTAATGCATGCAAGCATGCCAAGCTTTGTTTTGTTTGAAGTAGTGGTTCCTAAAGGGTCATAATCATTTGGAAACACCTATTTGGTCATTTTGTAAAGTGGCAAAGTCATTTGCAAAGAGGTTTCACTTTAAAAACCATTTTCAAAACAAAGTATCATTTTATGTGGTGTAGAAACATTTTTTACTAGGGCATTAATCTATAGGGTTCACCAAATATGTTTTCAAATCACAAAACTTGGGGTCTAGGGTCAGAGAGTTTAAGACAAAACATTTTCCAAAGGTTTTCTTCCAAAACTCTTTTTAATAAATAAACCACATTTCTATTTGACTAGAAATGGTTTTAAATCAAAGAATCATTATTTTATTTCACCAAATACATTTTTGAGTCCACAAAGTGTTTCCTATGGTCAGTAGGTTTGATCCAAAACATTTTCCCAAAGTTTTCTTTACAAAAACATTTTCATAACCAAAATCTTTATTTTCATTTGGCTAGAAATGGGCTAAATCAAGTTTTCCATCCTAAACTTTACCAAATTCATTTTCCAAATCATGGGTTGGTTCCTAGGGTCAGTAAGGTCACAACAATCCATTTTGCAAAGGTTTTAACCCTAAAATCATTTTTAAACAATTTTTATACTCTAAACAAGCACACAAAAGAAACTGCAAAAACAAGCAAACTAACAGATACTATTTGCTAAACCATGGGCATGGTTGGTTAGGTCTTGCTCTCCTGAATCCAACGACATAAAGTTTGCAGAATTTGGACGTGGGGTTTGAAAGTTACAAGTGTTTGAAAATGGCATCAAAATCTGTTTTCAAATTCTATTTCAGAATGTCTGGTGCCACGCGTCCTAATATCATTCGTCGTTACCGCTTCACTCGGATTGCACAGCTGCAGCCGTTGGATCAAGTCAGATCGTGCGGCACAGGATCACCACTTACCCCTTCGCTAACGTTCTATCGTATCCGTCAGATCCAGATCCTACGGTTGCTACTGCCTGGCCAAGAACTCGCGGCGCTCAACGGTGGCTACCGTGGCGAGCTGTCGATCGACGGCCGATGATGCTACAGGAGGTGAGGGAGAAAGGGGAGATGCTCACCGGGCTCAGGGGGTCATGGCGATGCTCAACGTGCTGATGGCTCGACGAGGGGCGCGCAAGGTTGCGGTTAATTATTCACCGGAGATGTGGACGGCGTCGGATGGTCCTGGTGCTCGTCGAGGGTGGAGCTGTGGTTCGCCCCGAGGGAAAATGAAGACGCATTTAGTCGCGCAAGATCAAGGCGAAGCTTCTCGCGTGAAAGAGAGGGCTCGGGGTGGTCGGATATTACCTGTGGACGTCGTCGGAGAAGAGCCAGACGGCGGCGATGCTGGAGGTTGTCGAAGGAGAGGATAGGGGGCACCCTAGGACAAACGGAAGGCACCATTAGGTTCGTCAGATCATGGCAGTCACTATCGTGTCCACGAGGAAAGGAGGGGAGGTCAGGTTTACCGGGGAACGTTGCCGCAGTTGGAGCAGACGGCGGCGCTGGCTCGGGGAAGACGCTGCCGACGCCGAGGACACGCGTGAAGAGCTGGCCGCAAAAAGGTTCATGGGAATGCTGAGCACATTGCGTGCTCGAGGAGGCGAGGAGGGGCGTGTGCTGGAAATCGGCGAGAAGGGTCGTGAGCAGCGGCGGTACAGAGAGAAATGGAGGCAGCCTGGTGGCTTTCTGGCAGCAGGGTTTGAGGGGAAAAGAAGAGGAGAGGGAGGTGATTTAACTGGCGTGGTCGCGGGGATTAATCGTCGAGCATTTACCGGCAATTTACTCCGAGGAGTTAACGGCAGGAAACGGCCGGGGGAGGGCACGGTCCTCGTGTGGGTGGAGAACATGGTGAGGTGGCAGTGGGGGCCGGCGTCAGCGAGAGGGAGAGAGGAGGAGTGGGTCCCGGTTGTCTGTGACTGAGTGAGTTCTTTCCACGGTGAGAAAACGGTTAGCTCGGGTGAGAGGGAGAGGTGGGCTGCTGGGCCTTAGTGGGCTGAGTCCTTTGCACTATTTTTTTTCTGTCTGAAACATTTTTCTTTCTCTAAATCTAATTTCTGTTTTGAATTTCAAACTATCAATCAACACTCAAATTGATTCAAACAACCACCAAACTTCACAACTTTGAACTTGGTTCTGTTTATTAGCATAAACCAAATCTCAAAATAAAATAATAAATTTTTTTTATTCTTTTTAGGATCCATTCTTTAATTAAATAAAATGGATCTTTAGTTATTTAATAAAATATGGTTTGATTTAATTAATAAAATTTCCATTTGAAATCCAAATATTTTCAAAACCAAATCAGTAGGTTTTATTTGAAAATAAGAAATACTTGGAAACTTGTTTAAAAAAAAACCTTTTATTTTAGGTTCCATTAATAATTAAATAGAATGGACCTTAGTTAATAAATCAAGTAGGGTTTGTTTTATTTAAATCTTTATTTTGAAAATCTAGAATAAAACCAAAACACTTCAGTAGGTTTTATTTTGAGAATATAAAATACTTGGAAAACTTATTTTAAATAAATAAATAAGTTTTGATGTTTTGGAAATAGTAAAACTTTTATTAATAAAACTTGGATATTTAAATCCTTATTATTTTATTTAAACAAACTTTTACTCTTTTAATCAAAGCAAACTCTTTTGTTTTCAAAATCTTGGCCTAGGTTTAATTTGGCTTTATAAAATAATCTTTATTTAAAATATTTCTTTTCATTTTGAGAACCAAAACCCTTTATTTAAAGATCCAAAATAGTAGTTCCAAAATATTTTATTTTCCTTTATTAAATGTTTATCTTTTTAAATCCCTTTAGGATTTTATTTGATCCAACTGGTTTGAAGTCCCAATTGAATTCAAAACGTTTCTTCTGGCCTTGAAAATCAAACAAAGTTTTATTTTATTCATTTATTTTCACATTACAAGATTTGGAAAATCTTGGGATGTGACACATTGGTTCCGGACAACAACGTGTGTATACAACTTGCAGATAAGACCATAAACAATACTATCATAATGAATCAATAACATGTTCAGATCTGAAATCATGGAACTCGGGCCCTAGTGACAAGCATTAAGCATAACAAGTTGCAACAAATTCATAAAGCACTAATATAAGATACTAGGCACCATGCCCTAACAATCTGATGCCATTACATGAACGATCTCATCTAATCCCTATCATCCCCATAGCCTACCGCAGGGGATTACTCACTCATATATTGGGGAAACATGGATGGTCGATGGAGAAGCGATGGTGATGATGATGGTGATGATCTCCTCTAATTCCCTATCCCGGCAGGGTGCCAGAACAGAGTTTCTGGTGCTGTTTCGTGGAATCTGGTGGTGGCGGCGGATCGGAACTCCTTCTGGAAAAACGTCGAACCCCCCGGAGTTTTTAGGTCAGAAGGCAACTTATAGGTGAAGAGGGAGACCGAGGGGGAGTCTGGGGCGGCCAGACCACCCCCTGGCGTGGCCTGGGCTTGCTTGCGCGGCCAGGTGGTGTGGCCTAGGCCCAGCCCCCTCCATCTCGTATTCTGGCTCCTGGAGTCTTCTGTTGAAATAGGATTTTTGGCATATTTTTTGGGATTTTTCATGATAGTTGATTTTCTGCACAAAAAGTAGACACCGGGGCAATTCTGTTGAAAACAGCGTCAGTCCACGTTAGTTGCATCCAAATCACACAAGTTTAGAGGAGAAACAATAGCAAAAGTGTTCTGGAAAGTAGATACGTTTTGGAAGTATCAACTCCCCCCAAGCTTAGCTTATTACTTGTCCTCAAGCAATTCAGTTGAAAGTGCGATAAAAGAACTTTCAGGAACACATTTGCTTCATAAGATGTATATATTCTCAGCATGTGATCAACTACTTAGACTATTCATAATAAGGAGTATGCAACTAAGTTTACTTAATAGGCATTGCAAGCTATGAAGAAATTCCAACTCAAAAATAATAAGTAGCATGAAGCATAAACATAAGCAACATTACAATGCTCATAACAAGGTATGATAGAGTGGTATCTCGCTTGCCTTTGATTATGAATGCCAAGGCACCTCTGAAGTTCAGGTGAAGACTAGAAGTAAAGATATCAAAGATACAAGCATCAAAGTCATAACACAAATAATCAAGTAATGAGGCAAGCACAAACAATGACAACTACGTTCTCAAGAAGGTGCTCATAGAGTATGTGGGGACTCAACAAGGAAACAAAAAGGTTTTGAATAATTTGAAAGGCTTCCAAATGCTGAAAGAATGGTACTCATTAGCTTTGAGCTCTCATTGCCCCTATCATAAGCATCTTTAATGTGGTTAAGGTGAAAGTGAGGTCCAATCTGAGTTATATGCTTGACAGACTATAAACTGAAAATCCCATGTCCCTTGAGTACGAGGGTCGCTCCTCATGCTACTCAACTTTAGTTACCGGTAAGTTCTTGTCATCGTAAGTACGTGCGTATCATAGAGAACCGCTAACGGGGTACCCCTTGCCCGATGATACGGAAGAATCCCCATATCAAAATGACAAGGCAAGCAGACAATGAGTATCTTAGCAATCTTCTTATTTACCATGGGAAAAATGGTGCTTTTTTCTCTCTTTCCTCTTTTCATAAATCTCTTTTTTTTCCTTTTTCTCAATAGCTATCTCTCTTTTTATATAAGAAGAATGCTTCATAGATATCATTATGGTTACGCTGCAGGTTTCCACAATGTCAGCATGGATTAGATCAGCGGCCCAGGCATTTCTCTAACACACATACATAACTCCATGGACTTACAAGCTCCCCTTTTATTTCACACCGACGACATCCGCAAACAAAAGAGCAAGGTATCAACTGGGTATATATTTACAAGTGTTGAAAGCACGATTCTGCTAATCTCCAGCCTATAATTTGCAAGCATATAACTTTCATGGAGAGTCACAATGGTTCAGGTTTATTAAGTGCAGGAAATAAAGTGTGCCATCAAGTTCGTGAGAGCTTTACTAACTAACTTTCTCATAACAAGCAAACATTTTATTCGGATAAAAACAAGGCATATTGAATATGCACGGAAGTAGCAAATGATGCTAATAGGTAGGTATGGTGGACACTTTGGCAATGTTTGATTTTAGGGAGTTGGAAGCATGAGTAAAATACTCAGTGAAAGTGAAGGCTAGCAATAGTAAGGGAGCAGCAAACGAGAGAGCAATAGCTGTCATAATCATGCTTGCAACAAAACATGACTAATCATGGCATGAAAGTGATTCAAGATCCTCAAGGAAAAATAATTCATCGAGGCTAAACTGATTGTTTCAGTCATATGCATGCATGAGCATGTGCCAAGTCAATTCAAATGAAACATTCAGAGGAGGATACCATGGTGTCATACCAAGTTATGTATAGAGTAATGCAAGCAAACATTCATAAAACATGCTACAAACTATTAGCAAGCTGGAACTAATCATACGAAAGCAAGAACTATTAAGCATCCAAAGATAACATACACCCTACACGAACAGACTAAGCATGCCCATAGTGATGAGTATATGTACAAAAATGAAAACAAATAGAGTTCGTTACCAGCCTCTTACCACGCCTCAAGTTGTCATTAATCCTCATTATTGCTCTTCACTTGTGTGGCTTGAATAATAATATGAAACCAATATCCATTGAGGATTGATGAACCCTGCAACAAACTCACAAAGCCAAAGAAGAACGACAAATATTTTTGTTGTTTTTGATTTTTAAAACAAGATCCAAAAAAGGAAAAAGAAGCAAAGCAAAATCTTTTTGGGTTTTTCGAATAGTTCAAACAAAACAAAAAGAGAAAAGCAAACCAAGGTGAAAAGAAGAAGAAGCAAACCAAAGAGAAACAGCAGAAATATTTTTGGTCTTTTTGTGTTTTAGAAAGCAGAAGCAAAGAAAGAACAAAAACTAAAGAGAGAACGAAACATGAATATACAAAGTACTGATGCAACATGATAAGGAGATGAGTGCGGTGTCGGCGTACATCCCCCCAAGCTTAGGATTTTGGCCTAAGTGGGTATCAATCCCAAGCCGACCAGGATGAAGTGTCACCATGGTACGACGAGGAGGTACCCTCGTCCTGGTGCGAGCTCGAGTACGTCCCTCTGTAGTGTGCGGAGTAATCGTAGGAGGGAACATCCTCCTGATGCTGCTCGTGGAACCCCAGCAAGCGAAGCTGCTCGTCTACCTCCTCCTTGGAGTGCGACCACGGTCTTCTGTGAACACTAAACAAAGAAGGTTGTGGCAAAGGGATCTCCCTTTCATCCCCGTCAGTGAAAAGCATCCTATATACTAGACTGTCCAAATCAGAAGTAGCAGTGACAAAGTGATGAGCTTTCATAGCAACAAGGTCAAGCCTGTTGTGGTGCCAATACCGTATCATTAGGGTCCACTAACAGTCCTAATGCATTGACCATTCACGAGGCAATGATACCCCCATAGATAGGCCCCTTAGCAGCTAGGCGGCGAGCAATAAGCGAGCCAAGGTTGTACCGAGTATCATTGTTAAGCGCAGCAGCAAGGAAGGCTAAATGATAGTTGAAGATATTACTTGTGTTCTCCCCACCAAGTATGCTAGTAGCAAGATAATACGCAAAGTATCTGAGAGCAGGGAGTTGGATGTTTCTTATCTTTCCGCGTTGCGCCACGCGGTCATCATCATTGGTCACCCCTCGGTAAAGCTCCAGCAAATCAGCGGGTCGCCCTTGAATTTTCTTCACGGTCCCTGTCATGCTTACACCTACAATACTACAAAATCTCTCCAATGGCATGGTAAAGGGCAGATTATATATTTTGAAAGAGACAGTTGACTGATAGGATGTGTTAGTAAACGTGAAGCTATCAACAAAGGTTTTAGTGAGCATAGCATATTTCTCACTCTCATCTTGCATATATGAGGTTAAACCAACCCTCTCACTACAAGAAATGTGTTGACTAGTGACCTTTTCTTAACGACCCTGAGTTTTTTGCTCATAGATTTATAACCATTTTGAACCAACTGGTTGTAGGCCATTTGGGAGGGTCCAAACCTTGAAAAACTACGACCTTTTTTGTCAGAAAGGTCATACCTTGTCTACCCTAATTGGTCATAGTCTACGCAGCACTGGTCTACGACCTTAATCTTAGACGACTACGACCAATTTAAATGGTCGTTACTACTAATTCGTGACTTGTTGAATAAAGTAGAGGAGCAACTAAGCAGTGTCACCTAGGTGTCACGTCTACATGTCAATTTTCACCTACGTGTCATGTCCATGTGTCTATTTTTGTCTACTTGTAAATTCCACGTGTCAATTTCCTTCGATATTTTTTTCCAGCCGCACCCATCCAACACCTCCACGCTCACCCCCATGCCTCAACGCCCATTCCCTTTGTCCTCTTTCATCGCCAAACCCTAATCTCCTCAGGTCTCATTCATCGGTCGTCTCCCCGCCCCCGCCGCCACTCTCCAGATCACCATCTCCAGTCTCCACCACCCAACCCATCTCTCCTCCACCACCCGAGATCCCCTTGTCGCCCTCTTCTACAGCCACCTCCCGTATGGCTCCCATCCTCCCATGGTGACTACTGCAGCACTCGACGGTCGCAGTCACCCCGACCCCTCCCGCACGCATGGTCGTGTTCATCCCCACATCCAGCCACTCGCCCCCGACCTCGTTCTCCTTCCTTGATGCCAGCGGCTCAATGCGTCGAGCATCTATCCTGCCTTATGTGCTCGCGAGCTTGACCTCGACCCGACCATCCTTGTCTATGCGTGTGCAGTCGTTCATCCCTACAGAACCCGAACCACCGTCTCCCGCTGCTCTCGGCGTCCTCCTCGGCCAAGCTCGTCGTCTCGCCTCCTTGCGCGGCGGGGCGTGTGCGTGGCGAAGGTGGAACGATGGTCCACTACCACTGATCCATCGCTTTGCCCACATCCTAAACCAACGGGAGCCGATGGATTCAGCGATTTCCCGTCGATTCCTTCCAGGTAAACACCGCCGTGTCCAATATTTCGAGGTATAGGGGGTTACATCGAAGTTCTGGTCCTAATTGGAGATCTGATTTTCTCGTGCTTGTTTTTGTGCTGCTGCAGTTAGGTTCAGTAGAGGTTTTTGTTGCAATTTTGGTTCAGGAAAGAGCTCTGGGTTGACAAAGGTTAGTGGCAAAGTACTCCAGGATATTACCATCTCTATAATGTTGTATCGTGTGCTAGTAGTTTCGCCCTCTGCACCCCTCCAGATTATGCATATTAATAGTTCTGAATGTAGTTTTATTTTCCCAGATGTATATTAGTCAGTGTGCTCTGCCATCTTGATCCATTATCAACCAGTAACCTTTCTAGTTATTGGTAATTGTAATGATTCAAGATCCTTTTTTCACTATTGTGGTAGTCCTATAGGGCATGAGCTACTTTGAGGATTGATGGTTATACTATCTTGTTAATGGTTTGGCGAACATGTAGGTTACACTGCATGGATAATTTATCAGCATAAAATTCGTGCTTTTTCCAATTCACACTTGGCACCTGCCATTGTATCTTAATACTGATGCAACATGTGAATCTCTTGTTATTGTGTATGGCCATGTTGTTCCTCAACTTGACTGATAATTGTTTCTTGCGGTTGTTGCTTAGTGACAATCAGCGTTACATACTGTAATATATACTAGCAAGCAAGTTACATACTGACGCAACATGTGAATCTCTTGTTATTGCATATCATTTGTTTGTAAGACAGACCTATACTAGCTAGCTTAACTCCTATGATAACAAATATGCTAATGTAATATATACTGCTGGTATTTCTTTATCAAATGCATTCTTTTTTGGAGAGATTCGGAGGCTTGTAGAGATTTTCCAGGCTGCTGCCCCGTCCGGCCATTTCAACCCTCTTTTGATTTGCGTGTGTCAGCAGGAACATGAGGACAATCTACTCGAGGGAGTTCCTCATCTCGATCGACGAGTCCCAGTGTTGCAAGCACCTGCCCACCAACGTTGATGAATCGCTTCTCAAGTACCACTGTTGTGGTTTGCCTCCCTTGTTCATGTATGTATAACTCTATGTTTTTTATGTCTATGGTTTCTGTGTGGTGCCAGTCTTTGACTTCGTCTTTTGTGGAGCAGCGAGCTGAATGAAGCTGCATTGGCCGCGTTCAACAAGGGTTAGTACGCGACACCTCTGGGAAGGTCCGATCGGTCGGGGGGCTACTCGTACTCGTTGTGTAGTGGGAGCGAGCGTGGAACGAAGGTGGGATACTTGCTCCACGGGGTTGAGCGACCGTGAAGGGGACTTTCCTGATCGTGTGCTGTTAACACCGGGTAAGAATGTGTTCTTCTCCGGGCAGTATTTATTGGGATTCTTACTTTCCTTTTAGTGCTTGAAGCGTGTGAAAGATTGTCGATCAATTGTTTGCTGGTGAAATGATATTTGTTGTTTACTCATGAGCTTGTTACTTTGCGGCTTGAAAAAGAAGTCTACAACATGCTCGTAAATATTGCATGCCCCGAAATAAACAGTACTTTATCTAACTTTGAACCTCCTAATTTTGTATATACATATTCGTATTATTTAGAGTGGCCTGCAACATATTCTGTTAAACTCTGCAGTAAGCTTTTGTTCTACTGGAATTTAATATTTTAGAGCTTGAGTGGTCTGACAGGAAGTACAGCTAAAACCTTTGAGGCATATATTCTGTCTGACCCAGCCAATCCTGTAATCAATATTAGTTCACCTCAAGTTGCATTGTTTATTCACTTGGATCAATCTTTTGTGTGTCTGATCGTAGTACTTAACAAGATTTCACTAGGATTTCTAGCATGTGGTTCTTTGTTGAGTTATTCAAATTTTATTTTAAATTTTCTGGAAACATAGAGCCAATTTGTAGAGCAAAGGGGCCTGATAAAGTGGCGAATCTTTGCATGAAAGTTGGTGATAACAAACTACAGTTCTCCACACCGCTCAGACTTATTCTGCTATGACGACCTCGAACAATCTGCTACGTTACCAATCTGCCAATCTGTATTTATTCGAATAGAAGTGTCTGTTGCTTGTTTTTGCTTGTTCGATAGTCCAACTTTGCCACTTTCTGTACAACAGGTTTATGTTGCCTGCAGATTCCCTAATGGGACTTTTCTGACTATATAGCTCCTGCAGATTCATATTCTTTCTTTTTTCTTTTGCTAGTATACACTATATTAACAATCACTTCTCTTTTTCAGGACAGGCTGTAGAAATGGTTTCAGGGATTCATACTCAGCAAAGGGTAGATAGTCATATTCTTGTAGATAGTTATATGTTCTGGGGTGATCTGAACTATGAAATGGCTATCATAATACACCACAGTAATATACGTTCTGATCGTAATATATGTTCTGATGTGAACTATGTCCAATATCATTTCATTTGTTGTTATTTCTGAAAATTAATGTTATTTGTGATTTTCTTATTGAAATATTGGTTATTTACTGCTACTGGACGTTTGAAACAAATGAAATGCTAGTTGGGCTCTACAAAGGCCAGGGCCCAAAAAATATTGGACTGGAATGACGTGTAATTCTGAAAAAAACGCAAAAAATAAAGAAGAAATAAAAAGTCAAAAGGCCAAATCCTAAGAAATAAAAAGACCAGAATGTTGAGCTTAGCCCATGTATCTCACCTGGATTTCACAAGAAAAAAAGCTAAAAAGGCCGAAATAGTTGGGCTCGGCCCATGTAAAGTACCACACTGGACCGGGCTGATTTCGATCTAGAACCTGCCACGTAGGATTAGCCATGTTGGATCTGACGTGGACATGCCAAATTATCCAATTTTGGTCATGGGCACTATGACCATCTATTTTGGTCATAGCAGTCCACGACCAATTCAGAAAAAAGGTCCTTAGTTGTCTATAGTGACCCTCGCTATGTGACCTACTGTTTTTTGTCATAGAAAGGTCATAGATGAATTACTATGACCTTTCTATGACCAATATTTGGGGTCACTAGTTAGCACATTTCTTGTAGTGTCTTAATCAGTAGCAAGAAATCATCAAGAATCCCTGCAGCTTGTAAGAAAGTAAAACAAGGAAAAGTAGATGGGTGAGCATCCCCATCATCCCTTTCATTACCAATACAAGTTGCAATGAGATCTTCGTTGTATGATGGCCTAAACTGAGAGGCTAATCTTGAGGGCCTCGTCCTCCTAGGTGCATCACTCTCAAATATCTCTCCAAAGGTATGGTTGTTCATGCTTGGTATTCTGAAATTTAAACACCTATTAAACAAGTGATTGCAAAGTAAATATAATGAAGGATTCTACTCATAGGGACTTGTAAGAGGCCTAAACATGCATCAAAACTATATCTCTAAGCATCAAACAAGCTTACTAGCCCTCATAACCTGTCACCTACAGCAGCAAAATACTCAAGATATAATCTACCAAACACAAATCTACTTGGACAAGGAGAGGAGTCACATACCAGGGAACAAATGCTCCAAATTTCAGCAAGAAAGATGGGCTAAGCAAGGAGATCGAAAAAATTGAGAGCAAGCACAGCAAGAACGCGATTTTGAGCAATGAACTGGAGCTTACTCGGGAGAGAGAACAAAGTGGTGGGTGAGAGAGTTAGTGGGGGGCCAGGGGTGGCCCACACCAGGGCATGGCGCCACCCAGGGCAGGCCGTGCCACCAGGTGGTGTGCCTTCCTGGTGGGTCCCCCTGGTACCTCCCAGGTACTCCTCTGCCCCTTTTTCACGTAAAAATTTAATATGAATTTTCTGGAATTTTTTGAGACACTTTATTTTTGGGCAATTTTCAGCCATAGAAGAATGGTTTTCTGACAGACAGATTTTTTGGAAAATGATGCAAGGACAAAACAAAGCTAGGACTACAGAAGTTCTAAGACACTCTAACATGCAAGCAACTAATAACAAAGAAAACTAAACGAAAACAAAAACTAAAATGGATGGCAATAGAAGTAAACGGAGATAATCATAGTGAAAACATTGTTTTGTTCAATGAAATTCTTTTGTTAACAAGGTTGATCAGGTCTTGTTACTAAAACAATTCCATATGAGACAAACCTTTGTATTCCACTAATGATTATGTTACCTCAACCTTGATAGCAATGGTCCCAATCATAATAGTTTCAAATTTTCTCTTGGTATGGGACAATATATTTCTCCAACTTGAATGTCCTCAACATGTTCAATTAAATTCAAACCATAAGTCCTTTCAATCTTCTTGGGGAAATAGACAGTATGTTCTTTGTCATTAACATTGAAAGTCACCTTTCCTTGATTACAATTAATAATAACTCCTCAGTATTAAGAAAAGGTCTCCCAAGAATAATAGACATATTATCATCTTCAGGCATTTCAAGCACAACAAAATCAGTTAATATCAAGCAATTATGAGCCACTTGAACAGGTACATCCTCACATATATCCACAAGAATAGTGGTAGATTTATCAGCCATTTGCAAAGATATATCAGTTGGTATTAATTTTTCTAGTTGAAGCCTCTTATAGAGAGAGAGAAAGGCATAACACTAACTCCAGCTCCCAAATCACACAAAGCAGTTCTAACATAACTGTTCTTAATAGAGCAAGGGATAGTTGGAATCCCTGGGTCTCCAAGTTTCTTAGGAACCTTACCATTGAAGGAATAATTAGCAAGCAAAGTAGAAATTTCTTCATTAGGGATCTTCCTTTTATTCCAAACAATATCCTTCATATACTTTGAGTAAGGAGGCAATTTAATAGCATCAGTCAAAGGAATTTGCAGGAATAAAGGTTTCATCCACTCACAAAACTTATTATAGTGTTCATCTTCCTTTTACTTGTGTTTCTTATCAAGGAAAGGCGTAGGTTTTTGGACTCAAGGTTCTCTTTCACTACCATGTTTCTTAGCAATAAAATCTTCTTTAGTGTATTTAGTATTCTTAGTGTGGTCTTCAGGTTCTTCTTCAACTTTTTCTTCATTAGGAACTTCATTTTCTTCATTACCACTTTCATTTTCAGCATCAGAGATAGGTATACTATTAGGATCTATAGCAGGTTTAGAGGGTTCTACAATAGTTTTATGTTTCTTTTTTCCTTTTCTTACGAGTAGAGCCACTATTTTCAGCTTGTTGAGAATCCTGCTCAATTCTTTTGGGATGCCCCTCAGGATATAGAGGATCCTAAGTAGCAGCACCACTTATAGTTCTAATTTCATAAGCATGTTTTTCTTTAGCAGCATTAACTAGCAAGTCTTTTTGCACTTTAACGAGTTGATCTATTTGAGTTTGAACCATTTGAAAGTGTTTAACAATCATTTTAACATCATTAGAGGTTCTTTCCACAATATCTTTCAACTCATCAATAGCTCTAGTGTTTTCCATTAGATGATTTTGCACCCTTTTATTAAAATTATGTTGCTTAACAATAAAGATATCAAATTCTTCTAAGCATTGATCAGGAGGTTTAGAGTAAGGGATATCACCTTCATCAAAGTGTTGGAGAGAGTGTACCTCAATAGTGGATGAGTAGGGGATAGGCTTACATAATTCTTCTATAGGAGGTAAATTCTTACATCTGCAGCTTTAATTCCCTTCTCCTTAAGACATTTCTTAGCTTCCTTCATCACTTCATCATTTAATTCAATAACTCCCCTCTTATTTGATGTTGGAATAGGCACCACAATAGTAGGTTCAGGTACAATTACTTCAGGTATAGCTTGTTTAGGAGGAGTCCAATCTTCATAGTTCTTACTTATTTTAGCCATTAATTCCTCAGCTTCCTTAGGAGTCCTATTCCTAAAAACACAATCAGCACAACTATCTAGGTATGTCCTAGATTCTTCGGTTAGTCCATTATAAAATATATCGAGAAGCTCATTCTTAGGTAATAGACTTCTAGCTTGTGCATGAATCAAAGCACAAAACCTTTCCCAAGATTCAGGCAATACCTCTTTTTCTCCCTGTTTAAAATCAAAAAGTTCCTGCAAAATAGCATGTCTAGCAGTAGGAGGAAAATATTTCTGCAGGAAAGTACTAATCAAGCAATCAGGGATATCAATAGATCTAGGAGGTAAATTACTAAACCAAGTTTTAGCTTCTCCTTTCAGTGAAAAGGGGAAAATCTTAGCAACAAAGTAAGTACGCATCTTAATATCATCAGAAAACAAGCCACTCATGGTAGAAAGTTCATTCATATCTGCTACCGCACTTTCATTCTTAGTCCCACAAAAAGGTTCTTTCTGGACAATAGCTATGTAAGATAGATCGAGAGAGAAATCATAATCTTCATCTATAATGTTTATGGGAGAAGTAGCAAACTTAGCAACAGGAGACAATTTGGGTATAATAGTACGCCTCTCAAGGAGACTCTTGGCAGCGCTCCTATCATGGGTGTTTTTACTTTCTTTAATAAATTCATCGGTCATCTCAACATAACCATCTTCAATGTCATAACTCTCACTAGACTCAGGTGAACTAACAGGTGTAGTAGTGTCTTCATTAGGAGTTTCAGTATTTCCAGCTATAGTTCTAGCAATCGTAACATCTAGGAAAGGACCTAATGAACCACTCTTATCAAGCATAGTAGAAGAAGCATCAGAAGTTTCAGATTCAGCAGTAGTAGCAGTGTGCGTAGCATGTGTATGTGGTGGGGTAACGAGCTTACTCATAACACATGGTGAATCAAGAGCAATAGAGGTGTTCAGAACCATACCTCTTCTTGTAGTGGATCGTAAAATAGGAACCTTGCCATCACGAGACTTACCCATGATGGATGGATAGCAACGAATAATAGAGAATCCAAGTGAACTTAATAAATAAAGCTATACTCCTCGGCAACAGCGCCGGAAAATAGTCTTGATGACCCACAAGTATAGGGGGTGTATCGCAGTATTTTCGAGGGAAGTGAAACCCAATTTATTGATTCGACACAAGCGGAGCCAAAGAATATTTATAAGCCTTAACAACTGAGTTGTCAATTCAGCTGCACCTAGAAACAATCTTGCTCACAGTAGTTTATCAGTAGCAACAGTTTTGAAGTAGGAATAGCAAAGTAGCAGCAGTAGTAAAGTAAAGACAACAGTAACAATAGCAGCAAACAGTAGGATTCGAGTGCGGTAGGCATAGGGATGGATGGATGGACGGGCGTTGCATGGACAAAACAATTCACATAGCAATCAGAACATAGATCAATTGCAGATAAATAAGATAAACAATCCAAGTACTAGATAATCCTAGGCATGTGTTCCATATATAGTCATACGTGCTCGCAATGAGAACTTGCACAACATCTTTTGTCCTGTCAGCTCGTTTGCAGCGGGGCCTCAAGGGAACTACTGGCAATTAAGGTGCTCCTTTTAATAGAGCACCGAAGCAAAGCATTAACACTCCGTGAACACATGTGATCCTCACATCAAAGCCATTCCCTCCGGTTATCCCGATTTCTGTCACTTCAGGGCCATTGGTTCCGGACAACAATGTGTGTATACAACTTGTAGATAAGACCATAAACAATACTATCATAATGAATCAATAACATGTTCAGATCTGAAATCATGGCACTCAGGCCCTAGTGACAAGCATTAAGCATAACAAGTCGCAACAAAGTCATAAAGCACTAATAGAAGATACTAGGCACCATGCCCTAACAATCTAATGCCATTACATGAACTATCTCATCGAATCCCTACCATCCCCATAGCCTACAGCGGGGGATTACTCACTCATAGATGGGGAAACATGGATGGTCGATGGAGAAGCGATGGTGATGGTGATGGCGATGATCTCTCCAATTCCCCGTCCCGGCAAGGTGCCAGAACGGAGTTTCTGGTGTTGTTTCGTGGAATCTGGTGGTGGCAGTAGAGCGGAACTCCTTCTAGAAAAACGTCAAACCCCCAGTGTTTTTAGGTCAGAAGGCGACTTATAGGCGAAGAGGGAGACCGAGGGGGAGTCTAGGGCAGCCAGACCACCCCCTGGCACGGCCTGGGCTTGCCTGCGCGGCCAGGTGGTGTGGCCTGGGCCCAGCCCCCCTCCGTCTCGTATTCTGGCTCCTGGAGTCTTCTGGTGAAATAGGATTTTTGGCATATTTTCCGGGATTTTTCCTAATAGTTGATTTTCTACACAAAAAGTAGTCACCAGGGCAATTCTGCTAAAAACAGCGTTAGTCCGTGTTAGTTGCATCCAAATCACACAAGTTTAGAGGAGAAACAATACCAAAAGTGTTCGGGAAAGTAGATACGTTTTGGACGTATCAGGTGGCCCCCTGAAATATTTTATGAATCATGTGATTGCTTTGTCGTAAAAGCCTCGTTGGGTTTTTATTTTGTTTTTCCGAGGTTGAGCATGCGTGTGTTGCTATTTGTGCACCCCTGCAGGGTAAATCTTTTCGAAAAGTCGTGTCCGCGGTTATGGACGACTTGGAGCATAGTATCTCGATCATAGACAATTATAACTAAAGTCATGTTGTGAATTTGACTTAAACATGTGACTAGTAATCAGCTTCACTATAATGGAATGGATAATAGAAGTGCCAACAACTGGTGGAAATGGGGTGTATCTTGTCATGTTATACCTGCCTAGTAAGTATTGCAACTACAATGGAATGGTTAACTAAACTGCCCACTACTTATGCTATCAGGATGACTCATGCTATCTATATCTGACTAGTAAGTGATGCAACCATAATGGAAAGAATAAAATTGCCAACTGTGTGAGTTTCCTCGGTATGACTTCTTTGTTTGGTCTCGAAGGGGAATACCAGGATGGGTATGTTTGGTGTTAGTATCAGGTGGTTCTAAATAGGTCTTTCTTATCCCTCTCTAATAGCTGACATTTATATCGAGTCTCTATAGGTTGTTTAGTGCATGCTTCGCTGCCGCTTCAGTCCACCATACCTATGTAGGCGAGAGCCGCCGAATTCTAGACTTGCCGTGTACTGGCCTCAGTACTGACCGCTCCTTTTTTCCTTTGCCCTTTGTCAACACCCCTTTTATTTTAGCAGGTATGAGATCGATGTCGTTAGCAGGGTTACCCTTCTGGCTTGGCCTGGGCAGGGTTATGGATGTCATTGGTTATTCTTCAGGGCTCTAAGCCCCATTTGCATCTTGTCCGTACTCGGACATTGTATTGTTTTCAAGGTGATTCGGATCTTTGTATTGTATATCTTTATTCTTGACTCGTTGAGTCGTTGATGTATATATATGTTCTATGGGTTCCATCATGGACTATTGTGTAATGATATTACTTTGTTTCCACCCGCACGCAAGTGCCTGGTGGGAATCTTTGTATCGTTTCTTTGCGGGTTTGGCGGGAATCGCTAAAACTTGCATAGGGCCGATTCGAGGGTGTTACAAAGTGGTATCAGAGCTCAGAAGTTGCGATACCCCACTGATCCAGCCTATAGGATAACCTAGCTAACTAATGGCCGATGTAGAGTGTTAAAATTATTTTTACAAAATCGGTTGGATAGATCTGATTAGTTCTGTTTTTACTCCTTACCTCTATTATGTTCTCCTCTTATCTTTACGTGTTCTAAATCTGCTCTCTTACCTTTTTAAGTCTAGGATTTCTCGTGGTTGGGTTTCCGTCGTACCTTCAGGGTTTTGCTTCCTTCCTCTTGTAACGGTAATCTGCATCCGGTTGTCAAGCTATCTAATGAATCTTTCATCTATTGTACCTTTAAGTGGACCAAAAATTCACTAAAACTTCTCTTTGTATCTTTCGGTGTTTTCTAATGTGATGATATCTTCTACGTCAGATCTGTTGAAGAGTCTACATCACTCCTTTGTTTCCATACATCGTTTGTCAAGATCTTCAGTCTGAATTCCGAGAGTGGTTGCATAATCCTTCTATTCATGTATAGAGTAATGCTTTGAGTGCGGGATGGAGTCACGACCATACCACTACTCTTATCATTCGCTCTTGTACATTGGATGGGTTGATCAATGCAATTTTACTCCTTCCACGGAAGTTAGAGGTGGCCTTACCTTTTGAGACCTCTACCTTCGTCTTTGTTTCTCCGGAGGGTTCTCTTGACGAACATCAGCAATGATCCCTTGTTGGTGGTTTCGTGGATTTCAAGATGGAGCAAGAATCTTTGTTAGTGGTGTCGCGAGGATCTACACGAAGTGATAAGAGTGCGACAATCAGCCTTCTTCCCTGTACCATGAGGCGGATCTCGAGGGCGAGATCCATTGTTAGTGGTGTCGAATTGTAGCACCCCGGTAAAACCACTACTAGAAAATCGCTTGCTATTTCTGTTTTGTGCATCATCATGACCGCATGCTCATGTCATCATGCCACATTGCATTTGAGCATCGTCATCATCATGCATATGTTTGCCTAAAACTATTTTCCAAAAGCCTATCTTTGTTTTCTAATTGTCCCCTCTTTTATTCAAAGTCAAACCCCGGTCTTGTCTGGATATTTTATTTGTCTAAAAACTATTTACAGAAGTGTTTAAATAAAACTAAATAAATAAAACTACTTTTTACCGGGGAGGCAGCCTAGCCATTGGGCCCAGCCACCTACCACCCGGCCCAAAACAAACCCTAATCTACACCCCCAGCTAGCACATACCCCGCCTCCACCCACGCCACCGTTCGCCGCCACACACAGGCACACACCTAGCGACACGGTCAAGAACACATGCCCACCCACCTACCGCTACCTGGCCCCGCACACCCCAAGGACCCACCACTCCCTCCTGCGACCGCGTCCTGCACACGCCAACCACCCCACGACCCTCTCCCCTCGCGTCGCCTCCTTCCTCTCGCACCATCGCCAGCGCCAGAGCCCTATAGCTGTCCCTCGCGAGCCTCCCCAGCTTCTCGACCCTGCTCCGCCTCGGCCGCAGGAGGCCGCCCGCAAGTGAAGAAGCGGTCGCCGCCGCGCGACCCTCCCCTGCCCCGCGAGCGCCGCCCGGCCTCTTGCGAGCTCCACCGTTGTCAGTGCAGCGCCCTGCCTAACTCGGCGACCCTCTGCGCCCTTCCAACCCCTAGCGTCGCTTGAAGCCCCACCTCACCGACCTCCCTCTCCGGCTGCACCCGAGTGCCGCGGCCACCTCGACCCCGCCGGCCTCCCCTCTCCTCGACCAAGACGAGCCCCTTGGGCACGCGTCATCGACCCGTTGTCACTGTGTGCCCTCTGAAGACCCCGTGCCCTAGTGCTCCTCGCTCCCGTGGGCATCTCCATGTCCTTGTCCCTGCTTAAGTCTGTCTCCGTGCCAAGCTCGACCACCGCTGCACGTCTTCAAGCTCGCCAGCGCCCTATGCGAGGCCGCCTCGCAGAGCCACCACCACCGCCACTTGGATCCTGCCGGCCTGCCCGCGGGCGTTGTGGCCTTGTATTCCCAACCTTGCTCCATGTTGCCGGCTGCATGGTCCCTCCTTTGACCAGGAGCTGAAGCTCCTTCGTTTTTGTTTTCCCCGCTTGGTGTTCCCTGCAGGAAGGAACCAATGCCCACAACCGTGTCATCGGCTTCTATTCCTTCGTCTCCGCAAAGCCAGTCAAGTCACTCTGCTTTCCTTGTCGAGCGGCAACCAGTAGCATCTTGAACTGCGCCTGCTGCCACCAATCGGTGATGTATGGTCTCATTGACGATTATGCCCTTGACCACCACCAGGTGTTCGATAAAACTCTCGCAAGAGCATTGTCATCAATTTCGTCTGCCTGACCTCAGTGATCCTGATCTACTCATGATGTTTACTTCTACAACTACTTCGGCTTTTGCAACTCTGGTAACATCAAGATCAACAACAACCAAGGCGTATCCAGTGAGCCTTTGGCCCTATACCAAGTTCTCCACAAACCTCGAAGCCAGAACCAAGTACATCTTCGATAATTGAAGCCGAAAATTACCAAGATCCCCGAAGACCGATTCCGCCAAGCCTGATCCCATCGATCCCGAACCCCAAGACCTTCGGAACCGAGATGTATGACCCTATCCGAGACCCCCTATTTTTATAATATATGATATCTATCTTGTTGCATATTAAATTTTTCATGTCGCATACATATTTTGTGGTTTGAGGCCATTATGCCGATTCACCTCATAATTAAATATGGAGACCATATGCGGGCTATTCTAGTCTTATAATGGCTCCATTTAATTTTTGTAGCGAACCGATGCCATGTTTTTCCTTGTTAATACAACATTTAACTTGCGGGGTACCTAAACAACATGAACCTATTAATTGATTTTCGGGACCCTGGCTTCGCTTAATATTGCCTAATTACACTACATCTTTGCCATGGCATGCATCATACATACATCATGCCCGATCTTTTGCCGTAGTATTAAATAGTGTATCTGATATTTCTTTTAGTGTTTTGCTTCTTCATGGATTAGGCCGTTGAGTGGATGCGAGTATCGATAAGTCCTTTGGATAATGTACCTTCGTCAATGTTTCCTAGGCAAGCATTCTCCCTCTTTCTACCTATTTTGTGTTTATAGTCTTCACTTCCTCCTGTTGATCTATTGCTATCCTTGTTGCGATGCTTTAGTTTCCGTGCACCGTTTATATTCCTTGCAGACTCTATATAGCCTTGGACACCTCATATTGCCTGTTGTTTGGTAGACAGTTGGCCTTGCGAGTTATAGTTGCTTGCTCAGGTGCTGCTTCGTGTCGTCAATGTTCCACTGTTGTTGGAAGGTTGGCACATGTTTAATGGTGGAGATGATCATGAATTAATTACAACTTGATAATTAAAATGTTGGAAATAGATATAACTAATGCAGAGGCATCGGTGGGCAATAGCTAATATTTGATTTTTAACCGCCCACTTGTGTCCCGTAGGCCCCGAGTACTTTATACATGTTCCTTGACTACCGCAATATCCGCATGTGGGACCATGAATCCCCTTATCCAGAGCTTGATTCATTTCTTATTTCTTGGGTCCACAAACTAGTTTGGGGCTTTATTGCTATCTTGTACCTATGCCATGCTTTACTGCTTTATTTACGATTGTGCGTGGAGCACCTGTACTGTTTAGGATCACGACATGATTTCGTGGTATCGACAAGCCCAGTCACACTTTTCGGTTCCCAGTCATTTATAGCCATTCTCATAAACCCTAGGTCCGTTTCGGAGCTGTCCAACTTCGTTGCAGGTAGCTTATTGCGGTGGCCCCCTGAAATATTTTATGAATCCTGTGATTGCTTTGTCGTGAAAGCCTCGTTGGGTTTTTATTTGGTTTTTCCGAGGTTGATCATGCGTGTGTTGCTATTTGTGCACCCTTGCAGGGTAAATCTTTTCGAAAAGCCATGTCCGCGGTTATGGACGACTTGGAGCACAGTATCTCGATCATAGACAACTATAACTAATGTCGTGTTGTGAATTTGACTTAAACATATGACTAGTAATCAGCTTCACTATAATGGAATGGATAATAAAAGTGCCAACAACTGGTGGAAATGGGGTGTATCATGTCATGTTATACCTGCCTAGTAAGTATTGCAACTACAACGGAACGGTTAACTAAACTGCCCACTACTTATGCTATCAGGATGACTCATGCTATCTATATCTAACTAGTAAATGCTGCAACTATAATGGAAAGAATAAAATTGCCAACTATGTGAGTTTCCTCGGTATGACTTCTTCGTTTGGTCTCGATGGGGAATACGAGGATGGGTATGTTTGTTGTTAGTATCAGGTGGTTCTGAATAGGTCTTTCTTATCCATCTCTAATAGCCGATAGTTGTATCGAGTCTCTATAGGTTGTTTAGTGCATGCTTTATTGCCGCTTCAGTCCACCATACCTATGTAGGCGAGAGCCGCCGAATTCTAGACTCGCCATGTACTGGCCTCAGTACTGACCGCTCCTTTTTTCCTTTGCCCTTTGTAGGCACCCCTTTTGTTTTAGCAGGTATGAGATCGATGCCGTTAGCAGGGTTACCCTTCCGTCTTGGCCTGGGCAGGGTTATGGATGCCATTGGTTATTCTTCGAGGCTCTTAGCCCCATTTGCATCTTGTTCATACTCGGACATTGTATTGTTTTCAAGGTGATTTGGATCTTTGTACTGTATATCTGTATTCTTGACTCGTTGAGTCGCAGATGTATATCTATGTTCTGTGGGTTCCATCGTGGACTATTGTGTAATGATATTACTTCATTTCCACCCGCACGCAAGTGCCTGGTGGGCATCTTTGAATCGTTTCTATGCGGGTTTGGCGGCAATCACTGAAACATGCATAGGGCCGATTCGAGGGTGTTACAGAGCCCGTCTCCGACCCGGTTTCTCCCAGTACTTTCCTTTTGTTATTAAACTTTGTAATATATAATCCCCAGGATCCCCCGAGGTTTGCATATCATGTTCTCATCGTGTTTTTGTTTTGATCTGTTTTTGATAGGCAGATTCTCAGTTTTGGAGCCACAATGTCTTCCTCTGGATCAGCCAAGGTGGATTCCTCGGTGGACATCATCAACCCGTACATGTATGAGTTGAAGATTCACCCCAAGGAGTTGTTGCTCGAAGATGGTAAGGTAGAGATAAAAGAGGTTCATGGCCCTAAAGGAGAATGTAGTCTAGAGAACAGGATGGAAGCATTGGAGCAAGAAGTCTTTAGGTACAAAAAGATGGTAGAATGCGAGGTGGATATCATCCATAAGATTAGTTCAGAACTCATCACCAGGCACAAGAAGGAGACTGCTGATCTTAGGGATGAAATCCTCTCACTCCATCGAACAACCAACCAACTACAAGCACGGCTCTACGACATGCCGAATCTATGAGTATGAGGCTAGGTTTAAATACATAAGTTCTGCTGCTAGTTTCAGGATGTTGGAAACCAAGATGTCCTTTGTCAATGGGGATCGTTTACCTTGGAAGTCGGATGATGACGAGAGAACACCACCACCGCAACCGAAGGAGTAATTTGTCATCAAGTTTTGGCATCCCCTTGGTTTGTTCCAAGCTTGGGGGAGTGTCGCGGTATCACATCACTATCTTTTATCTTTTTACCTTTTTAGTAGACTCATATCATGAATAGTGAAGTTATCATATAGGATGGTTTGCATTATGGAAGTATCTCCCCTCTAGCTAGTTATCTATGTATCCCTTGGTGTGAGTTGCTGATATGGAATATTAATGAGAAGTTCTATCATTTACTTTCTGCACATCTTATTTTAGTTTGCAATTTCTGTTATATGATTGACCTTGTTGTTAGTATTGGTTTCACTTTGGGATCATTAAGTAAATAGTTAACGCCTGGGTTTTTAATTCCAGATGCATGTTATGCCATACCTCGCAATCCTAGGATTACCATTTTTGCGAGACATACCAGATTGATATCACAGTACATCATCCATTATAAACCATAATAAGGTCTTACACAATTAAATGATCTCATGATCCAGTCTTAATACAATTCAAGCAGCGGAAAATTAAATGTAGTAGGGGCTCCATCTTTAGGGTCACAGGCAATGCTGACGATGGGAGATGATCCTAGTTGTCGTAAACATCCTGATGTCCATCATCCTAGGAGTCCTCCTCATAGTCTGGCCACGGGAATAGCCAGGGACAAAGCCATGAGTACTCTTTAAGTACTCATAAACTATCACTAACAAGTAAGGTAGTTCTAGTAGGAATCTTAAGCTCTAGGTTTATTTGCAAAAAGCTAGATTTATCTAAAGCTGAGTTTAGAAGTAAAGAAAACTAAGTTAATGTTCTAAATCACTTAAGTGGGAACCTAGTTTTCATATCCACAACCCTGTTGTGGTCAAGTCAAAGTCAAAGTCAAAGTCATATTTTGAAAACATCTGATGACGGAACAGTATGGCCACTCCAACTATCCATGACCATGGACGCGGCTATTCGAATAGTTTGACACTCTGCAGAGGTGGTACACTTTCACCACAAAATTCGATACATCCGTCAGGGAAAACCCTGAATCATCATACTTAGTATGCGGATAATCAATCATAACCTTTCAATTCTACACTATAGTATAGGCACCTCCCCTATGAGCTTGGCCTCCCAGCCATGGCCATCTGCCATCCTGGGCACTGCATAGGTGGATATTCACACCCACGAGGTGGCCTCAGCTCAAACCTCTTTCCGCGAGGGAACCCATACTAAGGCATATAAACTTCTAGTTAAGCCCTGCCCAATTCAGGTATTGTGGTTGTACGGTAAAATTGGAATGGTATCGCATCTGAACCCAACCATCAGTTTTTATAAAGGGCTAAGGCTCATGCCTCAACATTTTCATCATCAAATCCTTTTGTGTTTCTCAATACATGTCAAAACATTTCAATAGAATGAATCCTCATTCCAAGGTTTGCATAATCCTTTTCACCAAGTATTCCCATCTAAAGTGATCAATTTTTATGCTTAGCACTAGCCACTAAAGTTAAGAGTGTTCACTAATGAGGGGTGCTAATCTACAATCTCATGCCTTGGAATGACATCTAAGTGTAACTACTTAGGCCTAGTTTTATACTCTTTATGTATCTATACTATTTTTCCAATACTCACAAAGCACTAAGTAAAAGTAAAGAACTTTGGTAGAGTAAAATAATAGAGCTTGCAAGTAAAACTTGGGATTGGTATAATCAAAGTTGTATAACCAAAGCATGCCTAATGCATCTGTCATAGGTTATGAAAGGGGCAAGTGTTAACTTGCATAGTTAACTTGTAGTGCTAGGCTTGCCTTGAGTAGTGCAGTGGTTGAAGTTTTCTTCTTCTTCTTGGTAGTGCTCCTCCTCCTTGTATCCCGGGTCGGTACTATCGTCTATAAATGAATACGGGGTACACAATCACCAAACAATACTTAACTACTTCTATTTAGCAAGCTAAGGTTCACACTAGATGATCTAGCATCATCACAATCATCACATGAAATAAAGACTTAGTCTTATTTATCTTATTTTAGAAAAGTAATTTCAACTCATTGAAAATACTTAAGATTTAATATTCTCCAATTAAAATATGGGATCATGTTGACACATGTCATCACCACATATTCTAATACATGGGAATGTGTTTTAAAGTGGTGGACATATTTTATAAAGTTTAAGATTATCATTTAATAGGATTAAAGTTCCTAGAAATTCCCATATAGCATTCTTTTGGTACTAGTCCAATGTCACTGCATGCAAACCTAAATATTTTTACATATTCAGATAGATCTTGTCAAATTTGATTTTTGAGAGTTGGAATCAACTCAAAAGCATTTATGGTTGATTTTTGAAAAATGTTTGAATGTGGAAAAAGACTTTGTCTTGTTATTTTTACTATAGATGATCTCTAACTCCAAATGGTTTGAATCCAACGGGCTTGGATAGATAATTTGAATATCTTTCTAACAAAATTGGAATCATGCAATTTGTTTCGGTGAAACTCTTAGAATTGATTTTTTAATCTATTGTCAGAAACTGGTTTCAACTAAAATGGAAAATAACTATTTGAATCACTAGGCTTTGCGCAGGAAACTAACTGGGCCGGCCCAATCAGCACAGCACGGACCCACTGGTCAGCGACTCAGTCTAACCGAAATGGTATCGTTAAATCTAGGTCGTGCGACTAAAAGACGATCTAACAGCGGAGGTTCATCGTCGATGACGAACAGCTCCGGTGAGGTTCTAACCCTAACGCGGCGGTGGGGGTCGTGTGAGGCTCACCTGGGCTCCAGCTAGGGTCGGCGATGGGGGCGAATGACGTGGTCGATGACGGTGGTTCGAACGATGGTCACGGCAGCTCCTAGGGTGGCTCCAATCGACGGTGCCCTTCTCCTTCTGTAGCGGCGGGCTCTGGCTAAATTCCGGCGAAGCGGCGCTCGCCTTGCTCCGAGGAAGGGCGTGGGAGGCTCAGTGGGGAGTGGGGAGTGTGCTGGTGTGGAGAATGGAGGCGGAGGGGGCCTCTATTTATACACTAGCAAAGGGATATTGTGGCATGGGCTCGGGCTCGTTGGTGACAATGATACAGGCGGCTAGCGGCACGGCTAAGGGTAGGGGGCGGTGTGGTGTTCCCTGGTGGTCATCGCTGGCTTAATGGCACGGCACGGGGCGGCATGGAATGGTCGGGTGCGTGTGGTGCTCTCTGTGGAGCGGCGCGGTTTCCACGACCACCACGGGTGCCCGTGGTTCGCGTCGTCGTGATAAGGGTGTCAGGAGGTGGTTGCGATCATGGCGTCTGCGTGCATGGAAGGCGGCCTTGATGCTGTGCAAGCCGGCCGGGTGCGACGCTCTGGCATGCTCTCGGCACGGCGCAGAGAGAGTGGGTGTAGTGCTGCTGGGGTGGTCCAGGGCCTGGCTATGATCAAGGGCTGGACAGAGGGTGGCGATGGACGGTCGCATGTCTGCTGGTCATCGTGGGAGAGGGCGGTGTGGCCCCTGGCGCTCTGTCCACGGTCGTCCGTGGCTGGCTTGAGCAGCGACACCGGGTGCAAAGCAAAGCGGGAGGCGTGTGCGTCTGCTGAACCTTGGGGGAGGGGGGGTAATTGGGGCATTTAGTCTAGTGATCAATGCCCCAAACAATGAAGTTAGGCAGGATTAGATTAGTGTCTGCAAGGTGTTTATCTTAACGTCCGCAAGAAATTTAATTTGAAAATTTTGAATGAATTTTGGTGAGTGATCTAAACTTATGCTTTAGTGTCTATGGTTGCTTGGAAAAGTCAAGTGGAATTGATTTGGATGGTTTTTGCAAAATGGTGATCTTACCATATGAACTAGACTCAAATTTGAACTGTCCTTTAAATTGATTTGGAAATAGCTTTTATAAATTTGTAAAGTGGGCCTTGGTTCACTTTTACTTGGTCTAGCAAGGGGTGAAAAGAAGTGGAATTATTTCTGTTAGAAATTCTCTTCTAGGAACACTCAAAGTGGCCTAGTGGTTAACTTTGGTCAAAATGACCATTTGCTTAATTAATTCATATTTGATTTATTTTTCTATGGATTTTGTTTGTAATTGGCCTAGATGATGTAGTATTCACCTTTAAACCATTTCTCATCATTTGTAGCAATCAAACATGGCAATTTCACTCAATTCTACACTAACGCAAAACACACATACATTCATATAGCTTTTTGGAATAAAAAATTTTGTTAACCCTAAATTTGGGTGATTAGAACATGATAATCTTGATTAATATTTTTGGGGTGTTACATAAATTTAGTTGGTTTTGGCAAACCTTCCTCTGGTTTGTAGCAGCACCATTCAAGAATTGAAAGGAAAAGAGAAAAGTACTTTTAGAAATATAATTCCATTGTCTTTCTTTCTTGTTTGGATCATAAGCTTAGTATTCTCTAGTTAAGATATTTACTTCCAAGGAAGATTGCATGATTATTTCTATCACTCGTATGTTTGCTTCCTTCAACTCGTATTGCTTGCTACCCAACCTTGCTAGCCAAAAACCTATACTGAGAGGGAATGCTTCTCGTGCATCCAATCCTTAAACCAAAACTATGCCATTCGTGTCCACCATACCTACGTATTAGCATTACTGCTATTCCAAGTAAATTCATGTTTTTATCTACCTTCTGAATTAAACTTGTTATGTGAAAATTAGTGATTAAAGCTCTCACAAACTTGATGGCACACTTTACTTTCTTGCACTTAATAAACTTGAACCATTGTGTCCATCTATGTTGCGTATGTGCTTGTGCTTTATAAGTTGTGGATTAGCAGAACCATGTTACCATGGGGAACGCTTTCAACATTGCACTTATTTAGTTGTTATCATGTTCTTTTGCTTATGGATCACGGCGGTGTGAAATAAAAGGGGAGCTTGTAAGATCATGGAGTTTGTATATTTGTTAGAGAAATGCCTGGGCGGCTAGCCTAAGCCATGCTTAATCATGGTGGAAACTTGCAGCATAACCATAGTGACCAATCTGTGAAGCATCCTCAATAAAAATCTATGCAAATAGCAAATAAAAAGATCGATGTGATGCTCATTGTCTGTTGCCTTGTCATTTTGGTATGGGATAGCTCCTGTATCATGGGGCAAGGGTCACCCCATTGGCAGTTATCTATGATACACATGTACTTACAATGACAAGAACTTACTCGTGACTAAAGTTGAGTAGCATGAGGTTCGGTACTCGTAATCAAGGGGCATGAGATTTTCAACTTATAACTTGTCAAGCATATCCTCATATTTGTGTCACTTTAACCTTAATCACATCAAGATGCTTCTGATAGGGGCAATGAGAGCTGAAAACTAATAAGTACCATAATTTTTCGAAGCTCTTTATGAAACTTGAAATCCCTGCTTCCCTCTACAAAGGGCCTATCTTTTACTTTTAGTTGAGTCAGTAAACCTATTCCTTTCTATCTTAAGCAAGCATTTGAGTTGTTGTGATTCAATCATTCATACGATGATATATTCAATCGTGTTTCTTATGTTCCTTGTTTTGCACACTGCTCTTATCTTGGTGAATATTACTTTGAAAGCTATCATTGAAAACCCCATTATGTTTGACTCCTGTGAATTGTTAACTATTCTTTGATCAAGAACAAAGTTTTCCATTACCAATTATGATTTACTTTGTGCATCTTTATTGTGTTTCCTTTACTTATTGCAAGTTAAGTTATATAACAGTGAGTTGTTGTCTATTATGATTTGTGTATTGATGAATGTGATGCTTATTGTCCGTATTCTCTTTATCGACACCTCACTCCATAAACCTCGGGTCACGTTTATTGAGCTTAGTTTTCGCTTGGGGACAAGCGAGGTCTAAGCTTGGGGGGAGTTAATACGTCCATTTTGCATCACTATTCTATATCATAATTTACTTTTATTCATCAATACATTTCATATTAAGAGATGATACTTATGTTATTTCATCTATTTTTGCATGGTTGATGACTTTTGGAGGATGGACCGCTGAAGTCTGGATTCTGATGGAAAAGGCACCGTTTCGAGGCAAAACTCGCGAAGATCAGAAAATCCCGGAAAATATAAGGAAAATCCTATTTTTCCAGAAGATGAAGGAAGCTAGAAGGGGAAGTGGAGATGGGCCACAGGGGGGCCACACCACCCCAAGGCATGGTCCAGCCCTAGCCGCACCACCGGGTGGTGTGGCCACCCTGGCCCACCTCTGGCATCGCCCTCTGATGCATATAAGACCCTCGACACCCTAAGACTGGGGGAGCAACCACAGAAAGATTTCGCCGCCTCTGCGGGGCGGAAAACTGCAGAGAGAGAAAGAGCTCTCCGTCGGGCAGAAATCCGCTAGGGAAATTCCTTCCCAGAGAGGGGAGATCGTCGCCATCCACACCACCATCAAAGCTGGACTTCATCGGGATCATCATCTCCACCAGCACCATCTTCAGCAGTCCATACCGATGTAACAATTGGGTTGAATCTTGCATAGTTCTTATGGGAAACTTTCCTAGTGTTGATAACTTGTTGTAGTTGATGCTATTGAGTGGAACCGTTCAATTATTGTTATGGTCAGATTGTTACCTACCATTATTTCATCTCTGATCTTGATCCATATGATGTCTCGTGAGTAGTTCGTTTAGTTCTTGAGGACATGGGAGAAGGCATATTGTTAGTAGTGGAATTGTGTTGAGAGAGATTCAATGGTTTGATAATTAAGTTGTGGTGTTATTCTTCTAGTGGTGTCATGTGAACATCGAATACATGATACTTCACCTTTATGGGCCTAGGTGAATGCATTGTGTATTTGGCTACTAATCGTGGGGTTGCCGAAGTGACAGAAACCTGAACCCCCGTTAGGAAACCTTTGCACAAGGGAGTGTAGGATCTCAAAGTTTAAGGCTGTGGTTAGGTTTTTATCTTAATTACTTTCTTGTAGTTGTGGATACTTGCAAGGGGTTTAATCACAAGTATGTATTAGTCCTAGGAAGGTCAGTACATTAGCATAGGTTCACCCACACAACACTTATCCAACCAAAGAAGATTAATCAACTATATGAAGCGAAAGCACTTGACAGTATTCCCATGTGTCCTCGAGAACATTTGGTCATCTTAAGTAATACAACCGGCTTGTCCTTTGCTAAAGAAAGGATTGGGCCACTTGCTACAATTATTACTATTGTCTTTTATTTACTCGCACTTTATTTATCTGCATTATCAAAAACTCCTAAAAATCCATTTGCTAAGTACTTACAGAGAATTCCTGCTCCAAGCCAGTCGTCAACACCTTCTGCACCTCGTTGGGTTCGACACTCTTACTTATCGAAAATACTGCGTTACACCCCTATACTCGTGGGTCATCAAATAGCAATTGTTCTCTAGGGATGGATTATCCGCCCCTGGCTGGGCTGGATTATCCGGCCTAGAAGGACCAAACTTGTTACCTTTTGACCCATAATGATGCATTGTATAATTTCTTCGTGGTTGCTTCTCTACTATTTTTAGCATTGTTTCCTAGACTTTTGGGTGCTTATCTTTTGCTACCTCCCTTACTCAATTCACAAGTGGTTCTCATGGTCCAGCTAAGACCTACAAGGGCCGTCCTCGTGCTCAGTATTCACATTCCAATGAAAACAGAAGTTTTACTAACGAGGTGGAAGTGAGGAGACATAAAAGGGAGACTACAAGGATGGCTTAATAAGCAAAGATAACATTCTTGGTCATCTGGTTAATCTTCTTGGATTTACATATAAATGTGCCAATAGTGAAGATCCCTCTACTAGTTACACCCTAGATGTTATGGACTTCATTTATCAGGAGATGGCTAATGCTTTGTAAAACCGGCACACTATTCCTTATGCTCCTTTCATTATGATACTCATCAAGGACAGGCTCCGCAATGAGGATTTCAGTGGTCCACTTGATGGGGTTCACAAGGTCAAGAAGCCATATATCAAGAGAAAGCTAACCAGCTCGTCTTCCGCAGAGTCTGGTAGCTAGGCTAGTGGTAGCACTCATGGCAGGAGGCCCCCTGTCCTGACTATTGCTTAGGAGGACAAGTAACTCAACTGGTTTCAGCACAACATTCTTTGCATGGGTGTGGATACACACAAGGGACAGTATGAGGCATATCATCGGCACCATGATATGGCTTATACCTAGCAGATCATCCTTCACCATGTCTCTAGGCCTCAAGGAAACCCCTTGCAGCAATCCTCTCCTACGCCTTATGCTCAGTGGAACACCACATGCATCAACTATGGCGACATGGAGAGGCACTTGTTCTTTGCTACAGCGCGAGCGTCACCACCTGCCCCAGCTAATAATGAGGAGGAGGAGGACTAAGAGGAGGAGTATGATGATGAGTACCTAGACAAGCATAAGGACGAGGATGAGTGATCTCCAAGGGTGTTAGCTTTGCTCTTTTCCCTTTTGGCATTTCGATGCCAAAGGGGGAGAAGTAGTTCTATTAGGATATCGAGGGATTTGCATGGGTTGGGTACAAGCTTATTTGCTTTTTGAGCACTTCTCTTTCCTTGCTTGTACCCATTTTAGCGTTGAACTTTTATTTTCTATTTAGTTTGTATCGTGAGACTATGTTGTTTCTGTGTGAGACCATGGTTATTGGTCACGGATTTATCTATGGATTTATCACTATGGATATCTAGATATATCTAATCTTGAAGGGAATATGCCCAAGAGGCAATGATAAAGTAGTTATTATCTTATTCCTTGTTTATGATAATTTTTTATTTTGCATGCTATAATTGTATTAATAGGAAATGTTAATACATGTGTGTTTAATAAACAAATAAAGGGTTCCTAGTAATGCCTCTCTTATAAACTAGCTCGTTGATTAACAAGATGATCAAAGTTTCCTGATCATGGACATTGGATGTTGTTAATAACGAGGTCACAACATTGGCGAATGATGTGACGAACATTCATCTGAAGTATAGCATTACGATCAAATTCATTGTGTTTAAATTTCTATAACATCATACGAAGTAATGTTAGTCCTTATACCATGAGATCATGTCAATCGCTAACACTAGAAGAGTAACTTCATAACATCAAACGTCACACCATAACAGGGTGGCTATAAAGGTGGGTTCAGATACTCCGAAGGTGTCATGTTGAGGCTCATGGATCAAGAGTGGGATTTGTCCATCCCGATGATGGATATATATACTCTGGGCCCTCTCGGTTATATCACATTGAGATAGCTTGCAAGCAAGTGATGTGATCACTAGAATGTTATATCACGGGAACAAGAAAAGAGTGCATGTCGGTAACGAGATCAAACTAGGTATGGGGTACCGATGATCGATCTCGGACATGTAATGTATCACGAGACAAAGGGATTTAGTTATGATGTTAAAGATTCACACAGTCACTAGAGTCATCGTTGAATGTGTAGGAGTCAGTATAGATCTCTAGGTCTCCCTGCTGATTATTGATCGAAGAGGGCTCTCTATCATTTCTACATTATTCGCGAACCGTAGGGTGACACACTTAAGGGATGGCGACACCATTTGGAGCAAATAAGATACTAGAGAAAGATTATGAAAGCGCTAGAATTGTTTCGATGGACACCAGTATTGTTTCGGGTGAAATTGTTGAAATTGGTTCTGCATGTGATATCGAAATGTTGCAAGGGTTTTATGTGAATGTTTGTTAATTAAAGTAATTAACAAAATTCTGAATAAAATAAATAAAAGTGTTTTATTTAAAGAGAAAAATGCATTTAATTTAGTGGACATTAAATGCAAGTGAGTGGAGTTGAAATTTATGTGAGTGGGCTTAGTGGAAGCTCCACCCACATGAATGAGGGAGAGGTGGGGGCACCCACCATGGCCGGCCAGCCATGGCCATGGGGCTGCGCCCCACACCCTATAAAAGGAGCCCCGTGGCTCCTCTCCTCTTGCACCACCTCCTGGTGAAGGTTCTCTTTCCCCTCTAGCAATTCCCCATGGTTTCGGATTAGCGAGATATATGTTCCCGGTGGCTTTTTATGGAAGGATTTGATGCTTCCACTGCTTTGCCAGAGTGAGGAATCGGAGGTTGTCGAGGTACCGGACGTGTGTGCGATCAAGGATAATCGCTGCTTTGCGGTGTTGGACTTGCTGGTGCTGGACCTGTTGGTGCTAGACTGGCTAGACTTCATCACGATCTTGAGAACGGCAAGTGTACGACTACATCATCTACAAGTTCAAACTCGTTAAGAATGCTTTGTTGTTCTTCAATGGTATGTTCTCTATGGATGTATATCCACCCGTTGATTGTATATAGGTAGATAGATCTTGGTGCTTTTATGTTCACCTCGTAGGAACTTTTTTGTTTTCTATGCTACAAACCCAACAGTGGTATCAGAGCCTGATCTATGCGTTGATGCTTTGCACGGGTAGAACACATATGAGTATGTGGGCGTTGATGATCATTTTATTGCATCTTCTACGTATTTTGGATATTGGTGGCATAGTGGGATGAAGCGGCCCGGACTAACTTTACATGTCCGTACACATGAGATCTATTCCACGCTTGACATGCAACTAGTTTTGCATAAGTGGCTAGCGAGTGTTTGTCTCTCCTACTATAGTCAATATCTGATTTACAACGAGTTGCTAATAATTTGATTATCATCGTTGTGGTTCCATGTTCGTAGGTATGAACGGTTCTATCTTCAAAAGCCCTAAGCCAAGTAAAACTTGCAATTGATAAATTAGAGGCGTTTAGTTTAGATTGTTGTTGGGCAAGTGTTATAATATGGTAATGTTATAATTTGTAGTATGGATTGATACTCTTGGAAATTATAACATAACAAAGTGTAAGTTCCATAGACCTTGGCCTTACACATATAGGAATGATGAAGATCATACCATGATGCACCAGATAGCGATCAAGTGCAGGAACCATATCATATCACTTTTTGCATATGATGTTTGCTTGCATCTTATATTGCTTGTTTGGCGTTTTAGTAGCATTATAAGATGATCCCTCATTTAGATATCAATATAAAAATGTGTTCTTTCTTAAGTACGCACCATTTTATGTTTCGTCACTTCAAGACATCACGTGATGATTGGGTGTACTTGAATCCATGTTCGTATAACGGGTGTAAGACAATTTTACACACGCGAGTACTAAGGTTCTTACTTGGTGAGCCTACCATGTACATACATGGCCTCGAAACACGGACCGAAAGTTTAAGCATGAGTCGTATGGTAGATATGATGCCCATATAGATGCTCGCCTTTGAAGCTGCACCGACTCACGTGATGATCGGACTTGGTGTAGTGGATTTGGTCCATGTAATCACCAAAACAACTCTACGGATGTTGGTTTTGAGTGGGAGTTCATTTATAATTTGGATTAGTCGAACTCAATTTATCATAAACTAAAATCAAAGTGAATGTGCATAATTTTTTGTAGTCATTGGCATCTGTTTACTACCTTGTGCTTAGTTTTAATTGAGATAATAGAACTATAGAATTCTGGATATCTACTTTATGAACTGGTATTGTATTGTTTTGAATGTCAATTTAAAGTTTAGAAGTCCTATTGCAAACTTTCAGCAAACTTTATTTACTCCATGAAGTTTAATAAGTAGTATTAAACCAAGAGTAACAATTCCAGTGTTAGTATCTGAAGTATCATGTTTGCCTCCATGATTCTTGATATTCAAATATTGTTTTAATATCGATGTTATCTAGGAGCTGAAAGGATGTTTCAGAAACTGTCATGTGTGGAAGATATTGTGATATCTGAAACAATGTTTATGGTTGCAATATGATAGAGTATAATTTGGCAAAATACATGTTCTCTTATATGAGAATTTGCGAAGGTTGGAGACGCTAGACGTCCTAATCTCCCAAAAAGGTTTTGGGTACTAACATTATACTCACAATTCGTCCTTATAGGCTATAGTAGCTTGATCATGAAAGTTGTCATGATAAGGATGAATAGAAGATGTAGGTAAAATGTTTACTACACTAAAATATTACTAACGAATGGATTTTGAAAGAACACCAAACATTTGATGATGGTGATCCACTTCAAAGTGCAAGTCAAAAGGTATTAGTATTTCACTATACATGCTTTATACTATGTGTCATATGTATGGCGCTACTGTTGATGTTGATAGATTATTTTAAAAGGAAAAGTAAATGCTGAAAGAGAATCTATAAAATATTTGGCAGAAAGGAAAAGACTAGAAATGTCTAGCTAAGGTATATAGATGATATACATGTTATGGTTGTATTCTTTTCTTGTTAAACAATGTGGTTCTTGGGTATTGGATACCGAGTTGGTTGGTATGAAATGTCATACAGAACAACGCAATTCATGAACTACAATGACCCAAGTAACTAGCAAGAGAATATGTGATGATGTTCATTGAAAAGAAATAAAGTGTTATTGTGTTCATCGTTGACATCAAAGCTTGCCTTCAAGATTTGTTTAAATAATTGTTATTTTGTTCCGATATTATGAGAACAATGGTTGTTCAAATAATTACCGTATTCCATAGAAGATGGATGAACTTTTACAAGTCTAGTTGGAGAAATCACGTCCATAAAACTAGTGCTAAAATGTCGTAAGGCAAACGATTGAAAGGTCACTTATGAAGTGACATCACCATTTAAATTATATTGGAAAGAAAACATGAAGAAACTCCATGTTTATGGATTTTTAGAGTCTTTGATTTTGATCAAATGACGCTTGTGAGACTTTCCTCGATGTCGTCGGATTGATGACAGGTACACCGTGAGGGGGTCCTTAAGGCGTGTGGAAGAGAGGGGTGTGAGACGTACGGTGTTCTGGGATGGTGAGCAAACAAGTTTACCCAGGTTCGAATCTACCGGCTTTGGACGGATCCTACTCCTGCTAGCAATCGATGTCTGGCCGAGCGGAATATGGGTTACTAGGGTTTCGCCTGTGCGAGTTGAGATTGTAGACTATTGTGAGGGGTGCCCTAAAGGCTCTCCCTAGGACGGCTTATATAGATATCCGGCCTAGGGTTTACAGTAGAGACCTATTCGGCTATGACTAAGAGTCGGTTATAGAGTACATATTGAACTACAAGTAATACTACAGTCCTATGTCGGTAATCCTTCTGGGCCTTCCCGTAGTCGGATTGGTCTCCGTCTCTTCTCCCTGACTGGGTCGCCCGTGAAGCAAAGCTCTAACCCGAAATGGGCCACCCTAGTTAGTGAGGCACAGTGAGGATACCCAGAAAGTATATCCCCAACAGTAGCCCCCGGAAGCCTCCAAGATCCACAGTCGGACTTCTTCATCGTCTAGCTTGATCTTCGGCTTGTAGAATCTTGAAGGGTTCCTGAAACTTCAAAAGAAAGGATACGATCCGAGTTTCAAAACGAGTCAGACCCATGAACATGTTATTCGGGTTTCTAGCCTGAAATTCAAACTAAGCTGGAACTTGGTCTCTAACGTAACCTGACACTAGTCATGGTCAAGTCACATCACTGACAAACATTTCCATCAGCACGACCATTGGTGGGTCCGCCTTTTGCGGAATCGATGTGTCGTTTTAATGCGTGCACGGAGATCGAGGCGACGTAATCATCGCGTGGGGGATTACCCAGTTCCTTCCACGACGTGTGTCACGGTTACTGTAGACATTTGCACGAATCTTGGTGCGGATGAAGGATATAAGTGGTTAGGATTCTCCTCCCATCTTCTTCACCAGCACTTGTGCCGCTTCCTTCCTCCCAATGCTTCCCACGAGAACAAAGCTCCTCTACCTCCCCAAAATCTTCCAGCGCCGCCCATCCTAGGTCACCGGCCCACGAGAAAAATGGCTTTCCCCTCATATTCCGCCGCGGCGCCTACGGCAGCGATGGCCTCAGCAGCAGAGAAGGAGAGCAACTACGGGGTCTGGATCCCGTGCGTCCTTGATGACGCCAAGCTCTGCCTCGTGGAGAATGAGGGGCTCCTCTGTGCTGGCGACTGGCAGAGCGGCTATGGCCAAACCGCTCCCACTCCTCGCACCGACGAGCGAGTACACTTTGGCACCCACCTCGACAGAGGTTTGAGTTTCCCTCCCTCAGACTTCTTTTCTGAGGTTATAGATCACTACGGAGTTCAACTCCATCATCTTCCACCGAACTCTCTCTTAGAGATGAGCGCATATGCTTCTTTGTGCAAGGGTTACCTCGGCATTAGGCCGAGTCTCACTCTTTTTTGGTTTTATTTTCATATCCGAACAAATTCTATCACCGCCGGTAATCCATACATTACCAGAACCATTAGTTTTCAGTTAGGAGAGAGCGCATTTATCCTCGGATAAAAGCTAGTGAGTCAGTGAAATGGTGGTCGTCCACGTTCTTCTATCGTAAGGACAGATCGGCTCCCGGCAAATCTATAGCCTTGTCGGCTTTTGTCGATGGTGCCGCCATGCCCCAAGATTCCTAGGATGCGGATGCCCCAGCTCCCACGGACGATCTGCTTCTTGCAAAGAGGAAGATCGAATATCTGATGAAGCACAAGGATCTGAAAGGATCCAACTTAGTGCACTGCTGGCTAGCACACCGGATCCAGCCTCTCCAACACCATGGTGATCGGCTTATGCACACCATCACCAAGAGAAAGTCAGACTCTCTTCGCATCTGCTCCACGCCATATCCGGAAAAGGAATATCAGTCCCAAATCAAATGGCTGATCAAGGAGCGGGTCAAGAGGAAAATTCTGGACTTGTCCTTGGACAAGCACACGGCTGACGATCCTGTAACAGCATTAAGTTTTCTAGCAGTAACTCGAACTATGTGTCCATCTTATACATTATTTTGCAAGACTGAGATTCCATTTTCCTTTTCAGCTTGCTAACCTCCCTGAGTTGGAGCTTGCTCCTATCAAGGGATATCCTCCCGAGTTATCTCAGGATGACGAAGAGATGGTACCACTACCGGACGCACTTACTCAGAACCGTAAGGCTCCGATAGTGTCTATTGGCACCAAGGAGGTGCCCGTTGTGAAGAGGTAACTTTCCTCGCAAGGTTTTGTATGCTATGCAAGGAAAAAAATAGCGCGCTAACTTAAATAGCATGTGCTTTAAAAAAATGCTACGAACGCTATAGCGTGCTAATATCGCGCTATTTTTCAAAATAGCGTTACATAAAAAGTATAAAAAATCAAGATTTCAGCAGCTATAAAATCATAGATATAGCATTCTACGGCTATAAAACCCCAGGTATAACATTTTGTAGCCAAACATCAACTATAGATAGTTCACATATTTCATAACTCCATATCGCATAGCCGAAATCACAACCATAGTTCATAATTCACACACACTAACATAGAGTGAGACATTTAGTTGACATCTGATGTAGGGATTGTTGGTGACGGATTGAAGGAGAGGAACGGAGGCAGGGTGAAGGCGTGAAGCACTGAAGCTAGGCGTGAAGGCGTCCAAGGCGGAGGCATGTTGATTCCAGGCGGAGACGCCGTATCCGTCGTTACGACGTCGCCTCTCTAAGGCAGTGGAGGAGATGAACTGGGAACTGACGTTATGTGCGTTAGCATGTTGCCCTATTAGGGCTAGTTGGATTAGGATAGGCCACTAGACCAAAATGGGTTAAAATGGAGAATGGACTACTAAAAAACCAACAAAAAATAGCGTCGCTACGACGTAACGTCAAATAGCGCGAATAGCACCGTATTTAGCGTGCGTAGCGCCATAGCGCCCCTGGAATGCATAGCATAGCGTCTAGCTCGTGAAAACGCTATAGCGGCGCTAATAGCGTTAAATAGCGCGCTATTTTTTTCGTTGATGCTATGTCTTATTCTTTCTGAAGTGTAATAATTTTTGTTCTATTACCTCTTTAGATCTAGACATCTCACCAAGGGCAAGGGGAAGGGAGGCTCATCAAAGCCCCTATGCCAGTCAAAGCAAAATTTGACTTCTCCTGCCGCAGCACCTCCGAGTCCTGCCCCTCAGCCTTTTGCAGCGCTGGAGGCTATTCCATCTCCGCCCTTTGCAGAAGATCCGGCTCAACAGCAGAGCTAGCGATCCTTGGGTCGCAAACTGACGTCACCATGGGTGACTCGGATTTTGATAAGGGTGAACCCTCTACGGGTAATGATCCCTCGACCGAGGTCTTCACTAAAAACCTCCTCAACAATCCGGGTCTTGCCAAGCTTGGCCTTACTTGGAAGTCTGTGGAGGAGATCCAACGGCTAGCCTAGCAATGCTTGGAAAGCCGGAATCTTACTACCGAGGTGGAGGCACAAGAACCAGAGGACATCAAGTACTCCGAACTTCTCGAGAAGGTCCGTCTTCGTGACGAGGGGCTAAGAGCCGGTGTGCTTCCGCCATCCCCAGTAATCCCACCGACTCTCGCTGAGAAGGTTAGCACTGAGGTGTCCATGAGCTTAGGCAAGCTCAATATGAACACCATGTAAGTCGAATTCCAACTCATCTTTTTTACTTTAATTCATATCATATCCTCTAGCCCCCAAGCATGAAGTTGGATAGATAATCCGGATTTATGCTTCCTTAGGATTCCAAAGAATGAACTAGTGTATCCCCCAAGGCTCGTGCTGATATTAGTAAAAATATTAGCCCAAGTCTTTAGTAGACATCTGACTCTGGGTATTCTGACTTACAGAAAGTTAATTCGTATAACCAGGAACTGTTGAAGAATATCTACAACAAGCGGAGAGAGATCAAAGCTCTCCGGCTTGAAAATGCTCAATTCAAAGTGTCAGGGGACGAGGCTGAAGGTAAACATTCCAGTCCTCAAACATTGCCTTTTATTTCATAATCGAATTTTTATTCAACTTTTGTTCTTTTGACTACAACACTGGTAAAGCAATCATGTGCTATGATTGAAGAAGCCGAAAACCTGAAGACCCTAGCGGTGGAGAACACCAACTTATGTCGGGAGCTAGACAAGCTAAATGCAGATCATGAACGGAGCATTTCTCAAGTTCTTGAATCCTCTTCCATGGCCACCGAAGAATGTGATCGAAAGATCATGGCCTAGGATCAAAGGATATCGGATATAAATGATGCTTTGTTCAGAGAGAAGGACATTACTGAGGCACTCCGGGCTGAACTCCAGAGCCTTCGAGAAGAGAAGACCAAAGTTGACGATGTCATCTTCAGTATAGTTCCCTTTTCTGAATTTCTGCCTTTTCCAACTTTTCGAATTCGGATATATTTTGCTTAACCCTTTGCATTATATGCGCAGATCCTTTGAATTTACTGGATTCAGCCTCCGCCTAGTCTCGCACTAGCCGGCTTACCCAAGTCGGCAATTTACTTCATGATTTCTGCCAATCCTTTGAGGATATTGGCGAAGTTCTCAAGGTTCCGGACATGCATAGAATGTCCATCTTTGAAGTGCGAGACAAGGCCAAGGAGATGCCCCAGCTCATCCAGGACTAGAACATGTCCTATGCGCGGACCGCGGCGCAGAACGCTCTCACCATGGTTATGAACCACCATGGAAGCATGGAAATATGGGAAGTAACCAGAGGGTATTCTACTGTGGATGAAGACGGACAGGAGCAGGACATCAAAGGAATCATGGACTCCTATGCCAGATATGGGTGCCATGTAGCCGACTTGACCAGCTACGACACTCCTTTCTTCACTCGCATAGAAACGCTGCCTCCGCCCGCCGAAGAAACTGGTGAAGTTTCCGACGACGAACAAACTATATCGGATTTGAACATCTCGGAAAGATATCGGGGCGAGGGCGATGTCTCCAGTGAGCCGACAGCTCCTACCTCTTCCCCTGCATCATAGATCATCAGAAAACTTTTTGTTATTCTGAAAACAATTCGGGTTGTAAATAAGTAGTATAATACTTTTGCTGGTGCTCAGTTTTACTATATCTATTTAGCACTTTTGGCTTTATAATTTTCGTGCCTGAAATTTTTACATAAGCACTTATGTTTTTTGTCTGTACTTATTGTTTATCTAGCTTTCCGCCTCATCCCTTTCGTGCGCCGGCCAACCTTCAGCACAGAACCTTTGCCGAGCAACAAAGCTCAATTTCTAAACTAGTTTAAACTCGGAAACAAAGACGGCTTCCAGTACCAACAATTCACTACTCGGAAAATGCCCGCATCCGGCAATCAGATAAATAACCAAAGTACAAACTGGAAAATTTAGAGTTATACCCGAAGGTAGCAATTTTAGAATCAGAAATCTAAATTAGAACAAACATGAGCATAAAGTACTTTCAAGTATTCTGGGATTTTCGACTGCGACATGATCAGATGGTAATATAAAACTTCTCAGTGAAAATGAGGTAACCAATACTTTATTTCTTATTGAACATGTACACATATATGATTACAAAGAAAGATAGACTAAGAACAAAAGGGATGTAGCTGAGCAATATTCCATGGTTTGTCTAATTCTTCTGGGTATGTACTGCCTCCAGCTCTCTTTCTTTTCTTAGTAGCAGGTCTTTCCTTGACTGGCCGCATTACAGTTAGATAGTAAGAACCATTGTGCAATACTCGGCTAACTAAAAAGGGCCCTTCCCATACTGGGGAAAGTTTGTGCTTTCTTTTCTGCATGAGCCAGAGAACCAAATCGCCCTTATTGAAAGACCGGTTTCTGACACTCTGGCTATGATACTTGCGTAACTTCTGCTGATAGGCTGTTGATCTCATCTCAGCAATGATGCGAACTTCTTCGACTAAGTCGAGACCATTTTGTTGAGAAATTTCGGCATCCTATTCAATATACGCGGCAACTCTACGACAAGTGTGAATAAAATCAATAGGAAGAACTGGTTCTGCACCATAGACCAAGAATAAAGGTGTGTATTCGGTTGACCTGTTCGGAGTTGTTCGCAAGCTCCATATTACAGAAGGTAATTCCTCTGCCCAAGCTCCCACAGCACATCGTAGTGGTGCTTCGAGTCTTGGTTTTAGGCCCTGTAGGATTAAACCATTTGCTCTTTCAACTTGTCCATTAGCCTGCGGATGTGCGACTGACGCAATGTCAAGCCGGATATTTTGTTCGTTGTAGAATTTGGCGAGCTCTCCCATAGAGAAGTTAATCTCATTGTCTATGATAATGCTATGCGGATAACGGTATCAAATTATAACATCCTCGACAAATCTTTTGGCTGTTACTCCATCACAACTGGTGACGGGTTTAGCCTCAATCCATTTTGTGAATTTATCCACCATCACTAAGAGATAAGTAAATCCACTTGGAGCCTATTCGAACGGTCCTACCATATCAAGCCCCCAGACCGCGAAAGGCCATGTTATAGGTATTGTTTGCACCTGATCAGCCGGAACGTGAGCTTGCTTGGCATACTTTTGGCAGCCTTTGCACGTTTTGACCAACCGTTCGGCATCTGCCTTTGCTGTAAGCCAGAAAAAACCGTGTCGGAAAGCTTTTGCCACTAGAGATTTGGCTACAACATGATGACCACAATCGCCTTCGTGGATTTCTCGTAATATTTCCACTCCTTAATCCGGAGATACATAGTGCTAAAAGACCCCAAACACGCTCCGCTTATAGAGCTCACCACTAATTATAGTATAGGCTTTTGATCGTCGGACAATCTACCGTCTCAGAACTTCGTCTTCGGGTAATTTGCCATCTACCAAGTGGTCAAGGTAGGGTTGAGTCCAGCTTGGAATTACAGCCAGAACTGCTACTAAAGGTGAGTCGGATTTGGTCGGATATTCCTCGTCTACTCCTTCTATGGAGGGAACTTTGAGGTGCTCTAAAAAGCACCATCCGAAACCTTTTTCTATGCAGAGCCTATATGAGATAGTGCATCTGCTTCCGCATTTTCTATTCGAGGGATGTGTTGAACCTCAAACCCTTCAAACGATTTAGATAGTTCATCCACGACAGCTCTATATGCTGCCATGTGTTTATTCGCATTACAGATATCCGAGACTTGTTGGGTAACAAGATCCGAATCTCCATAACACATCAAACGCCAGATGCCGATATCTTTAGCAGTCTGGATTCCATGCAGTAGTGCTTCATACTCAGCAATGTTATTCGTCGTCGTGAAGTGGATCTGCAACACATAAAAAAGTTTGTCTCCTTGGGGTGACTTGAGCACCATGCCAGCCCCCAAGCGCTTTAGACCCGTCAAAATGTAAGGTCCAGTATTCTGACTCTGGCAGGGTCATATTCTCTGTTATCTCTTTCCAGTCAGCAACAAAGTCAGCAAGGATTTGGGATTTAATTGATGTACGGGGTTTATACTCAATGTCAAAAGCTGATGGCTCTATGCCCCATTTTGCGACGCGTCCTGTAGCATCGTTGTTGTTGATTATATCTCTCATGGGAGTTGTGCTTACCATAGTAATGGGATGTTCCTGAAAATAATGCCGTAACTTATGAGATGCAAAAAGCATACCATAAGCCAGCTTTTGATAGTGCAGATACCGCTGTTTTGATTCAGTTAGGACCTCGCTAAGATAATAAGTCGGACGCTGCACCAGGTGTTCCTGATTTTCCTGTGGTCTCTCCACCACCATGACGACACTGACGACTCTGTTTGTCGTAGCGAGATAGAGTAACATCGGTTCCCGTGGTTCCGGTGCTGCAAGGATAGGAGAAGATGAGAGTATTGCTTTCAGGTCTTGTAGTGCAGATTCAGCTTTGTCAGTCCAAACGAACTTTTTGGTCTTTTTCAGGAGCTTGTAGAGTGGTGCGGCTCTTTCACCGAGCCGGCTTACAAACCGACTGGCCACAGCAATGCAACCAGTTAGTCTTTGAATGTCCTTCAGGCGAGTTGGCCTGGAAATATTGAGTATAGCCTTAATCTTATCTTGGTTCACCTCTATGCCTCTTTGAGACACGATAAAACCTAACAATTTTCCGGCTGGTATTCCAAAGAAGCATTTCTTAGGATTAAGCATTATGTTGTATTTTCGTAGATTGGCAAACGTTTCCTCCAAGTCGGAAATTAGAGTTTCCTTCTTTTTGGACATCACCGCGATGTCATCCACATATGCATGTACATTGTGTCCGATTTGGTCGTGGAGGCAATCTTTGCATAGTCTTATTTAGTCGTAGCTCCTGCATTCTTGAGCCCAAAGGGCATCGTAACAAAACAGAAGGTTCCGAAGGGGGTTATGAATGAAGTTTTGACTTTGTCTGATTCCTTCATCCGGATTTGGTGATAACCGGAGTATGTGTCGAGAAAACATAGGAGTTCCGAGCCTACCATAGAATCGATAACTTGATCAATTCTAGGAAGAGCGAACGGATCTTTGGGACAAGCCTTGTTCAAGGCAGTATAGTTAACATACATCCTTAAATCGGTGGTGTCCTTCTTAGGGACCATTACAGGATTGGCTGACCATTCAGTGTGGATGGCCTCTTCTATGAATCCGGCTAACTCGACTCAGGCTAGTTCCTTAGCTATTGCCTTACGCTTTTCATCGCCGAAACATCGTAGGGACTGTTTGACGGGTTTAGCATTCGGGTGTACATTTAGAGAGTGCTCGACAAGTTCCCTAGGTACTCCGGTCATGTCAGATGGCTGCCATGCGAAGATATCTTGATTTGCTTGGAGGAACTTGACGAGGGCGCTTTCCTATGCGTTATCTAGGCCTACACCTATCCGGGTCACCTTGGAGGGGTCATCATCATTCAACATCATCTTCTTCGTCTCTTTAGATGCCTTGAACTCCAGATTTAGCTTTGTCACCTCCTTCTTTATCGCGGGCATCTCGGACGGATCAATGCTCTTCTTGATCTCCTGGTACTCCTGGGCGTGCAACACGGCTTCAGCAAAGGGGACATTTCCGTCCTCACACTCTCGCACCTTCTTCAGGTCTCCCCTGATGGTGATCACGCCTTTGGGACCTGGAATTTTCATCATATTATAAATGTAACACGGATGAGCCATAAAAGCCCAGTAAGCCGAACGTCCGAATATAGCATGGTACGCGCTCTTGAACGGGACCACTTCAAAGGAAAGTGCCTCCGTCCGATAGTTCTTTGGAGTTCCAAAGGTAACATCCAAAGTGATTTCTCCTAGGGAATTTGCTTGTCTTCCTGGGACAACTCCGTGAAAGATCACAGAGATGTGGTTCAGCCGGGTCTCCGAGATCCGCATCCAGTGTAGCGTTTCGACATACAGAATATTAATGTTGTTGCCACCGTCCATGAGAGTCTTGGAGAAACCATAGCCATCAATAAGTGGGTTGACGACTAAGGCGTATTTTCCTTGCATGTGCAACTTAGGCGGATGATCAGCACGGTCAAAGGTGATTGCCACTTCCGACCAGACCAGGAATTGTGGGACAGCTATAATAGTTGCATTGAGCTCATGCAGAACTGCTTTCTTGACCTTAGCTAGTTGAGATCCAGGGAAGGTGACATAAGTGTATTTCTTTGTTCAGAAGTTTTTCTTTCCCTTCGGCTTGGGATTTGAAGGGTCAGCTTCCTCCATGTCGGAATCTTCCTTGGTCTCTTTCTCTTTTTCGAGATTCTTCTTTCCCTTCTTCCGCTTAGCCATGTAGCCAGCGGTATCGTCTTTCTTGATGTCGTCATTGAAACGACACATGGTGTTTGTGTGAGATGAGCCCCCACTGGCATCTAAGTGATGCACACATGGGTTGTTGGCAATGGCGGCCCAGGAATAGGTTTTGCCAGGTTGCTGGTCTCCTCTGCCCTGGACTCTTGATGTCCCACGACCGCGTCCGCAGCCACCGCCGCGCCCTCATCGTCCTCTATACCCAAAATTAGCATTTACCACTATCGTTTCCGCATTGGGTTTTTCTTCCGAGGTGTTCTTGCGCTTCTGAGCTTGCTGCTTTGGTTGTTTTGCCGACTGTGGCACAGCTAGGGTGTTGAGTAATCCCTCTGCATTGTCGTGAGCATTTGCATACTTGCTCGCTGTTTCTATCATCTCTCCCAAATCAGTAACCTTGTCACAGTTCAAGCGATGACATAGTAAACCAATTGGGAGTCCTGCAATGAAAGCTTTAATTGTTGTTTGGTCATTTACTCCTTCACAACAGTTCTTGGTCTCGATCCATCGTCCGAGGTAATCTCGGCAAGTTTCTCGGGCTTTCTGGGTGCAACGTTGTAGGTGTCCTACCGTACAGGGCCTCTGATATGTGCCTTCGAAATTCTGAAAGAACGCGCTTTGCATGTCATACCAGTTGTGGATGGTGTTCTCTGCAAGTTCATTGAGCCATGATCGTGACATCTTCCGCAGCATAATTGGGAGATATCGGGTTGCGACCAAGCTGTTTCTGCCTTTGGCGATGTAGCAAGCCTGGAAAAAATCCTGGAGCCAGGTATCTGGTCGGGCCACACCATCATAGGATTGGATGTGTCTTGAGATAGCAAATCCTTCCTGGAGGTGTGTTTGTCGAATTCGTGGTCCGAAGCATTTTGGGCCCATGCACTACAAGGAATCTGGCTATATATGACTCTCTATTTTCATCACAAAATCGTCACAATAGTCCGTTTATGACGATTCTATGACGATTTTGAGATCGTCGAAAGCTGGGCGTCGCAAATGAACTATAACGACCATTTTAGTGAAATTGTCATAACCGTCTATGACGATATTGGATCGTCATAACCATTATGATGATCTGATATTGTCATGGGCAAACTGGCCTCGCCATGTCAGATCCTATGTGGCTAAACCTACGTGGCACATAATCAGCCCGGTCCATTTCTGTCATTTGTATGGGCCAAGCCCAATAATGTGGTCCATCAAATTTTCTGTAAAACTCGGTTCATTACTTTGGCCTAGCCCAACATTTCAGGATTTTCTACATTCAGGGCTTTGGCATTTTTAAGGTCCATTTCTTTTTCATTTTCAACCATTTACTTAAAAACATGGTTTGAATTAGAAAAAAATAGCAAATGAATAACAAAAATGACAACAACACCAAATATAGGTCCAATATTGTCTCCCATTTTGGTTATATATATGTATGTCCAAAATTATAATCAGGCATGAAGTAGGAGGTTATTATTTATTCTATTACAACACTTGATTGCATTTGTACATTCATTCTTTTACAGACATTGCATGCCTCCTTGATATGTACTGGGACTCTATGAACTGTATTGTAAGTTACACAAATAGGATTAATACAACAATGACATGAACCTCACAAATAGTATCTAAACACATAATTCACCAGGAGCTGCATATCCTATCATCATTCCAACAATAAGGGAAGACATGAACACACCAGGGGTAGCAGGTAGGACATAAGTACTCACCCGGATCCCTGGTTATAGAGGTTGAGGAAGACAGCAAGGCACTCGACGAAAGGCTAGAGGCAGGTGAGCACAATCTTCTGATGTTTGGTGCCATGGCAGTGATGGCGACCTAAGGTACTGCTGTCCTAGGAGCACGGTGTGGAGCCAAAAGAGTAGAATAATTATTGAAGTAGGCATTTGGTAAAATCTGCAGAAAAAGAAAGCTAACTCAAAAGGAAGAACTAGAACCACACACCATGAAACATACAAAAAGAGACTTCATAAATAAGCAATTTTTTAACATTACCATGCTTAACTAATAGTAATGAGCTAGAACATCATAAACATTAGATTTTTGTTCTTGGAGTCCTAGCAAACAAACAAGGGTGCATAAACTACAGTGAACTATCAAAAAAATTACCATGCAGCCAATATCATGAACAACTACAACTCTTTTTAGTACAATATGAACAACTATATATGTAACCTTATGTGCCATAGTAATCTAGTACAATGTACCTGCAGCAGCTCACCCATAGCACAACAAATACACTCATACTAAATAGTTTGTCCTAGGCATGATACATCCTAGCAGCAGTGAATCAACAATACTAGGTCTATAACAATCCATAAAGGCATCAATGCCTCCAATTTTATTTTATTGCGATGAAAGAGAGCTTTATTACTCAAAAGGAACTATCCATTACTCAATTGGCATAGTAGCAACACCATGTACACATATAAGAAACACCTAGTGAACTCCACCAAACACAATCATGAACAACCAGACCCGACCCTGGCTTCGCGGGTCTCCCTCCAATCACTTGACCGGAAGAACGAAATTAAGAGCAAACAATGGTAAAAGCAGTAGCTTTTTCAGGGAATATCCTAAACGCTCATGTGCAATATAACAATCAGTTTCCATAATGTAAATCAAGCTAAAACAGAGCAAAAACTAGATAGTGAAATATACCAGTCCTCTTAATTGTTACAGCGCATTAGAGGGCCAGTAAAATAGTGCACCATCTATGCTTGCTTCAAACTAGTGTCTATTTCAGGGTTTCAAAACACAGTTAAAATGTACACTGATTGAAAACACACTACTTCAGAAGCCATACATATTTACACAAGATTCTAGCATTCCTACAAAAAGATTGACATGCAGGTTTGATATCAACAGGTCATAGCAGTTCAACTACACGGATACTATCTCAACCATCATCAGTTTAAACACTAACTAAAGCACAAGTACATTAATAAACCCCAAAAAAAAACCAAAATAATGTGCAGCATGAGAAATAATGTGTTGCTCTTCTTGTTGTTGTTTACCTGGACGGCCGTAGAACCAGCTATAGTAGGAGGTTTGCTCGATGTAGTGGAAGTTTGTACTAGTGGGCATGCACCCGGGATGCGCCCAGGTGAGATGCTCCACAGATGCAGGAGGCGGCAGAAGGCTGGTAGTCAGGAGTGGAGGACTCCATCCTCCACGGGGATGAGGACAACATGCTCCTCCACTAGGACGAGGAGATTGGGGGCGGCACTGGCTCCACGGTGTTGCCTTTCCTTCTTTGGTGCCTGCGAGGTGAAACAAGCGAGAGATGGGTTCAGCGTCTACAAGGTCAAGCAAGTGATGGGCAGAGAAGTGGAGTAGAGGAGGACGCCCGACGGGATCTGGGAAGGAGGAGGAGAGCAGGGGCTAGAGGGAGCCACGCAGTAGGAGAGGCGGGACGCTACCTTGGCGAGCAGGTGAGTGAGGTTGCCGAGGGGAGGAGGCTCCAGAGTGGTCGCCACTTCCACAGCGTGCGAGGATTCCATCCACGTCGCCCTCCGTCGCCCATCATCGCCCACGTAGAGCAGCGGGAGCCAGCATGCCTCGATGCCATCCACGTCATTCGCATCGGCGGAGATCGGTGATGTGCTAGGGGAGGAGAGCGATTTAGGAAGAGGTTGTGGTGCTAGGGGAGCCAGGGGCAAACAGAGATGGCGTTCTCTAGATGGGATCAGGAGCGATGGGGTGGGGGTGGCGGCGGACAGATGAGGGAGTGGTCTGCGCGGCCCGTTTGTGACTAGGGTTTGGATGGGTCGTGGGTCTCCCGCTGGTGGACTGAGGGTTCATTCTAGACCGTCCAATCGAGTGGACGACTAGGATTTGTTTCAGTGGGTGATCCGTGGTAGCCTAATTTCTGCATTTTGATTGGTTGGATAAGATTGTCCATTGGCCTAGTTGTTAAAATGATTTCGGGCCAAACGACCAATGTTATGGCTAGAATCGCGGCATAGTTTGTGATATTGTTCCCATATTGTGCACATATATGTATCATTAGATGGCGAACAATGTTTCAGGAGGAAGTTTTCCTTTTCGTCGCACGGAAATACCATTTTCCATTTTCCGAGCGCCAAAAACGGGTCGTTTTGTGAAGCAACTACCAAATGAAAGTTTCAAAATGCTACAATCCCATTTTTCAAAAATAATAGGACACCTTACATGGACAAATGTTCCAACCGGGGTATCTCAAACCTTTCCGTACACCTCTGGCAAAAAAGAAAAATACCTGCCGAATCGGTAGGAAGTGGGTCTGATTTGAACTATAGGTATATTATCTGATGCCCATAATTTTTTGAAAAAATGATTTTTAGACTCACAATATGCTATTTCTTCAGATATCGAATGCAAGTTTAGACAGGCTCAGATCCTAGCTAAGAACCTTCATGCCCGCTGTTTTGACCATAGTTTGAAACAGACATAAAAAATTCAGAAACGGTCCGATCAATGCAAATCCTTCGCGTGGTGTCTTAGTATGTGACGTAGTTTCAATGAAAATACCAAACTTGGTAAATTGCAAGTGTCTCAAAAAAACCTTCTAAAAAATGACCTATCATGTTTCAGGTTTCATGGCTTTCGGGCCAAACGACCAATGTTATTGCTAGAATCGTGGCATAGTGTGTGATACTGTTCCCATATTATGCACACATATCTATCATGGGATGGCAAACAATGTTCCAGGAGAAAGTTTTCCTTTTCATTGCACGGAAATACCATTTTCCGAGCGCCAAAAACTAGTGGTTTTGTGAAGCAACTACCAAATAAAAGTTTCAAAATGCTACCATCCCATTTTTCAAAAATAATAGGCCACCTTACATAGACAAATGTCCCAACCTGGATAACTCAAACCTTTCCCGTACACCCCTAGGGAAAAAGACAAAATCATGCCGAATCGGTAGGAAGTGGGTCCGATTTGAACTACATGTACATGCCCATGATTTTTTGAAAAAATGATTTTTAGACTCACAATATGATATTTCTTCAGATATCCAATGCAAGTTTAGACAGGCTCAGACCCTAGCTAAGAACCTTCATGCCTGTCTTTTTGACCATAGTTTGTAACAGACATAAAAAATTCAAAAACGGTCCGATCAATGCAAATACTTTCGCGTGGTGTCTTATTATTTGACGTAGTTTCAATGAAAAATACCAGACTTGGTAAATTGCAAGTGTCTCAAAAAACCTTCTCAAAAATGACCTATTATGTTTGAGGTTTCATGGCTTTCGGGCCAAACGACCAATGTTATGGCTAGAATCGTGGCATAGTTTGTGATACTATTCCCATATTATGCACACATGTGTATCATGGGATGGCGAACAATGTTCCAGAGGAAGTTTTCCTTTTGGTCGCACGGAAATACCATTTTCCATTTTTCGAGCGCCAAAAACTGGTCGTTTTGTGAAGCAACTACCAAATGAAAGTTTCAAAATGCTACCATCCTATTTTTCAAAAATAATAGGCCACCTTACAGGGACAAATGTCCCAACCGGGGTATCTCAAACCTTTTCCATACACCCCTGGCAAAAAAGACAAAATCATGCCGAATCGGTAGGAAGTGGGTCTGATTTGAACTACAGGTACATTATCTGATGCCCATGATTTCGAAAAAATGATTTTTTAGACTCACAATATGCTATTTCTTCAGATATCCAATGCAAGTTTAGAGAGGCTCGTACCCTAGCTAAGAACCTTCATGCTCGCCATTTTGACCATAGTTTGAAACGGGCATAAAAAATTCAAAACCGGTCCGATCAATGCAAATACATCGTGTGATGTCTTATTATGTGACGTAGTTTCAATGAAAAATATCAGACTTGGTAAATTGCAAGTGTCTCAAAAAAACCTTCTGAAAAATGACCTATCATGTTTGAGGTTTCATGGCTTTCGGGCCAAACGACCAATGTTATGGCAAGAATCGCGGCATAGTTTGTGATACTATTCCCATATTATGCACACATATGTATCATGATGGCGAACAATGTTCCAGGAGGGAGTTTTCCTTTTCGTCGCACGGAAATACCATTTTCCATTTTCCGAGCGCCAAAAACTGGCCGTTTTGTGAAGCAACTACCAAATCAAAGTTTCAAAATGCTACCATTCTATTTAAAAAAAATAATAGGCCATCTTACATGGACAAATGTCCTAACCGGGGTATCTCAAACCTTATAGAAAGGCCATTTTCCATTTTGCGAGCACCAAAAACGGGGCGTTTTGTGAAGCAACCACCAAATGGCTAATTCAAAATGGTACCACCCCTTTTTTTTAAATAAGACAACCTTGCATGGACAATGTCCCAACCGAGGATCTCAAACATTTCTGTCACCCTTGATGAAAAAGATAAATTACTGCCGAATCGGTAGGAAACGGGTCAGATTTGAACTATAGGTACATGATATGATGCTCATGATTTTAAAAAAAATCATTTTTAGACTCACAATATGTTATTTTATTAGAGATCCAATGCAAGTGTAGCGAGGCTCGACCCCTATGTTGTTTTGAATCAAAACCCTAATTTCAAAATCATATTTCGAATTATGATTGTCCCTACTATGGAGTAATATGGGATTGGTATATCCACTATTATTAAATAATCAAAGCATTGCTAATTATCAACCTAAAATGATCTACTGAATTATATAATAATTTAGAGATAAAAATTAATTCATTTGAACTTTTTATAAAAAAGATACGAAAGAATTAAGAAAACAGAAAAAGAAAACAAGAAAAAAACTTCCTAACTGGACTAGCAGACCTATCGCGCCCAGGGTTAATGCCGGCCTAAGAGTACACGGCAGCCCGCATCCCTTTGTACACTGCAAAAATCTTTAAAGGAAAAAAATGTGGATAATAGGAGGAAGTTGTGTTCCTTCGAGGCCCAGGCCCAACAGACAAATGTGGTGTTAATAACGTGTGGGCACGGTATTATGACACGAACGATGCTATGGTGCGGTATTTGGCTTTGAAAGAGGTTCCGCTAGGGTCGCGGGTTCGAACCCCCCTTGACTCATCTTTTTGTCCATTATTTCCCTATATAAAGTCGCTGTGTTAGTTTAACATGTTATATAGTTGTATATTCGTATGGACACACATATACACAAAAAGTTACACATAGACATGACACGTAGGAACAAATGCTGATATGGTTGACTACTCATTTTCATGTATCACGTTTTAGACACTATGATGATTTAAATTGGTCGTAATTGGTTACAAATAATGATCTAATCTGTATTGTGTAGATTATGACGATTTCATATGATAAAACTACGACGATTTTGACAGAAACGTCGTAATTCTATGGAATTTTGATCTCTCTAAACAGCTTATGACCATTTTGTGCGAAATCGTCATAGATCTATGACGTTTTCATTTCACGTCACTATGAGAAGGTCACAAGTTAACACATTTCTTGTAATGACGTATATATCATCGGTTTCGTAGCATCGCGCCTTTATGTTGGAATTAATCCGGTGTCTCGTGTGACTTGGTGACAGAGATCGTCGTCCTGATTGATGGTTATGGCTGTGGTGCCTTGGAGACGGACTTTAACTTCTGCCACCACCTCCTCCACCACGACACCCTCCTTGGCCTCCCTAGGAGCCGTTGTGATGGCTACTTGGTGGAGAAGGTGGATTGTTTCCAGCTGATCACCGGTCTCCGTCCGGAGCGTCATTATTCCGGTTCCGAGGAGGGTCTTCATTGCGATGAGCCTCCTGCCGGCTTGACCCGGCACGGTGTCCGTTGTTCCTTCATCTGTCATTCCCATCGCGATGGGGCTCATCTAGACGGCTTGTATGTCTAGGAGGTGGCATTCTTAGGCGATCCTTCTCCCGATGTTTCTCTCTGTCTTCTTCCCTGCGATCATTTGACTCTCGCCGGGGAGGATTTCTCGGATACAGTGTAGCAATTGCTTCTTGCTTCGTGGCTAGGGCAATGTTGTGCCAGTCACGTGCAGCTATGTGGTGCTGCCCTGGAGATCCGGTTCATGAGTGGCTGTCTTCCCGACGGTCGGAACGGCGATGCTACTCCGGAACCAGTTGGGGTCTTATGTCATTCCAGGCCGGATCCGTGTAGAATTGGTCGGATTGAGAGACTAGTTTTCCGCTACCGGACTTTGCGACCTTCTATTGCTCCAGACCCTTGGTGAGTAGCTTAATGCCCAATCGGACTTGTTCTAGGCCTAGGTTATTTGCTAGGATATCTCGGGCTGCAACGGTGTTCTGTACTAGTGTTGGGTACACCAGATCTCCACTACTGTCGAGTCGTGGCATCCCCGGATCTCCCTCAAAGAGAACCTTGCGTACTTTCGGAAATTTGTTGGCCCGTACGTGGCTTTTCCGGATCTTCTGATGTTGCAGAGAGATGAGCTTCTCCGCAGTAGCCATGCACTGCTTCTCTTCCTCGATGTTTTTGGCTTCATCCAAGAGTACTTGGCGACGCGCTTCTAGGGCCTGGGCCCTTTCTTCCAATTCCATAGTAGTGAGTTCTGCCGCAGTAGGGATAGGTGTAGTTAATGCAACATCGATGAGTTTATGGGCTCCTGCGGTGACCACGTGTCCATCCACCGAAGATTCTTTGGGCTCGTATGGGATTAAAGCTCCATCCGAGTCTTCCTCTTACTCCTCGGCAACCACTTCCTCCGCTGGAGGATCTTTTGTCGGGGTCTTGTTCTTCTTCTTTGCCTTCTTGGCAACGCCGGTAGAAAAGACGGCTTTGGGTCTGTTTCCCGAAGTCAAGCTCTGAGCGGTACTTTTGGACATCTGGACGTCGGTATTATCTTCGAGATCCATGTCATCCTGCGCTTTGGGAGAGTTTTCTACGGATCCTTCATCCATGGCTTCTCCTTCTTCTACAGCTTTGGAGTTGAACTCCTCTTCATATTCCACGGAGAACTTTCGGAAATCCGTCAATGTCATCGAGTCATCCGAAGATGCGGGTAAGTCGGTGTTTGTTCCGATTGCCTCCAACACTGAGTCTTTGTTGTCACAAGCATCGGCAAAGCCGGATCCAGATCCAACATACCTGAAAAAGTGCGACGTGTGAGTCCTAAGGTAGTTGCGGCTTTCCTCGTGGGCTTCCTCGAAAATCGTGATGGTCTCGAGAACTTCATCCACGTTTGCGCCTTGTAGCACCATGCGCCTCAATGTATGCCTCAGGAAGGGTTGGTCTGTTCTGGCGTTAGCAGAGCCAAAACCAAGGTTGTTGTCCTGCTCCTCCTAGATTTCAACCTCTGCAGGCAGATCGATCTGGGATTCGGCCTCGCTAGGGACATCCACTCTAGATTCGACTTGAGCCGCAAGATCCGCTTTAGGTTCGGCTTTCTCCACTATCTCCGCAACGGGTGCGGGCCAGGTGGGATTAGGGTTTTTTGAGATCCAGAACTCTGCCGCCTCTACGAACAAAGTGGACCCAGAGATTTCTTCTGCCTCTATCATCACCGCTAGGGTGGGTGGGATAGGTTTAGCAAAACTGATGTACACATCGATCTCGCCAAAAGACATGATGGTGTAAGCAGTCACGGCCTCCCTAGCTGGAATCCAAGTCTCATCGAGAACGATGAGAGAGACATCGCTGGCATAGAGGACACGACCGACGGCGATGGTTTCACCAATTCCAATTCTTGCAGATTCCGCTCGGAATGCAGATCCGAAGCTCACTTGCCCCATGGTGGGCACCAACTATCATCGGATTAATGACGGGTACGCCATGAGGGGGTCCTCGAGGCATGTGGAAAAGAGGGGTGTGAGACGTACTGTGTTCTGGGACGGTGAGCACACAAGTTTACCCAGGTTCGAATCCGCCAGCTTTGGACGGATCCTACTCCTGCTAGCAATCCAGTAATACGGCAGATCCGGAATATGGGTTACAAGGGTTTCACATGTGCGAGTTGAGATTGTATACTATTGTGAGGGGTGCCTTAAAGGCTCTCCCTAGGTTAGCTTATATAGATATCTAGCCTAGGGTTTACAGTAGAGACCTATCCGGCTAAAACTAAGAGTCGGTTACAGAGTACATCTTGAACTACAAGTAACACTACATGCCTATGTCGGTAATCCTTCTGGGCCTTCCTGTAGCCAGATTGGGCTCCGTCTCTTCTTCCTAACTAGGCCACCCATGAAGCAAACCTCTAACCCGAAATGGGCAACCCTAGTCAGTGAGGCATAGTGAGGATACCCGGAAAGTATATCCCCAACACTCGAGATAATTGAAACTCCATTCATAGGCCAAAAGGGAACGGGTGACTAACTTATTGGAAATTGTGCATATTGATGTATATAGTCCATTATATGTAGCCATGTGCGGTGGATCTTTTGACTTCATATGTTTTCTCCGGAAATTTGAGTGAATATATCTGTATATTTACTTAATAAGGAAGAAGTATGAAATATTTGATATTTGTTCAAAGACTTTCAAGATGAAGTGGAAATCATTGTAACGAGAAAATGAAGAATTTATGATTCGATCATAAAGGATGATATTTGAGTTACATGTTTAGCAAAACACCTAAGATTTGAGGAATTGTTCCATGGATTTGCATTTTTCGATAAACCATGGGAGTATGGTATGTTCGAGAGATGAAATCGAACCTTGTTTTACATGGTAAGATCAAAGGTGTCATTTATAAAACTGTCATTATGTTTTAAGGATTAAATCTTTAGAGACTACCGCTTTTAAACTGAAAAGAGCACCATCGTGATCCATTGAAAGGACACCATAAAGGTTATGGTTTGGGATAAAACCCGGGTTGTCTTTTCTTAAATTTTGGTATGTTATGCATAAGTAAAATGTTTACAACCAAAGTCGATTAAGCACGTCTTTGTAGGTGATACGTCCATTTTTCATCACTATTCTATGTCTTAATTCACTATTATTCATTCATATATTTCATATTGAGAGGTGATACTTATGTTATTTCATCTATTTTTGCATGGTTGATGACTTTTAGAGCATGGACATTGCAGTCGGGATTCGATGGAAAAGGTGCTGTTTGGAGGCAAAATTCGCGAAGATCAGAAAATCCGGGAAAATATACGAAAAATCCTATTTTTCCAGAAGACTAAGGATGCCAGAAGATGGAGTGGAGGTGGGCCATAGGGGGCCCACACCACCCCATGGCGCGGGCAGGCCTAGGCCGCGCTTGGAGGTGGTGTGGCCACCCTGGCCCACTCCAGCCTCTCTCCTCTGGTGTATGTCATCCCCACGAAACCCTAAGACTCTGGGAGCGACCACAGAAAGATTTCGGCGCCTCTGTGGGGCAGAAAACACCGAGAGACAAAGATCTCTCTGGTGGACAGATTTCTGCCGGGGGAATTCCTTCCTGGAGAGGGAAGATCGTTGCCATCAACACCACCATCAAGCTGAACTTCATCGGGATCATCATCACCATCATCACCACCATCATCACCATCATCACCATCTCCATATTGCTGTAACAATTGTGTTGAATCTTGCATAGTTCATAGGGGAAACTTTCCCAGCGTTGATTACTCTTTGTAGTTGATGCTATTGAGTGAAGCATTGAATTATTGTTTATGTTCAGATTTTTATACATCATTATTCCATCTCTGATCATGATCCATATGATGTCTTGTGAGTAGTTCGTTTTGTTCTTGAGGACATGGGAGAAGTATTGTCGTTAGTAGTGGAGTTGCGTTGAGAAAGATTCAATAGATTATTATTTAAGTTGTGGTGTACTTCTTCTAGTGGTGTCATGTGAACGTCGACTACATGACACTTCACCTATATGGGCCTAGGGGAATGCATTGTGTATTTGGCTACTAATCGTAGGGGTTGCCGGAGTGACAGAAACCTGAACCCCCGTTAGGAAACCATTGCGCAAGGGACGTAAGGGTATTGGAGTTTAAAGTTGTGGTTAGGTTTCTACCTTAATTACTTTCTTGTACTTACGGATGTTTGCAAGTGGTATAATCACAAGTATGTATTAGTCTTGGATGGGGCAGTACATTAGCACAGGTTCACCCACACAACACTTAGCAAGCTAAAGAAGATTAATCGACTATATGAAGCGAAAGCACTTGACAGTCTTCCCATGTGTCCTCGAGAACGTTTGGTCATCTATAGAAATACAACCAGCTTGTCCTTTGCTGCATAAAGGATTGGGCCACTTGCTGCATTTATTCCTACTGTCTTTTATTTACTCGTACTTTGTTTACTTGCTTTATCAAAAAACCCTTAAAATCCGTTTCTAAGTATTTGCAGAGAATTCCTGATCCATACCACTAGCCAGCACCTTCTGCTCCTCGTTGGGTTCGACACTCTTACTTATCAAAAATACTGCGATACACCCCTATACTTGTGGGTCATCAAGACTATTTTCTGGCGCCGTTGCCGGGGAGTGAAGCGCTATTTGAGAGTGGAACTGGTAAAGGAAACTTCTACTGTGAGTATTGTTTACTTCTGCTAGTTGCTTTATTTTCGTTATGGATAATTCGCTGAGTTTCTTATTTGGTAATGCTACTACCACTGCTAAGGTAGTAGATAAGCCACCACCTGCTGAGAATGATGTTTTCAAAATACCTACAAGAATTATTGATCGAGTTATGGATAACTATTATGTTGGGGATGGAACTGTCCATCCCGGTGATCATTTACTTTTTATACACAAATTATGCGGGTTGTTCAAGTGTGCAGGTATTACTACAGATCAAGTTAAGAAGAAGTTATTCTCATTATCACTGAAAGGAAGAGCTGGGGAATGGTATAAGCTACTGAAGAATGGTCAAGCTCTGGAATGGGAGGAAATAGTGCCTCTCTTTTATTCAAAGTTTTATCCTCCTAGTGAGATTCATAAAGATCGGAATCAAATATACAACTTTTGGCCTCTTGATGGAGAGAGTACAGCTCAAGCTTGGGGGAGATTGAAGTTACTAATGCTCAAATGTCCCATTTATGAGCTCCCTAACAATATTATTATCAACAACTTTTATGCAAGGCTACCTCAACATGACAAAGATTTATTGGATGCTCTTGTGCTGGATCATTCACTCGTATGGAAGAAGAAGCTAAATGGGACCTTCTAGACCGTATTCAGGACAATGTTGAAGCTTGGGAAAATGACAAAGGTAGAAAGTCAGGTATAAATTATGATTATGAATGCATTGAATCTTTTATGGGAACTGATGACTTTCAAAATATTAGTAATATTTATGGTCTTGATTTGCAAGTTATTACGAATTGCTTTAGAGCTTTTGCTTCCTATATCGAAATTCCAAAAAGGGGATGTAACAAATACCATGCACCTTACAAACATAATGTTGACTATGCTCCTATTGGAAGTGCTGAGTATTGCATTATTGATCCCATCTTACCCGAACCTTATATCGAGAAGATTCCCTTCCCCGAAAAGGTAAAGGACCATCCTATGATAACTAATGTAATCACCAAAAGTGAAAAAAGAACTATAAAACCTGATGAACAAATAAACATTGAACCTGTGGTAGCAATTGTGAAAGACCTTGTCACTAAAAGCGTAGAAGATGGGCACATAGTCTTTTGTGAGGATGCTTCTAATATTGTTTCACATCCCAATATAACTAAAAAGACTAGTGTTCCTGTGCTTTCTGTTAGAATTGGTGATCATTGTTATTATGGTTTATGTGATATTGGTGCAAGTTCTAGTGTTATTCCTTCTGAGCTTTACAGAGAAATTATGCATGAAATCAGTGCTTGCGAGTTGGAAGAGATTGATGTGGTTATTCACCTTCCTAATAGAGAGACCATCTCTCCAACTGGTATTGTACGAGACATGGAAGTTCTTTGTGGTAAGATTAAGTACCCTGCTGATTTTCTAGTACTTGGTTCGGCTGCTAGTAAAACCTACCCTATCATTTTTGGTAGACCTTTCTTAAGTACTTGTGGAGCTATTATTGATTGCAAGAGGGAGAAAATCTTGACTAAGTTCGATGGGGAATCTTATGAGTCTAATTTTTCGAAATTTGCTAAAGAACCTTGCGAAGAGGAAACCCATAATGAGGCTTTTAGGGTTGAACAACTTGCTTCTATTTCTCTTGCTCCTAACAATGCTTTGCAGCAATTTATGGAAGATCATGAAAGTGAAATCTTCATGGAAGAAAGGAATGAGATTGACAGGATTCTCCGTGATCAACCTATGATGCTTAAGCACGACTTGCATGTAGAAGACTTGGGTACCACGATGCCACCTAAAAAGGATCCTGTTTTCGATCTAAAACCTCTCCTTGATGATCTTAAATATGCTTATATTGATGATAAAAATATATATCCTGTTATTGTTAGTGCTAAACTTTCAGGGAAGGAAGAAGAAAGGTTATTGGAAGTTTTGAGGAAACATCGAGGAGCTATGGGCTATACTCTGGATGATTTAAAAGGGATTTCACCTACTATATGTCAGCACTCTATCAACATAGAACCAGATGCGAAGCCGGTAGTGGAGCACCAACGACGTTTAAATCCTAGGATGAAGGAAGTGGTAAGGAATGAGGTATTGAAACTCCTTGATGCTGGTATTATTTACCCTATTGCTGATAGTGAATGGGTTAGTCCTGTTCATTATGTTCCTAAAAAGGGAGGTATTACCATTGTCCCTAATGATAATGATGAGCTTATTCCTCAAAGAACAGTGGTAGGCTATAGGATGTGCATTGATTTTAGGAAAGTCAATAAAGTTACTAAGAAAGATCACTACCCGCTTCCTTTTATTGATCAAATGTTGGAAAGGTTGTCTAAAAAGACCCATTTTTGTTTTCTTGATGGTTATTCTGGTTTCTCTCAAATTGCTGTTAAACAACAAGATCAAGAAAGAACTACTTTCACTTGCCCTTATGGAACTTATGCTTATAGACGTATGCCTTTTGGTTTATGTAATGCTCCTGCTACTTTCCAAAGGTGCATGTCTGCTATCTTTCATGGTTTTTGTGAGGAGATTGTAGAAGTGTTCATGGATGACTTTTCTGTCTATGGAACTTCTTTTGATAATTGTCTGCACAACCTTGATAAAGTTTTGCAGAGATGTGAAGAAACTAATCTTGTTCTTAATTGGGAGAAATGCCACTTCATGGTTAATGAAGGGATTGTTCTTGGGCATAAAGTTTCTGAAAGAGGCATAGAAGTTGATAGAGCTAAGGTTGAGGCAATTGAGAAGATGCCATGTCCAAGAGACATCAAAGGTATTCGTAGTATCCTTGGTCATGTTGGTTTCTATAGGAGGTTTATTAAAGACTTCTCTAGGATATCAAAACCTCTCACTAATCTTCTTCAAAAAGATGTACCATTTGTTTTTGATGATGATTGTAGGGAAGCTTTTGAAACTCTTAAGAAGGCTTTAACTACAACCCCTATTGTTCAACCACCTGATTGGAGTTTACCCTTTGAAATAATGTGTGATGCTAGTGATTTTGCTGTAGGGGCTGTCCTTGGGCAACGTATTGATAAAAATTTAAACGTTATTCATTATGCTAGTAAGACTCTAGACGCTGCTCAAAGGAATTATGCCACTACTGAAAAGGAATTTCTAGCTGTTGTTTTTGCATGTGATAAGTTTAGGCCCTATATTGTGGACTCAAAAGTAACCATTCATACTGATCATGCTGCTATTAAATATCTTATGATGAAGAAGGACGCTAAGCCTAGACTTATTAGATGGGTGCTACTTTTACAAGAGTTTGATCTACACATAGTAGACAGGAAGGGTGTTGAAAACCCTGTAGCTGATAATTTATCTCATTTGGAAAACATCTCTTTTGATCCTATGCCTGTTAATGATAGTTTCCCAAATGAACAGTTAGCCGCAGTAGGGGTGAGTTCGCGAGGAAGCCCTTGGTATGCTGATTATGCTAACTTTATTGTCTCCAAGTATTTGCCTCCAACTTTTACAGCTCGGCAAAGAAGAAAGTTCTTTTATGATTTGAGGCATTATTTTTGGGATGACCCACACTTATACAAAGAAGGGGTTAATGGTATTATGCGAAGATGTGTTCCCGAATATGAACAAAAAGAGATATTGCATAAATGTCATGGTAGCGCCTATGGAGGACATCATGCAAGAGATAGAACCGCACAAAAGGTACTACAATCAGGTTTCTACTGGCCTACCCTTTTTAAGGATGCAAGAAAATTTGTTTATCTTGTGATGAATGTCAGCGTGTTGGTAATATTTCTAGACGCAATGAAATTCCTATGAACTACTCTCTAGTTATTGAACCTTTTGATTGTTGGGGATTCGACTTTATGGGTCCTTTCCCTCCTTCGAAGGGTTACACTCATATTCTTGTTGCCGTTGATTATGTTACTAAGTAGGTAGAAGTCATTCCTATGAAAAGTGCTGACAGGGAAACCTCTCTAAAAATGCTTAAGGATGTTATCTTTCCTAGGTTTGGAGTGCCTCGGTATCTCATGACTGATGGGGGTTCTCATTTCATTCATGGCGGTTTTAGGAAGACCCTCGCTAAATATGATGTTAATCATAGAATTGCTTTAGCTTATCACCCCCAGACTAGCGGGCAAGTAGAGTTATCAAATAGAGAAAATAAATCTATCTTGCAAAAGACTGTTAATAGGTCTAGAAAAAACTGGGCTAAGAAGTTGAATGATGCTTTATGGGCTTATAGAACTCCTTACAAAAATCCTATGGGAATGTCTCCTTATAAAATGGTTTATGGGAAAGCTTGCCACCTACCCTTAGAATTAGAACACAAAGCTTACTAGGCAGTGAAAGAACTAAATAGAGATTGTAAGCTCGCTGGTGAGAAAAGATTATTTGACTTAAGTTCTTTAGATGAATGGAGGAGTGAAGCCTATGAGAATGCTAGGATCTTTAAGGAAAAAGTTAAAAGATGGCATGACAAGCGAATACTTAAGAGGGAGTTTCATGTTGGTGAGAAAGTTCTATTGTATAGGTCTCGTCTCAAATTTTTTGCAGGTAAGCTACTATCAAAATGGGAAGGACCTTTCATCATTGAAGAAGTATACCGTTCAGGAGCAATAAAAATTTCTTCTCTAAAAGATAATACTACACAAGTAGTGAATGGTTAGCGACTCAAACACTATATTGCTGGAGATTCTTACAATGAAGATGTTGATGCCTTTCAAGTTATAACTCCAGATAAATTCATTGAGGACCAAATTTAGGGACCTGCAGAGTCTGTTTTCATGTAGGTAACAGTTCTGGTAAGAAAAGTTCCGCGAAAATACAATGCAACTATATTTTTGCACTTTTCAGTCAATAAGGAAAGTTTCGAAGTGAAAAAGGGACGGAACCGGAGCCGGGGTGGCCCACACCATCCCATGGCGCGGGCCCACCCCTGGCCGCGCCACCAGGTGGTGAGGCCACCCAGGACTCTGCCTCCGACTCGTTTTCCCCCAGTACCTTCCTTTTGATGTGAAACTCCATAATATATAACCCCCCGGATCTTCTGAGGTACGTATATCTTGTTTTCGTCGTGTTTTTGTTTCGATCTGTTTCTGCCAGGTAGAATCCTAGATTTGGAGCCACAATGTCTTCCTCTAGATCATCCAAGGGAGATTCTTTAGAAGATATCGTCAACCCATACATGAGAGAATTGAAGATTCATCCCAAGTAGTTGTTGCTCGAAGGTGGGGAGGTCCGAATTAAAGAGGTTCAAGGCCTTAAAGGTGAAGGAAGTCTGGAGGACAGGATGGAAGCACTGGAGCAAGAAGTCTTTAGGTACAGGAAGATGGCGGAGCGCAAAGTGGATATCATCCATAAGATTTCTCTAAACTCATCACCGAGCACCAAAAGGAGACTGCAGAACTTAAAGACGAAGTCCTCTCACTCTGCCAAACAACCAACGAACTGCAAGCATAGTTCTGTGACGTTCAAAATCAAAACTGTGAGTATGAGGCTAGATTTAAACGCATAAGTGTTGCTGCAAGTTTCAGGATGTTGGAAACCACGATGTCCTTTGTTGATGGGAAGACTTTACCCTGGAAGACGGACGAAGATGAGAAGATCCCACCACCACCGAAGGAGTAATTCGTCATCAGGTTTGGCATCCCCTTGGTTTGTTCCAAGCTTGGGGGAGTGCGCGGTATCATATCACTATCTTCTATATTTTTACCTTATTAGTAGAGTCATATCATGAATAGAGGAGTTATTTTGTAGTATGGTTTGCATTATGGAAGTGTCCCCTCTCTCGTTAGATTTGTATCCCTTGGTGTGAGTTTCCGTTATGGAATATTAATGAGAAGTTCTATCATTCACTCTTTTGCATAGCTTATGTTAGTTTTCAATTCGTGGTTATATGATTGATCTTGTTGTTAGTATTGGTATCACTTTGGGATCATTGAGTTAATTTAGTTGGTTTTGGCAAACCTGGCTCGGTCAGTAGCAACACTATTTTTGAGAGTTGAATAAAAAGATAAAGGTACTCTAAAGAAAAATTATTTCATCATCTTTCTTTCTTGATTTGCTCATAAGTCTAGTATTCTCTAGTTAAGATCTTTTGTGCTTCCAAGGAAGATTGCATGTTTGTCTTTATCACTTGTATGTTTGTTTGTTTCCTTCAACTCTTAAACTTGCTACCCAGCCTTGCTAGCCAAAAACCTGTACTGAGAGGGTATTCTTCTCGTGCATCCACCTCCTTTAAACCAAAACCCATGCCATTTGTGTCCACCATACCTACCTAGTAGCATTATTTCTATTCCAAGTAAATTCTTGTTTTGTCTACCTCCCAAATTAAACTTGTTATGTGAAAATTAGTGATTAAATCTCTCACGAACTTGATGGCACACTTTACTTTCTTGCATTTAATGAACCTGAACCATTGTGAACTCTCCATGAAAGTTATATGCTTGCAAATTATAGGCTGGGGATTAGCAGAACCATGCTGTCACGGGGAACACTTTCAACACTTGTAAACATATACCCAGTTGATACCTTGCTCTTTTGTTTGCAGATGTCGTCGATGTGAAATAAAAGGGGAGCTTGTAAGTCCATGGAATTATGTATGTGTGTTAGAGAAATGCCTGGGCCGCTGGTCTAATCCATGCTGACATGGTGGAAACCTATAGCGTAGCCATAATGATATCTATGAAGCATTCTTCTTATAAAAAAGAGAGAGATAGCTATTGAGAAAAAGAAAAGAAAAAAAAGAGATACTATGAAAAGAGGAAAGAGAGAAAAAAGCACCATTTTCCCATGGTAAATGAGAAGATTGCTGAGATACTCATTGTCTGCTTGCCTTGTCATTTTGATATGCGGATTCTTCCGTATCATCGGGCAAGGGGTACCCCGTTGGCGGTTCTCAATGATACGCACATACTTACGATGACAAGAACTTACCGGTAACTAAAGTTGAGTAGCATGAGGAGCGGCCCTCGTACTCAAGGGACTTGGGATCTTCAGTTTATAGTCTGTCAAGCATATAACTCAGATTGGACCTCACTTTCACCTTAATCACCTAAAGATGCCTATGATAGGGGCAATGAGAGCTGAAAGCTAGTAAGTATCATAATTTTTGGGAGATCATTATGAGACCTACAATCCCTGCTTCCCTCTTTGAAGGGCCTTTCTTTTACTTTGCAGTTGAGTCAGTAAACCTATTCCCTTCTATCTCAGCAAGTATTTTGAGTTGATGTGTTTCATTCATTCATATGATGATTTATTCAATCATGTTTCTTATGTTCCTTGTTTTGCACATTGCTCTTATCTTGATGTTTACTACTTTGAAAGCTATCATTGAAAAACCAGTTATTTGTGAACTCCAGCAAATTATCAACTATTCTTTGTCCAAGAGCTAAGTTTGCCATTACCAATTACGATTCACTTTATGTATCTTTATTGTGTTTCCTTTACTCATTGCAAGTTGAGTTATATAATAGTGAGTTGTCTTCTATTATGATCTATGTATTTGATGAATCTGATGCTTCTTGTCCGTATTCTTTTATCCACTCTTCACTCCATAAACCTGAGGCCATGTTTATTGAGCTCGGTTTAAGCAGGGACAAGCAAAGTCTAAGCTTGGGGGGAGTTGATACGTCCATTTTGCATCACTATTCTATGTCTTAATTCACTATTATTCATTGATATATTTCGTATTGAGAGGTGATACTAATGTTATTTCATCTATTTTTGCATGGTTGATGACTTTTGGAGCATGGATCGCTGCAGTCAGGATTCTGATGGAAAAGGTGCTGTTTGGAGGCAAAATTTGCGAAGATCAGAAAATCCGGGAAAATATACGGAAAATCCTATTTTTCCAGAAGACTAAGGATGCCAGAAGATGGAGTGGAGGTGGGCCACAGGGGGGGCCACACCACCCCATGGCGCGGGTAGGCCTAGGCCGCGCCTGGAGGTGGTGTGGCCACCCTGGCCCACTCCAGCCTCTCTCCTCTGGCGTATATCATCCCCACGAAACCCTAAGACTCGGGGAGCGACCACAGAAACATTCCGCCGCCTCTGCGGGGCGGAAAACACCGAGAGAGAAAGATCTCTGCGGTGGATAGATTTCTGTCGGGGGAATTCCTTCCCGGAGAGGGAAGATCATCGCCATCAACACCACCATCAAGCTGGACTTCATCAGGATCATCATCACCATCATCACCACCATCATCACCATCAGCACCCTCATCACCATATCCATATTGCTGTAACAATTGTGTTGAATCTTGCATAGTTCATAGGGGAAACTTTCCTGGTGTTGATTACTCTTTGTAGTTGATGCTATTGAGTGAACCATTGAATTATTGTTTATGTTCAGATTGTTATACATCATTATTCCATCTCTTATCATGATCCATATGATGTCTTGTGAGTAGTTCGTTTTGTTCTTGAGGACATGGGAGAAGTCTTGTTGTTAGTAGTGGAGTTGCGTTGAGAAAGATTCAATAGATTGTTATTTAAGTTGTGGTGTACTTCTTCTAGTGGTGTGATGTGAAGATCGACTACATGACACTTCACCTATATGGGCCTAGGCGAATGCATTGTGTATTTGGCTACTAATCGTATGGGTTGCCGGAGTGACAGAAACCTGAACCCCCGTTAGGAAACCATTGCGCAAGAGACGTAAGGGTCTTAGAGTTTAAAGTTGTGGTTAGGTTTCTACCTTAATTATTTTATTGTACTTACGGATGTTTGTAAGGGGTATAATCACAAGTATGTATTAGTCTTGGATGGGGCGGTACATTAGCACAGGTTCACCCACACAACACTTAGCAAGCTAAAGAAGATTAATCGACTATATGAAGCGAAAGCACTTGACAGTCTTCCCATGTGTCCTCGAGAACATTTGGTCATCTATAGAAATAGAACCGGCTTGTCCTTTGCTGCATAAAGGATTGGGCCACTTGCTGCATTTATTCCTACTATCTTTTATTTACTCGTACTTTGTTTACTTGCTTTATCAAAAAACCCTAAAAATCCGTTTGCTAAGTATTTGCAGAGGATTCCTGATCCATACCACTAGCCAGCACCTTCTGCTCCTCGTTGGGTTCGACACTCTTACTTATCGAAAATACTGCGATACACCCCCTATACTTGTGGGTCATCAGTAGGTTATTGATGTCTACGCACTTCTATTCTTGTAGACTGTTGTTGGGCCTCCAAGTGTAGAGGTTTGTAGAACAGCAACAAGTTTTCCCTTAAGTGGATCACCCAAGGTTTATCGAACTCAGGAAGTGGTCAAAGGTATTCCCTCTCAAGCAACCCTGCAATCACGATACAAGAAGTCTCTTGTGTCCCCAACACACCCAATACACTTGTCAGGTGTATAGGTGCACTAGTTCGGCGAAGAGATAGTGAAATACAAGTGGTATGGATATAAGACAACAGTGCTAGAGAATAGCTTGATGGCGTGGAAAAGACTAAAGGCAAACTGAAATAAAGAAGGAAGCAAGCAAACATGTAACAGATCTAATAGCAAACGGTGTATCAATGCTTAGAAACAAGGCCTAGGGATCATACTTTCACTAGTGAACACTCTCATATAAATATATTCTCTTCATGATACTACGCTTAACTACTCTCCGGTTGGACACTCTAATCGATGGTAGGGCTATAACAGCACACCTCAAAGTAAGTCTTTCCCATCTAGAAAACCCCACACTGTCACCTTGAGCACTAGATGGTTCCAACAAACACCACAATTTCATAAAGCCATCCAACTCCAAATATAACTCATAACAAGTATTTGTAAACTCAATCCTAAGTGCCACCATGGTGTGCACGCTGTCACTTTCACACACATGGGGAGAGCAGAGATCTATTAAAGCACTTGAGTAGCAAGGTAGATCTATAGATTACAACCTCATGATCACAATATGATCATGCATAGAGAGACATGAACACATATCTACCGGTAGAACCCTTAGCCTCGAGAGAGAACTACTCCCTCCTCATCATCGGAATCAGCAATGGTGATGGAGATGGCGGTGGAGATCGATGGAGATGGCTCTGGGGGCACTTCCCCGTCCCGGCAGGGTGCCGAAACAGAGATTTTCTATCCCCCGAATCTCCTTTTTGGTGGCGACGGCGCTGTGGAACTTTTCGTGGTTGGAGGCTTCATGATTTAGGGTTTTAGTATCGGGAGGCTCTTATAGGCGAAGGAGGCAAGGTCGATGGAGTGCCAGGGGGCCCACACCACCTGGTGGCGCGGGTAGGGCTAGCCCGCGCCTGGGGGGTGTGGCCAGGCCCTAACCCTCCTCCATCTCGTATTCTGGCTCCGAGAGTCTTCCGGTAAAATAGGAACTTTGGCTTTTGTCCCATCCAATTTCGAGAATATTGATTTTCTGCCTTTCCTGGAACCAAAAACAGCAGAAAACAGGCAACTGGCACTGTGGCTCTTGTTAATAGGTTAGTCCAAGAAATCATATGAAAAGTACTCCAAAGTTAGAACAAAACACAAGAAAGTAGATAAAACCAAGCATGGAACATCAAAAATTATAGATACATTTGCAATGTATCAACATCCCCAAGCTTAACTCCTGCTCGTCCTCGAGTAGGTAAGTGATAAAGAGAAAGAATAATTTTTGAGGTGACATGCACCATCAAAGACTTGATCAAAGTATTTGCAAAACATTCAAAGCTGGGATCATGGTACTTCAATCATAGCATGAAAGACAAAGTTCTAGCAATAAGACAAAGAAACTATGATGCAACATGAAAAGGCACAAACAAAAGATTCATGAATAACAATGCTTTGCAAGACGTTTGTTTGTTTCACATAAAGAAAACATAGCATAATAGTATTCAGCTTGTCCCTCAATAGAGTAGCAAATATAAATGCATAGGACACCTTCAAAGTTCATAAGAGTGACTAGATACAAATAGTTTAAAACAAGTAATATCAAAGTTATGCATCAATCAACAAGTCTTCGGACAATGCACATAGAACTAAGAATGGCCACTATGCTCTCAAAGTAGGTGCATAAACATAGAAGGTGGAGACTCAACATATAAGTGGAAGAAAGGCCTTCATAGAAGGAAGTAGAGATTCAAGTTTCATAAAGAGCTTCCAAAAAGTATGGTACTTATAGCTTTCAGCTCTCATTGCCCCTATCATAAGCATCTTGAAGTGATTAAGGTTAAAGTGAACAAACTATGGTGTACATGCTTGACGAAGTATAAGTTAGAAATATCATGTCCCTTGAATACGAGAGCCGCTCCTCATGCTACTCAAGTTTAGCCACTGGTAAGTTCTTGTCATTGTAAGTACATGTGTATCATAGAGAACCGCCAATGGGGTACCCCTTGCCCGATGATACGGAAGAATCCCCATATCAAAATGACAAGGCAAGCAGACAACGAGCATCTCAGCAATCTTCTTATTTACCATGGGAATATGGTGCTTTTTTCTCTCTTTCCTCTTTTCATAATCTTTTTTCTCTTTTCTCTTTTTTTCTCAATATAGGAATCTTTTTTTATAAGAAGAATGCTTCATAGACAGCTCATTATGGTTACGCTGCAGGTTTCCACCATGTCAGCATGGATTAGACCAGCAGCCCAAGCGTTTCTCTAACACATATACATAACTCCATGGACTTACAAGCTCCCCTTTCATTTCACACCGACGACATCCATAGACAAAAGAGCATGATATCAACTAGGTACAAGTACCAAGTGCAATGTTGAAAGCGTTCCCCATGACAGCATGGTTCTGCTAATCCCCAACAAATATGTGCAAGCATATACAACATACAAGACACAATGGTTCAAGTTTATTAAGGGCGAGAAAAGTAAAGTGTGCCATCAAGTTCGTGAGAGCTTTACTCACTAGTTTTCTCATAACAAGTTTAATTTAGAAGGTAAACAAAAGCATGAATATACTTGGAATAGCATAAGCTAGTAGGTAGGTATGGTGGACTCTTTGGAATAACTTGGTTTAGGGAGTTGGATGCATGAGTGGAACTAATACTTGGTTGTGGAGGCTAGCAAAAGACTGGGAGCGACAAACTAAGAGAGCAGTAATGGCCATAATCATGCAGAGCGACAAACCATCATTGATCAAAGCATAAAGTGATACTACAAGTTGAAAACTAAAGGATCATAAAGGCTATGGTGACTTGAGATAGTCATAACATGGTGTGAGCATGCGCCAAGACAACCCAAATAAAGCATCAAAGGAGAATACCACTATACTATGCTTTAATATGCTAAAACAACGCATGATTCATCCAAGGCACATTAAGAAATCTCAATTGTTTATAACAAGTCATGCTAAAGCAAAGAATACTAAGCATAAAGCCAAAACAATATTAAGCATGGCATGACAGAGCATAGGCCACAGTCAAAAACGAGCTCTTTTTACCACATAAGTATGAACTTTCCTACTCTTTTCCAAACCAAACCAAACTATTTCCAAACCAATGTATGAAAGAGGGGGTCCAACCAATTTATTCAGAAAACTAAGCAAACCAAGCAAACGAGAAACCAAAACGAAAACGAAAAATAAGACGCTCCAAGAACAACACAACTGTGCATGAAACAATAAAAATAAAGCGTCTGGAAGGAACCTGGGATTTTTATTGATGAAGAAGGGGATGCCTTGGGCATCCCCAAGCTTTGACGCTTGTACTTCTTGGATATTTCTTGGGGTGACATGCGTGGCATCCCTAAGCTTGAGCTTTAGTCCATCCTTCATCTCATTACTCATTCCTTCCATACACCTGAAATTTTTCCTTCATACAAAACTTCACATAATCTTATTAGCAACATTAGTGCACTCAAGATAATAGGTCTTAAGGTTCAGTTCTAACACCAAATAAACTTCCATTAAGACACAAGATACTGTAGCTATTCCCTCAAAAAGCTCAATTCTCCAAAAGAACTCAAAAAGGAACCAACAAGAAGCAAATGCAAAAAATGGCAGAAATCTGTCAAAACAGACCAGCAGGTAAAGACGAATTTTTTCGAAGACCTTTTGTTGCTCAAATCAAAAAGTGTTGAACTAACGAAAGTTAGATAACAACCTGGGGCAGAAGCAAAAAAATTCACACCTCCAAAAGACGTTCAGAGATTTTAGACGGATTTTTACGATGAAGCACAGAAATTTGTTTCGGGACAGCAACTTTCCCAATCATTAATTCTCTCTCATTAGAGGTTACTCTTGGCACAAAAAGCAAATAAAAAGGATAAGGAGCGGTTATTACAGAAGTAATAACTTCCAAGACTCATCTAAAACTTTTGGGTTATCTCACAATAACTACTTTTCTTTAACGCCTTTAAGTTAGGCATGATAGTTTGAAAAGATGCTCACATAAGAAATATGAATTGAAGTAAAAGAGAGCATCAAGAAGCAAATTCAAAACACATTTAAGTCTAACCCACTTCCTATGCATAGGAATCTTGTAAAGAAACAAGTCACAAAAGCACAAAGAAACAATCATAGGATAGCGAAACAAGTGCAACTTCAAAAATTTCAACATAAAGAGGGGAAACTTAATATTCTTGAGATACATAAGACCATGTTTCCCTCTCTCATAATAACTTTCAGTAGCATCATGAATAAAATTAACAATATAACTATCACATAAAACATTCTTATCATGAGCCACATGCATAAAAGAATTAATACTCTCCATATAAACATAGTCATTCGTATTAATTGTAGTGGGAGCAAATTCAACAATATAGTTATCATTATTATTCTCATCACCATAATCATCAAATATAGGAGGCATATTATAATCATAATTAATTTCCTCCTCAATAGTAGGTGGACTGAAAATATCATATTCATCATTGTAATCATCATATATTGGAGGTTTTGTATCATCATAAGCAATAGAATAGCTATCTTCCAAAGCTGGGGAACTAAAAAGATCATTTTCATAAAAACTAGCTTCTCCAAGCTTAGACTTTTCCATAGCATTAGAAATAATGGTTTCCAAAGAATTCATACTAACAACATTGCTATTAGCATGCAAATAAAGTTCCATAGGTTTTTTAATTTTTTCTTCAAACACTTCATGTCCTAACTCAAGATAAATACTATAAAGCTCTCTAATTTTTTTGTTGTTTTCCATTAAGCCTAACTAGTGAAAACAAGAAACAAAAGGACAAAATTGCAGAATCTAAAGGAAATAACTTCGAGCACTCACACCAGAAAATAGGCGTTTGCCGTGGAAGGTTCTTCTTCTTTAATCCTCCGGCGTGAATACCTTTTACCTTTCCTCCCCGGCAACGGCGCCAGAAAAGAGCTTGATGTCTACGCACTTCTATTCTTGTAGACAGTTGTTGGGCCTCCAAGTGCAAAGGTTTGTAGAACAGCAGCAAGTTTTCCCTTAAGTGGATCACCCAAGGTTTATCGAACTCAGGGAGGAAGTGGTCAAAGGTATTCCCTCTCAACCAACCCTGCAATCACGATACAAGAAGTCTCTTGTGTCCCCAACACACCCAATACACTTGTCAGGTGTATAGGTGCACTAGTTCGGCGAAGAGATAGTGAAATACAAGTGGTATGGATATAAGACAACAGTGCTAGAGAATAGCTTGATGGCGTGGAAAAGACTAAAGGCAAACTGAAATAAAGAAGGAAGCAAGCAAACATGTAACAGATCTAATAGCAAACGGTGTATCAATGCTTAGAAACAAGACCTAGGGATCATACTTTCACTAGTGAACACTCTCATATAAATATATTCTCTTCATGATACTACGCTTAACTACTCTCCAGTTGGACGCTCTAATCGATGGTAGGGCTATAACAGCACACCTCAAAGTAAGTCTTTCCCATCTAGAAAACCCCACACTGTCACCTTGAGCACTAGATGGTTCCAATAAACACCACAATTTCATAAAGACATCCAACTCCAAATATAACTCATAACAAGTATTTGTAAACTCAAGCCTAAGTGCCACCATGGTGTGCACGCTGTCACTTTCACACACATGGGGAGAGCAGAGATCTATTAAAGCACTTGAGTAGCAAGGTAGATCTATAGATTACAACCTCATGATCACAATATGATCATGCATAGAGAGACATGAACACATAGCTACCGGTAGAACCCTTAGCCTTGCGAGAGAACTACTCCCTCCTCATCATGGGAATCAGCAATGGTGATGGAGATGGCGGTGGAGATCGATGGAGGTGGCTCTGGGGGCACTTCCGTCCGGTGGTCTTGACAGAGACTTTCTTTCCCCCGAATCTCCTTTTCGGTGGCGGCGGTGCTGCGGAACTTTTCGTGGCTGGAGGCTTGATGATTTAGGGTTTTGGTATCGGGAGGCTCTTATAGGCGAAGGAGGCAAGGTCGGTGGAGTACCAGGGGGGCCACAAGACTGGTGGTGTGTAGGGCTAGCCACACTGGGGGTGTGGACAGGCTTGGCCCTCCGCCTCAGATTCTCGCCCGTGAGTCTTCCGGTAAAATAGGAACTTTGGCTTTTGTCCCGTCCAATTCCAAGAATATTGATTTTCTGACTTTCCTAGAACCAAAAACAGCAGAAAACAGGGAACTAGCACTGTGGCTCTTGTTAATAGGTTAGTCCAAGAAATCATATGAAAAGTACTCCAAAGTTGGAACAAAACACAAGAAAGTAGATAAACTCCAAGCATGGAACATCAAAAATTATAGATACATTTGCAATGTATCGGTTATCCCAAAGAATTTGTTGGGTATTCCTCCATAACACCGAAGGCAAAAGAGTTTGTCTCTTGGAACATGAAGTTTCTTAAAGAAGGATTTTTTCACAAAAGTTAAGTGGGAGGACAATAGAACTTTGATTAGGTTGATGAACCTAAGCAACATGTGCTAAGTAGCACAACACCGGAAAGTGTCCCGGAGGCGACTAAAATGCTCATGGCTCCCGTGATTACAAAGGTTGTGGTCTCGGAGATTAGAGTTCCTATTGAACCGTATGGGTCGGTAAGAATCAAATAGTAAGATTTGAAATAGAAGTCATTATTGTTAACAATGATGAATCGACTGCATTCAAAGAAGCGATGATGGGCCTGACTCCATAAAATGACTAGAATTCATAAAATCCATGATAGTATCCATACACGAGAAATCAAGTTTCTGAACTTGGAAGACCCTCCGGAAAGGCGTGAAGCCTATCGGGCGTATTTGGATCTATTAAGAAATATACATGGATGTTTGATATCTATGAAATGGTTAACAAGTCGGAAAGGAGTTTAAGACAATGTTCAAGGAGTTGACTATGACAATATTTGATCTTTCATAGCAATATTTAGTCTTGATGGATTAATGTAGCAACCACTACATATAATTTGGTATATGGTAGTTGAACAAACAAAACAATGTTCTTCCAATAGAATGGTTACCTAGGACATGTACATGACATGGTCTGAAGGGTGTTGTTAAATCAAAGGATGCTAAAAAGGTGTGGAAACTTCAATGGTTGAAGTAAGCATGGTGGAGTTGGAATCTTAAACATGATGAAACTGTTAAAAGGTTTAATTTCATCGGAGACGATGAAGATGCTTGCATTTGCAAGAAATTAAGTGGGAGCGCTGAGACATATTTCCAATACATTATGTAGATGACATGTTATTCATTGGAAATGATGTATCTTTTATTGACACAAGTTAAGAATTTCATTAAAATTGGATTTCGATGAAAGACTTGGGCAAAGCCGGAATATTAGGCATCAATGTCTGTATGGATAGATTGAGGCGCTAATATGGTTGTGCAAGACGTAGATATATGATGTATTGAAAGGGTTCAATATAAAAACGACAAGAAAGGTTCGTACTGCATGGAAAGGATTCAATCAAGATTCAAGTGTATCGACACTTGGTGAGTGAAATCACATGAATATTTTTGATCAATAATACCGTGATATGTACATATCCAGATATGTCCTATGCTCTAATTGTTGTGCGCATATACTAGAATGATTCATAAGATGATCATTGGACAATAGTAAGGATATTCTTATGATCTTTGCAAGAACTAAGAATATATTTATGTAGAAGTGACAAATAGTTACAAATAGTTCATTGTAAAGTGTTACATTGATACTAGTTTGTCACAAGATACAATTTAAACTTATCTCAATTTAAACTATGGGTGGCACAATTTAATGGAAAGGAGGTTCCATGATGGATTTGGATGAGTTCCAAAGTTTATACATTGTGACGAATACTACAACAAAAGGCTAAGTATATGACTGCTATAGTATCAGCAAATGAGGGAATTTGGTTAAGTAGTTTGTTATCAATCTAGGTGTGGTTCAAAGTGGGCGAGTACTATGAAGATATATTGTGCGACAATTATATCAACATGTTTTAACCCAAAGGAACTAAAGGTCTCACCAAAGGACTAAATTTATACAATGCCATCTCATTAGAGAATGAGTGATGCGTAGAGAAGCAAAGACATGCAAATACACGCGGACCTGAAATTGTCAGATCTGGAGATTATGTTAACCACTAGTAAATGCGTGTATACAACACTAGAAAGCCATAGGTGTTGAATGCATAAGTTATAGACTATATTATTGACTCTAGTGCAAGAGGGATACTCAAGGGAATATGCCCGAGAGGCAATAATAAAGTGGGTTATTATCTTATTCCTTTTTTATGATAAATGTTTATGTTGCATGCAATAATTGTATTAATTGGAAACATTAATACATGTGTGTTTAACAAACAAATAAAGGGTTCCTAGTAATGCTTCTCTTATAAACTAGTTCGTTGATTAACAATATGATCAAGGTTTCCTGATCATGGACATTGGATGTTGTTAATAACGAGGTGATAGTATTGGCGAATGATGTGATGAACATTAGCATTACGATCAAAGTCATTGTGTTTAGATTACTATAAAATCATATGAAGTAATCTTAGTCCTTAGACCATGAGATCATGGCAATCACTAACACTAGAAGAGTAACTTGATAATATCAAACGTCACACCATAACAGGGTGACTATAAAGGTGGGTTCAGATACTCCGAAGGTGTTATGTTGAGGCTAATGGATCAAGAGTTGGATTTTTCCATCCCGATGACGGATAGATATACTCTGGGCCCTCTCGGTGATATCACATTGAGATAGCTTGCAAGCAAGTGATGTGATCACTAGAATGTTATATCATAGGAACGAGAAAAGAGTGCATGTCGATAACAAGATCAAACTAGGTATGGGGATACCGATGATCGAATCTCGGACATGTAATATATCGCGAGACAAAGGGATTTAGTTACGATGTTAAAGGTTCACACGATCATTAGAGTCATCGTTGAATGTGTAGGACTCAGTAAGCATCTCTAGGTCCCGTTGCTGATTATTGATCAGAGAGGGGTCTCTATCATGTCTGCATTATTTGTGAACCGTAGGGTGACACACTTAAGGGATACCGACACCATTTGTACCAAATAAGATACCAAAGAAAGATTATGAAAGCGTTGGAATTGTTTCGATGGACACTGGAATTGTTTCGATGGACACTAGAATTGTTTTGGGTGAAATTGCTGAAATTGGTGATGACCCACAAGTATAGGGTGTGTATCGCAGTATTTTCGAGGGAAGTGAAACCCAATTTATTGATTCGACACAAGGGGAGCCAAAGAATATTTATAAGCCTTAACAACTGAGTTGTCAATTCAGCTACTGAAACAATCTTGCTCACAGCAGTTTATCAAGAGTACAGTTTTGTAGTAGGAATAGTAAAGTCACAAGTAGTAAAGTAAAGCAGAGTAACAATTGCGATGTGATGAGGATTCGAAACGGTAGGCATAGGGATGGATGGACGGGCGTTGCATGGACAATACAATTCACATGGCAATCAGAACATAGGGCAATTGTAGATAAATAAGATAAAGCATCCATGTACTAGATAATCCTAGGCATGTGTCCCATATGTAGTCATACATGCTCGCAATGAGAACTTGCACAACATCTTTTTGTCTGTCCCGCCACTGCTTGTAGTGGCCTCAAGGGAACTACTAGCAATTAAGGTGCTCCTTTTAATAGAGCACCGGAGCAAAGCATTAACACTTCGTGAATACATGTGATCCTCACATCAAAGCCATTCCCTCCGGTTATCCCGATTTCTGTCACTTCGGGGCCATTGGTTCCGGACAACAACATGTGTATACAACTTGCAGGTAAGATCATAAACAATACTATCATAATAAATCAATAACATGTTCAGATCTGAAATCATGGCACTCGGGCCCTAGTGACAAGCATTAAGCATAACAAGTCGCGACAAAGTCATAAAGCACTAATATAAGATACTAGGCACCATGCCCTAACAATCTGATGCCATTACATGAACGATCTCATCCAATCCCTACCATCCCCATAGCCTACAGCAGGGGATTACTCACTCATAGATGGGGGAAACATGGATGGTCCATGGAGAAGCGATGGTGATGATGATGTCGATGATCTCCTCCAATTCCTCGTCCCGGCAGGGTGCCAGAACGGAGTTTCTGGTGCTGTTTCATGCAATCTGGTGGTGGCGGCGGAGCGGAACTCCTTCTGAAAAACGTCGAACCCCCCTGAGTTTTTAGGTCAGAAGGCATCTTATAGGCGAAGAGGGAGACCGAGGGGGTGTCTAGGCGCTGACCACCCGGCGTGGCAGTGCCTAGCCTTGCCAGGTGGTGTGGCTCCCCCCACTCCTCTCATTCTCGCCCGGAGTCTTCTGGTGAAATAGGATTTTTGGCTTTTGTCCCATCCAATTCCGAGAATATTCATTTTCTGACTTTCCTAGAACCAAAAACAGCAGAAAGCAGGCAGCTGGCACTGTGGCTCTTGTTAATAGGTTAGTCCAAAAAATATATCAAAAGTACTCCAAAGTGTGGACAAAACACAAGAAAGTAGATAAAACCAAGCATGGAACATCAAAAATTATAGATACATTTGCAATGTATGAACATCCCCAAGCTTAACTCCTGCTCGTCCTCGAGTAGGTAAGTGATAAAAAGAAAGAATAATATTTGAGGTGACATGCACCATCATAAACTTGATCAAAGTATTCGTAAAACATTCAAAGCTGGGTTCATAATACTTCAATCATAACATGAAAGACAAAGTTCTAGCAATAAGACAAAGAAACTATGATGCAACATGAAAAGGCACAAACAAAAGATTCATGAATAACAATGCTTTGCAAGATGTTTGTTTGTTTCACATAAAGAAAACATAGCATAGTAGTATTCAACTTGTCCCTCATAGAGCAGCAAATATAAATGCATAGGACACCTTCAAAGTTCATAAGAGTGACTAGATACAAATAGTTTAAAACAAGCAATATCAAGGTATGCATCAATCAACAAGTCTTGGGACAATGCACATAGAACTAAGAATGGCCACTATGCTCTCAAAGTAGGTGCATAAAGGTAGAAGGTGGAGACTCAATATAATGGTGGAAGAAAGGCCTTCATATAAGGAAGCAGAGATTCAAGTTTCATAAAGAGCTTCCAAAAATTATGGTACTTATAGCTTTCAGCTTTCATTGCCCCTATCATAAGCATCTTAAAGTTATTAAGGTTAAAGTGAACAAACTATGGTGTACATGCTTGACGAAGTATAAGTTAGAAATCTCACGCCCCTTGAATACGAGGGCCGCTCCTCATGATACTCAAGTTTAGTCACCGGTAAGTTCTTGTCATCGTAAGTACATGTGTATCTTAGAGAACCGCCAACGGGGTACCCCTTGCTCGATGATACAGAAGAATCCCCATATCAAAATGACAAGGCAAGCAGACAACAAGCATCTCAGCAATCTTCTTATTTACCATGGGAATATGGTGCTTTTTTCTCTCTTTCCTCTTTTCATAATATCTTTTTTTTCTTTTTCTCTTTTTTCTCAATATAGGACTCTTTTTTTATAAGAAAAATGCTTCATAGACAGCTCATTATGGTTACGTTGCAGGTTTCCACCATGTCAGCATGGATTAGACCAGCGGCCCAAGCGTTTCTCTAACACATATACATAACTCCATGGACTTACAAGCTCCCCTTTCATTTCACACCGACGAGATCCATATACAAAAGAGCATGATATCAACTAGGTACAAAGTACCAGTGCAATGTTGAAAGTGTTCCCCATGATAGCATGGTTCTGCTAATCCCCAACAAATAAGTGCAACCATATACAACATAGACGATACAATGGCTCAAGTTTATTAAGGGCAAGAAAAGTAAAGTGTGCCATCAAGTTCGTGAGAGCTTTAGTCACTAGTTTTCTCATAACAAGTTTAATTTGGAAGGTAAACAAAAACATGAATATACTTGGAATAGCATATGCTAGTAGGTAGGTATGGTGAACTCTTTGTAATAACTTGGTTTCGGGAGTTGGATGCATGAGTGGAACTCATACTTGGTTGTGGAGGCTAGCAAAAGACTGGGAGCGACAAACTAGGAGAGCAATAATGGCCATAATCATGCAGAGCGACAAAACATCATTGATCAAAGCATAACGTGATACTACAAGTTGAAAACTAAAGGATCATAAAGTCTTATGGTGACTTGGGATAGTCATAACATGGTGTGAGCATGCGCCAAGTCAACCCAAATAAAGCATCAAAGGAGAATACCACAATACTATGCTTTAATATGCTAAAACAACGCATGATTCATCCAAGGCACATTAAGACATCTCAATTGTTTATAACAAGTCATGCTACATCAAAGAATACTAAGCATAAATCCAAAACAATATCAAGCATGGCATGACAAAGCATAGGCCACAGTCAAAAACAAGCTCTCTTTACCACTTAAGCATGAACTTTCCTACTCTTTTCCAAACCAAACCAAACTATTTGAAAACCAATGTATGAAAGAGGGGGTCCAACCAATTTATTCAGCAAACTAAGAAAACCAAGCAAACTAAAAACCAAAAACAAGAAGGAAAAAGAAGACGCTCCAAGAACAACACAACTGTGAATGAAACAATAAAAATGAAGCGTTTGGAAGAAACCTGGGATTTTTATTGATGAAAAAGGGGATGCCTTGGGCATCCCCAAGCTTTGACACTTGTACTTCTTGGATATTTCTTGGGTGACATGCGTGGCATCCCCAAGCTTGAGCTTTAGTCCATCCTTCATCTCATTACTCATTCCTTCCATACACCTAAAAATTTTCCTTCATACAAAACTTCACACAATCTTTATTAGCAACATTAGTGTACTCAAGATAATAGGTCTTTAGGTTCAGTTCTAACACCAATAAAACTTCCATTAAAACACAAGCTACTGTAGCACTTCCCTCAAAAAGCTCAATTCCCCAAAAGAACTCAAAAAGGAACCAACAAGAAGCAAATTCAGAAAATGGCAGAAATCTGTCAAAACAGACCAGCAGGTAAAGACGAATTTTTTCGAAGAACTTATGTTGCTCAAATCAAAAAGTATTTAACTAAATAAAGTTAGATAACAACCTGTGACATAAGCACAAAAATTCACGCCTCAAAAGTACATACAGAGATTTTACACGAATTTTTACGGTGAAACACAGAAATCTGTTTTGGGACAGAAACTTTCCCAATCATTACTTCTCTCTCATTAGAGGTTACTCTTGGCACAAAAAAAAGAAAATAAAAAGGATAAGGAGCGGCTATTACTGAAGTAATAACTTCCAAGACTCATCTAAAAATTTTGGGTTATCTCCCAATAAGTACTTTTCTTTAACGCCTTTAAGTTAGGCATGATAGTTTGAGAGGATGCTCACATAAGAAATATGAATTGAAGTAAAAGAGAGCATCAAGAAGCAAATTCAAAACACATTTAAGTCTAACCCACTTCCTATGCATAGGAATATTTTATGCAAATAAATTCCAAAAGAACAAAGTGACAGGCATAGGAAGATAAAACAAGAGTAACTTCAAAACTTTCAACACATAGAGAGGTGTTTCAATACCATGAAAACTTCTACAACCATATTTTCCTCTCTCATAATAATTTTAAGTAGCCTCATGAATAAACTCAACAATATAACTATCACATAAAGCATGCTTTTCATGATCTACAAACACATAATTTTTATCAAGCTCAAAAATAGTGGGATTAAAACCTTCAATCCCACTTTTAACAATTCTATAACAAGATGGCTGATCATTCAATATAGGACCATCGTCTAGAGCTTTATCATAAAAAAATTCTAAGAAAAACTCTTTAATACCATGCAAATCAAAGTTAAGCACAAATAAAGGATTCTCACAGATAACATGAGCATAACATTCATCCTCATTTGGTAAGAATGGGGGACAATCAAATAATGTAAGGGATAAAGAGTTACTCTCATTAGAAGGTAGGCATGGGTAGCTAATCCATTCTTCCTCCTTTTGTTCATCACTCTCCTCCTATTTTTCATCTAATGAGCTTTCAGGTTCATTAATTTCTTCTTCCATAGGATCCTGCAAGGCATTAGTCTCTTACATTTGCGGAAAGCATCTATTAATATATTCAAGAATATAGCCATTTTATTCCTTGTAATTATCAAAGCAAAATTTAAATATATCATAAACCTCATATTTATATGGTGAATCATCAATATTTTCAAGCAAACTAGCAAGTTCAAATGCACCCTTCCAAGCAATAAATTCTTCAATTTGTTCCACATCATAAAAGTCATAATTTCCTTTAACATAAAAAGATATGGTAACATCATCATTATACTCACATTGAAAAGGGAGGTGTTTGTACCTCCTATAGCAACAAGATTTATCAAAGCAATAAGTAACATTATAAGTAGAGCACGCGTTTATAGCAAAGGTATACAATTTATCAATTTGTTCCCATAAGTGTTTCCCTTTTTGTGACAAGCGGTGTTCCTTATAATAATATTTTTGTTCTTCTGTGAACCCACCTTGCCAATAAGATTCAGTTTCAAAGAAACCAACCATTGATAGAAAGCATGATAAAGCAAGACAATAACAGACCAACGGAAATAACAACTAGAGTAGGAACTATTTTTTGTATTTTTGATAAAGAAACAAGAAAACAAGGCAGAAATGAACTAAGCTTGAACAAAAGTGATTCCAAGTGGACTTGATAAATAAAGCTATGCTCCCCGGCAACGGCACCGGAAAATAGTCTTGATGACCCACAAGTATAGGGGGTGTATCGCAGTATTTTCAAGGGAAGTGTCTCAACACCCGGATTTTTAATCCCAGATGTCCGTTATGCCATACCTCGCAATCCCAGGATTACCATTTTTGCGAGACATAACGGATTGGATATCACATTACATCATCCATTACAAACCATACATAAGGTTTTACACAAATAAGGATCTCATGATCCAGTCTTAATACAACAAGCAGCGGAAATAAAAGATAGCGTAGCGGTGGGGTCCATCTTCGAGGGCACGTGCAATCTTGACGGCAGATAGTCCTAGTTATCATAGTCGTCCTGCTGACCATCATCTTGATAATCTCCTTCATAGTCTGGCCATGATAATAGCCAAGGACAAAAGCCATGAGTACTCTTTAAGTACTCGCAAACTACCACTAACAAGTAGTATAATTCTATGTTAAAGTGCTAGAGCTAAGTTTAACTATAAAGTTAAGTTTGAAACCTAAGCTGAGTTCTGAACCAAAGAAAGATAAAGTAAAGTTCTAGAATCACTTAAGTTGGGAAGCTATTGTCATAAACACAACCCTGTTGTGATCAAGTCAAAGTTCATCATTCATTTCAAGTTATTTAGAAAACATCTGACAACGAAACAGTATGGCCATTCCAACTGTCCATAACCGCGGACGCGACTATTCGAATAGTTTGACACTCTGCAGAGGAGGTACACTTTCACCACAAGATTCGATACATCTGTCAGGGATAACCCTGAATCATCATACTTGGTATGCAGATAATCAAACATAACCTTCCCTTTACACACCCTAGTATAAGCACCTCTCCTATGAGCATGGCCTCCCAACCATGACCATCAGTCATCTTGGGCACTGCATAGGTGGACAACATTGAGAGGTAACCTCAGCTCAAACCTCTCCCGTGAGGGAACTAATACTAATGCATATAAATTTCTAGCTAAGCCTTACCCAATTCAGGTAGTGTGGTTGTACGGTAAATTTGGAATGGTATCACATCCGAATCCAACCATCAATTTTATAAAAGGGTTAAGGCTCATGCCTCATCATTTTCATCATCATAAACCAGTTGTGTTTCTCAACACATGTCAAAACATCTCAATAGAATGACTCATCATTCCAAGGTTTTCACAATTCATTTTCACCAATTGTTCCCATCTAAAATGACTCAAGTTTTTGATCTACTCTAAATTACTAAGTTAAGAGTGTTCACTAAGGTGGAAGTGATGGGATCAATCTCATGCCATAGAATGACATCTAAAGGTTTCTAAGTAGGTCAAGTTTTATACTTTTTATGCTACCCTTCAAAACAAGTAAAGAACTTTGTGTACTAAGGGGAGTAAAACTTGTAAGTAAGACATGAGGTACTAATAGTTAAAAGGGTGTGATCAAAGCATGCTTAAGGCATCTTTGCTAAACCATCTAGTTTGATTCTAGTTGCTAAGTACTACACTTGCAAGTACTAACTTGCAAGGGTTAATCTTGGATAGTGCTAGCTTGCTAAGGGTAACTTGCACTGTTAATGGTGGCTTGCCTTGGTTGGTGCAGTGGTTGAAGTTTTCTTCGTCTTCGTCTTGATAGCACTCCGCCTCCTCGTAAGCTTGGTCGGTACTATCTTCTATAACAATACATACGGAGTAGATAATCACCAAACAATACTTAACTAGGCTAGATAGAATTCTAACACACACATTTGATGATCTATTATCATCACCAACATCACAAGTTTTAATTCAATAGTTTCATCCTTTTTATTTTAGAAAAGTAATTTCTACTCATTGAAAATTTAACTAAGATTTAATATTTAGCACTTAAAATATGGGATCATGTTGACACATGTCATCACTACATATTCTAACATGTGGGAATGAGATTTAAGGGTTGGATCAATATTACTTTTGTTTAAGTTCATTATTTAATGATTTAAAGTGACTAGAAATGCCTATATAGCATTATTTTGGTACTAGTACAAAGTCACTGCATGTAAACCTTAATATTATTACATATTTGGATAGATATGATGAAATGTGATTTTTGAGAGTTGGAATCAACTCAAAAGCTAACTTGGTTGATTTTATAAAAATGTTGCAAGTTGCAAATGCTTCTGTTTTGTTATTTTTATTAGGAGAGATCTATAACTCTAATTGAATTAAATCCAACCGGCTTGGATAGATCATTTCAATACCTTTCAGACAAAATTAGTTTCATGCAATTTGGGTTTCTAAAACTCTCTTAATTGATTTTTAAACTAGTGGATAGAAACTAGATTTAACTAAAAAGAAAAATCCAGATTTGAATGGGTGGGCTAGCGCGGGAAAAGAAATGGGCCAGCCCAGTGGCGCTCCGTGGCGCGGGGCTCAACTGTCAGGGGGGTCCCGCTTGTCAGTGGCACTTAAAACGCGAAACGGTACTCGCGCTGTGGGCCGTAGGATTAGAATAGGAATCTACGGCTGAGGGTCGTCGTCGACGACGAACAGGTCGCCGGCGAGCTCGAACCCTAGCAGCTCGGTGGGGGTCTGCTGGGGGCATACCATGGCTCGAGCGGGGTCGGCGAGGCGGGCAAACGACATGGAAGACGACGGCGAGGCGAGGCACGGTTGTGGCGGAGCTTGGGGTGGTCGCAAACAATGGTGCCCTTCTCCTCCTGCCGCGGCTGCTCCGACTCCAATTCCGGCGAGGCAGAGCTCACCTTGCTCCGGATAGAGGTGGGTGAGGTTCAGAGAGGTGAGGAGAGTGGAATGGTGTGGAGAGAAAAGGCTGGGGAGGGCTCCTTTTATAGGCCCGGCGGTGAGACCGAGCGGGATGGGCAATCGACGGTGGCGACATGGCTACGGCGGGTAGAGGCATGGCTGCGGGTGGCGATCGATGGGCGGTTCCCTGGCGGTGCTCTAGAACTTGAATGCGAGTGTAGGGGCGGTGGCACGCTGTCTGGGTGAGGTGGCGCTCTGAGAGGCAGAGGCGGCGGTGTCCACGGCGAGCGGTGGCTGTGAGGCGTTGGGCGGCCAGCGGGGGAGTCTGGGGTGTTCTCCAGGTCGAGGCGGAGCGGCGGGCGCGTGCTGCTGCCAAGGGGCGGTCTGTGCGAGTGGGGACCGAGCGCGCTCTGGGGGCGGACTGGCATGGTGCGGTGGCACGGGGCGCGGTTTGTGCTCGGTGGTCCACTGCTGCTCTGGGCTCAGGCAGGGGACAGGGGGTGGCGGTGAGGTGTGAGCTGCCTCCTAGACATGGATAGGGAGGGGGAGATGGTCTGCTGCGGCAGGGCAAGGTTTGGCCAGCGAGGCATGGCTCGGCATGGCATGGCATGGGGACTAGGGACAAGGGAGAGGGGCGTTAGGGGTTTGGTTAGATCAAGAGGGGACAGAGGAGATAAATCTAGATCATTTGGGGGCAAAACCCTGTTCAAAACAGTGAGCTAGGATTAGAGTAGAGATTATGCATGCCAAGTGTTTGATTAAATGGCCGCATGAAAGAAAGTTTTGAATTTTGGTTTCAAAATTTTTGAGTGAGCTCCACTAGTGATAGGTAGTCTCTGGTTGCAAGGGTTTTGAAAATGGAGCTCAAAGAGATGGTTTTTGAAATAGGGGTGATCTATGCATATGCATTAGATTCAATTTTAAACTGTCATTTAAAATAGTTAACAGAATGTTTTTAGCAGATCAAAAGGTGGCCTTGGTACCTCATTATGTGTACTAGCAAGGGGTACCAAGATCAAGAATTGTTTCTGTTAAGTTTTGAGTACTAGGAATAACCAAACTAGGCATGGGAGTTAAATTTGCCAAAATGACCATTCCTCCTTTTTAATTCTTTTTGATTTGATTTTCTTTAGGAAAAGCTTGCGAATGATGTAGATGATGTTTAAATCATCTAAGAAACATCAAGCATTGGATCATTCAATCATGGCAATTCAAACAACTCCTATTTTAAATGCACACATATATGAATGCTTTCATTTTAAATTTGAAAAGGTTTTTGTTAACCCTATTTTTGGATGATTTGATCTTGATAACCTTGGATTGAAGTTTTGGGATGTTACAAACCTTCCCCCCTTAAACAAAATCTCTTCCCAAGATTTACAAAGAAAACTAGGAACTAAAGAGATCTAGGAACTCTGTCCTAATGTAATCTTCGCGCTCCCAAGTAGCTTCCTCCTCGGTATGGTTGCTCCACTGAATCTTGAGAAACTTGATGCTCCTGGTCCTGGTGGTTCTGTAGGCTTCTTCTAAGATACGGATGGGCACTTCCCGATAGGTCAGGTCATTGTTGATTTCCATCGCTCTGTGATCGATATTCTTGAAAACTTCAGTCTTCTCAGGCACTTCCAAGCATTTGCGAAGTAACAAGATATGGAACACATTATGGATGGCTGACATCTCTTCGGGCAGTTCCAGTTGATACGATACTTCTCCTCGGCGGTTCAGAATCTTGAAAGGTCCGATATATCTGGGGGCTAACTTTCCCTTCAGACTAAAGTGTTGAGTTCCCTTCAATGGTGAAACCTTGAGATATACGAAATCTCCGACATTGAAAGTCAGGTCTCTCCTTCTCCTGTCGGCATAGCTCTTCTGTCTGGATTGGGCGGTCTTGAGGTGCTCACGGACTTTGTGAACTTTCTCTTCTGCTTCTCGGAGAATGTCGGGTCCAAAGATCTGACTCTCTCCTACTTGCGACCAATTCAAAGGGGTATGACATTTTCTTCCGTATAGGAATTCAAATGGTGCCATCTGCAAACTAGCTTGATAACTGTTGTTATATGAGAATTCTGCGAAAGGTAGGCAGTCTTACCATTTTGATCCATATTCCAACACACAAGCTCTAAGCATATCCTCTAGGATCTGGTTGACTCTCTCAGTCTGTCCATCGGTTTGCGGGTGATAAGCGGTACTGAAGTTCAACTTGGTTCCTAATCCTTCTTGGACTTCCTGCCAAAATCTTGAAGTAAACTGGGTTCCTCGATCTGAGACGATGGTCTTGGGGGTTCCATGCAGACTAACAATCCTAGCAATGTATAGCTCTGCTAACTTTGCACTATGGTAGGTTGTCTTGACAGGTATGAAGTGGGCTACCTTGGACAATCTATCAACGATGACCCAGATTGAGTCATTCCCCTACTAGAAGTAGGTAAACCGGTGATAAAGTCCATTCCAACGGAATCCCATTTCCATTCCGAAATCTGCAATAGTTGCAAGAGTCCTGCAGGTCTCTGATGCTCTGCTTTGACTCTTTGACAGATGTCACATTTGGCGATGTAGCTTCCAATCTCTCTCTTCATCTTGTGCCACCAAAATTGCTCTTTCAAATCCTGATACATCTTTGTTCCTCCGGGGTGGATAGAATAAAGAGTATCATGAGCTTCCTTCATGATAACTTCCTTCAGCTCCGAATCTGCTGGCACATAGATACGTCATTTGTACCACAGTACTCCTTCTTCGTCTTCGGTGAATCCAGGTACCTTTCCTGTACCAATACGATGTTTGATTCCGTCGATACTTTCATTCCCCTTCTAGGCTTCCTTGATTTGGCTAATCAAAGTGGGTTGAAGTTCAATGCTAGCTAAGAATCCTTTGCTAACTAACTCAGTCCTGAACTGCTCCAATTCCTCATACAAACTTGGTTGTTTCTCCTTGATCATGGTGTTAAGCCTACACGGCAATCTGCTAAGAGCATCCGCTACCACATTGGCTTTGCCGGGGTGATAGTGAATGTCAAGGTCATAATCCTTGATTAACTCTATCCATCTTATTTGCCTCGTATTCAGCTCCTTCTGAGTGAAGATATACTTCAAGCTCTTATGATCTGAGTAAATCTCACAGCGATTACCCATCAAATAATGACGCCATGTCTTCAATGCTAGAACCACAGCTGCTAGCTCAAGATCATGGGTCGGATAGTTCTGCTCATGCTGCTTTAGTTGTCGAGACAGATACGCGATGACTTTGCCTTCTTGCATCAATACACATCCTAGGCCAATCTTGGATGCATCACAATGCACATCAAACGGCTTCTTGATGTCTGGCATGATCAAAATTGGGGCGGATACCAATCTCTTCTTCAGCTCTTGGAAACTAGCTTCACACTTGTCTGTCCATTCAAACTTTTTGTCCTTCTTCAACAATTGGGTCATTGGTCGGGCTATGCTCAAGAATCCTTCTACGAACTTGCGCTAGTATCTTGCTAATCCAAGAAATGAATGAACTTGGGTTTGAGTGGTTGGGGCTTCCCATTCTTCGACATCTTTGATCTTGGTGGGATCAACAGAGACTCCTCCGGCAGGCACAATATGTCCTAGGAATCCTACTTCCTTCAGCCAAAACTCACACTTGCTGAACTTGGCATATAACTGATGCTCTCTCAGGGTTTCTAGAATGATTCTCAGATGTTGCTCATGCTCTTCTCCTGACTTGGAGTAGATAAGGATGTCGTCGATAAACACAACTACAAACTTATCTAGGAAATTCATAAAGATCTTATTCATGAGATTCATGAAATAAGCAGGGGCATTGGTTAATCCAAAAGACATAACCGTATACTCGTATAAACCATAGCGAGTAGTAAAGGCGGTCTTCGGAATATCCGCTGTACCTAATCTTAAGTTGGTGATAACCAGTCCTAAGATCAATCTTTGAGAATACCTGGGCTCCAGTCAACTGATCAAATAGATCCTCTATCTTTGGCAAAGGGTACTTGTCGTTGATGGTGACATCATTCAATTTTCTATAATCTATACATAGACGGTTACCTCCATCTTTCTTGTCGATGAATAACACTGATGATCTCCATGGCGATGCGCTTGGCTGAATCAATCCTGTGGCTAACATGGCATCCAACTGCTTCTTTAGTTCCACTAACTCTGAGGGGTTCATGGTATAGGGTCTCTGGGCTATAGGTCCGGTTCCGGGGATTAGTTCGATAATGAACTCAATATCCCTATCCGGGGCATACCGCAATTCATCCGAATACGTTGGGGTATTCATGCACTACTCGACTTGGTCAATGGTGGGCAGGGCTACACTCTTGTTGCACTTGAATTGACGGGTAAGGTTTCGAGAGATATGCTCTCGTTACTCCGAATCATCTGGTCATGGTGATTGCTTTCTTAGCACAGTCTATCAGTCCTTTATGCCTTAACATCCAGTCCATACCTAGTACTACTTCCAATCCTTTGGTTCCAAGTACAATTAAGTTGGACATAAAAATCTATCCCATGTATTTTGATAGGTACAGCTTTGCAAATTTTTATAGATTTTGTTGTTGAACCGGGGATTTGAACTATCATGACATGCTTCAGGTTGGTTGGGTGGATCTTACTAGTGCATACAAATTCTTCGATGACAAATGAATGCGATGCTCCAGAATCAAACAATACTCTTGCTAAAACTAAGTTGACAGAAAACATACCCAGCACTACATCTGGCGCTTCCTGGGCTTCTTCTGTGTTCATGTGGAAGAGACGGCCGTTGCGGTTGTGAGGGTTCCCTAGGGAAAATCTCCTTCCTGGTTGAACACGACGCTGCTGCTGAGCTGGGGCATTCACAGTGGCATTGGCGGCAGTCTTCTAGGGACACTCATTGGAGTAGTGACCCTTCACTCCACACTCGAAACAAGTGATCTGGGACTTGTCCTTGACTGCGACAGGCATAGCATTGCTGCCAGTTCTGGGTGCAGTGTTGTTGTTGTTGTTCTTGGGAGGGGCACGGTTGAAATTGTTGGCATAGCCAGAGTTGTGATTGTTTCCTCCGGACTTCACATTACCACCGCTACGGTTGGGGTAGCTTGGGCGAGAATTTGGGGGTCGGTTGTTCCTTGGTGCATATCCTGGTGAGGGGTTGGGACGGTACTTCTGGTGACTATCGGATCTGCATCACGCATCATACGACGCTTTGCGGTTGTCATTTGCCTGGTTAATCTTCCCTTCCATCCGAATGGCGAGTCGACTAGTTCTTCGAGATCCGAAAACGGATGTTGACGAGGACACCGCATCTCATCATGCGATTGCTCAAGAATCTCTCCTTCTTCTTGGCCTCTGTGTTGATCTCATCGGGTGCATATCTGGCAAGTGACAAGAATCTGTCACGGTACTCCACCACAGTCATTCTTCCTTGCTTCAATTCATGGAATTCATCTCTCATCCTATTGATGAGACCTTGCGGCACGTGGGTGCGGCTAAACTTGACCTTGAATGCTTCCCAGGTCATCACCTGGCCATGGTTCATATTGTGGATGCTATTCCACCAAGCTCTTGCATCTCCCGCCAGATAGTGGGTGGCAAAGAGAACCTTCTCATTCTCATCAACTCTGGCAACCTCTAAGTTGTTTTCCATGGTCTGTAACCAGTCATCAGCATCTAATGGGTTTTCAGATTGGTTGAAGATTGGGGGATTGGTGTTCTGAAAGTTTTTGAGTTTGGATCCTTGGTGATCCTGATTTACATGTCCTTGGTTGTTGAGAGCCATTTGGGCGATCTGCTGCAATGTTGCTAAGTTGGCTTGACGCTCGGCCCTGCTTGCTTCACGGTCCGCGATGAGATTCTGCAAGATCTGCAGCATTAGGTCCTATGACGATCTGCTCCCTCCTTGGTTTCCACGAGTCATCTGAAGATTGAGATAGATATAGGGGTAAGAGGGAAATTCTAAGGCTCATGGTTTGGGGTTTTCAAAGCTAAAACATTGAGTTAGACTCAGGTTTTTCAACTAACTTCATTTTCATTCATGCAAGCAAGCACCCGATACAACACACACCACAACAATCAAAGGGGAAAAAAGATGGTTTGAGGAACCATTCTGTAAGCTACGATATAATGAGATGATACATCTCATGCTACGACAATGCTCTAGTGCATCTACTCATCATCGATGAAGTCGGAGTCTTCATCATCAGTGTAGAAGTCCACAGCATCCTCCTCCAGAAAGTCATCATCGTTTCTGAGGTAAGAATCCATATCTCCCTGGATATCTTCACCCTCATCTTCTTCTTCCTTGGCGGCAAGCTGAGCTTCCTGCTCCTTGACGGTCTTCTCGAGGTCGCCCACCTTCTTGCGAAGACGGGCAATGGTGTGATCCTTCTTGGCACGTTGGCGGCGAAGAGACTGGCGATCTTGGACAAGCAGTGCGAAAGTCTGGGCCTTCTGGTCAGCAATGACACGGTTCTGGTTGGCTAACTCCCTAGCATTGTCCAGTTCCTACTGTCTGTCGTGAAGCAAGAAGTCAAGGTTCTCCACTTGACGCCTCAACTCTGGGTGACTTGGCATCTCCATCGGCATTCCCATGAAGTCACGTCTTGCATAGTGGGTAAAATGGGTTCCTTGGATCTTGTTGACGCTGAGGGCACATAGACGTGCGAGAGCTTCATGCATTGCCCTGGCTAATCCATCTAGCCAGTTGTTCTCTCTCACGGAGAACTGAATTCTCCCGGAAGTTGGTGCTTCGATGCTTCCTCTAAGATCTGCGGTGACTAGCCACTGTAGGTCTCCTCCTGGGGGTCCTGGAAGTTGAGCTCCAAGAAACTCCGGATGTGGGCGTCCCAGTAACTCTGACAGCGAATCCAGATCCCTCTCGAAGATTAGCTGACCTCCGTTTCCCAACTGGTAAAACTTGCTGAACTGAGTCTCCATCTAGAAGAATTAAGGATTTGATTTTCTTTAGGAAAAGCTTGGGAATGATGTAGATGATGTTTAAATCATCTAAGAAACATTTCACAAGCATTGGATCATTCAATCATGGCAATTCAAACAACTCCTATTTTAAATGCACACATATATGAATGCTTTCATTTTAAATTTGAAAAAGTTTTTGTTAACCCTATTTTTGGATGATTTGATCTTGATAACCTTGGATTGAAGTTTTGGGATGTTACAAAGTGAAACCCAATTTATTGATTCGACACAAGGGGAGCCAAAGAATATTTATAAGCCTTAACAACTGAGTTGTCAATTCAGCTGCACCTAGAAACAATCTTGCTCATAGCAGTTTATCAGTAGAAACAGTTTTGTAGTAGGAATAGTAAAAGTGCAAGAGTAGTAAAGTAAAGATGAGTAACAATTGCGATAAATGTAGGATTCGAAAGGTAGGCATAGGGATGGATGGACGGGCGTTGCATGGACAATACAATTCACATGGCAATCAGAACATAGGGCAATTGCAGATAAATAATATAAAGCATCCAAGTACTAGATAATCCTAGGCATGTGTCCCATATGTAGTCATACGTGCTCGCAATGAGAACTTGCACAACATCTTTTGTCCTGCCAGCCCGTTTGCAGCGGGGCCTCAAGGGAACTACTGGCAATTAAGGTGCTCCTTTTAATAGAGCACAGGAGCAAAGCATTAACACTCCGTGAACACATGTGATCCTCACATCAAAGCCATTCCCTCCAGGTATCCCGATTTCTGTCACTTCAGGGCCATTGGTTCCGGACAACAACGTGTGTATACAACTTGCAGGTAAGACCATAAACAATACTATCATAATGAATCAATAACATGTTCATATCTGAAATCATGGCACTTGGGCCCTAGTGACAAGCATTAAGCATAACAAGTCGCAACAAAGTTATAAAGCACTAATAGAAGATACTAGGCCCCATGCCCTAACAATCTGATGCCATTACATGAACGATCTCATCCAATCCCTACCATCCCCATAGCCTACAGCGGGGGATTACTCACTCATAGATGGGGGAAACATGGATGTTCGATGGAGAAGTGATGGTGACGATGATGTCGATGATCTCCTCCAATTCCCCGTCCCCATAGGTGCCGTAACGGAGTTTCGGTGTCTTTCATGGAATCTGGTGGTGGCGGCGGAGTGGAACTCCTTCTGGAAAAACGTCGAACCCCCTGAGTTTTTAGGTCAGAAGGCATCTTATAGGCAAAGAGGGAGACTGAGGGGGTGTCTGGGGCGGCCAGACCACCCCCTGGCGGGGCCAGGCCCAGCCCGCGTGGCCAGGTGGTGTGGCTGGGCCCCAGCCCCACTCCATCTCATATTATGGCTCCGGGAGTGATGAGGGCAAACCTCTAGGGTGGCCCGATCTTCATGGATCTCGTGGTCAAATCGATGGGAAAGCGAGGGGAAAGGGAGAAGGTAGCGGAAGCGGACGCACACCTCGCGAAGAACACGATGAACACACGCAAAACACACACGACACAAGGCCGATTGCTCTCACCGGTGGCCACCAGTCCGATAGAATCCTCGCAAGGGAAGATCGGTCAACGTGCTCCCATCAATCCCAAGCGGAGAGGGAAGAACACCTTGGAGAGGGTATTGACGTCTTGGCAAAGGGACACCGATGCCAAGGCCTTGTACAACGAGGGAGGCGCGATGCAAACTCCAACGAGGTGCTGACGATAGTCGATCCCCTTTGGTAGAAAGGGATGAGGCAAAACTAGAGATTCCACAAAGGGGGTTGTCTTTAGTCTATCATCTATGCCTCTGTACTTGTTGGTGTGAACCTATCATTGATATGGGATGGAGTATGAAGTAGTATACCATTCAAGAGGGTAGGAAGTGGGTTCACATAGAGGAACGGATTCACCTTTGGAGTCGATGGCGACTTGGCATAAGTTGGAGACCATGATGTGGTAACGACCGAAGGTCGGGCTACATCATCTCCCCTCCCTTCAAAAAGAGTCGTCCTCGACTCTACACGCTCATACAAAGTAGAAGATGTCGAGAGACCTTCTTGATCCTGGGTTTCACCATATAGTTGTCCTTGGGAAGATTGAATTGACAACACCTCAATGTTCCTTCACCTTCAATGAAGCCTACAAAGCTCACCACAAAAGCGAAACAACACTAAAAGCATAGCCAATTCATGAATATTATATTATGAGTCCTCAAGTAGAGTGAAGTCACCTTAGGATGTAGAGATGGCTCGTTGAAGGGCAGCCATAGGTAACTCTCTACGGTTCGTCTTGTAAACTCTTGGTCCATAGGGGTTGACACGTAAGTAATTATACCTTCACACAACAAAGACCAAGCAACATATGTTTGTGTGTGATAGAGGAGCATGTCATTTGTGGCATGTCCATTCTTGTTCACAACACTATTAGCACAACTCAAGTATCGCAAACGAAATGTGTATGCAAGGTCAAAGTGCATGAAAGTTGCTTGAACATCATCCAAATGTGGGAACTCAAAAACTCCATAAAACATCTTAGTGTGGCACTCAAAGCAATGGACTAAAATATTGATTAACATCTTTGATGCAAGAATAGGAGAATTCGGCAAAAACACATGCGGAAGAATATCCAAAGCAACATCATTATGTGTGCAAGCCAACCATTGGAAAGAACAATTGGTCAACATGTTGGATGCCACACACAAATCATCAAAAGCCAAAATCATGGGGGTATGAGTATCGCAAGCGGAAGCAAAAACAACATGTTTGCAAACAAACCATATGAAAGAGCAAGTGGTCCTTATGTTTGTTGCAACAACAATACGAGAGACTTGGAAGCTCTCATGACAATACATGCTCAAAATGGCATTATGGTTGCACACAAAACATCGGAAAGAGAAATTGTTCAACATTTTTGTGGCAACACACAAAGCATCAATATCCAATAGCAACTAAACATGATTGTCACAAGGTGAAAGAATACCATTAACATGCTTGCAATCAAACCATAGGAAAGAGCAATTTTTCAACATGAAAGATACAAAGCATGCAAAAGGATCAGAGCTGGGTTCGATCTTGAACTCACTTGGGGGATGCTCTCTAGAGCTCTTTTTGTCAACTCGTGCTCAACCGAGGTTGACATTCTTGTGCGGGTACCTACACACATGAAACACAAAAGGAAGCATGTGTGTGTGCATGGTAGAGAAACACATCCTCCATCATGACGTATCTCTTCTTGTGCACATCACCATTAGTGTCAACCAAGTATGAAAAATATGCATGGTGAGTATGCAAGCGGTGAACATGCTTATCATGGCAATCATCAAAATCTCCAAAATTTGAGAAAGCTATGGGGGCCATCTCAATATAAACCATATGAGAATTATTGTTGCAAGCAAAATAAGTGAAAGAGCAAATATTCAACTTATTGCAAGCAACAGGAGAGATTGTAAAACATTAATGACAAAGCATGGTTTGAGGGGTACCATTGGTAACATCATCGCAAGCAAAACATTGGAAAGAGCAATTGTTCAACAAAGTGCAAGCAATGATATCATCAACGTAATGTTTAAAGCATGGCATGTCTATGGCAACATCATCACAATCAAATAATTTCACATGCTCAACATTATGCAAAGGCAAAGTATCACATGGAAATATCAATGAAGCATATGTGATATCACAAACATCATCCATAGCATGCCAATCATCACAAGTCATCATGTCCACTAGTGGGATCATGGCATCATCAACACCCGTATTCTTACCTTGTTCATACCTCTCATATGAAGTGGGTGTTGTGGTAGCATTGGCCTCCATGTGGGCGACTTCTTCATCCAATATGGGGATGGCATCATCTTCATCCACCATGTACATCTTCTTGGTTGGAGGCATCATCATCTCCAAGCTTGGCGCTTCTTGATCCATGGAACCTAGCACATCATGAGGAAACACACTAGAGGTAGAGGGTAAGTTGTTAGCAATCGAAGTGGTCTCACATGACCTATCAACTACCACTCTCAAATCACTAGGTGTATCACTCATGCCCTCCAAGTGGAAGCACTCAATCTCACATATGGTGGAGTCACTCATCTCACTCTTGTTTTCACTCAAGTGGGCTAAGTGGCTCTCATAATGACATGGGATTGGTACCACATCATCACTCAAGCATGTAGGGGTAGGCTCGGTGTGCTCAACTCCATGCGCCTCCTTTGGTGAAGGGAAAGTCCCATGCTTACCATTCTTGACCGTGTCGTCGCCATCTTGTGGTAGTGGTGGAAGTAGGCTCATGTTGTTGTCGAGAGCGGTGCTCGGATCGACTTCATCACATACGTGGCCTTGGCTTCCTCCATCTTGAAGTGTAGACTCTTGGCATGAAGCTTGATGGCGTGGAGGAGAGCTTGCTCTTGGTGCCCTTTTGGTGGTGGCACGAGTAGTTGAAGGAGCCTTATGATGGTGTCGACGGAGGTCATTGGTGTGCCTTGCCAAAGGTTGATGTAGATGGCGCACTTGGTCATCCACATGATGCTCGTGACGATGCTCCTTGTCCTTGGCACTCTTCTTGGTGAGGCGTTGTAATGAGCGCAAAGCATCATTAGTCTTGGCCATCATGTTCATGGTTTTGGCGAAGTTGTTGTCCATGTTGCTCTTGAAGTTGTTGAGGGAGCTTTCAAACTTGTCCATGTGATGGTGGACCTTGGCGCTCTCGTGGTGGAGGCTCCCTCTTGGTCGATGCGACTTGAGGAGCTTGTCGTTGTCATTCTTGAAGTCCTCCATGCTTGGGGAGTTATTGTTGTTGTAGAACTCCATATCACCCAAGCATGTGGAGCCATTGTTGGTGTAGTGCTCCATCATGTCATCCATGCTTGTGGAGGCATATGCATGGTGGCTCATCGTGGATACTTCATAGAAATCATCCTCGGTTCCGGAGTCCCTAGACATGTTTCACAAGACTAAGTGGTGTATATGGAAGTGGTAGGGGGTTAGGGATGCAACGTCAAACCTTACTTTACCTTGGAAGATTGTATCGTGCAAGTGGCAACACTTGAGAGCAATCAAAACCAAGCAAAGTGAAGTTCACGCGGAACACCAAAACCAACTAACCACTAAAAAACACACACACACAAAGCTTATGGTGGATAGGTATGGAAGGTGGCATGTCAAGAACCAATCCGAACTCAAGGTGTTGTAATGGCAAGTAAAGAACCACAATGATCACAAAGCAAAACAAGTCAATCCACAAGAGGAAATATGTATAAGGAAACACACATAGTGGGATAAATGGGACTTGCGCGACGGATAAAGTGAGCTAAGAACCAAATGATTACCTAGCGAAGACTATAAGCTCGTGTCACACAAGTGCAAGGAGAGATGCTAGTTCGATTGCACTAAATTGGTGGGCTACAAGATATGCACAATAAGTACCACCTATTTGATGTTCATCGAGCTTGCGCTTCCTATTCTATGAGGCACTTGTTTCTTTCTTTCTTTTTCTTATTTTTCTCTTTTTCTATATTTTTTTTTTCTCTTTTTCTTTTATTTTTCACTTGCCCCTTCCTTGTGCCAACAACTATACAAGATAACTATATGAGATAGCGCGCTCACAACTTTTGCTCGGAATTCTACAAGGTATCAAATGTGCATAGCCCAAGCAATTATAGGAGGAACTAGTCTCAATAGGTATTTGTTGAACGCAAAGATAGTGTGGCTCACAAAGGGATGCAAGTGGGGAGAAGTCGCGGAATTTTTATACCTTTCGTCGCCGATCTTCACCCTTTATTGGCGGATTCCGCCTTGCTCACGGAATTTGGATGGAGTAGATAACATGAACCACGGAGATGATGATGTAGAGATCTTTCTCCTCTTCAAAACGAGCTAAAGAACACCAAAATCCGAGTTCGTATGCAAAAGTTATGCTCAAAACCGTGAAGCAGATTTTTCTGTCAGCAGGGGGGCGGACAGTCTGGTGCGCGTAGGCCGGACAGTCCGGCCGGGCCAGATATTCCGGTCAGTTTAGGCCGGAAACTCCGGTGGGGCGGATATTCCGGTCCGTTTTGGCCGGACAGTCCGGTCCGGTCGAACCAGAACTTTCAGAACACGAACGGGACGAGTTTTAGCGGAAAAACTGGGACCAAAACCTCAAATTGATGGAGGGAAATCAAGGAATTAGGCTATGGAAACGCAGGGGAAGGTATATCAACAAGTTTAGCAAGTAATACACGGATCAAAACCTACCAAAACGCACTCAAATCACAGATCGATCCAAAACACGAAATTGGGGCTATTTTTTGGGGATTTTCGAATTTATGGGGGAAAAGACCAAATCGAAGAGAAATCCGTGGTAACCAAAAGCTGCTCTGATACCAGATGATGAGGGCAAACCTCTAGGGTGGCCCGATCTTCACGGATCTCATGGTCAAATCAATGGGAAAGCGAGGGGAAAGGGAGAAGGTAGCGGAAGCGGACGCACACCTCGCGAAGAACACGATGAACATACGCAAAACACACACGATGAACATACGCAAAACACACACGATACAAGGCCGATTGCTCTCACCGGTGACCACTGGTCCGATAGAATCCTCGCAAGGAAAGATCGGCCAACGTGCTCCCGTCAATCCCAAACGGAGAGGGAAGAACACCTTGGAGAGGGTCTTGACGTCTTGGCAAAGAGACACCGATGCCAAGGCCTTGTACAACAAGGGAGGCGCGATGCAAACTCCAACGAGGTGCTGACGATAGTCGATCCCCTTTGGTAGAAGGGGATGAGGCAAAACTAGAGATTCCACAAAGGGGGTTATCTTTAGTCTATCATCTATGCCTCCGTACTTGGTGTGAACCTATCATTGATATGGGACGGAGTATGAAGTAGTATACCATTCAAGAGGGTAGGAAGTGGGTTCACATAGAGGAACGGATTCACCTTTGGAGTCGATGGCGAATTGGCATAAGTTGGATACCATGATGTGGTAACGACCGAAGGTCGGGCTACATCAGGGAGTCTTCTGGTGAAATAGGATTTTTGGCTTTTGTCCCGTCCAATTCCGAGAATATTCATTTTCTGACTTTCCTGGAACCAAAAACAGCAGAGTGGCTCTTGTTAATAGGTTAGTCCAAGAAATCATATGAAAAGTACTCCAAAGTGTGGACAAAACACAAGAAAGTAGATAAAACCAAGCATGGAACATCAAAAATATAGATACATTTGCAATGTATCAATTGGTTCTGCATGTGATATCGAAATGTTGTAAAGTGTTTTATGTGAATGTTTGTTAATTAAAGTAATTAAAAAAATTCTGAACAAAATAAATAAAAGTGTTTTATTTAAAGAGAAAAATGCATTTAATTTAGTGGACATTAAAGGCAAGTAAGTGGAGTTGAAATTTATGTGAGTGGGCTTAGTGGAAGCTCCACCCACATGAATGAGGGAGAGGTGGGGGCACCCACCATGGCCGGACAGCCATGGCCATGGGGCTGCACCCCACACCCTATAAAAGGAGCCCCATGGCTCCTCTCCTCTTGCACCACCTCCTCGCGAAGGTTCTCTTCCCCCTCCAGCAATTCCCTATGGTTCTGGATTAGCGAGATACATGTTCCTAGTGGCTTTTTCTAGAAGGATTTGCGGCTTCCACTGCTTTACTAGAGCGAGGACTCGGAGGTTGTCGGGGTACCGGATGTGTGTGCGATCACGGATGCACCGCTGCTTTGTGGTGCTGGACTTGCTACTTCTGGACCTGCTGGTGCTGGACTGGCTGGACTTCATCATGATCTTGAGATCGGCAAGTGTACGACTACATCATCCACGAGTTCAAACTCGTTAACAATGCTTTGTTGTTCTTCAAGGGTATGTTCTCTATGGATGTATATCCACCCATTGATTGTATCTAGGTAGATAGATCTTGGTTCTTAGTTGTTCACTTCGTAGTTTTTTTGTTTTCTATGCTGCGAACCCAACAAATCTATGGAATTGTCGCTATGGATTTATTGAGATAGCTTTATACTCAGAATTCTCAATATGGAGATTATCAAATTGTGTCTATCTTTATGTTATTGAGAACTACATCATGGTCAGTATGATACATCTCACACACACTCATCATTTGTTCCTAGTTTCCAATTCATAAAAAGTCTTGAGTCTATATGTGTGCATTTGTATTCAAATGCAAACTACTTACATGCACACATTTAGGGGGAGTCTTTTTATCCTTAGATTCGCGATTTTTTAGGGCTCTATTGCAAATCCTAGTATTGTCATCTAACACAAAAAAGGAAGATTGAAATAATATTCTATGATCCCTATAGTTTTGTGTGTTAGATAACAATACCAATGACTATTTAATTGTGTATTGAGTACTGCAGATTTTTCCCAGAAGAAATACAAGTCAAATGAAGCAAAACAGAAGTTTTGGGGGTCGGATTATCAACCCCTAGGAAGGGCCGGATTATTCGCCCCTTCCTCGATCGACAAGGAAGGCAGGGTGTGCCGTTTTGACTGAGGGTGGAGAATTGCCCGGATTGTCCGAACAGGGATAGAGTTTTTTCCCCAGCCAGATAATCTGCCCCTCCCAGGGGGGCGTATTATCCGCCTCCAGGGATTTCTCAAAGGCCCAACCAATGTGGCTCTCTATAGGGGGCAGACTTTTGGCCCGGATATTCCGTTCTAGGCCGGATTTTTGTCCCCAGATAGATTATCCGGTCCCTACATAGGTTGGATTATCCGACCCCATTTTTCTCCAACGACAGCTTTTCGGGAGGGGGTACATGTACCCCTTCAGATCTTTATTCCAAACTCTCTTGGATCCAATGAAAAATCTGACCCCTGTTCAAATTGATTCCCCGTGAGATCTCCACTTTCAACCACCCGAAGGCTTTGACCTTTGGGGAATCGAAGGAGGAGGCCTCGATCTGCATCATCACCAATCAAGATCTTCACTTCCTCTCCCACTCATTTGGGGGAATTTTGATATAGAGTCTCTTTGAATTTCTAGATAGCGGTTTCATTATTTAATCACTTGTTTTATTGTGGCATCTTGTTGTCATCACGGGAGCCTCCAATTCAGTTGTTGATGTGTGCCCCGATAGTGTTGTAAAGGCACTGGTTCCTGTCTCGAAGGGTACCACATAGTGGAAATGTGGATCTAGCTACTTGTGGTGAGATTCACCGGAGAACAGGGTGAGGCTTATTGTGGCGTGGTGGTCTTAGTATCGTCCACCCCTCCAACACAGGTGTATTTCCCTTAACAAGGAAAGAACTATGGTGAAACAAATCCTGTGTTTCCTTGTGCTCCACTACGGTTACCTCGCTCTTCTCACCGTTTTTACTCGCTTTGTAGCTAGGTTGGCATATAGGGAAATTCACCTTAGTTGCATATCTAGAGAATTTACCTTTTTGTCAAGCCTAAATTTGAAAAATAATTAAAAATTGGAGTAACACCTATTCACCCCCCTCTAGGTACCCATACGATCCATTTTAGAAGTCATCGAGCCCACCAGACGAAGATTGAGTACGAGCTACAGAAACTCTACTGAAAAGAAGGTCGTCTTATTAAATGTACAGATCTGGGGCTTGTCAGTGCTGGGTGGATTTAGGTATGTACAACACATGGGCCTTAATCCACGATTCCTACCCACACCTACCTCTAATTGATCAAGGACATGAATGCCTGCATCTAGAAGTTCTCAGTCGACCTAACCTATGGGGCTACAAGACGACTCTCTAGAGATCCCAAAGATCAGACGTACATGCAAGGGAGATCGGAGATCAGGATTACGTGCAAGACAAGATGAAGACCTGACGTGACTAAGAAGGACTCGGCTACCATCGACACCTATAAGTACTCAAAGACATTTACCCTGGAAGGACACGTCATAATTGCATAAGTCTTTGCCATTAGCCTTAGTCATAGCTCTAGATTCATCTATCTCATCGGGTATCATTATAAACCCACTAAGATCATCTTGTAGACACAATGTACGATCTATTGATCACCTTATAAATAAAATCTGAGGGATTTCTCCTATTACACACATATCTTCGACTTTGAGATCCAAACCTGCCGACCTAAGCCGATTATCGAACAAATAAACTCTTTTTCATTCCTCGGAAGTGAGACTGTGAAGGGATAGTGAAAACTATCCTTCGCCAGCTGCCAGCCCGACCAGCACCCACCATTGGCGGTGGAGGAAGCCCTCCGGTTGGCTTTGCGTCTACTACCCTCTGGATCCCATGATTATCCTGGTCTGCTGCTGCCGATGCGTCCGTCCGGCTACCGTCTACGGTGGTGGAGGTTGGTCCCTCCCACGTGGTTGCGGTACTGCAGGTCCTTGCCTACGGATCTTTCCTTTCGGTCTGGCCGTCCAAGCAGTGTTTTCCATGGAGAGTCATCGATGGTGTCTTCAAGACTGTGGTGGTGCATGTTGGTGGGCAGCAAGCTTTGGGGAGCGCTTCAGACTGTTCGGGTGCTGGGTTCTGGGGGTCACGAGAAATCCATGCCGGCGTTGTCGGCACCAATGCGGTGACGTCTGCGGGCGCCACCATTCCCTGTGGAGGGCGTCGGGTGTACCCCTCCCCACTCCCTTTTGTGTACCGGGAGAAATCCTAGGACCATTCTAGGCAGCAACATCGTCGGCGTCGCATTCCTTGCTTGGTACACGATGATTCAGAGGCATTGGAGAGTGGTGGGAGTTTTCCGAAGGACACCGCGGCTGCGAGTCATCATCGCTTTTGTCGACCTGGCATTGTCGGTATTCTTTTCTCTTTTCTTTCTCTTGTTTTTTGGGCTTAGTTGTGATGTCTGGCCAACAGTGGTCTTGTTGGTGTATCAGATGGTTGCTATATTAATATAACGGGGCGACAGTCTATTCCGAGGAGCTCAAAAGATTCGAAATAGGTTTTGGTGTAGACGCCGAGAGTATCACCTTTATTTTTTTTAAAGAAAATCGTTAGATGTACTTAACCAAATGTTGAAAAACGTCATGGCAGAGATATTCTTGTGGTCGCTTGCGTGATTCCCTTCCCGCCTCTCTCTAAATTTAGCAGTATTTTACAAAGAGAAGCATGAAGGAAATCACACAACCTGCTAAGTCTTAAAATAATAAGCCGTAAATTATTTCTTCAAAAATTAAAAAGAAAAGTTAGATTTCCTAAAAACAAATAGCAGTTGGAGTAATTGTTTTGAGGAAATCCAACTGTTTTTTTTAGAACAAAACCAGGGCCTGGGCTCCGGCAAAGGCCCAGTAAAGGATGGCATCTGGGCCCTATCCCAATTCGAAGCCGAACGCTTTATCTCAAAAAAAAAAAAAATCGAAGCCGAACGCTTCTAAAAAAATCAAAGCTGAACGAAGCAAAAAGGGAATCCCAAGAACCCTAGCCCCCAAATCCCACTGAGCTCACTTCTCACTCGCTATCTCCAGCCTCCAGGTGTGAAGCCGATGTGAATCGCACCCCATGCCCCATCCTCCCATGGATCTCAGCTTAGAGCGACTGAAGCTCTCCGATGGTGACGGCGGCGGCGAGGACCGCCTGAGTGCTCTACCAAACGACCTGCTCATAAGCATCCTACTCCTGGTCGACGACGCCCCCGCGGCCGCTCGGACCAGCATCCTCGCCAGCCGCTGGCGCCGCCTGTGGGCCCTCCTCCCGGAGCTCAGATTCTTCTCCATCGAGCACCGCCGCATAGGCGCTGCGCTCGCAGCCCATGAAGCACCGGACCTCAGCCTCCTCGTCGCGCTCACCGAGGACGCCTCTCCAGAATCCGTGTCGGCTTGGCTCCCCTTTGCCGCTCGCGGTCTTTCTGGCTCCATATTCCTCGGGGTGTTTCGATTTCGACAGGAGGCCGGGGAAAGAGGCGGTGCCGTTGATCTGCCTTGCTTCGAGAAGGCTACCTCCATCAAGCTCACGCTTGGGTTTCTTGGCCTCACCCTGCCGCCTTCCGGAGTATTCGCCCGGCTCAAAGTTCTATATCTGATTGACATCCAGCTACATGGTCAGTCCGGGCTCGGTGATTTACTCTCCTCCCAGCGGTGCCCATCCCTGGGGCGCCTCTGTGTTTGTAATGTCCGGGGTCTTGAAAGCTTGAACATCCAATCGGACTCTCTTCTAAAAATGGAGCTGTCGGAGCTGGGTCGCTTACAGCAGCTCAATGTCGTGGCGCCGACACTCGATTGGTTCAAAGTGAGCAGGTGCTTTACCGATCCTTTGAATCCAGAGCTATCAGTTGCCAACATCTCAGCCCCTCAGCTGACGATGCTCGACTGGAAGAATGTTTATGATCCATGCTCTATCCATATTGACAAGATGGCTCATCTTGAAAAGCTTGGCATCGAACTTTTTATTCTAGAGGAAGATGAGGAGGCTGCTGAACGCAATCAATATGGCATGACCCTTTTGCGGCGCTTTGACCACATCCACACTCTTGATGTCCAGATTTCCTATCCGCAGGTTAGTGCTTTCTTATGTCATCATTCTAATGTGTCAATAGATAATGAGGAAAACATAGAGTTTCAACTTAAGTAATATGCAAGTTTTCTAAAAAAAAAAAAATCTAAGAAATGTGCCATGGTATATTAAAAAAAGGTCGCACTCTTTTCGGTTTGCTTGTGTCCCTGCAACTGCACCATAGCTTGGTTCACCTAACACCATTCTTTCTACTTGATATTTAACTCACATACTAGCATATTATACTATTAGTTATTCAAGGTGACTTGAACTCTGAGTGGGGAGAATTTCACCATTAATATTTCCTTGAATACCTCCAGCCCAAAACCCTCCCATCACACTCAAAAAGGTGTACTTGTTTCTTGTTCGTGAGTCACTGTAGAACATGAATGTTTTTATCTTTCTCCAACTGATACATATAATTTCTTTTGTGACTTCTGACAAATATAAAGGAAATATGTATTGGACCATACTTGATGGAAGGCATGCCAACGCTTCCAGGTATTACAATCTTGACGCTGGGTATAATGGCATATGGGCATTCCTTTGGAGGCAGCTCATTTGACATTATAAGAAGGTGTACTGGTGTAAAACAGATGGCTTTTGATTTTACGTTAGGAAGTCAAGTCAAGGTAATACTATTGGTAATTGATTATCTAATACTTGAGTTATTAGAGAAGTAATACTAAGGAATATCTGAATATGCATTTCTTGGTATGTGGAAAAGAAAGAGAATATGCATTTCTAGGCACACATAGGTTTGATATTGACATTTGCTCCATGATCTTGTCTGTCTTAAATATATGACTTATCTATATTTAAATGAGAACACTCGGAGTCTTCATTTATGATCAAGCAGCATAATGGAGTCATGGTTTTTAAGGCGTTAAGAGGCCTAGGCGGGCACTTCGGACGCCTAGGCGCCTAAAGAGGGCATTTTTTCAAAGCGGTGGAGGGGCGCCTGGACGCCTAAGCGTCGCCTAGGCGACGCCTTTAAAACCATGAATGGAGTACATGACAAGGGTTGCTGATGTGGTAACAAGTTTTATTTAAATTTTTTGTTAATCTGATGAAAATGACAAACAAATGGGCGGGGTCCTGTTTCCAGCAAATAAATGGGAGATCTCTTTTCTCTTTTCCACGGATATCTTGACTATGGGTTATATAGTAATTCAATACTTGAGGATATGTGTGCATGTTATAGACTTGTATCGGTAATGTTCATTGTACTTGTATGGTCACCATAGTTTCTGTGGTAGGTTGGCTTCAAAGTTCAAACAAACTTCCAGTTGTTATTCTTTTGCAAATTTTGTTGATGGTATATCTTGAAGTATTTACCAAGTTCAATAATTTTCAGTGTCCTCTCTTAATTTATGTCATAAAACCATACAAATTAGTCTTATCATGTGATATAACCTTTGCTTCAGGAACAAACTCCGTGCCCACCAGGTTGCATCTGTGATCAGCCACCAAACTGGAGAACAGATGAACTCACGCTGAATTGCCTTGAAGAAATAGCAATCTATGGCATGAGGGGAACTGATCATGATGTTGCTCTTGTGCAGCGGTTATTCCATTGGGCAAGAGTACTAAAAAAGATGAAAGTAATTTTCCATGTATTAGTCACCGAAAGCATGGCCAATGAGCTCTCCCAGTTATTACTAAGCTTCTCTAGGCCAGACATATGCATGGATATTAGCATGTTTGTTCCATACTACCTCCGTCCCAATGTTTGGTCAAACTTTCCGTAGCTTGACTTTTCAAAAAAAAAAGCCTTAAGCTTTGGGACAGAGGTAGTAATACTTGGGCACTTCTTTGTCGCTCAAAGTTGTTTCCAGATCCAGCAGCTTTACTTCTGTGAGAATGAACTCTGTTACTACTTGTTTTCCCCTGGGACTGAGCTCTAGTTATTGTAGTAGGAAATAAAGGAAGCTGCCAAGAGATGAATTGTCATTTTGGTTTCGTCTTGGTGGCAAGTTCCGTGGACGTGTAAGTCGGCTTCCTTGTAGGGCAGATTGATGCCTCGTCTAAATGACTCGAATTGTCAGGTGTTCTCTTGTTCTGAATTTTTGGCAGTTCCTGCAAGTTTGTTGACAGATAAGTGTCTACAGATGGTTGGATCGTAGATGTAGCGCGGTCCGTGGCAGACGGGTTCCTGTTGCCGCGTTGACATTGTTTGCGTAGGTTGTGTTGTGAATTCTGAAACCAAAGGACCAGATTGTCCAAAGTTTGGTCACAGAGAGGTGTGTTGTTTTGCTGCCTGCCGTTTTCTTACCTACCTGCATGTGTATGTGTTGCGATGTTGTCAATGATGCTTTGCTTCACCGTTGGCCTTTTTTCCTTTCACATGTTGCACTTATGGTCGGCAACGCGCAGTATCTTTAATAGAAAGAAAACCACCGTCAAATTTCCACGCGAAGCACCAGTGGTCTAGTGGTAGAATAGTACCCTGCCACGGTACAGACCCGGGTTCAATTCCCGGCTAGTGCATTTTAATTATTTTTTGCCTATCCTCCCTTCGTTTATTCCATTATGGCACCATCATTTGAATTATTTTTTGCCTATCCTCCCTTCGTTTATTCCATTATGGCACCATACGCTTCTGTGTTTGTGCATTCTGCACTGATCTATTTTTTTTAAGGGAACGCTCCTAGCTGGGACCTTTATCGTTACTAATAAAAATACCCGTGCGTTGCTACGGATGATAATACATATTTTGTTGCCGCGGGTGTAAAGATAATACACATGCTAGTTCACATGCATTGAAAAAATATGGTCATGAGCCCATCCAGAAATCCCCCCCCCCCCAATCATGAGCCCATCCAGAAATTCCCCCCCCCCCCCCCCAAAAAAACTACAAAACTTTCCTGCATTGGGCGACACGGGCGGCCGCACCAACCTTCCCTTCCTAGTCCCCTCCTCCTCCATTCAGCCCTACCATCGCAGGTGTGTGCTGTCGAGCAATGCTCGTGTGGCTTCCGGCGGTGGTGGGACTACTTTGGTTGCGTGATGCCGGTGTGAGCGCGGTGAATCTGGCGGTTGGGCGCTAGAGCGGTGGCTCCGGGTTGTGGGTATGATGGCCGACGAGGTAGGCGGAGGAGACTGGCATGACCAAGCGGCGGTTTTGGCAAGTGTGCTGCCTTACGGTGGCGCCTGGCGACACGGGACCGTCTGGGCCGATCTGGGCCGGCAGCCGCATCATATGCGTGGGCGCGCAGCTGCCTAGATGCGGTGTTGCTTCAGCCATGGTTTGGGCGGCGGCCAAGCGACGGTTCGGGCGGTCAGCGACCAAGCAACAACTCCGGCGGATGGTGGCCAAACGGCAACTTCGGCAGATGGCGACCAAGCGGTAACTCAGGCGGATGGCGTCCAAGCGACATCTCCCGCCCAAATGACAACTCGGGCGGATGGTAGCCAGTGGTAACTCGGGCAGAGAGCGACCAAGTGGCAACTCGAGCAGACAGTTGCCAAGCAGTCGGTCGTGGCTGATGATACGTTCATTTTGCATCACTATTCTATGTCTTAATTCACTATTATTCATTGATATATTTCATATTGAGAGGTGATACTTATGTTATTTTATCTATTTTTGCATGGTTGATGACTTTTGGAGCATGGACCGCTGCAGTCAGGATTCTGATGGAAAAGTTGTTGTTTGGAGGCAAAATTCACGAAGATCAGAAAATCCGGGAAAATATACGGAAAATTCTATTTTCCAGAAGACTCAGGATGCCAGAAGATGGAGTGGAGGTGGGCCATAGGGGGCCCACACCACCCCATGGCGCAGGCAGGCCTAGGTCGCGCCTGGGAGTGGTGTGGCCGTCCTGGCTCACTCTAGCCTCTCCCCTCTAGCGTATATCATCCCCACGAAACCCTAAGACTCGGGGAGCGACCACAGAAAGATTCCACCGCCTCTGCGGGGCGGAAAAAACCGAGAGAGAAAGATCTCTCCGGTAAACAGCTTTTTGTCGGGGGAATTCCTTCCCGGAGAGGGGAGATCGTCGCCACCAACACCACCATCAAGCTGGACTTCATCGGGATCATCATCATCATCACCACCATCATCACCATCAGCACCCTCATCACCATCTCCATATTGCTGTAACAATTGCGTTGAATCTTGCATAGTTCATAGAGGAAACTTTTCCGGTGTTGATTACTCTTTGTAGTTGATGCTATTGAGTGAACCATTGAATTATTGTTTATGTTCAGATTGTTATACATCATTATTCCATATCTGATCATGATCCATATGATGTCTTGTGAGTAGTTCGTTTTGTTCTTGAGGACATGGGAGAAGTCTTGTTGTTCGTAGTGGAGTTGTGTTGAGAAAGATTCAATAGATTGTTATTTAAGTTGTGGTGTACTTCTTCTAGTGGTGTCATGTGAACGTCGACTACATGACACTTCACCTATATGGGCCTAGGGGAATGCATTGTGTATTTGGCTACTAATCATAGGGCTTGCCGGAGTGATAGAAACCTGAACCTCCGTTAGGAAACCATTGCACAGAGGACGTAAGGGTCTTAGAGTTTAAAGTTGTGGTTAGGTTTCTACCTTAATTACTTTCTTGTACTTACGGATGTTTGCAAGGGGTATAATCACAAGTATGTATTAGTCTTGGATGGGGTGGTACATTAGCACAAGTTCACCCACACAACACTTAGCAACCTAAAAAAGATTAATCAACTATATGAAGCGAAAGCACTTGACAGTCTTCCCATGTGTCCTCGAGAACGTTTGGTCATCTTAAGTAATACAACCGGCTTGTCCTTTGCTGCATAAAGGATTGGGCCACTTGCTGCATTTATTTCTACTGTCTTTTATTTTACTCGTACTTTGTTTACTTGCTTTATCGAAAACCCCTAAAAATTCGTTTGCTAAGTATTTGCAGATAATTCCTGATCCATACCACTAGCCAGCACCTTCTGCTCCTCGTTGGGTTCGACACTCTTACTTATCGAAAATACTGCGATACACCCCCTATACTTGTGGGTCATCAAGACTATTTTCCTGTTGTTGCCGGGAGTGAAGCGCTATTGGAAAGTGGAACTGGTAAAGGAAACTTCTGATGAGTATTGTTTATACATTGGTTGCTTTATTTTCGTTATGGATAATTCGCTGAGTTTCTTATTTGGTAATGCTACTACCACTGCTAAGGTAGTAGATAAGCCACCACCTGCTGAGAATGATGTTTTCAAAATACCTACAAGAATTATTGATCGTGTTATGGATAACTACTATGTTGGGGATGGAACTGTCCATCCCGGTGATCATTTGTTTTTTATACACGAATTATGCGGGTTGTTCAAGTGTGCAGGTATTACTACAGATCAAGTTAAGAAGAAGTTATTCTCATTATCACGGAAAGGAAAAGTTGAGGAATGGTATAAGCTGCTGAAGAATGGTCAAGCTCTGGAATAGGAGGAAATAGTGCCTCTCTTTTATTCAAAGTTTTATCCTCCCAGTGAGATTCATAAAGATCGGAATCAAATATACAACTTTTGGCCTCTTGATGGAGAGAGTACAGCTCAAGCTTGGGGGAGATTGAAGTTACTAATGCTCAAATGTCCCATTCATGAGCTCCCCAACAATATTGTTATTAATAACTTTTATGCAAGACTCCCTCTACATGACAAGGATTTATTGGATGCTTCTTGTGCTGGATCATTCACTCGCATGGAAGAAGAAGCTAAAGGTAGAAAGTCAGGTATAAATTATGATTATGAATGCATTGAATCTTTTATGGGAACTGATGACTTTCAAAATATTAGTAATATTTATGGTCTTGACTTGCAAGTTATTATGAATTTCTTTAGAGCTTTTGCTTCCTATATCGAAATTCCAAAAAGGGGATGGAACAAATTCCATGCACCTTACAAAGATATTGTTGACTATGCTCCTATTAGAAGTGCTGAGTATTGCATTATTGACCCCATCTTACCTGAACCTTATATTGAGAAGATTCCCTTCCCCGAAAAGGTAAAGGATCACCCTATGATAACTAATGTAATCACCAAAAGTGAAAAAAGAACTGTAAAACCTCATCAACAAATAAACATTGAACCTGTGGTAGCAATTGTGAAAGACCTTGTCACTAAAAGCATAGAAGATGGGCACATAGTCTTTTGTGAGGATGCTTCTAATATTGTTTCACATCCCAATAGAACTAAAAAGGCTAGTGTTCCTGTGCTTTCTGTTAGAATTGGTGATCATTGCTATTATGGTTTATGTGATATTGGTGCAAGTTCCAGTGCTATTCCTTATGAGCTTTACAGAGAAATTATGCATGAAATCATTCCTTGCGAGTTGGAAGAAATTGATGTGGTTATTCACATTGCTAATAGAGAGACCATCTCTCCAATTGGTATTGTACGAGATGTGGAAGTTCTTTGTGGTAAGATTAAGTACCCTGCTGATTTTCTAGTACTTGGTTCGGCTGCTAGTAAAACCTACCCTATCATTTTTGGTAGACCTTTCTTGAGTACTTATGGAGCTATTATTGATTGCAAGAGGGAGAAAATCTTGACTAAGTTTGATGGGGAATCTTATGAGTTTAATTTTTCGAAATTTGCTAAAGAACCTTGCGAAGAGGAAACCCATAATGAGGATTTTAGGGTTGAACAACTTGCTTCTATTTCTCTTGCTCCTAACAATGCTTTGCGGCAATATATGGAAGAAAGGAATGAGATTGACAGGATTCTCCGTGACCAACCTATGATGCTTAATCACGACTTGCCTGTAGAAGACTTGGGGTACCACGATGCCACCTAAAAAGGATCCGGTTTTCGATCTAAAACCTCTCCCTGATGATCTTAAATATGCTTATATTGATGATAAAAAGTTATATCCTGTTATTATTAGCGCTAAACTTTTAGGGAAGGAAGAAGAAAGGTTATTGGAGGTTTTGAGGAAACACCGAGGAGCTATAGGCTATACTCTGGATGATTTGAAAGGGATTTCACCTACTATATGTCAGCATTCTATCAACATAGAACCGGATCTGAAGCGATGGTGGAGCACCAACGACGTTTAAATCCTAGGATGAAGGAAGTGGTAAGGAATGAGGTATTGAAACTCCTTGATGCTGGTATTATTTACCCTATTGCTGATAGTGAATGGGTTAGTCCTGTTCATTGTGTTCCTAAAAAGGGAGGTATTACCGTTGTCCCTAATGATAATGATGAGCTTATTCCTCAAAGAATAGTGGTAGTCTCTAGGATGTGCATCGATTTTAGGAAAGTCAATAAAGTTACTAAGAAAGATCACTACCCGCTTCCTTTTATTGATCAAATGTTGGAAAGGTTGTCTAAAAAGACCCATTTTTGTTTTCTTGATGGTTATTCTGGTTTCTCTCAAATTGTTGTTAAACAACAAGATCAAGAAAAAACTATTTTTACTTGCCCTTATGGAACTTATGCTTATAGACGTATGCCTTTTGGTTTATGTAATGCTCCTGCTACTTTCCAAAGGTGCATGTCTGCTATCTTTCATGGTTTTTGTGAGGAAATTGTAGAAGTGTTCATGAATGACTTTTCTGTCTATGGAACTTCTTTTGATAATTGTCTGCACAACCTTGATAAAGTTTTGCAGAGATGTGAGGAAACTAATCTTGTTCTTAATTGGGAGAAATGCCACTTCATGGTTAATGAATGGATTGTTCTTGGGCATAAGGTTTCTGAAAGAGGCATAGAAGTTGATAGAGCTAAGGTTGAGGCAATTGAGAAGATGCCATGTCCAAGAGACATCAACGGTATTCGTAGTATCCTTGGTCATGCTGGTTTCTATAGGAGGTTTATTAAAGACTTCTCTAGGATACCAAAACCTCTCACTAATCTTCTTCAAAAAGATGTACCCTTCGTTTTTGACGATGATTGTAGGGAAGCTTTTGAAACTCTTAAGAAGGCTTTAACTACAACCCCTATTGTTCAACCATCTGATTGGAGTTTACCCTTCAAAATAATGTGTGATGCTAGTGATTTTGTTGTAGGGGCTGTCCTTGGGCAACGTATTGATAAAAAGTTAAATGTTATCCATTATGCTAGTAAGACCCTAGACGCTGCTCAAAGGAATTATGCCACTACTGAAAAGGAATATCTAGTTGTTGTTTTTACTGTGATAAGTTTAGGCCCTATATTGTGGACTCAAAAGTAACCATTTATCTTGATCATGCTGCTATTAAATATCTTATGATGAAGAAGGGCGCTAAGCCTAGGCTTATTAGATGGAGTCTTGCTTTTACAAGAGTTTGATCTACACATAGTAGATAGGAGGGTGCTGAAAACCACATAGCTAATAATTTATCTCATTTGGAAAACATCTCTTTTGACCCTATGCTGTTAATGATAGTTTCCCAAATGAGCAGTTAGCAGATGAGGTGAGCTCGCGAGGAAGCCCTTGGTGTGCTGATTATGCTAACTATATTGTCTCCAAGTATTTGCCTCCCACTTTTATAGCTCAGCAAAGAAGAAAGTTCTTCTATGATTTGAGGCATTATTTTTGGGATGACCCACACTTATACAAAGAAAGAGTTGATGGTATTATGCGAAGATGTGTTCCAGAATATGAACAAAAGGAGATATTGCGTAAATGTCATGGTAGTGCCTATGGAGAACATCATGCAGAAGATAGAACTACACAAAAGGTACTACAATCAGGTTTCTACTGGCCTACCCTTTTTAAAGATGCAAGAAAATTTGTCCTATCTTGTGATGAATGTCAGCGTGTTGGTAATATTTCTAGACGCAATCAGATGCCTATGAACTACTGTCTAGTTATTGAACCTTTTGATTGTTGGGATTTGACTTTATGGGTCCTTTCCCTCCTTCGAAAGGCTACACTCATATTCTTGTTGCCGTTGATTATGTTAGTAAGTGGGTAGAAGCTATTCCTACAAAGAGTGCTGACGGAGAGACTTCTCTAAAAATGCTTAAGGATGTTATCTTTCCTAGGTTTGGGGTGCCTAGGTATCTCATGACTGATGGGGGTTCTCATTTCATTCATGGTGGTTTTAGGAAGACCCTTGCTAAATATGATGTTAATCATAGAATTGCTTCAGCTTATCACCCCCAAACTAGCGGACAAGTAGAGTTATCAAATAGAGAAATTAAATCTATCTTGCAAAAGACTATTAATAGGTCTAGGAAAAACTGGTCTAAGAAGTTGAATGATGCTTTATGGGCTTATAGAACTGCTTACAAAAATCCTATGGGAATGTCTCCTTATAAAATGGTTTATGGGAAAGCTTGTCACCTACCCTTAGAATTAGAACACAAAGCTTCTTTGGGTTGAAAGAACTAAATAGAGATTGTAAGCTCGCTGGTGAGAAAAGATTATTTGACTTAAGTTCTTTAGATGAATGGAGGAGTGAAGCCTATGAGAATGCTAGGCTCTTTAAGGAAAAAGTTAAAAGATGGCATGATAAGCGAATACTTAAGAGAGAATTTCATGTTGGTGAGAAAGTTCTATTGTATAGGTCTCATCTCAGATTTTTTGCAGGTAAGCTACTATCAAAATGGGAAGGACCTTTCATCATTGAAGAAGTATACCGTTCAGGAGCAATAAAAATTTCTTCTCTAAAAGATAATACTACACAAGTAGTGAATGGATAGTGACTCAAACACTATATTGCTGGAGATTCTTACAATGAAGATGTTGATGCCTTTCAAGTTATAACTCCAGAGAAATTCATTGAGGACCAAATTCAGAGACCTGTAGAGTCTGTTTTCATCTAGATAACAGTTCTGGTAAGAAAAGTTCCATGACAATACAATCCAACTATATTTTTGCAGTTTTCAGTCAATAAGGAAAGTTACAAAGCGAAAAAGGGACGGAAACGGAGCCAGGGTGGCCCACACCACCCCATGGCGCGGGCCCACCCCTGGCCGCGCCACCAGGTGGTGAGGCCACCCCGGACTCCGCCTCCGACTCGTTTTCTCCCAGTACCTTCCTTTTGATATGAAACTTCGTAATATATAACCCCTCGGATCTCCCGAGGTTCGTATATCGTGTTTTCGTCGTGTTTTTGTTTCGATCTGTTTCTGCCAGGAACTAATTTTGAAAGCTTAGGAGCACAATGGTGTCTGCCAAGGATAAAGGAAAGGAGCCTATGGAGGAAGATCTCCAAGACCCCAAGCAGGGACTGGTAGCTTTAGTCACTTGCCCTGCATCAACAGAAGCCCTACGAGTCACTAAGGAGTTCTGCGATAAGTACCGAGACTTGAGGAGGAAGGTGGACATGCTTCAATGGGAGAATAATAGGCTTCGTAAGATGCTGGAAGATTACCTCACGACAACTAAGAAGATATTACCACCACCACCAAAGGAGTAATTCGTCATCAGGTTTGGCATCCCCTTGGTTTGTTCCAAGCTTGGGGGAGTGCCATGGTATCACATCACTATCTTCTATCTTTTTACCTTATTAGTAGAGTCATCATGAATAGAGGAGTTATTATGTAGTATGGTTTGCATTATGGAAGTGTCCCCTCTCTCGTTAGATATGTATCCCTTGGTGTGAGTTTCCGTTATGGAATATTAATGAGAAGTTCTATCATTCACTCTTTTGCATAGCTTATATTAGTTTTCAATTCGTGGTTATATGATTGATCTTGTTGTTAGTATTGGTATCACTTTGGGATCATTGAGTTAATTTAGTTGGTTTTGGCAAACCTGGCTCGGTCAGTAGCAACACTATTTTTGAGAGTTGAATGAAAAAGATAAAGGTACTCTAAAGAAAAATTATTTCATCATCTTTCTTTCTTGATTTGCTCATAAGTCTAGTATTCTCTAGTTAAGATCTTTTGTGCTTCCAAGGAAGATTGCATGTTTGTCTTTATCACTTGTATGTTTGTTTGTTTCCTTCAACTCTTATACTTGCTACCCAGCCTTGCTAGCCAAAAACCTGTACTGAGAGGGAATTCTTCTCGTGCATCCACCTCCTTAAAACCAAAACCTTTGCCATTTGTGTCCACCATACCTACCTAGTAGCATTATTGCTATTCCAAGTAAATTCCTGTTTTATCTACCTCCCAAATTAAACTTGTTATGTGAAAATTAGTGATTAAAGCTCCCACGAACTTGATGGCACACTTTACTTTCTTGCATTTAATAAACTTGAACCATTGTTCTCACCTATGTTGCGTATATGCTTGTGCTTTGTAAGTTGTGAATTAGCAGAACCATGCTGTCATGGGGAACGCTTTCAACACTGCACTGGTACTTTGTACCTAGTTGATATCATGTTCTTTTGTCTATGGATGTCGTCGGTGTGAAATGAAAGGGGAGCTTGTAAGTCCATGGAGTTATGCATGTGTGTTAGAGAAACGCCTGGGCCACTGGTATAATCCATGCTAACATGGTGGAAACCTGCAGCGTAACCATAACGAGTATCTATGAAGCATTCTTCTTATAAAAAAAGAGTCTGATATTGAGAAAAAAGAGAAAAGAAAAAAGAGGTTATAAAAAGAGGAAAGAGAGAAAAAAGCACCATATTCCCATGGTAAATAAGAAGATTGCTGAGATACTTATTGTCTGCTTGCCTTGTCATTTTGATATGGGGATTCTTCCGTATCATCGGGCAAGGGGTACCCCGTTCGCGGTTCTCTATGATACACATATGCTTACGATGATAAGAACTTACCGGTGACTAAACTTGAGTAGCATGAGGAGCGGCCCTCGTATTCAAGGGACATGAGATTCTCAACTTACAACTTGTCAATGCATATCCTCATTTTTGATCACTTTAACCTTAATCACCTAAAGATGCCTATGATAGGGGCAATGAGAGCTAAAAGCTAGTAAGTATCATAATTTTTGGGAGCTCTTTATGAGACTTGCAATCCCTGCTTCCCTCTTTGAAGGGCCTTTCTTTTACTTTGTAGTTGAGTCAGTAAACCTATTCCCTTCTATCTCAACAAGTACTTTGAGTTGTTGTGTTTCATTTATTCATATGATGATTTATTCATTCATGTTTCTTATGTTCCTTGTTTTGCACATTGCACTTATCTTGATGTTTACTACTTTGAAAGCTTTCATTGAAAACCAGCTATTTGTGAACTCCAACAAATTTTCAACTATTCTTCGACCAAGAGCTAAGTTTGTCATTACCAATTATGATTCACTTTATGTATCTTTATTGTTTTTCCTTTACTCGTTACAAGTTGAGTTATATAATAGTGAGTTGTCTTCTATTATGATCTATGTATTTATGAATATGATGCTTCGTGTCCGTATTCTTTTATCGACTCTTCACTCCATAAACCTGAGGCCATGTTTATTGAGCTCGGTTTAAGGGGACAAGCAAAGTCTAAGCTTGGGGGGAGTTGATACGTCCATTTTGCATCACTATTCTATGTCTTAATTTACTATTATTCATTGATATATTTCATATTGAGAGGTGATACTTATGTTATTTCATCTATTTTTGCATGGTTGATGACTTTTGGAGCATGGACCGCTGCAGTCAGGATTCTGATGGAAAAAGGTGCTGTTTGGAGGCAAAATTCGCGAAGATTAGAAAATCCAGGAAAATATACGGAAAATCCTATTTTTCAAGAAGACTAAGAATGCCAGAAGACGGAGTGGAGATGGGCCACAAGAGGCCCACACCACCCCGTGGTGCGGGCAGCCCTAGGCCGCGCTAGGAGGTGGTGTGGCCACCCTGGCCCACTCGAGCCTCTCCCCTCTGGCGTATATCATCCTCCCGAAACCCTAAGACTCGGGAAGGGACTACATAAAGATTCCGCCGTCTCTGCGGGGCGGAAAACACCGAGAGAGAAAGATCTCTGCGGCAGACAGATTTCTGCCGGGGGAATTCCTTCCCGGACAAAGGAGATCGTCGCCATCAACACCACAATCAAGCTGGACTTCATCGAGATCATCATCATCACCACCACCATCATCACCATCAGCACCCTCATCACCATCTCCATATTGATGTAACAATTGCGTTGAATCTTGCATAGTTCATAGGGGAAACTTTCCCGATGTTGATTACTCTTTGTAGTTGATGCTATTGAGTGAACCATTGAATTATTGTTTATGTTCAGATTGTTATACATCATTATTCCATCTCTGATCATGATCCATATGATGTCTTGTGAGTAGTTCGTTTTGTTCTTGAAGACATGGGAGAAGTCTTGTTGTTAGTAGTGGAGTTGTGTTGAGAAAGATTCAATAGATTGTTATTTAAGTTGTGGTGTACTTCTTCTAGTGGTGTCATGTGAACGTGACTACATGACACTTCACCTATATGGGCCTAGGGGAATGCATTGTGTATTTGGCTACTAATCATAGGGCTTGCCGGAGTGATAGAAACCTGAACCTCCGTTAGGAAACCATTGCACAGGGGACGTAAGGGTCTTAGAGTTTAAAGTTGTGGTTAGGTTTCTACCTTAATTACTTTCTTGTACTTACGGATGTTTGCAAGGGGTATAATCACAAGTATGTATTAGTCTTGGATGGGGTGGTACATTAGCACAAGTTCACCCAAACAACACTTAGCAAGCTAATGAAGATTAATCAGCTATATGAAGCTAAAGCACTTGACAGTCTTCCCATGTGTCCTCGAGAACGTTTGGTCATCTTAAGTAATACAACCGGCTTGTCCTTTGCTGCATAAAGGATTGGGCCACTTGCTGCATTTATTCCTACTGTCTTTTATTTTACTCGTACTTTGTTTACTTGCTTTATCGAAAATCCCTAAAAATCGGTTTGCTAAGTATTTGTAGAGAATTCCTGATCAATACCACTAGCCAGCACCTTCTGCTCCTCGTTGGATTCGACACTCTTACTTATCGAAAATACTACGATACACCCTATATACTTGTGGGTCATCAGCTGACGCTATTGATGGTGCTCTGGTGATATGTGTGTGGTACGATCTGGTGTGACTGAGGTGTGTCAAGGCTCTCCAGATGAAAATCCTGCTCGACTCCATTGGTGTCGATGACGACAACACATGTGGGTGTTGTTTGACTTATTGAATGCGTCGTCGAGTAGATTCAATAACTATCCCATTCTCGGATCTTGTTTTTTTTTGTGAAAACTGAGGTCCAAATTTAACAGTCCTACAGTATTTTCTCTACACACTTCCAATCATTGTCTATGAACCACTCATCCGTAAAAATAATCAGTGATTTATTCCACCACAAACCATTGCATAGTACTCAACAGAGTAGACCACAAAGCAATGCATTATAAAAAAATGATCTAACTTGATAGATTTACAACAATTCATGCATTGCAACCAACCTTTATTTTACTTGACTATTTCCACTTCGGTATTACTACACACACAACTAAGCACACTACAACAACATATAATAAGATGATATGATAATTCTACTAATTGTCACTTCCTAGCTAAAAGTTTAGTCGTAACCTTTGCAAAGTCATCTCCTTCAATGAAGTAGACTGGTCATGTACATCAGTCTTTTCAAATCTTCTATCAAATTCTATACATCAGCTTCATGCCATACTTACACTTTACACCTACAATTTAAAAGGACGCGAACATGCATGGACAAGATGGAAAACAACTTCACACTACCAAATTTATATCAGAATGAGCATCTTCTCACAACCTCCTGAAGTATAACCTAAACAACAACGTTCAAATTACCATTTGTCACCTAACTGAAAAAGAGAATGATGTGCACAAGGCAGCAACATGAATTAATTTAAGAGGGGCAGTTTCTCCCTGTCCGCTCATTCTCTGCTCTCTCTCTCAAATTCCCCACCATAGAAGCGTCTCGTCACTGACGAACTCGCAGAGGAGGAGCGACGCAGGGTGGGCTCCGCGCAGGTCGCCGCTGACGAGCACAAGGAGAGGGACTCCATCCCTAGCGCGAAGACGTTGCTGCCGTCGAGTTCGAGGAGGCGCGAGCCAGGGAGGGCTCCTCGCAAGCCACCGCCGATGAGCTCGAGGAGCGGGCTTCTGTCCGTAGTGCGGGGAAGCCCCACCAACGAGCTCGAGGAGGCACGACCCAGGGAGGGCTCCTCGCAAGACGCCGTCGACGAGCTCGAGGAGGCGCGGCGCGGGGAGGGCTCCACGCAGGCCGCCGCTGACGAGCGCGTGGAGACTTCCGTCCCTAGCGCGGGGATGCTGTTGCCATCGAGCTCGAGGAGGCGCGACGCAGGGAGGGATCCTCGCAAGCCGCCATCGACGAGTTAGAGGAGAGGGCTTCTGTCCGTAGTACGGGGACACCCCGCCAACGAGCGTGAGGAGGTCGTCGGCGACAAGCACACCAGAGGCATCCTCACAGTGAGGATGCAACCACGAGCGCCTACGCGGGAGGGACACATCTTCGCCCGGGCTGGACCGCCCCTGCCGCCGTTCGATGAGGTCATGGTGTGAGCCCGTCACGCTGTCTCATGCTCGCCAATGGGGATAGTCGGCGCTCGGCACCATGCGGCGAGCCTTGTCAGCCAGGTCGTCATCTTCCTCTCCTCCAGGTTCAACCACCACCCCTCCGCTTCTCAATAATCTAAATCCGGCAATTGCTTTGTTGAAACCTACCAGTCATGGTTAACCTTGATAGATTTTGCATCGCAAAACTCTGATAATTGTGTCTCAATAATCTGTAGTTGACAACTAGGCACTGCCAATTTGGCAATTGGGTGTTGGGAATCTGGTAGGTGTATATTGAATCTTGGCAACAAGAATTCGGCTACTAGGAACTATGATATTGGCAAGATGGCAGTACAAACTCGAAACAAGAAGCATAATTGTGTTTAGGGAATCTGGGTTTAAACAACTTGGTGGCCGTTTCTTATAAAACTGGTAATTATTTTGTGTTCGCCGTGGCCTCCCGCTCCGTGGTGCAGTGGTAGGTTATGGCTATACCGGCTCCTGCTTCGACTCCAATGCGGCCTCCATCGACTACTGCATTGATTCTCCCTCACTCTCTCTTATGTGATGTGTAGGTAATCTCCTTGACATACGCTATGTGATTATTGAGATGCTGTGGTGGTGGCCTAGCTATTATATGTGTTTGTGTGTTGTCATGGATTGCTCCATGGTTGATCTAGTTCATCAACTATGCTGCTCATGCATGTACCAATAATTTGGCAAGTAGGCCACGTATGAGTCCGCGGGAGTAGTCAGGTTATTGGTGGGGATAGGACGTCTTGACAATATAAACATGTCAACTATGAGTGACTTATCTGGTAGGCGTGAGTGATTAATATGGTAGCTATTTACCTGTTAGTAATTAATCTAGTAGTTGTGAGTGATTAATCAGATAGCTGTGAGTGACTAATCTAATAGCTGTGTCAATACTACCAACGAACAACACCTTCAGAGAACCCTTCGAAAGGTACTAAAATATGTTCCTTCTGTGTAATGTGGCAATTATGTGTTTTTAAACTCGCAACTAAATGATTTTAATTTGTAAACTAAATGCTTTTAAACTAGCACTTCTTTAATCTGACAACTGAAATGTTTTAAACTGGTGGTCAGGTGTAATCTTAGCATGCCACCGCATGATGGTAAGTGCGGTGCAGCTGATAATGATTAATCTGGTAGTTGTTAGTGATTTAAACGAGTAGCTGTGAGTGATTAATCTGGTAGCTGGTAGCTGGAGTGTAGTAGTTGTTATTTTTCTTGTGCACATGTTATCTCCCCAGAACATAGTTACATGTTTGTCCCAGAACATCTCTCTAGTTGATGATGATATACCAATTTTCTGATAAATTTTCACTGGTAATGGAACATACTACTAGATATCCCCACTTAACCGAGGGTTGAATTACCGTCGGGAATTTGAGTTCACTGTCGAATAAGCCTATAACCGACGGGTCACCATTGGACATCTACTGTCGGTGTTGCTCGGTCGGCCATTATAATATTGACCGACGGTACTATCGGTGAATAGACTAGCTGACGGTGTAAGACTGACGGTGCACTGTCAGACATATGTTGGCTGGTATTCTCCCTAGCCGTCACCTAAAGGACTTGCCGACAGTTTCCTGTCCGAGTAATCATAACTGAGGGGGGCGTAGAAACCGTCGATTATTAGCATACCCGAAAGTACAAGAGTTGTAACTACCTGTCGGTCATGTATTAATCCAAGAAATTTGCATGCACCGTATGTAGGCAATAATTTGTGTATGTCCAGAATATAATCATGGTGACAGGATCGTTTGTTATGAAAAGGGATGCTAGGATAATATGTTCCACACCAGAATGTACATCAATCACCAGTACATATTTTATCATTCCAACAATTTCCCAGTAGGAGATTTAAACTACCGAACAGACAAATCTACTCTGAAAATGCTATACAACATCACTAGACGATGAAACTCTGAAGTACTTGTTTACTCCTCGCCAAGGATATCATCATCCTCATCATTGATGGTACCATCTTGTCATCTTCGTCATTCCAAGATGAGATAGGATGAGCCTGTATAATCACAGAAAGCATAACAGTTGAACTTTCTACAAGTTTCAGAAACAGCTAGCTTACAGAAAGCAAGACGAAATAATTTAAGTCAAGTTTGACAAACATGAAACATGTACAGTAGCTGGGTTGTAATACTTCCAACACTCACGTTTTTTCATCTATAAACATGATGGTATAATGGAGCAGTCTAGTCACAATCTTCCAACAACATTTGACTAAGTGGTTGCTCGTCTAAATAGGTGGTTGGTCTAACAAGTTCAAATATACAGTTTTATCCAGATACTAAACTTTAGTTATCAAAGAAATTCCTAGTACAGGTTACAGTTGCCATCTTTAAGTAAGTGTCGATGAATGCACAAACAAAAACAAAGGACTGCTTACCAAGCTAATATAAAAACAAGAGAAGTAATTCCCAAAAGGAAGATAACGCAACAAGTCTTGACTATATGAAACAGTAGGAAGACTTAATGTTTCTTCAACATTCTAGGAGGATAATTATGACTTGCTCAGTATAACCTCATTGAAGTCTATTGCTATAAAACTTACCAGCTCAATCACACCTTGCTGAATTAATGCGTAAAAGTCCAAACATTTTTTGGCTACCAATTCATGAAATATTACAAACTCAGAAGGTCAAATTATCCTACATGAATAAATTCTGCACAGGTTACAATAAGATCAAAGATTGCCTGCAAGATATATACGCTTAATGGCACAGAAAGCATCACAACCTTCCGTACTGCAGAATAACTCATTACCGACTGTAACACTACAATATGAGTGTTCTACTACCTTTGTTGTCCTAAGTGATGGCTCCATCGTCTAATAAATACCCTAACTCTACGTTTCATGGCACTCCATTTCTATTGTAATGGATAATAGTTTTTTCTTTAAAAATGGAACCTATTAGCTACAACTAATGCTAGGACTAGCCCAGCAATACAATTAATCTTCTTTTAAATTACACTTTCATAGTATTACAACAAGAACAAGATGTTTTTTAGCAAAAACCTTACCTCATATATATGGTACCTTACCATTCTGTCATAGCTTCCAGACCCAATCTAGCACCGGCGGACATACTTGTACAGGTGTTTATGAAAACCGAATATCCAATGTGCTTTTGACTACCTGTTGCCCCTACATGTTATTATTGATGGAGCAGAACTTGGCAAATTTAAGATTTCCTATTTGCAGGTAATGGACATACATACTTATAAAGCAGTAACCATGCAACATCCTCTCATCAAAACTGATTGTGAATCCTTGATGTTTCCGTACTTCCTAAAAGTAAAATTGCAGTTAGCAAACTCGAACAACTACACATATCTAACTTGAGAGACATCATACAGTAATCAAGAATAGCAAACTAAAATGCACAGCCAAGCAAACTGAAATCAAATCTGAGGGGAACCTATTGCCCAAACCTGGAGAGCTGCAATGCGCGGGCCATGCCTACTGCCGCACCTAGAGCACGAGGGCTTTACTTAAATCTGGCGGTCGGCGCCCTCTCCTTCATCGCCTTAGCGAATTGGGATCGGGGAAGGAGCAGATACGCGCTAGATCTAGCGTCTGAGACCCATCGCCATGGCCTTCAGTGCCATGATTTGGGTAACCTTTTTTTTTTGAGATACAGATTTGGGTAACCTGGTTGGTGTACGGAGGAAGAGGAGGAGGAGGGAGACGCGCACGGTGGCGTCAATTCATCCGGGGAGAGAACAGCTAGACACCACGGTAGAGCGGCGGCGGCACAATTTTGGGAAGGGGAGTTGCTGATTTAGGGTTGTGGAGAGGTGGACTTGTCGTGCACGTGAGTGGGGGTAGCGGTGTTGAATATGAGGAGCGGGTCAGATAAATCGGGGATTTCAGCGGAAAAAAAAAGAGCAAACAAAGCATTGAAGCAGATAAGTTTGTTCATTCACCCGCGCTAGCGCAAGAATAAAACAAAATTATTATTAAAAAATCTACGCAAGAAAAGTAAGGTGGTAGGCCATTGCAGAAATAAAACCCGATAGTAGTGAAACATAGTCATATGTCTTAATCATCGACGGTTTTTTACATGGCCATCACGTATTTTTTATCAGATAACCGAGTGTTCCAGAAAAAACGTCATTTATAACTTAAAACCTCGGATATTACCTGTAATATCCGAGTGGTATCTTCAAACCGTCGGATATATTTCTCACCCTCGCCTATTAGCATATAACCGACGGGTCGTCGGCCATGTCTTTTCACCGTCGGCCTTCTGGGGATTTCTAGTAGTATGGTGAAAATAAGGACAGAGCTATTGATCTCTTATTCTGTGTTTCTACTTCTTTTTTGTTGAGGCGCGGATCAAACATAATCTAAATTTTTTTTGCCTGTCTTGTTTTTGTTTTAAAGGTTTCCAGCGGAAGATCTGCTTCTAGCTAGAGGAGGAAGAAGCTGGGGGTAGCTGAGTGCATATGCAGGGAGAAGACTGGGCAGGTGGGGGTAGGTGCCTGGCTGGGTCCACCAACAGGCTGCATGTCCAGTTACCCGCGAAGGCCTAGCAATAGAACAAGTTTTTGGGCTAGCTGTGCATGTGTCACGTGGGCTTGCGCGCTCCGATCGTGTGCCCACTTTTCAGTAGCGCAGGAGAGGACAACCGCCACACAGAGATCGGTGTGGTGCCGCCCTGTAGCACGGTCAATGCACTCTCACGTTAGTACGTTCTCAACAAACAACATGCCTGTGTCATGATAACTCATTTGGGGCCATTTGGCTCTAGCTAAGTGCAACTCTTTTCTTATTTTCATGTCTTACGGATCCAACCTCTCATTGAGAGTATCTTTGATCATCCCCTAATATCAAGTACCATGCCAATACTGGACCTGAACCCAAAAAAAACGCTCCCGGGTTGCCTCTGCCTAGAGAGACTCCAGAGGCTTCCGTAACCCTAGCCGCCGCTCTCTCGGCGGCGGTCAGATTCATCTTCTCCTCTATGGCCAGCGGGTGGCGTGGAGGCTACTGGCTCAACTTGAATAATGGAGGCGGTCATCGGGTTCCTCTCGCTCTAAGATGATGGTCTGCTTGATGCCTTCCCTCGGTGACCAGGTCAGAATGTTGAGTTCCGGAAGGCTTCACCAGCGAACTCCCATGGACGCCTTATGCCTGGAGATTACTGGATGGGATGGGATTCGGTCATGCGTACTCGTGTTTTCTTATCGTTTGGTTTTAGAGAGAGTGTTGCGAAGCTCTGCTGTCTGTTACCATCATGGGACATGTCTTTCGGTCCATGGTGAAGTCAGAGACGGAGAATTTCATGAAAGCATGGACATGAGGGCTAGAGATGGTGTTTTGTGTCTTTATGGTGATGAGGAACCGGCTTGGTGATTTGTGACTCGTAGTAGCGATATTTAGTGGGGGCGACAACACAGAAGAAGTTCACAGTCTTATCTTGCAAGGCGAAAATCTAAGATCTGGCCTTAATTGGCCGTGTCTGGTAATGGCCTTGTTGAAGGCAATGTTTTATGAGCAAGAATTTTCTCTAGGGTGAAAACCTATGATCTTTAATCGGACGATAACGACACTTGTGCACTATTTTATTCTTGAAGACATCACTATCGAAGAGGTTGGATTTGTTAAATTATTAGAAGGGCTAATTATGAAGAATGCAAAAGGTAAATCTCGGATAATAAATCTGCACATTACAAACTAATGATATGAGCTTATAACTCTTCTAAATGACTTAGAATCATGTTATCTAGAATGAATCCATATATGACCCAATTTTTGGAATTTGAAAGTACATTCAAAGAATGGGAAGTCAAATGGATTAAAGAAGCAAATAGGACATACATACACGGAATAAAGGAGGGTAAAAAGTACAAAGAGTCGTGTAAAAAAAGAATAGATGATCACATGGGGAAAAAACACAGAAAGCACAAAATACATAGACATGAAAATAAAAAATGCAGGATAGCAGTTCAGAGCAGGTATGCAGGATAACACGCAAGGACCAAGAAATCATGGAGAACCCATAACCTCCGATGCGCTCAGATCAGCTGAGCCCATGTTGACATCCTCCCATGCTCCTTCGTCTTGCTCTTCTGCCCTGTCGAGCTTGCCTACCAAGGCGCCCCCGTCTAGGATGCTACCAAACATGGCTGCCTCGAATAGGTAGTTCACCTGCCAGGCATGGTGGCTCGCATGCGCGAGGAGCCAGGCCATTTCGATGACGAGGCCTTTGGAGAATAGTTGGACCATTTGTAGGCGCGAGGATTCAGCGAGGTCCTCCTCGCGCTGCTCATCCACCTCGCCCTGTCGGACATACTCCAGCGGGCCGGTGACGAGGGACCACCAGAGGGAGCCCAACAACTCTTCGTCCTGGCACTGGAGGAATCGGTGCACATGGTTGCATGTTTCCTCGCCGTCGCAGGCATAGTCCGGGTCCAGGGGCCTTTTGAATCCGGTGGTGCGGAAATCAGCGTCGAAGACCTCATCGAAGTCGGCCTCGCACTGGAGCCGCACTGGCGACTTGCGGGCCTTGGGCCATCCCAGGAGGATGCGGCGGAAGAACATGTGCCGGTCATCTTGGATTTGCCACGTGTATACATTGGCACAAATCCGCGCAATGGGCTCGTGCCACCTTTGGGTGAACGTTCGCGCGCCCGTGGCGGCATATGCGTCATAGATGGCCCGCAGCGCCGGCTCGCTCACGATGCCCGAGTCAGCGATGTCTGCAACGTTCAGGAAACAGTTCAAGACCTCTGAGTTAACCATGTCGGAGCCCACGTCGATGACGTCATGGCACGGCAAGCTCAAGATGAGGTCGCTCATGACAGCGGCTGCGTTGAAGCCCCGGGCTGTGGCCTCGGCTCCCATGCCGATTACGCCGCTGTCGAACAGGTATAAGACCTGGGCAGCACGACGATCCATTTGCGCGGAGCGATCCTTGAGGCGCGTCTTGTACGCTGCCTCCATGGCAATCTTGCCCTGGATGTACGACATACCAACGGAGACGGCCTCACGGCGCTCCCGACCAAAAGGCGTGCCCAGGGCATGGGCATCGGCGAGGCCATCCTTCAGCAGGCCGTGGAGCGGGGGGAACACATGGTTGTACCCGTGCTCGTAGTAGAAGGCCATGTCCGTAACATAGTTGGAGAACATAGTGCGCACGTCGGCACCACCAACGAGCAGGTTCGCCATGCCACAGCCAAATAACGCGTTGTTTGTCGTCATGGCCTTGGGCCAGTCGGCGGCGCCCAGATGGCCGAGCACCTGTGGCGAGGCTTGCCTCAGCCCCGTGCCCTTAGGCGGAAGCACATTGCCGACTGAATGCTGGGTGCATTTCCAGAGCGCGAGCTCCGGCGACAACCGTAGCTGCACCACCCTGGGCGACGCCGCTTCCTCTCCGAGCTGCTCGCCCTTGCCACCGCTGATGCTAGCAAACAGCTCCTCCACCATGGCTCGTGCCTGGCAAGCCAGCCTTCTCAGATCTGCCGTGGCTCCCTCCCCGATCAAGGCCCTCGCCTCTGAGTAGCCCCGGTACACAGGGAAGCCGTGCTGGGCCACAGGACGATCCTGGCTCCAGAAAAATGGAGGGATTCTAATGTTTCGGCCGCTGGGGAGAAACTCCTTGTCCGGCTCCGCACCGACGACGTCAATGTTGAGTCCTTGGAGAGAGTAGCCATGCCATTTGGGAGTAGCCTCCACGCCCCGGCTGTTGCACAACGATGCCGAACCCATTATCTCTAAAAGTATGTCAGTAGCTAGAGAGAAAGGTATCAAACTCGAAAGGTATGCAATTGCAATATAATGCAGCGTGGTGCTTCTCATTGTATTCCACTCACCTTTTATATATTACCGCAGCTAGCAGTAGATGTAGATCGTCTGTACGTGTCTAAGCCTCAGGCCTCAACGCAATTTATCTTTTCACCGTTCACCACGGGACAACATGTCATTTGCAATTAGGACAAGCCAATAGTACGACTGACATGAACCTTTCATCCTTGAATGACCTTGACTGCAACAAATGAATCACGTCCTATCAGATATCATCAAGTTTTTGTGAACGAAAATAGTGATGTGCACGGTACGTGTAGGACAGTTTAGCAAACAGGCGACACACACACGTTATTAGTTTGTTCATGCAGCGGTACAGTACTATGCACATGGGATGGCAACATGACCGCACATCTTATTGCAACCAAATTGGTAACCACATCTACTTATTTACCAAATTACAAAGAAACGTGGTATACTTTTTCTACGGAGTACCAAATTCCAAAGAGTACAAAATTATAAAAATGCATTTTGTCGCCAACTGCAAAAATCCATCTGGGCTTTCGGAGCCGCACGCAACATGTCACATGTGACGTTTGCACTGGCCACGCGCGCTTGTACAGCACACTAGTACAAAACAAACATTAGCACAAGAGTGGAATTTCCAGTCACGCATGATCAAATCACCACTATTCATGGGTGGGCAATGTGCCTCTTACACAGTTTTCCAAATTTAGACAACAAAAACTCGATACCGATTTATTCCGGAGACCGTATGAATCCACCCGAAGCCAGTATGGTCCTCTTAGATATATAATCACCATACACGTATACTCACGTCCCAGCGGGAGGCGAAAATCATGAGGTATATAGCAGTAACAACATAATTTCAATACATGAGAGAACACAACATTTAGTTTGGGAAGAGACGAACATTCGCACACATTTATGTTTGCCTAATAATTTGTGATAGGGAGAGCACAACATTTAGTTTTCCATATGTGTTCAACTCAGATGGCACACATTTGTTTCATACTGTATGATTATTGCAAGAATCACACATGTTTTATCTATACGACAACAAGCTGTACCATCAGAACCATGTAAAAAAACATGTATACCCATCTGTACCCAACAAGGTATAAGTCAAAGATTGCATAGCAGAACATGATTCCATTTGATTGTAAAATTCATACGGCACATGTGTACATGTATTCCGAATTTTCGAGATAAATTCAATTGCTAGCTATACAAATGAGAGAGCCACATAGATAATTCTTGGTTATGTTAATGTCGTCATTGCAGGTTATGCTGGCATGATCTTCCACACTACAACTCGTAAAAACACATTTCTTTAGAACTTTTAGTATAATCTTCTTATCAGATTTCTGATATTCTAGTAATAATGCATAAAACACTCTTAATAAAAAAAATGTATTCTAGGTAGTGTACTAGAACATCACAATAGCGACGGTTGGAGACATAGCTCATGGATTGGAATACTTCTCAATTGTTTGTACATAGAAATAGCGAGCGAATCAGTGACATGTCTAAAAAATATATAAATTTCAAGATACTTACTTGTATCCTTAAAGATGTTGTATCACTAAAATGATCCTTCACGATTGGTCATATTGGCCCTAATCTGGATGCAGTTATTGACTTACCCAAGTGCATGACACAACACGAGACAATTGAACAAATATATATGTGGAGTTATAACATCAACATGGAAAATCTAACAACAAATAAATTCAAGTTCAAATGATTCGTGTTCTTACTTAGATGTGCTTTGGTAAGGCTAAGGAATTGCAGTATCACCAAAATATAATGAGAGAGTTTGATTTAGAGCCCGTCCTCCATGCAGGACCTTAATGATATGAGCATGAAGAAGGAGGTGAAGCCTAATTTTAGGACTCCACCAAGCTAGGTGATGTGGGCGCATCCCATTAATGATTGGCATGTCAGGACGACCTACAATATATAATAATAAGTCTAAGGTGATATTAAATATTGTTGCTATGTTATTGAGTCTAAGTCCAGGTTAGATTCGAGTCCGTTGTGTGTTCGGTTTGGGTCTATCCAACCGACTAGTTGCAGGTCTTCTATATAAAGGAGCCAGTCTCCTAGGGTTTAGGGGAGTTCAGTTGTTTAGTCTAAAAACTATATTGTGCTCCACCAAGTATCATCCCTCCGGGGATGGCGATACCGTTTATTAGATTATTGTTGCGTAGGTTCTTGTGTTCATCAAGGATTGTCGTGCTCAGGTTTGAGGCGTAGTGATCTTCATCGCGTTACTTGCTAGATTAGTTCCTCTTCTTCAGGTGACGTTCATCACGTTATTGGAGATCATCTATCTGGTTGACTCGCTGTGAAAGATCGGGACAAAACTCAAGGATCATCGACGTAATCCGTATCATGTGGTATCAGAGCTCTCGTTGATCACAACGTATTTTTAGATCATCTACGGACTGTTTTTCTACAAGCAATTTACATATCGGTTGTGGAGAAGAGATTGGAAGTTGAAAGTTTTCAGAATTGATCGATTGGCAGCTAAGTTAGATTGGTTCTGGTTTGTCATTGAAGTTTCGTTGGCGTCTAGTTCATCTGGATCGAGTTCCGCCGGCAGTTTTTTGTCTCTGATTCGATCGATTTGAAGTTCTGCCAGATCCGATCAATTTCAGTTTTAAAAAAAGGCATCAATTTGAGTCGTATCGTATCAGGTGAGGAGTTTACGCGCGTGCCCCGTTTTGGTTCGGGATGGAATTGATCCCGGGATCGTTTCCAAGTAGGGGTCACGATCGGCAGGATTAGTTGCGGTTTTCAAGTAGGGGAGAAGAAAAGAAAAAAAAAAGTTTGTTACGTAAGATTTTGCAGGCAGCAAAAGAAGTCACGATTAAATCTCCCGAGAAAGTTTCCTGTGAGGCAAGGTACATTAAAAAAAAGGAGTCTCCCTCGCGCACGTCTCACGATCAGGCCATCCCGTGACTAGCGCGCCCGCTCGAGAGAAGTTCGCCCACGCCTTTGGATTGATCGGCTACTTTTCAGATATGATTGAGGTAGTTGGATTTTTTTTTAAAAGGAAGGAGGCCACCCGCCTGTACACCTCACGATCGAGTTTTCCCCGTGCCTGGCAATCGAAGCGATCCCGCGCTTGGTGCTCTCGCTGTTCGCCAGGTTTTCTGTGATCGAATTTTGATTCGACGCGCCGACATGTACGCAGGCCGGAATCATCTGTTTTGTCCAGAATTTTTTCTGTGCAGTGCCATTTTGTTCCAAATTTCTTGAAGCAGTCCACAGTTATCACCAAACAGTCTACGACGCAAAGGATGGATTCTTTTCCAGGAGATACTTTTGGCTTGAGGTGTACACGTAGCAAAAGTCTAGTGTTGTTTTCAATGACTATCTTGATCTCCTGAATGGAGTGGCACATGATGCATTTGAGCTTAGATGGTGCCTACATCGACTTGCGACAGTTGAGGAGTACCAAGATTGGGAAAGGCACATGGAACCGGGGTTTTCATCAATGTCGCAAATACAATAGCAAGTTTAGTGGGTATGATGGGTATGTTCTTGCTCACCGGCGTGTGGACAAGGAGTTAGATAGTAGGTGGTCTGAGGCGGTTGACATAGATGGTTTTTCTCTTACTTGGAAGGACTAAAAACAATCTGCGTGATGGTTTCATATTTCCATATATGGAGGAAATCAAGCAGCCGCCCAAGGTTATGAATGGGATAGTGGATGTTGGCAAGAGTATAGCTCTTATACCAAAGGTCACGACGACTGTGACTAGTCATGAGAAGTTGACAGTTGTTCCATTGCCGATAGTTAGCAAGGTGGCATCCACAATTTCTGAAGCGTTAGCGGTTGATGTTGTTAAGGCTAATGTTCTTAAGGATGTCGTGGAGGATGTTGTACCATTGAGTGGGCTGAATTTGCAACTCAATAAGGTACAAGGCGATGCTTGCATGACAGTTGACAAGGGCCAGCGTTGGAATTTATTTCAGGCGCAGTGTATGATCAAATGCAAAGCATGCAAGTTGATTGTTGATGGAGGAAGTTGTACTAATGGCATTAGCAGGTCAATGGTGGCAGCGTTTGGGTTGTCCACATGGCGTATTTCTGAACCTAAGCATCTACAGTGGTTAAATAGCTGAGGTATGCTGAAGGTAACTCATAAGGTGCGTGTGCCATTTACAGTTGGTGATTATGTTGATGATATTGAGTACGATGTGTTGCCATTGGAGGTATGTGGGATGTTACTTAGTCGTCCATGGCAGTATGATCGCAACGTTACATATGCTGGAAGAGCAAATACATATTCTTTTGTGCATGGTGACAAACAACAGACTTTGAAACCTATGCAGGATGATCACATAAACTCTGATGTAGAGCTGGTGGTACATAAGGAGAAGGTGTGTAAGGCTAAGCCAAGGCTAGCTAAGGTGCATGATGGAGAGCATGATGCACAATGCGACAATGTTTATATTTCTTCAGCTATGCCTATAGATGACAAGTCAGTGGAACTTGTTAGTGACAAGTCAGTGGAACTTGTTAGTGACAAGCCAGTTGAAGTGCATCCTCTTATTGCTGAGAGGAAGGATGTTGCAGCATGTGTTCAGAAGGTTGTTTGTGTTGACACATGGGTTCAGACGGATGATAGTTGTGTTCCTGATGTTCTAGTGCATGTGGTGTAGCGGGATAACAAGAGCAGTTTTGTTAGCACACCTATGAGGCGTTTTGTTGGGACAGGTGTGCGGATGCATAGAGACAAGGATGGATATGTTCGTCTGTTGTGTGGTCCAGGCATTACTCATCTTATGCCAGGTCGTGAAAAGAAGGTCCATGTTCAGCAACCACGGGTTCTAACAAGAGTTGAGAAGAAGAAGACGGTGCCGCCTAGGTCCAAGTTCATATGGAGACGCAAGGAGGTGCAGGCGCCAATGGCTGTATCAAGTCAAGTAGGCCAAGAGGGAGGATGTGGTGAGGAAGGCAAGCAAGACTTGAAGATGGTGAAGACGTGTGAAGCGATTGTTCATATCACGCCACCTTTCCGACCCGACCCGCAAGCGTTGGGGACAACGCTTCTTGAAGGGGATGCTGATGTGTGCATGAAGGAGGAGGTGAAGCCTAATTTTAGGACTCCACCAAGCTAGGTGATGCGGGCGCATCCCATTGATGATTGGCACGCCAGGACGATATACGATATGTAATGATAATTCTAAGGTTGTGTCAAATATTGTTGCTATGTTATTGAGTCTGAGTACATGTTAGGTTCAAATCCGTTGTGTGTTCGGTTTGGGTCTATCCAACCGACTAGTTGCAGGCCTCCTATATAAAGTAGCTAGTCGTCTAGGGTTTAGGGGAGTTCAGTTGTTTAGTCTAAAAACTATATTGTGCTCCACCATGTATCATTCCTCCGGAGATGGCGATAACATTTATCAGATTACTATTGCGGAGGTTCTTGTGTTCATCAAGGATTGTCGTGCTCAGGTTTGAGGCGTGGTGATCTTCATCAGGTTACTTGCTGGATTAGTCCCTCTTTCAGATGACGTTTATCATGTTATTGGAAGATCATCTATCTGGTTGACTCGCTGTGAAAGATCGGGACAAAACTCAAGGATCATCGGCATGATCCGTATCACTTAATTTTTTTTAAGTTCAAATTCAAGGACTAAAAAAATCCAAAAAAATAACGGGATATAGATAATGACTTATAATAAGTACGTACAAAAAATCATGTAAAAATACTTTATATTCTGGCCTTAGCAAAAACAAAAAAAATTAGATCTGCGCGTGAACAATGCAATTTTGAATGGGCATCTGTTTTCCCAAAATTTAGTTACATTTGTGTTTTTATTGTGCCTTAAATACAAGATATTTTAATTGAAAATATGCAGATTTATATTTTGTATTGTTGGCTACACTTAGGTATTTGTTTCAAAAATATTTGATGCTTTTTTAAAAAGTTCAAAACAAGCTCCAGTAGGACGGGCTCCAAAGTGATTTTCCAAAAAATATAACCCTATTATAAGATAATGATAGCTAGAATTAAATATGTGAAATATATAGAAAAACTATAGATCTAACTATCAAATCTTTTCAAACAATATAACTCGCTGATTTATAAGCCATTTGATTGATTGCTATTTGCACTTGCAACATGGCTTAGTATTTGTTTCCTTAAAGTTTACCCTTCTGTCGGTTATAAGCTTGAGTTGGACAAATGAAATACTCCTTCCGTCTGCAAATAAGCTTGAGTCAGGACCTTAATTTTTTTTAAAGTTTAAATACTTCTAACTTTTGCTTTGAGCCAAACTTTTGAACATTCAACCGATTTTATAGACAAATATAACAACATATGTACAATCAAAATGATATATTACAAAACTACATTTCAAAGCGGATCTAATAGTACTAATTAAATGTCATAAATGTTATCACGTTTTTCTATAAAATTGATCAAAATTTATTAAGTTTGACTTAAGTCAAAAGCTACTCCCTCCATTTCGGTTTACTAGTCCTGCGGGTATATCTAAGTTATCAATTTGACCTATAAAATTTGAATTATATAATATAAAAAATATATCATTGAAAAATACAAAATTTAAAGTTTTCGGTGATATATTTTTTGTAATATATACCTCATACTAAGTTGCTCAATTTGGCGACATAGAAGTACGCGCAGGACTTATAAACTGAAATGGAGGGAGTAGAAGGTACACTTATTTACGAACGGAGTGACAAACCAGTAGTACGATTGATGTGAACCTTCCATCTTTAAACTTGCCGCAACTGTCCAAAGAGATGCACCGAAAGATTTGGATAGCAACAAATAAATAGGGTCTTATCCGATATCATAATTGAGTTATTTGAAAATGAAAATAGTGATGCTTCGACCAGTAACGTGATGCATCTAGTTTACATACTTAATTCTACCTTTGTTTCACAATATAACCTTTTCTAGCAAGCTGTTTTAGTTTGTTAAAAACCCTCATAGTATGAAACGGAGGGAGTACATACGAATTTAAATAAAGTTGAGGTATTAATATGAATCGGGAGGGAGTAATGTTCTACGCTTGGCCTGGAGTAGGACTATATATGCATGCCCACCGTTGCACAATTCGTTTGTTTCGCACAAGCTGCGCTTTGCCTGGAGGGCTGGAGCTTTAGTTAGCTTGGGTTCCCAGCTAAGCAGCACCACGTCGAACACCTGCGCTCCATTGAGAATGTAAGTCGGGGTTCCTTGTAGGGCAGATTGTAAGCATTGTTCAGGGTATCTGTTGACTGATGACGCCTTGTCTAGCTCAGAAAAAACTGACTCGAATTGTCAGGTGTTCTTTTGTTCTGATTTTTTGCCTGCTCCTGCAAGTTTGGTGACAATTAAGTGTCTACATATAGTTAGGCTGTAGATGTAGCACGGTCTGTGGCAGACTGGGTTCCTGTTGCCGCGTTGACATTTTGTGAATTCTGAAACCAGAGAACAATATTGTCCAAAGTTTGGTCACAGAGAGGAGTGGTGTTTTGCTGCCTGCCCTCTGGCTGACATGTTGCACTTGCCGGTCATGATTGTAACAGTTTCACTAGCAGGTTAGTCGGAGCTACCTGGGTGGCTCCAGCGATCGCAGTACACCCGAGAGATCAGAGAGGCCTGTCCTCCCCTCGACTCCCAGGTTAGAATGTTGACGCACGCAGTGGCAACGGCACTAGACACCGCAGTGTCAGGGTGAGCATGATATAAGTGTTCTCCAAACAAAATTCATACCAAGCACCAGTGGTCTAGTGGTAGAATAGTACCCTGCCACGGTACAGACCCGGGTTCGATTCCCGGCTGGTGCATTTTTTTTTAAAATTTCTTCTGCCCGTCCTATCTTCGTGTATTCCATTATATATATTCTTTGCAATTTCGAAAAAACATTTTGATGGCACCATACGCTTCTGTGTTACTTTGTGTAATCTGCACTGATCCATCCTACGTTGGAAGCATATCCATACTTCACACCTCACATAATGCACTCTTATCGTTCCCTTATGGAGCGTGACACTAGAACCTTGTCGCGTTCAACACAGGCTCGGGGCCAGCTTTGTAAGGAAAGCTGATGTGTAGAAAAAGTCATTGTGTTAAGTTTCACTGTTTGACGACTTGACTGGTTGTCTAGCTCTGTGTTGAGAAATTGACTGAAATATCTTTAATGTTTCTAGAACATGTATAATAGTTGATTAAATTGTAGTATAACCATATCTGTCACTACAAAATTTGATGAATACACAACAGTGAGCATGCCAAATAATTGATCCAAAATGAATATTCATTATCCAAAATTAATTAAAATCAGTTTTGTTCCATACAAGCAATTATCTCTCGGTTCGGTTGGTGAACGGCAGGGACAAGTTCAACCGAGGAGGAGGGTTGCCGGCGGGGACAGAGCGACAGCCGCGGGTCAATGGGGGAGGGGGCGGAGAAGGAGATTCGTCGGCGGGGACGAGCTCGCCGGGGGGAGGAGGTATGGCAGAGGGGAGGAGTGCGGTGGAGGAGGAGAGTCACCGACGGTGACGAGCTCGACGACGGGAGCTCTGGAGGAGGGGGCAGTGCGGTGGGGACGAGCTCGATGACGGGAGATCTGGAGGAGGAGAGTCGCCGGCGACGCTAGAGTCCTCAGGTTGGGAGCGGGTCGTCGCGGGAGTGGAGATGTGGTCTCACACCGTTTCTTTTATTTTTGGCAGGGAAGGATTTCTGGGCAGATATTTGTTTGGGTGGGTGGCAGTCTGCTCGTAATTTCTTCAAACAATATGTCCAAAGTTCAAAAACGCTTCGATTCGTTCGGGGGAAGCCACGTGAAGCACCCCTGGTGGTGCTTCCCCCAACTTGCCTATTCCGCGCAAACACTTCGGCGAAGCCCGCAGCCACCGCACGTCGTTTGGTTCGTTTTGACCGCTTTTTTTTAGTGGAAAGCCACCAAAAGCCCAAACAAACACCCCCTCAACGAGGCAATGACCACCTACGGAACTGGATAATCATGGATCCTCCATAGTATGTGGCACAAGTATCAAACATATATTGACCGCTCAAAAAAAAATATCAAACCTATATTAGCACAAGGCTACCTGTTTATTGCGTTGACCCAATGTGTCTGCTGTGAGAATTTTATGATCGACTGTGTGAACAATCGATAGAAAGGATACCCCAGCAGCAATGTTTGTCCGAAACACTCTGAGCTTTTAGAGGTACTCTGAACATGTTGGTGTGCCTATGTACCCTAAACTGTCTGGTCTGCAAGCTTGAGCCTCTGAAAACCGGTTATGAAAGATCTACAACTAGTACCATATTTACTGATTTCTCGCTGCAGCTTTGATGTTTATATATATTTTGGCTATTGTTTTCTTAAACCAAATTACTAAATTTATTCCTTGGAGCAAGCTCTGAACTTTTAGCTTGAGTTAGGACTCCATATTCTTCAATTAACATGTCAGCGTCCCGAGCCCAGCTTCACACACTCGTGTCGCATTCCAAACGATCGGCGCATCCGACCCAACCCACAAGCGAAGAACCCTCTCCATCCCAAAAGACCGGACTGGTGGAAGGATGACTACTCCCTTTATAAGCTGTCCGTAGGCCCCTCCCGCTAGCGAGGTGGGATAAATTCACCGGCAACGCTTAAATACCTAACATAATAGAGCACAGTTTGAAGATCCAGCTCAACAAACAGTGTCAAACGAATGTAAATATTCCGAACGAGTATCAGATCATTATAGAAGTTAGGAGTCTGCACGGGAAGTCATTACCGGAGCAAGGCAGAGTAGAGCACGCAGGGACAGCCAACACGGAAAATGTATATTAGCTCTTGTTTTTGAAAGGGATCTATATTAGCTTATGTATGGATATTAGCATGTCTGTTCCATAATACTCGGGCACCGCTTTGTTGCTCAAAGTCGTTTCCAGATCCTGAACGAGTTACCATGCCACGGGCATGTTTCATGTAGGCAGATTGTAATCATTTGTTTGGACTTGCCCTCCAAATCCAATCGAGGGAAATCGACTCATATTGTCGGTTTCTCTCATGGACCCTGCTACATAGTGGCGCCGCACCGGTGCCTTTTCGTGCGGCGGCTGTCAAATGCGCTGACAAATAGGTCAATCGAGTATGCCTGCGCGCAGAGAACGAGTTGACGCTTCCAAACGGTAAATCAAACAACAGTACTAGTAGGTCGACAGTGCATGCATCAACCCCACTGGGGACTGAACTAGTTAAAGTAGAAATATGTGCAGATAGCTACCCGCCTATCCGTCCTGGGCTTCTGCATGCAGGTGCGAAGCAGACTCTCTCCAAATGTCAGCTATAAAGGTGCAATTAGCTAGCCCATTATCAGCGAAAGATGCATGCAAACTAGAAAAATAACTACGTACAAAGTTTTTAGAACAATTATCATAGCATTATTTTAAAATGCAACTACCGGATTAACTGAAGACAGTTATCGGACTAACTAGCCATGATTATCAGATTAATAAGCCACGATTCAACTACCAGAATGTTACCTAACACATTAGCCACAATTATCAGATTACGATGCAACCACCAAATTAACTTACCAGACTAATTAGCCACAATTATCAGATAAATTAGCCATGATAAATCTATCAGATTAACTATTCATAGTTACCAGACTAATTGGCGACGATTATCAGATTAATTAGCCATGATGCAACTACCGGATTAACTATTCACGATTATCAGATTAATTAGCCACGATTGCTAGATTAAATATCTATGTAACTAATTATCATGTTCTTTGACAAAGAAATTAACAGATTAATTTGCTGTGCTTGCCAGATTAATTAGCCACGAACTGCCAGATTAATTATATCCCAAATGCAAGATAACCGATCCATAAAAACATGAGCACATGTTGTAGTATCTCCACCATAATCAACAAACGGATGAGGACAAATCCACGGATTGAGGGCAGAGGAAGAGAATAATCTCAAGCAAGCATTTACACGGGGCCGCCGCACTCGTCAGCACTGAACTCCTCCATATGCTCGGCGTCGACAGCCTACTTGCCCTTGCCGACATGAGCCTCTTCCTCACGCTCGTTGACGGCAGCCTTTCCCGTGTCGTGCTCGGCCGCGATCTCCTTGCAGCGTGCTCGTCAGCGGCCTCACCTAACGCTGAAGGAAATATGTCCTGAGAGCTAATAATAAAGTTGTTATTATATATTCCTTGTATATGATAGATGTTTATTTTGCATGTTATAATTATATTGAACGGAAACATCAATACATGTGTGATAAACAAAAAGGATTCCTAGTTATGCCTCTCTTCCAGACTAGCTCGTTGATTAACAAGATGATCAAGGTTTCCTGATCATGGACATTGGATGTTGTTAATAACGAGGTCACAACATTTATGAAATGATGTGATGAACATTCATCCGAAGTATAGCATTACGGTCAAAGTCATTATGTTTACATTGCTATAACATCATACGAAGTAACCTTAGTCCTTAGACCATAAAATCATGTTAATTGCTAACACCAAAAGAGTGTCTTGATAACATCAAACGTCACACCATAACAAGGTGACTATAAAGGTGGGTTCAGTGCTACGAAGGTGTTATATTGAGGCTCATGGATTAAGAGTGAAATTTGTCAATCCCGATGCCCTCTCGGTGATATCACATTAACATAGCTTGCAAGTAAGTGATATGATCACTAGAATGTTATATCACGAGAACGAAAAAAGAGTGCATGTCGGTAACAAGATCAAACTAGGTATTTGGATACCGATGATCAAATCTCGGACATGTATTATATCATGAGACAAAGGTATTAAGTTACTAGCGTTAAAGGTTCTCACGATCACAGAAATAATCGTTGAATATGCAGGAGTCAGTATGGATCTCCATGTACCGCTTCTGATTATTGATCTGAGAGGAGTCTCAATCATGTCTGCATTATTCGCGAACCATAGGGTGACACACTTAAGGGTTGCCGGACATCATTTTGGAGCACATATGTTTCAGACAAAAGGATTGCAAAACGCAGAACTTGTTTCGATAGAAACCTGAATTGTTTCAGGTAAAATTGCAGAAAGTGGTTCTGCATGTGATATTGAAATGTTGCAAGGGTTTTATGTGAATATTTGTGAATTAAATTAATTAACAAAATTCTGAATAAAATAAATAAAAGAGTTTTATTAATTGAGAGTTGCATTAAATTTGGTGAAAATTTAATGCATGTGAGTGAAATTTTGGGTGGAGTCAAAATTAATGTGAGTGGAGCTTCCACCATATGAATGAGGAAGAGGTGGGGGCACCCCCCTTGGCCATCGTCCATGGGAGGGGAGGAGCCCCCTCTCCTATAAAAGGCCCTCCTCTCCTCCCTCACAAAGCACACCTCCTCGTGAAGGACCTCTCTCCCCCTCTAGATATTCCCCCATGGATTTCGGATTAGCGAGATACATGTTCTCGGTGGCCTTGCGTTTGGAAGGAGTTGCTGCTTCCGCTGATTTGCTGGAGTGAGGAGGTGGAGATTGTCCGGTGGCTTGAACGTGTGTGCGAGGACGGATGCGCTGCTGATTTGCGGCGCTCGGACTTCCACACGATTTTAAGATTGGCAAGCGTACAACTACATCATCCATGAGTTTCAACTCGTTAACAAAACTCTGTTGTCTTCGAGGGTAAGTTCTCCATGGATGTATATCCACCCGTTTCTCTGTATCTAGTAGATAGATCCTGGCGTATAGTTCTCATCGTAGGAAAATTTTTGTTTTCTATGCTGCGAACCCAACAAACGCGTGCTCGATGGTGATGGAAGCTGCCTCCTCGCGCTCCGGCTGCTGCCTCCCCCGTCTTGTCCTCGTCGGCGGAAGCCGCCTCCTTGCGTTCACCGCCGGCTGTCAATGCGCGTGCTCGTTCGCGGCGGCGTCCCCACACGCAAGCTTTTCACTCATCGGCAGGCTGACAGAGATCTCCCTGCACCGCGCCTCCTCCGCGCGCTCATCGGCGGAAGGCTGTCGGCACTCTCCCTGGGTAACGCCTCCTCCGCATGTTCGTCAACGACGGCTCTCCCGTGGGGATTTGATAGCGAGAAGAACGTGTGGATAGCATGAGCCAATAAAAGGGATAAGCGCAGACGGAAAAAAGATAAGGTCGTACGATGGTTTTCACGGATCTTTACGCGCCGCCACACACGAAAGGAGACGTGCGGCGCTTGTTAGTATCTTTTCCCTTCTCTCATTTGGAAATTTTGGATGTTCCTATCAACCTGGTGATAGTAGTGTCCACGGCTGCACTAAACAGGGCAGTCAATTTATAGGTGGTGATACACATCAGCGCACCCCTCTCTCCCGACTACAGTGCCAAGAGAGGGCGATTTTTTGAAACCACCGCGCCGTCCCACCTCGCTCGCCGGGGGTCCGGGGATTTCCCTTCCTCCACCGGCCGCTCCAGCGGTGGGAGGTCAGGGAATCCTCGGATCCAGGCTTGTATATAGTGTAGGGTTCGGTTTGGTACCGGTCGGCGGCGTCTTGGAGGCGGAGGTGCTGCAGGTCGTTGGTTTGGTGTCGGCGTGCTCCTCCTTCGGCGACGACGCTCCTCGGAGCTCTGCCGCGGCGCGTTCGACTTCCCCGGCCTCTTTCATCTGCGGATCGGGAGAGTCCTTGAAGCCCCACCCAGATCTGGCTCGTCGGCGGATCTGGTGGATGTTGAAGATGTGGAAGGCGATGGTGGTGAATCTTCATGACGGCGACGACGTGCTCGGGTGCAGATCCCTCGGGATCGATGTCCGGCGACTTCCCGGCTGCGGAGGGGCTGGCTCCTGTTATCCAAGGCATCGCGAGGAGCAGCGGCGCGCCACCGGCTCGTCCGGCTCGTCTCAGGCGTCGGGGTCTGAAGGACCTGAATGTAATTTTCTTGTTTTTCTGGACCTGTCTGTAAGACCAAAGTTTTAATACCATCCTTTTTACCCGAAAAAAAAATAGGTGGTGATACATATTCTTAGTGTAGGAAAATCTGTTGCGGTACTTAATATCTAGGGAATGTTCAAACATAATCTCAATGCTAGGTTGGATTTGCAAGGCATGAAAATAAGAAAAGAGTTGCATTTATAGGGCCCCAAACAAGTTATTACTTTCTCCGTCTCAATTTACTCTGCATTCTAGATTTGTTCAAAGTCAAATTTATAAACTTTGACTGTGTATATCAAAAAAAATATCAACATCTACAATAGGTAATAAATATAATTAGACTCACCATAAAACATACTTTTATATTGTATGCCATTGATTTTATAAATGTTGATATTTTATAGAATAAATGCTTGGACAAGTTTTAATATGTTTAACTTTGACCAAACTTAGAATGCAGAGTAATTTGGGACAGAGAAACTGAGGAAGTATGCCCCCGGCATGTTAGTTGTGTTGAGAAGGGAACGGAAGAGTGCATTATATTGTGAGGTGTGAAGTATGGATACGCATCCAACATATAAAAAAGATAGATCAGTGCAGAATGCACAAAGGAACACAGAAGCGTATGGTGCCTAAATGATTTTTCGAAATTGCAAAGAATATATAATGGAATACACGAAGATAGGATGGGCAAAATAAGAAACAAAAAATGCACCAGCCGGGAATCGAACCCGGGTCTGTACCGTGGCAGGGTACTATTCTACCACTAGACCACTGGTGCTCTTATTGAATACATATTGGAAATTCTATTTATAATAAATAGTATTACGTACTGTATGCCCAACGCTTCATGCTCACCGTGACACAGCACCACCACAGCGGTGTCTAGTGCTGTTGGCCTGTTACCGCTGCGTGCGTCAACAGTCTGACCTGGGAGTCGAGGGGAGGAAAGGCCTGTGATCTCTCGGTGTACTGCGATCGCTGGAACCACCCAGGGCCAGGTAGCTCCGACTGACCTGTTTCGATCACGACCGGCAAGTGCGACACGTCAGGCAGAGGGAAAACGACCAACGGTGATAACAACAGGACCCAGTCTGCCACGGACCGTACTGCATCTACGCTCCAACCTTCTGCGGACACGTAACTGTCACCAAACTTGCAGGAACAGCCAAAAATTCAGAACAAGAAAACCCCCGACAATTCGAGTCATTTTTTGTCACTTAGACGTGCCGTCATCGGTCCACACATAACCAGAACAATGCTTACAATCTGCCCTACAAGGAACATGTCCATGGAACTCGCCACCAACTAGTGTGACGAAACCAAAATGACTATTCAGTGCCCAAGTATTATGGAACAAACATGCTAATATCGATACATGTGTCTGGCCTAGAGAAGCTTAGTAATTGCTAGCTTATGTTGATTTTTTGTAATACAAGTTAGTGTAGCTGGCCCCATGTAGTATATATACTCGTGTACCCCCGATGATTAATCAAGTTGTGATATTATCAATACTCTTCATGGTATCGGATTTTTGTTCCTAGGTCATGGGTCCTCAACTCACCCCGCTGTCGCTTCCGTCCCCTGGCTACTTCGAGAAAAAGGCCGCTGCTGACAAAGCTTCTTCCTCCACCCAACTCTATCTCTCTCCCAAAATCTTACACTACTAGCCTCTCCAATCTCCTTTGCCGATACTATTACCGATGTCTCCACCGTCATCCCCATCTTTCTAGATCTAGTTGTCCACAACTACTACCATTGGTGTCACTTGTTCGATGTTCATCTCAACCGATGCAATCTCCGCTCTCATGTTGTTGAGAATCCCGTTCCCTGCCCTCACGATGCTCAATGGGTCAAAGGTGACCTCGCCATCATCCGATGGATCTACACACGGGTTTCTACCGAGATCTTCAATCTCGTGTTTCGTGAGGCTGCCACCACCTCCAATATCTTAGCAGCCCTTCGCCAACTATTCCAAGGCAAGGTTGATGCTCGCCTCACCATCTTCCACACTACGTTCCGCAATACGGTCCATGGCGACTCTCTAGTAGGCGTGTATTGTCAGTGTCTCAAGGCCATCGCCGACGAGCTATGCGAACTCGGTGATCCCGTCGATGATCGGTAGCTCATCAATGTACTTCTCGTCGTGCTCAGTGAATATTTTGAGAAACAGACATCGTTCATCCCCATGATGCGGCAGTCTCCCACTTTCGCTGAGGTGCGCTCCATGCTTCAGTGGGCCGATCGCGCTCAAGTCAACAAGGATGCCCGCCCCCAAGTCTTCGCCGCCATTCCACGGCCACCAGCACCCACTCCAACGGCCGTTGTCGGGGGGGATGACCCCCAGATAGGCCAAGACAGGACCAACCGGACGGCTCCAAAGAACTCTGGCCGCCTGGACCCAAGACAAGGTACCACAGCTGGGTGGACCCCTCCACCCGGCCCGCGTCCAAGTTTCCCCGGCTGGCCCATCTAGCCGGGTAGCTAGAAGAACCGGCTGGGAGGCCGCTCCTAGCCGGCCGCCTCAGATCCGCTGGCCATGGTACGGTAGGGGTGACACTCCTTGCTGAGCGCACCTCTGACCAGACAGGCTGGCTAGCCCGGTCGGTGCTACCGGACAACTGCGCCAAAGCTGGAGGCTGACGAGTAAAGCAAGGGCTAACGAGTAAAGCTCCGGCTTACGGATAAAGGGCTAACGAGTAAATCAAAGGCGCTGGACACTGTAGCGTTGTCCTCCCCTATACTGGAGGCTTGACTGGACCCGGGCCTACCGTTAAGGCCCATCCAGCTGGCCCGCTTTGTAAGCCCAGATCCAAATAGTAAACCCTAGAACCCATTCTGTAAGCTACCTCCCCAACCAGTATATAAGGAGGGGTAGTGCTAGGGTTCTAGGTAGAGACAATTACAAGTTAGAAGTTCTCTAGATTGGACAAGTGGAGTAGTTCCTCTTCTTCTAGCAAGGAGTAGACAGGAAAACAGCTCAAGGAGCATCTTTATTGGGCATTAGCCCCTTGATAGTAGATCCTTGCAGAAGTAGGAGCATTACCTTGCCAAGAAGGCTCCAAACCTGGTTACATCGTTGTGTTTGTAGTATCTGTGCTCAACCCGTTGCGAGTAGCCACCGATAGCATCCTGATTGTCCCCTCTCATGCTATCCCCGATGACACTGCCGTGTTACACACCACGACAGCCGCCCCGTCTCTGATGCTCGCTGCACCTCCAGGATGGTGCCCCAGCCCTAACTACCGCGGCAAAATAAAACCACGTACCGTCCGCCTCAGCCTGCACCACCTCAAGCATCTCCGATCAGCGCCTCTTCATCAACACTAGCTCCACCAGCATCGCCGATCTAGCGCCCACCCCACGATCTGTGGACAGGGCTGGTCCAGGCATGTTCCATGCCCTGGACCGCACCCTCTCTGATCGATGCTCCACGGGCCTACTCTGGCTCGTGGCAGTCGGGTATGCGAACTCACGCCGGTGCGCCCGGGCTTCTCGGCTCCTGACCGCATGTGCATGCCTACTAAGCTACACCGACTACCTCTTAGTACGCTGCACTGACTCCCTCTACGTACGGTGCCCCGACCTCCGTCTACCATGTTGATCCAGGAGCCTACTATCACCGTACAACATGTACACACCATCGTCTGCATCATCTGCCCTGCCACCTGCACCACATGCCGCACCACTTGCCAATGCTCCGAGCTGGGATCAAGTTGCGTTTCTTCAGGCCATGAACAATTTTGCTGCACAATGTAACTCAGGTACTGACTGGATCTTTGACTCTGGTGCTTCTAGTCACGTGTCTTCGTCAAATACTATGCTATCTACTTTCACACCATCTTATTTTTCTTCAATTACTCTTGGTGATGGTTCTTCTACCCCAATTTCTCGTGTCGATCACACACAACTACCCTCTACCACCAAACACTTCTTCTGCGTGACGTTCTTGTTGCACCGCCCTCATTAAAAACTTAATCTTTGTTCGTCGATTTACTCATGAGAATCATGTTTTTATCAAATTTGACCGTTTTGGCTTGTCTGTGAAGGATTACCTGACCAAGATAGAGATCGCATGCTTCGATAGTTCCGGTGACCTCTAATCCATACATGGTGCTCATGTGGCTTCTCCTCCATCATCCATGATCGCCACCATAGATCTTTGGCATCAGCGTCTAGGCCATCCAAACAATGCCACATTGTCATATTTTCTTAGTGATTTTCAATTCCCTGTAATAGAGATTTTCATAAATCCTCCGTTTGTGAGTCATTTTCATAAATCCTCCGTTTGTAAGTCTTTTCAGCAAGGAAAACATGTGCATCTTCCATTCAGCTCTTCTAGTTCTTTCAGTACTTTTCTTTTTGAGCTTCTCCACTGTGATTTATGGACGTCCCTAACCACGAGTGTTTTTGGTTTTAAATATTATCTTATCATATTGGATGATTTTACTCACTTTATTTGAACTTTTCCCCTACGCAACAAATTAGATGTGCATATGATTTTCCTCAATTTCAAAGGTATGTTGCCACACATTTTTGTCTTCCAATCAGATTCCTCCAATGTGATAATGGTTGCGAATTTAACAACATTATCAATCGCAATTTCTTCCTCCACCACCGTATCCTTCTTTGTTTTTCATGTCCATATACCTCTCCACAAAATGGCAAGGCTAAACGTTCTCTTCGCACCATCAATGCCATCATTCGTACTCTCCCCATTCAATCCTCCGTGCCAACAAAATTTTGGGCTGAAGCACTACACATTGCCACCTATCTCCTCAATATTTGTCTATTTGGAGTAAATCCCAAAACTACACCATATATATCTCTCTCGTTCTCTGTCATCCTAATTATTCTGAGCTTCGAGTCTTTGGCTGCCTCTGTTGTCCCAATGTCTATGCGTCTTCTCCCAATAAACTATCACCTCGCTCTATTCCATGTGTTTTTCTTGGATGAACGCTGCCTCGATCTTCTCTCTGGCCATGTACACATCACTCGTCATATTACCTTCGATGAAACTATATTTCCCTTCTCTACTCGATCTTCTCCTGACACTAGTTCTCCGACGCCACCCAAATCCTCTCCTACTCGGCCACTTGTTCCCCTATACTCCTCTGTCATGCTGCCTGATTCCGCTACCACCTCACCCGAAATCGTTGTCGTTGTAGCATAACCAGCCAATTTCCCTGCCGTGGTAGAGCCTCTCAGCCCTTCTCCTGTCGTGGCAACACAAACGACAGACCAGACTAGCCCAAATCCTGCCGCGACAGAACACTCGATCCAAACCACCCCCATGTACGCTTCCTCCGCTGCGTTAGACGCCTCCCCTCGCCATCACCACTAGCTCGCCCTCCCCATGCTATTCCTATTTCCGCACCCACAACGATCATGTGATGCACACTCGTGCTAAATATGGATTTCGTCTTCCTGCTAAACATCTCAACCTTCATGCTACCACCTCTCTTTCTCCTCTTCCCAAATCCTATAAATCAGCTCTTCTAGATCCCAATTGGGTTGCTTCCAATAATACTTGGCAGCTTGTTCCGTGTCCCCGAATGCTAACATAGTTTTTGGCAAATGGGTCTTCAAACAAAAATTTGACTCCGATGGTACTCTCTCTTGCTACAAAACTCATTGGGTTTGTCGTGATTTTTCTCAACAACATGGTGTTGACTACGATGAAATTTTTTCTCCTGTTGTTAATCCTAACACTATTCGTACAATTCTAAGTATCGTAGTTTATCTTCATGACCAATTCACCAACTTGATATTAAAAATGCTTTCATCTATAGTTCTCTCAACAAAACTTTTTAATGTCAACAACCTCTTGGTTTTGAAGGTTCTTCTTCTCCCAATCATGTATGTCTCCTTCAAAAATATCTCTACGGTTTAAAACAAGCACCTCGTGCCTGGTTTCAACAGTTTTCCACTTTTATTTAAACCATAGGTTTTCTTTCCTTCTTATTCTGATTACTCTCTTTTTATTTATCACTCTAATAATCAGGTACCTATTTACTTCTCTATGTCGACAATATTTTTCTAACTTCCTCCACTCCGTCTTTTCTTGATCACAACATTTTTCTTCTCCAAAATGAATTTCCAATGACTGGTCTTGGGTCTCTTCATCACTTCTTGGGCATTGCGTGACTTGTTATTCTAACATCATCGTTCTTTCTCAATGATAATACTTTATTGATCTTCTTTCTAGGACTGGTATGCTAGACTGTCAACCTTCTCGCACACATGTTGATACTGCCTCCAAATTATCTTTTGATGGTGAAGTTTTTCTGACCTCACTCTCTATCGTAGCTTAATAGGAGCACTCCAATATCTTACCATTACACATCCTAAGCTCTCTTGTTTTGTCTAACAAGCTTGGTTATACATACATGACCCCCGTATTCCACCCTATAATCATGTCAAACAAATTCTATGATATCTAAAAGGAACTATTGATCGCGGTCTTCACATAAATCCATCATCACCCACTTCATTGACATCATACTCCTATGCAATCTAGGCTGGTTGTCCAGATACTCATAGATATACTTCAAGATACTATATTGTTCTTGGTAATAATTTGATTTCTTGGTCTTCGAAGCGCCAAATTATGGTATCACGTTTGTCATCCGAGGTTGAGTATCATGCTGTCGCTCATGCAATTGCTGAAGTTTGGTTGCAAAAATTACTGGAGGAGCTTCATCTCCCAATTCTTTAGGTGATAGTTGTGTACTGTGATAATATTTCAGCAGTTTATATGTTTGGCAATCTAGTACAATGATGCGTCATAAATGTATCTATAATTTTTTATGCTCCATGCTTGTTTTGTATCAACTATATTATGTTTTGTCTACACTTTGAGGCATTTTTATATATTTTCTGAAACTAACCTATTGACAAGATGCCGCAGTGTCAGTTGCCTGTTTTCTATTGTTTTTGGTTTCAGAAAAGCTAGTATATAAATATCCTCGAAATTAGACGAAACAAAAGCTGAAGTTCCTATTTTTCCCAACACGACACGAAAGTCCAAAGCAGAGACAGAGGAGAGCCACGAGGCGGCCACACCATAGGGTGGCGTGGTCCCCCTAGGCGCACCAGGCCCTGGTGTGGGCCCCTCGGGTGGCCACCGACCTCGCCTCTTCGCCTATATAAACCCCCTAGACGAAAACCCTAGGGGGAAGATCAGAATTCCACGAAAAGTTCCACAGCGCCGCCGCCACCGAAGAGGAGATTCGAGGGATAGAAGTCTCTATTCCAGCACCCTGCCAAGACGAGGAAGTGCCCCCGGAGCCATCTCCATCGACTCCACCGCCATCTCCATCACTGTTGCTGACTCCCATGATGAGGAGGGAGTAGTTCTCTCTCGAGGCTAAGGGCTCTACCAGTATCTATGTGTTCATCTCTCTCTCTATGCATGATCTTATTGAGATCATGAGCTTTGTAATCTAGTTGAATAAGTAGATCTATTCTGCTACTCAAGTGCTTTAATGAATCTCTGCTTATCCCCACGTGTGTGAAGTTGACAGTGTGCACACCGTGTGGCACTTAGGCTAAGGTTACAAAAATACTTATCATGAGTATAATTTGAGTTGGATGTCTCTATGAGATTGTGGTGTTTGTTGGAACCATCTAGCGCTCAAGGTGATAGTGAGGGGTTATCTAGATGGGGAATGCAAACTTTAAGGTGTGCTATTATAGCCCTACATCGTCCAACCGGAGAGTAGTTTAAGGTAGCATAATGAAGAGAAGATATTTATATGAGAGTATCCACTAGTGAAAGTATGATCCCTAGGCCTTGTTTCTAAGCATTGAAACACCGTTTACAATCAGTCCTGTTACATGTTTGCTGGCTTCCACTCTTATTTCAGATTGCAATTACCACTTATAATCATCCATATTACTTGTATTTCACTATCTCTTCGCCGAACTAGTGCACCTATACACCTGACAAGTGTATTGGTGTGTTGGGGACACAAGAGACTTCTTGTATCTTGATTGCAGGGTTGCTTGAGAGGGATACCTTTGACCACTTCCTCCCTGAGTTCGATAAACCTTGGGTGATCCACTTAAGGGAAATTTGCTGTTGTTCTACAAACCTCTACACTTGGAGGCCCAACACTGTCTACAAGAATAGAAGCGTGCATAGACATCAAACTATTTTCTGGCGCCGGTGCCGAGGAGGTAAGGTAAAAGGTACTCACATCCTCTATCTACTAAGTTATCTTCTAGTACTGTTGCTGGTGTGTGAGTGCTCAAAGTTATTTCCTTTAGATTCTGCAATTATATCTTTTTGTTTCTTGTTTTTATTTTCACTAGTTAGGTTTAATGGAAAACAACAACAAAATTAGAGAGCTTTATAGTATTTATCTTGAGTTAGAACATGCAGTGTTTGAAGAGAAAATTAAAAAACCTATGGAACTTTATTTGCATGCTAATAGCAATGTTATTAGTATGAATTCTTTGAATACCATTATTGCTAATGCTATGGAAAAGTCTAAGCTTGGGGAAGCTGGTTTTGATGAGCATGATATTTTTAGTCCCCCAAGCACGGAGGAGAAAATTTGCTTTGATGATACTATACCTCCAATATATGATAATTACAATGATGAATATAATATTTTCAGTCCACCTACTATTGAGGAGAAAATTAATTATGATTACAATATGGCTCCTATATTTGATGATTATGGTGATGAGAATAATAATGATAGCTATTTTGTTGAATTTGCTCCCACTATGATTAATAAGAATGACTATGCTTATAGGGAGAGTAATAATTATTTTATGCATGTGGCTCATGATAAGAATGTTTTATGTGATATTTATATTGTTAATTTTATTCATGATGATACTGAACGTTATTATGAGAGAGGGAAACATGGTTTTATGTATCTCAACAATATTAAGTTTCCCCTCTTTATGTTGAAAATTTTGAAGTTGTACTTGTTTTGCTTTCCTATGCTTGTTGATTTGTGGTTTCATGACTTGTTTCTTTACAAGATTATTTTTCATAGGAAGCGGGTTAGACTTAAATTTGTTCCATATTTGCTTCTTGATGCTCTCTTTTACTTAAATTCATATTTCTTATGTGAGCATCATTGAAATTATCATGCCTATCTTAATAGCTATAAAGAAAGAGCTTTTGGGAGACAACCCATTATATTTTTACTTTCAGTTTATTTTTGTTTTGTTGAGTCTTGGAAGTTATTGCCTCTGTAATAACCTCTCCTTATCCTTTTTGTTTGGTTTTTGTGCCAAGAATAACCTGTAATGAGAGGGAAGTACGATATGGGGAAGTTGCTGTCCCGAAACAGATTTCTGTGCGTCATTGTAAAAAAATCGTGAAAACTCTCAGTACATCGGATTGAGCTGTAATTTTTTGTGCTTATGCCCCAGGTTATTACCCAACTTTAGTTAGTTTTGCACTTTTCGATTTGAGCAACAGAAGATTTTCTAAAAAATCGGTCTTTACCTGCTGGTCTGTTTTGACAGATTTCTGCCATTATTTGCATTTGCCTCTTAATCGGTTTCTTTTTGAGTTCTATTGGATCACTCAAGCTTTTAAAAGAAATTTCAACAGTAGCTTATGTTTTAATGGATGATTTACTTGAGTTGAAACTGAACCCAATGGATTATTATTTTGAATACACTAATGTTGCTAATGAAGATTGTCTGAAGTTTTGTATGAAGGAAGTTTTCAAGTGTAGGGAGAGAATGATGTGATGAGATAAAGTAGGGAAAAAAGCTCAAGCTTGGAGATGCCACCCGTGTCACCCCAAAGAAATATTCAAGAAGAACAAGCGTCAAAGCTTGGGGATGGCCAAGGCATCCCCTTCTTCATCAATAATCTTAGGTCTTCTTTCAAGACACTTTATTTTTATTACCTTATGCACTATGTGTTGTTCTTGGAGCATCTTTGTTTTTCGTTTTCTTTTGCTTTCTTTGCCGCAATAAGTTGGTTGGATCCCAACACACTTCTTTTGGAGAGAGACACACCCCGTTATTCATTGCCTAGAACACTCTAGGTTTCACTCTTATTGTTCCGTGAGTGTTCTCCTTTGCTAACACTGCGTTTAGCTTTAGTTTTCTTATTCTTTTGGCTTAGAACTTTTTAGTTCTTCTTTTTAGATGGGTGAGACATGCTCTTTGGTCTTTATTGATTATTATCTTTGAGAGTTGTTTCAAATAAGTCGATTGGTGTTGGAAAAGAGTAAGAAGTTTCATGCTTATAGTGGTACAAAAGGAAGCTTGTTTGGACTGTGACTTAGACTTTATCATGTCATGCTAGATGTTATTTTGACCATATGCTTAGTGATTATTGTTGTAGCATGACTTGTTTCAAACAATTGAGATTGCTTAATGTGCCTTGAAAGAATCATGTGTTGTTTTAGCATACAAAAGCATAATATTGTGGTATTCTCCTTTGATGCTTTATTTGGGTTGACTTGGCACATGCTTGCACCATGTTAAGACTATGAACCAGTCACCATAGACTCTATGATCATTTATTTTTTGACTTGCAATATCACTTTATGCTTTAATTAATAATGTTTTGTCACTTTGCATGATTATGGCTATTATTGCTCTCTTAGTTGGTCGCTCCTAGTCTTTTGCTAGCCTCCACCTGTACTGAGTATGAGTTCTATTTTCATGCATCCAACTCCAAGAAAATCAAGTTATTCCAAAGAGTCCACTATAAATTCCTATGCATGGTGTGTTACACCATTCCAAGTATATTCATATTTTTATCTATCTTCTAAATTAAACTTGTTATGTGAAAATTAGTGACTAAAACTCTCACAAACTTGATGGCACATTTTATTTTCTTGCACTTAATAAACTTGAACCGTTGTGTCCATCTATGTTGCTTATATGTTTGCACTTTATAAGTTGTGAATTAGCAGAACCATGATACCATGGGGAACGCTTTCAACATTGCACTTATTATTCAGTTGATATCGTGTTCTTTTGTTTATGGATCCCGGCGGTGTGAAATAAAAGGGGAGCTTGTAAGCTCATGGAGTTTGTATGTGTGTTAGAGAAACGCATGGGCGGCTAGCCTAAGCCATGCCTAATCATGGTGGAAACTTGCAGCATAACCATAGTGAGCATTCTGTGAAGCATCCTCAATAAAAACCTATGAAAATAGCAAATAAAAAGACCGCTTAGATGCTCATTGTCTGTTGCTTTGTCATCTTGATATGGGAAAGCTCCTATGTCACGAGGCAAGGGGTACCCCGTTGGCGGTTCTCCATGATACACATGTACTTACAATGACAAGAACTTACTTGTGACTAAAGTTGAGTAGCATGAGGTTCGGTACTCGTAAGCAAGGGCATGAGATTTTCAACTTATAAATTGTCAAGTATATCCTCATATTTGTGTCACTTTAACCTTAATCACCTCAAGATGCTTATGATAGGGGCAATGAGAGCTTAAAGCTAATAAGTACCATAATTTTTGGAATCTCTTTATAAAACTTGAAATCCCTTCTTCCCTCTGTGAAGGGACTTTCTTTTTTACTTATATGTTGAGTCTCCATCTTCTATCTTTATGCACCAATTGAGAGAGCATAGTGGTCATTCTTAGTTCAATGTGCATTGCCCCAAAACTTATTGATTGATTCATAATTTTGGTATTGCTTGCTCTTAAATTATTTGTATCTAGTCACCCTTATGAACTTTGAAGGTGTCCTATGCATTTATGTTCTGCTAATCCATGAGGGACAAGATAAATACCACTCTTATTATGTTTTCTATATGTGAAACAAACAAACGTCTTTCAATGCATTGTTATTCATGATCTTTTGTTTGTACCTTTTCATGTTACAACATAGTTGCTATGTCTTATTGTTAGAACACTATCTTTCATGCTCCTGTTTAGAGTACTTTGATCCTAGCTATCAATGATTTACAAATACCTTGATCAAGATTGTGATGGCGCATGTCACCTAAAAAATTATTCTTTTTATCACTTACCTACTCGAGGACGAGCAGGAGTTAAGCTTGGGGATGGTTGATACGTCGTAAACGTATCTATAATTTTTGATGCTCCATGCTTGTTTTGTATCAACTATCTTATGTTTTGTCTACACTTTGAGGAATTTTTATACATTTTCTAGAAATAACCTATTGACAAGATGCCGCAGTTCCAATTGCCTATTTTCTGCTATTTTTGGTTGCAGAAAAGCTAGTAAAGAAATATTCTCGGAATTGGATGAAACAAAAGCCAAAGTTCCTATTTTTTCCGACATGACACGGAAGTCCAAAGCAGAGACGGAGGAGAGCCATGAGGCAGCCACACCATAGGGTGGCGCGCCCCCTGGGCACGCCAGGCCCTTGTGTAGGCCCCTCGGGCAGCCACCGACCTCGCATCTTCGCCTATATAAACCCCCCGAGACGAAAACCCTAGGGAAAGATCACAATTCCATGAAAAGTTCCGCAGCGCTACCGCCACCGAAGAGGAGATTCGGGGGACAGAAGTCTCTGTTTCGGCACCCTGCCAGGACGGGGAAGTGCCCCCGGAGCCATCTCCATCGACTGCACCGCCATGTCCATCGCCATTGCTGACTCCCATGATGAGGAGGGAGTAGTTATCTCTCGAGGATAAGGGCTCTACCGGTAGCTATGTGTTCATCTCTCTCTATGCGTGATCTTATTGATATCATGAGCTTTGTAATCTAGTTGAATAAGTAGATCTATTCTGCTACTCAAGTGCTTTAATTAATCTCTGCTTATCCCCACGTGTGTGAAGTTGATAGTGTGCACACCGTGTGACACTTAGGCTAAGGTTACAAAAATACTTATCATGAGTATAATTTGAGTTGGATGTCTCTATGAGATTGTGGTGTTTGTTGGAACCATCTAGCGCTCAAGGTGATAGTTAGGGGTTATCTAGATGGGGAATGCAAAATTTAAGGTGTGCTGTTATATCCCTACATCGTCCAACTGGAGAGTAGTTCAGGGTAGCATAATGAAGAGAAGATATTTATATGAGAGTGTCCACTAGTGAAAGTATGATCCCTAGGCCTTGTTTCTAAGCATTGAAACACCGTTTACAATCAGTCCTGTTACATGTTTGTTTGCTGCCACTCTTATTTCAGATTGCAATTACCACTTATAATCAGCCATATTACTTGTATTTCACTATATCTTCGCCGAACTAGTGCACCTATACACCTGATAAGTGTATTGGGTGTGTTGGGGACATGTGACACCCCTAGGATCATGGTTAAAAAAATCTAGACCTTAGACTGACATAAGCTTAACCTAGAGCTCGAGGATATCCAGTGAGAAATCAGTAACACAACAGTAACCCTGCGACACAAAATTATTACAGCAAACTCATAATTAAGCAAAGAACCAAAATATTACAAGCAGAGGGCACTAGCCACAAACATCAAACAACAGAAGGCAAATTATGCTATTAAGTATAGCAAATTTAACAAATGGCCTAAGAGGCCTGAAGCATAACGATGACGTCCCAGTCCATAGATCCTAGGCTGCCGGTCGGGAACCCCAAGCTACTCGTCGATGTTGATGTCATACGGAACTCATCTTCAAGGGAACACTTACTCTGCTACAAAAGTTTCAACAAAGCAAGGGTGAGTACAGGGTGTACTCCGCATGACGTATGGCTGGTGGGGTTATTTTGCATAAAGCCATCTTTGTTTGTAAAACAAGAGGGAGGAGAAACTCGTCTAATCAGAATATTTTAAAAGGGGATAAGAGAGCGACGTCTCCGAAGAATTGATCATCATCTTGATATCCACCAAATCATCATCATCTCCTAACTAGGATCACCCCCTCGTACCCATGAGGAAGGATCCTTAAGCACACGTTGATCTGCCAAGTTTTACGATTAGGTTAAAGTTCTCTATGATCTTAGAATTCGGTCACCAAGCATTCATAACCGTGAACACAACTTTTCGAAAAGATTTAACCTACAGGGGTGTACAACTTTACCCACACGTACCAACCAACTCTTAATGCCACAATGATTAGCCCTCTTCCTTGGAAGGCCGGCAAAGGGTGGTTGGACACGGTCTTTACCTTGCTTTCGCCGAGACCATGAGTCACGCCCTAAGGATGGTTCCACCGTAACGGGTCAAATCCCGAAGCCAGTCCCTAGAGATGTGAGGCGAGGTTGGTTTACCAGGGGCTCCATTGACCCCAAGCAACCCCGGACATGCTTACCTACCTGTTATGATGCACCTTCACCCGCCAAATCTTTGCAAAACATTTTCTATGCATATGTCGAATGGAACGCCCGAACTATGTGACTCATGGAATCTACTAGGCAAGTTAGTTACTCGTGAGGTTTTCCAGGCCCCGTGTGGCTGTACGCTTGTCTCGGTTCCAAAGGCAAGAACTCGGTTCCTAGAAGTGGCGAGCATGGGACTAGAAAAACCACATCCCACCGTGGCCACCCATACAAGCCTTAACATGTTTAACCTTTACCACTGATCTCATCTCATCACGTTCTCCTGTCATACTAGATTCTCCGCAAATGGTACATCATCTGGATGAACCAGCACTGACAGCTAAGCATGGCTAAGCCAGACATTGATAAGCTCTAGCATTATGCTAGGAGCAGTGGATCAGGTAATATAAGCGTAATGAAGCAGATATGATACTCTATCTATCGATAAAAGACCATAGTAGAATCGTATGCAACATGGCAAGAATGAAATACTTTCGAAACCATAGGATTGTATAATGGTGGGGATATGCTTGCCTTGTTTGTTGATACCCAGAAAGCAGATCTTCGGATATCTTGTACTTGACTTGATTATAGTTGGTCAAGTATTGTTCGTCGATCTTCGATGGTGTTAACCTTAGTCTTCGATCTTGATCTCAATATTGTATTCTACCGGGAAGAACCAAACATCGGAAAGAAATGGAGAACAACAATCAACACATGACATCGATGCAATGCTCAAGCAAGGATGATGATATGACAAGTTAAATAGATCTTAAATAAAACCCTAGGGCATGCTTGATCATTTTAAGCAGGGTCCGAAGGGTACAAGCCCTAGGATAGGGGAACCCCGGAACACATGTGAGGGGTTGATTTAGTTCTCTAATTAAACTTGTCATTTAAGTTGCTTAACAATGCATGATTATAGTTTAAACATATAGATCTATTTTTTCTGAACATTTTGATATATTATACACATTTTTCTGAGTTATAAATAATTAGTTATTGAATTTATAAAATTAAACCAATTTCTGAAATTAATAAAACTAGGAATTACTTTTTAAACCGGCTACACCCTTAGCCATAGTGGCTGACAGAGGGGCCCGAGGCCACCTCAGCATCCACACGGGCAGGGTGGGACCGGTGCATCGTGGGCTACCTAGATATGGCGGCGCCGCTACAAGGTGGTCACTAGAGCTATGTCTACGGCGAGCAGCGGCGGCGGAGCTTGCAGCGACACGGCGAGCGGCAGCTACGGCAAGCAAGCGGGCAAGCAGGCAAGCGAGGATCACCTTGAGCTTCAGAAGCTCGCTAGGAGCACTAAAAGCTTGAGGATGAGGTCGGGGTGGTCGGAAACTGTGGCGGAGGCGGTGGCAGAGGCGGTGGCTGGAGTTCGGGATGGAGGGGACGATTGGGACACTAGGAGCTCTCTGGGCTCGATTCCTTCGGCGAGAAGATGTGGTGCTTCATGGTAGAGCTCAGGGCGTGCTTGCTTGGACGAGGGAAGGCCGGAGATAGGGGCACAACGTAGTGGCCATCAGCTAGGGTTCAAGAGATCGCAGGAGCTCATGATGGGGAGCGAGGGGGAAAGAGATAAGGGTATGAGGTGAGAGAGGGCATCCACGTGGTCTTATCCTCGGTTCCAGGGGCGACGGCGAGGCGCGAATCATTGCACAAGGACGGACAACGATGCAGTGGCCACCGAGCTGCTTCTGGCTCTCTCTGTCCGAGGAGGAAGAAAGGTGAGGGACGCGAACGGGTATTGGGCCGAGTGGGCCATGGTTGGGACAGCTGGCTTGCACGCATGGGCGGCATAGAAGGACAAGGGAAGATGGGCTGGCTAGGCTACGCGGCCTGGAGGCTTTGGCTTTATATTTTTTTAGCAAAACCTTTTTCCTTTTCCTATTTTGTCTCTTTTGTATTTCATTCCATATATGTTTTAGGTATTTCAAAAGTACTAGAAGATTTGTAAAATATGGAAATACTACAGGGGCCTTTTAATCAATTTGGGCTCCATAAGCTTTTGAGTTTTCAGAAATATTCAAATCCCTTTTGAACTGATTTGAGAGGAAGAAGGGAACTAGGGTTTAGGGTTTTAACATTATTTCATTTGCATGCAATTTAACCGATGATGCTCATGAATGCACAAACAACCCTAATTAAGGATTAACTAAAACTGGGGCATTACAGGACACACGAGACTTCTTGTATCTTGATTGTAGGGTTTCTTGAGAGGGATACCTTTGACCACTTCCTCCCCGAGTTCGATAAACCTTGGGTGATCCACTTAAGGGAAACTTGCTGCTATTCTACAAACCTCTACACTTGGAGGCCCAACACTATCTACAAGAATAGAAGCGTGTGTAGACATCATACAACATCGACACACGAAGCATATTGAGATTGATATACATTTTGTTCGAGAGAAGGTTGCATTGGTACAAGTTCGTGTTCTACATGTTCCAACAACACCCTAGTTCGCATACATGTTCACCAAAGGACTTGCCACGTCACCATTTACTGATATTTGTTTCAGTCGCAGCGTTGCTGAACCCACCGTTGAAACTACGGGAGGGATGTTAGATTATGTTGATTTCTTGTAATAAAAGTTAGGGTAGTCGGCCCCATGTAATCAAGTTGTGATATTTAAAAAATCTTTAGTAATAACTGGCGGAGCTCTTTTTTCCTTGCTTTTGGTGATTGATTCATGGAAATTTATTTTCATCCGTCTCAGTACTGTTGCTCAATGGAATATCCATTGCACAAGAGCAACTTCATGTTTAGTTCCACTCACGTGGATTTCTATTTCCTCAAGGCAATTTAGTGCAAGCTCCTCCCTTCTCCAATTTGGTGGTTGATTACAATGCAACATGCTGGGTACAAAGTTTGTTCTTGAAGCAAAGGTTATATTGCAGAATAAGATTAATTACATGGTTTATGACATAAATTAAGAGAGGCAGATGAAACTGGAAATTTTGAACCTGGTGAATACTTCTAGATATACCATCAACACAATTTACAAAAGAATAACACCTAGAAATTGGTTTGAACTTTGAAGCCAACCTTCCATAGAGATTATAATGATCATACAAGTACAATAGACATCACTGCTTTAAGTCTATAACATGCACAGAAAACCTTGGGTATTGAATTATATATAACCCATAGTCAAGCAGATCTCCTCCCGTTTCTTTGTTGGAAACAGGAACACATCCACTACTTTGTGATTTCCATTAGATTGATGATTTTTAATAATAAAACCTATTACCAAGTTAGCAACCACTGTCATGTGCTTTGGTATGTGATGGCTCTGAAATATAGCCATCTACGCCCTTATTTAAAGTAGACATTATTCATATTTTTGATGAAATATCTCCCTAAACCCTGCCACTAATGCCTAATATTCAGAGGGGTATGCAATCCTTTCTTTTATATTTTTCCTGCGCAGATAATGTCATTTGAAGATGGGAATCACTACATTAAAGTCAAAGATATGAGATTTCCAACAACCAGAAGAAACCAGGAGCCGTAAAGCGGAGGCAGACGCTTTAACGACCAACTATACGACCGGAGCAAAAATTCCGACCGTATAGCTCCGGTCGTATAGTTGGCGTCGTCACCATTAGGTCAAACAGAACAACTTTCGTGAAGGGACCCCTATATAAAGAAGCCTCGGGCAACGAGAAAATAAGCAAGACCTCGAAGTCTCTGCCACAGATCACCAACCGCCTCCAGATCTCAAACCCTTCTCCATCTCCATAGCCATATTCCACCACTTGTAATTGTAGATCTCTTCTTTGATTGGAGAACATTATAAGACTATTGCTATCAATTTTATGATTTTCATTACAATGTTTGTGATTGTTGATCTCATCTCTATGTGTGAGTAATTATCCTTGGGCTAAGGGCTTCGGCCTAGCCATGTAGCGTTTGTGCATGTTATTTATCATAGATGGGATCATGTATTAGTTTGTATGACATGATGATTATTGTATCCTCTCTTGCATCAATCCAAGGACTTGTCAGGTACCCAACATCCCGAGGGTTGATCCAGGTATAGGGAGTATGAGTAATGACTGATCTGCAGGTTGGGAACCCCAGTGACAGAAGGGGTAGTACGGCTATATGTGAGGGATTTACTTGGGATTAACAGTGACATCACTATGCATATCATTAGTTCTCTTTCTTCTATGGATGAGACTAGTAGGTTATTGCTATAAGTGGTTGCGGAGGCAATAGAAATTATGGATGCACTACCCACATATAATTTATCTTGCTCTAACAAGTACATGCATACTTTATTTCTATCTTTTATTTCCATCAGATGTTTTGCACAGCTATAGGTAAAACCAAACGCCCTAGGCCCTGTCTCTCTATCATCGACAACAACAAAAAGACGCAAGCTATTGGTCTGGTAAAAACACAAAAGGAATTCTAAAACTCTCAAAGGTCCGTTAAAGTAACTTTACTATGCATTCGCTTCCCGAGGATTCGATAACCTAGGTCTACTAGGGAAAAAGAAGCTATACTACATCCGTAATCCGGATCAAAGGTATCAACCCTTTTTCTGGCGCCGTTGTCAGGGAAGCAATAGCTACCCTGGTGAGGTTATTAGGAACCTTGCTAGTTTAATTTCTTGTTTTTAATTTTGTTTGCTTTCAGTCTTTATTTGATAAACCAAAAAAAATAGTTAGCCTTTAAATTCTTGATTTTACTATTATAATTCTTTGTTTAAGAAAACCCCAAAACATAGGAAATATGGCTGAAAAGAAGCTTGGGGAGTTTGCTACTCCCAACAATGATTATTTGCGTAATCCTATTACTCAACCAACAATTACTGCTGATGACTATGAAATTAAGCCCCATTATTTAAGCTTGGTTCAACAGAATCAATTTGGAGGCTATGTTGTTGAAGACGCGGGTATGCACTTGAATACTTTCACTGAAAGATGTGATATGATGCGCATAAAATACGTTGACCCTGATGCGGTTAAGTTACATCTATTTCCTTTCGCTCTAAGAGGGAGAACAAAAGAATGGTTGTTATCTTTGCCTAGAAATACTATTACATCATGGGTGGGATGTACTTCTTTATTTATGATTAAGTTTTTCCCACCTGCAAAGACTATGCAACTCAAATCTAATATTACTGGATTTAGACAGGAAGAGCGTGAGCCACTAGTGCTTGCATGGGAGATGATGAAAGAATGATTAAGAAACTGTCTAGTCATGGGACGGAAGATTGGTTAATCCTCCATTTATTTTATAATGCCCTTAATCCTGTGTCTAAGTCCATGCTTGATACTGTAGATGGAGGAACGTTTATGGGTAAACATATTACCGAAGCAAAGTAGCTGTTAGACAATATGCAAGACAACCATGCCCAATGGCATTTGGATAGATCAAACACGAAGAAGGTGAACTCCATCTCACCACAAGAAAATAAAGAACTCAATGCTAAGTTAGATGAGCTCATATTAGCTGTAAAAGGTAAAGAAACCTAGGTAAGAGCTACCCTGAAACAAATATTGAAGAAATAGACTCCGTAGCTCGTAATAATTATAACCATGCTTGGAAGAAGAGTTACAATCCTAACTTTCAGAAACATTTTTCTAGTCCTGCAGGTAATTCTAATAATAATATGGGAACTAGTAATGGTAGTCTCCAAGAAACACTTAAGTCTTTTATAGACTCACAAAATGAACAAAACAATATTCGTGTTAGAATAACGGAGAACCATGATGCCATGTTTGGTAAATTATCTAACCAAGTTGTTAGTTTGAGAAATGATTTGCAGGCCCTCCAAGAAAGAACGAGGATCGTTAAGGCACAACTAGGTAAGATAACCGAGAGTCGAACTCTCATTCTAGCTAAATTTGCAAGGAAAGCTGAGCCCAATCCTGTTGAAGAACTCAAAATGATGAGGATCCAAAGGAAGGAGGCTGAAGAACTTGATTATAGCAATGCCCCTTCGCCAAGCTACACCATCGAAGACCTCGTAAAGAGGATCAACGTCAAAATTCCGATAAGTGAAGGTAACGATGAAGCCATGTATCAACACTTTGTTGATCAAGTAGCAATTAAGGTACGCGAGCTTGAAGAGGAATACAAGAAAATCGCTAAAAAGTTACCTGTTAAACTAGATGACATATTTGAGCCTACTATTAAGATAAAAATTGGAACCAATGAGACAGTTGCACTTTGTGATCTATGTGCAAGCGTCTCAACAATTCCAAAGAGTCTTTTTAACAAGTTAAATCTTGGCTCCTTTGAAATCACTGAATTAAAATTGCATCTAGCAGATTCTACCTACAAGCAAGCTGTAGGAATTAAGAAGAACAATTTAGTTTACATTAAAGGTTGTCCTACTCTAATTGACTTTGTTATTGCTGACATGCCTGAAGATACTATTGCTCCTATAATACTAGACCATCCTTTCTTGAGAACTATAAAGGCTTTAATTAACCTCCATGAAGGGAACGTGAAGCTACAATTGTCTTCACGCGATCCTTTTGTTATCCATTTCCCTAGGAAAAAGAAAGTCAAACATGACGAAAAGGAGGCCATCACTTTGAAGGCCAATTACTTTAGAGTGGGTGTTCCACTCATCTGGCCCAAGTGAGTATCGTCAAGGTCAAGCTATTGACCGTAAAAGAGCGCTCCATGGGATGCAACCCATGTTAAATAAAGGTTTGAGTTAAGTTTTTAGGTTTTAGTTTAAGTTTATGTTGAATAAAGAGTGCTAGAAAACTCCATTTGAGGAGAAGAAGTTCGGTAGTACTTAAAATTCTGCTACATACATGATGTTGTTGGTCGACAAAATTTACTATCAATTTTCTGTCATAAATGAGGTATATCACTAAGTTACAGGAAACGAAGCAATTCTCGAAGAAACAATTTTTTGTTGATGCACACAGAGAGTTTAATGACCAACTATACGGCGGGAATTAAAATTCTGGCCGTATAGTTCCGGTCGTATAGATATCTTGGCCATCGAATTTTTTTATTTAAAATGTACTGAGATTTTAATAACCAAATATATGGCGGGAATACAAATTCCAGCCGTATAGATATCTTTGTCAGTTACAATTTTTCTTTCATATGTATAGAGAATTTAACGACCAACTATACGGCGGGAATAAAAATTCCAGCCGTATAGTTTCGGTCGTATAGATATCGATGCCTTTGTATATTTTCTTTCCTAGGGACAGACAGTTTGACGACCAGCTATACGGTGAGAACATTTTGTTTCGGCCGTATAGTTGCGCCCGTATAGCTGCGCCGCCAAGAGGAAACCGTAAATTTGTGACAGAAGGCCAACTATACGGCGGGAACACAATGTTCTGGCCGTATAGTTACGCCCGTATAGTTGCATCCGACCACAAAATCGCACAGGAAGGTACCTCCAACTCCAAAACTTCAATCGTTTTTCTCTCTTCTACCTCCAAACTCTCTCAAAACCTCAAGAGATCTTCATCTCTACTCAATTTCTTTCGATTTCCTCGCACATGAGTGATCTAAGGTATGTTTCTCCTTCGATCCTCCAATTACCTTTTCAAATTCATCTTTGAATTGTCATTATCAATCTAGGGTGAGACCTACTATGAACCAATTTCCATGATTTTCTTGCCTAGATTATTATTTTGAGGAGATTCTTTAGTGTGCTATGATGAGAAATATATTGCACTTACTTTTGTTGGATCAAAAAGTTTTATTTTTTTTATTTCTTCAATGTTTTAGATGATGAAAACAAGGAGCCAAACTCGTACTTGTGCCACCGCTAGCGCTTCTCGGGTTGCCGCTCAAGAACGCATGGGGATCAAGTTCAAGGATGAGCCCCAATGTGATCGCTTCAACAAGATCAAGAACCGCGAAGTGAAGGCCAACAAGTGGGCTTGCCCCATTATATTTAACCAACTTGGTATTTCTGATGACTTCAATTTACTTTGCAATAGAGATGGCCTGCAAAACTTTGTGTATAATGATGTGCCTACTTATCACCGCTTAACCATTGAATTTTTAAGTTCATTGCAAAGCACCGTTAAACAATGGCAAGGAGATGATACTATTTCTTTCCGACTAATGAACAACAACTACACTTTAACATTAGATGAATGGTGTGCATGTTTTAATTTGCCAAACAATGATGTTCATGCCTTGCGCGCATCCTTTACTGGCTTAAACCCTTCCCCTGAACAATATTATAATGGAATGAGTTTCACTAGTAGAGTGAACAAGGGGAAGAATATTCAAAATCCTGCAATTCGCTATTTGTTCTATGTTATTGCTAACACCTTGCAGGCACGTAATGAGTTCACAAGACTCAACAAGGAGGACATCTTAGTCCTTGCAAAGGCTGCTTACACCAACTGCGGCTTGTCACTCAATTTGGGCGCCATCCTTGTGCGCTACCTGGAGCACCAAGCCTCCCAAAGCCAAGGACTAATGATGGCTCAGTGTTGATGTAGAGCTTGTTGGGAACCCCAAGAGGAAGGTATGATGAGCACATCAGCAAGTTTTCCTGAGTTATGAAACCAAGGTTTAATCGAACTAGTAGGAGCAAGGAAACACCCCAAAGGTGTTGCTAGCTAAGCCTTGGCAGGGCGCACTATCGGTGCTAGTAGCAATATGGAGACCTGCACAACACAACCACATAACTTTGTCCCCAACTTGCGATGATGTTGTCAATCTCATTGTTTTTTGCTGAAAACAAAGGATTAAACATATCGAATGGAAGGAAGTAATAGTTTGCAGAAAGTAAACACAAAGCAGTAAACAGTTTGTAGATTGTATGTAAAGAAAAGGACCGAGATCCATAATTCACTAGAGGTGGCTCTCCTTAAGATAGATAACATGCTGGGTGAACAAATTACAGCGGGGCAATTGACAAACATCGAGAAAGCAATACATGCATATACTAATCATCTGGACTCCTTTGAGATTCGATTAGGCATTACAACATTATACATAGACCACCATCAACCTGCATCTATGACTAATAATCCACTTTAGGTTATCATCCGAACCCCCTCTAGTATTAAGTTGCAAGGAACAGATTATTGCTTTACGAACTGCGTGTAAAGTAAACAATACGATTGTTCTATGAACAAAGGATTGTTGTTTTCTCCCTAGTAGCAACAGAACATCTAGTACCTTAGAGATTTCTGTCACTTCCCCAGATTACCAGAGGCATGAACCCACTATTGAGCATAAATACTAACTCTTGGAGTTACTAGCATCTACTTGGCCAAGATAACTAGTAACAACGGAAAGCATGCAAGATCACAAATAACAAAGACATGATAGAATCAATAATCAATCTGAAATAGCATCTCAATATCCATCGGATCCCCGCAAACACAACATGCAGAATTACAAATAGATGATCTTGATCATGAACGGATCTCACAAGATCTAGACATGAAATCAGAAAGGAGGAGAACCAGCCATCTAGCTACTACATGGATCCGTAGTCCAAAGATGAACTACTCACGCATCACACCGGAGGCTTGCATGGTGATGAAGAAGGCCTCCAGGGTGAATTCCCCTCTCCGGCAGGGTGCCGAGAAGAGATTCAGATCCCTCCCGATCTAGGGATGGACATGATGGCGGCTACAGACTCTTTCGTGGATTTTTGATCGGGCCCTTAGGGTTTTCGTCCCGAGGGCATCTTATAGGCGGAAGGGGAGGCCGAGGGGGTGTCGGAGGTGGCCAGACCACCCCTTGGCGCGGGCCAGGCTGGGCCGTGTGGCCAGGTGGTGTGGTGGCCCCTGGCCCCTCTCCGTCTCGTACTCTGGCATCTGATGACTTCCGAAAAAATAGGCACTTTGGCTTTTGTCCCGTCCAATTCTGAGAGTATTCATTTTCTGACTTTCCTGGAACCAAAAACAGCAAAAAACAGGCAGCTAGCACTGTGGCTCTTGTTAATAGGTTAGTCCAAGAAATCATATGAAAAGTACTCCAAAGTGTGGACAAAACACAATAAAGTGGATAAAACCAATCATGGAACATCAAAAATTATAGATACATTTGCAATGTATCAACATCCCCAAGTTTAACTCCTGCTCGTCCTCGAGTAGGTAAGTGATAAAAAGAGAGAATAATTTTTGAGGTGACATGCACCATCAAAGACTTGATCAAAGTATTTGTAAAACATTCAAAGCTGGGATCATAGTAACTCAATCATAACATGAAAGACAAAGTTCTAGCAATAAGACAAAGAAACTATGATGCAACATGAAAAGGCACAAACAAAAGATTCATGAATAACAATGCTTTGCAAGACGTTTGTTTGTTTCACATAAAGAAAACATAGCATAATAGCATTCAGCTTGTCCCTCATTGAGTAGCAAAATATAAATGCATAGGTTCAAAGTTCATAAGATTGACTAGATACAAATAGTTTAAAATAAGCAATATCAAGTTATGCATCAAACAACTAGTTTTGGGACAATGCACATAGAACTAAGAATGGCCACTATGCTCTCAAAGTAGGTGCATAAATATAGAAGGTGGAGACTCAATATAATGGTGGAAGAAAGGGCCTTCATAGAAGGAAGTAGGGATTCAAGTCTCATAAAGACCTTCCAAAAATTATGGTACTTATAGCTTTCAGCTCTCATTGCCCCTATCATAAGCATCTTTAAGGTGATTAAGGTTAAATTGACACAACTAAGAGGATAGGCTTGACAAGTTATAAACCAAAATCTCATGCCCCTTACTTACGAAGACAGATCCTCATGCTACTCAACTTTAGTCACAAGTAAGCTCTTGTCATTGTAAGTACACATGTATCATAAAGAACCGCCAACGGGGTACCCCTTGCACATGATACAGGAGCTATCCCATAATCAAGGCAAGCAGACAATGAGCATCTCAGCGATCTTTTTATTTTCTATTTGCATAGGTTTTTATTGAGGATGCTTCATATAGTGCTCATTACGGTGATGCTGCAAGTTTCCACCATGATTAGGCATGGCTTAGGCTAGTAGCCCAGGTGTTTCTCTAACACACATACAAAGTCCATGATCTTACAAGTTCCACTTTTATTTCACACCACCGGGATCCGTAAGCAAAAGAACATGATATCAACGGGGTACAAAGTACAAGTGCAATGTTGAAAGCGTTCCCCATGATACATGGTTCTGCTAATTTCAACTTATAAAGCGCAAGCATATACGCAACAAAGAAGGACCCAATGGTTCAAGTTTATTAAATGCAGAAAGTAAAGTGTGACATCAAGTTCGTGAGAGCTTTAATCACTAGTTTTCTCATAACAAGTTTAATTTGGAAGATAAACAAAAGCATGAATATACTTGGAATAGCATAAGCTAGTAGGTAGGTATGGTGGACTCTTTGGAATAACTTGGTTTAGGGAGTTGGATGCATGAGTGGAACTCATACTTGGTTGTGGAGGCTAGCAAAAGACTGGGAGCGACAAACTAAGAGAGCAATAATGGCCATAATCATGCAGAGCAACAAAACATCATTGATAAAAGCATAAAGTGATACTACAAGTTGAAAACTAAAGGATCATAAATTCTATGGTGACTTGAGATAGTCATAACATGGTGTGAGCATGCGCCAAGTCAACCCAAATAAAGCATCAAAGGAGAATACCACTATATTATGCTTTAATATGCTAAAACAAAGCATGATTCATCCAAGGCACATTAAGCAATATCAATTGTTTAAAACAAGTCATGCTACATCAAAGAATACTAAGCATAAAGCCAAAACAATATCAAGCATGGCATGACAGAGCATAGGCCACAGTCAAAAACAAGCTCTTTTTACCACATAAGCATGAACTTTCCTACTCTTTTCCAAACCAAACCAAACTATTTGCAAACCAATGTATGAAAGAGGGGGTCCAACCAATTTATTCAGAAAACCAAGAAAACAAAAAAAAACGAAAACAAAAAAGAAGACGCTACAAGAACAACACAACTATGCATGAAACAATAAAAATGAAGCGTTTGGAAGAAACCTGGGATTTTTATTGATGAAGAAGGGGATGCCTTGGGTATCCCCAAGCTTTGACGCTTGTACTTCTTGGATATTTCTTGGGGTGACACGTGTGACATCCCCAAGCTTGAGCTTTAGTCCATCCTTCATCTCATTACTCATTCCTTCCATACAGCTGAAAATTTTCCTTCATACAAAACTTCACACAATCTTTATTAGTAACATTAGTGCACTCAAGATAAATAAGTCTTAAGGTTCAGTTCTAACACCAAATAAACTTCCATTAGAACACTAGATACTTTAGCACTTCCCTAAAAAATCTCAATTCCCCAAAAGAACTCAAAAAGGAACCAACAAGAAGCAAATGCAGAAAATGGCAGAAATCTGTCAAAACAGACCAGCAGGTAAAGACGAATTTTTTCAAAGACCTTCTGTTGCTCAAATCAAAACGTGTTGAACCAAATAAAGTTATATAACAACCTGGGGCAGAAGCTCAAAAATTCACGCCTCAAAAATACATTCACATATTTTACACGAATTTTTACGGTGAAGCACAGAAATCTGTTTCGGGAGAGCAACTTTCCCAATCATTACTTCTCTCTCATTAGAGGTTACTCTTGGCACAAAAAGCAAATAAAAAGGATAAGGAGCAGTTATTACTGAACTAATAACTTCCAAGACTCATCTAAAACTTTTGGGTTATCTCCCAATAAGTACTTTTCTTTAACGCCTTTAAGTTAGGCATAAGAAGCAAGAAAGGATCAAGTGTTCTCAAATGAACAAGCATTAAGACCAAATTTCTTGCCCTTACCTCTCTTACTTTTATTCTTAACCTTGGGGAAAATATGATTGTTTGGTGGAGAGGAAAGGTGCATGGTCCCCTTTCCCACATCTATTATTGCTCCAAGGAGTTCTAGTAGGGGCCTTCCAAGTGTAATTTGTCCTTTTCCTGCACATTCAATAACAAGATAATCAGTAGAAATCATTTTCCCAAGGATCTTTGTAAACACTCCTTTAGCTATTCCAATAGGTAATATGGTAGCATTATTAGCAAGAGATATTTCTTTTCCTCCTTCAGTAAGCCCCCAAGTATTCAAGGATTCATAAATATCTTTGGGCATAAGACAAAATTCAGACATGATATCACAGCGAGCTTGAAAAGTTTCATTGTTTATCTCAATCTTTACTGTAGGGAGCCCCTTTGATGGTTCAGAATTTATTGGGACATAATTGTGATGCTCCCTAAGCGTATTATTGCAATCTTTTAAGCTAGTAGTGCTGGTCTCAAGAGTTTTCAATCTAGCAAATATTCTTGCGAAAGAAATATCAGTTTGGCTAGGCAAGTTGTAAGTAAGGATCAATTTCTTTATAGCATTTATAGCATCATCCTCATTACATTGGAGGAAATCTCCTCCCACAACAGCATCTAAGGCATATCTATAGCAAAGAGCAATTCCAAGGTAAAAACTGCTAAGGAACAAACTTTGAGTCATTTTAGGCTCAGTTTTGTCTTGTAGATCAGAGATTCTAGACCAAGCTTCCTTGAAACTCTCTTCCATTCCTTGTTTAAAAGTGAAAATCATTTCCTCAGGTGACATAGTGATTGGATCAAGGCTAGACATAACGACAACTTAAGAAAGGAACTAATTTTTTGTGTTTTTCAAATAAGAAAGCAAACTAGTAAAACTATTTTTTTGTGTGTTTTTGATAAAGAAACAAGCAAACAGAGCAAAAAAGAAACTAAGCAAAATAAAAACAACAAAGTAAAGAGATTGGTTATGAGTGACTCCCCTTGTGAAGATGTCCTTGACTCCCTGGCAACGGCGCCAGAAAAATGCTTGATGGCTTAGTGTTGATGTAAAGCTCGTTGGGAACCCCAAGAGGAAGGTATGATGAGCACAGCAGCAAGTTTCCCTCAGTTATGAAACCAAGGTTTAATCGAACCAGTAGGAGCAAGGAAACACCCCAAAGGTGTTGCAAGCTGAGCCTTGGCAGGGCGCACTACCGGTGCTAGTAGCAACGTGGAGACCTGCACAACATAACCACAAAACTTTGTCCCCAACTTGCGATGAGGTTGCCAATCTCACCGTGTTTTGCTGAAAACAAAGGATTAAACGTATCAAATGGAAGGAAGTAATAGTTTGCAGAAAGTAAACAAGTAAACAGTTTGTATATTGTATGTAAAGAAAAGGACCGGGATCCATAGTTCACTAGAGGTGGCTCTCCTTAAGATAGATAACATGTTGGGTGAACAAATTACAGCGGGGCAATTGACAAACATCGAGAAAGCAGTACATGCATATACTAATCATCTTGACTCCTTTGAGATTCGATTGGGCATTACAACATTATACATAGACCGCCATCCAACTGCATCTATGACTAATAATCCACCTTCATGTTATCATCCGAACCCCCTCCAGTATTAAGTTGCAAGCAACAGATTATTGCTTTATGAACTACATGTAAAGTAAACAATACGATTGTTCTATGAACAAAGGATTGTTGTTTTCTCCCTAGTAGCAACAGAACATCTAGTACCTTAGAGATTTCATCACTTCCCAGACACAGAGGCATGAACCCACTATCGAGCATAAATACTAACTTTTGGAGTTGCTAGCATCTACTTGGCCAAGATAACTAGTAACAACGGAAAGCATGCAAGATCACAAATAACAAAGACATGATAGAATCAATAATCAATCTGAAATAGCATCTCAATATCCATCGGATCCCCGCAAACACAACATGCAGAATTACAAATAGATGATCTTGATCATGAACGGATCTCACAAGATCTAGACATGAAAGCACAAAGGAGGAGAACCAGCCATCTAGCTACTACATGGATCCGTAGTCCAAAGATGAACTACTCATGCATCACACCGGAGGCTTGCATGGTGACAAAGAAGGCCTCCAGGGTGAATTCCCCTCTCCGGCAGGGTGCCGGGAAGAGCTTCAGATCCCTCCCGATATAGGGATGGAGATGACGGCGGCTACAGACTATTTCGTGGATTTTTGATCAGTCCCTTAGGGTTTTTGTCCTGAGGGCATCTTATAGGCAGAAGGGGAGGCCGAGGGGGTGCTGGAGGCGGCCAGACCACCCCCTGGTGCGGGCCAGGCTAGGCCGCGCGGCCAGGTGGTGTGGTGGCCCCCTGGCCCCTCTGCGTCTCGTACTCTGGCATCTGATGACTTCCAGAAAAATAGGCACTTTGGCTTTTGTCCCGTCCAATTCCGAGAATATTTATTTTCTGACTTTCCTAGAACCAAAAACAGCAGAAACAGGCAGCTGGCACTGTTCTTGTTAATAGGTTAGTGCAAGAAATCATATGAAAAGTACTCCAAAGTTGGAACAAAACACAAGAAAGTGGATAAAACCAAGCATGGAACATCAAAAATTATAGATACATTTGCAATGTATCAACTAATCATAGGTGGAGGTGTCATCACCGTGCTTGCCACTGCCCTAGGAATTAACCTAGGTGAGTTGCAACCCGTGCTAGGTGAGACACGTGTTGGTTTCTTCACTTTGAGAGCCTGTGGAATGCTCACTAGGAGAGGTGGTGTTTATTATCTGCATATTCCTAGAGATGGGCTGCTCTACCCTCCTCCTATGCCTAATGGTCTTTTCTCTATCGAGGAAGGACGTTTTCTATATGACTTGCAGGTTGAGCAACACCAACCCGAGGAGGAGATTCCGTAAGAGGATGAGTACCAAGAGGAGGAGCAAGAAGTTCCTTACCAAGAGGAGCAACCACAGACCCGGTTCACCACATACCAAGATTTCCAAGGACTTGGATGGACTGTGGAGAGGATGCATAGCCTCTCTTTTTACTTCCGAGAATCAACTAGTAACCTCTGAACTCAATTTGCGAACTAGAGTAATGACTTTTTCCTGCCACCACAATGATTTGAAGGGCTTGCAAAAGCCTAAGCTTGGGGAAGTTTCCTCATGTATCTTTAGTTGGCATTTATTTGCTTTTATTTATTTTGAGGTTGTGTTTTTATTTGAGTTTAGAAGCACTTGTGTTGGTTTCCCCAACACTTTATTTCTAGTTCTTTCTATTTGCTTTCGAAATTTTCTAGCCGAGTTTTGCCGCCAACTTTTTATTGTTTAAATTCCCTCTCTTAAAAATCACAAAAATATTTCTCCATTTTTCATTATATTCCCTCTTTCTTTTCTTTCCGCCTCGAGGTCTTCATATGTTTGTAGGAGAGTGATCGACTTCGAGTTTCCAAGAAACAAATAAAAAGAAGGAAGAGAGAAGTGGAACCAAACATGAGAGGTATGCCTTATGACTCCCCACTTTTGAAATTTGAGAAACCCATGCTAGTTAGTAGTAAATGTTGAGATATTGTATTGGTGGAGTGAGTCTTTGTATCATAGTAAGATTTTTCGTTTGCATGGGTATTTAATTGGGTTTGTTTTGTTCCAGCTCTCGTAATTAACCAAGTCTTGCCTAAAAATTTGTAAACCAATTGTAATAAGAAAAAGTCTCACAATTGAAGGCTTGGGTGTTGTAGTGCTTAGTCTAGAAGGTTTATTTCTAGAGACACTCAACACCATTGAAAATGTTGATTGACTTGATAGCTCTCTTCGGAAATATTTGTTCGATTGAATTAATGTTTAGCGGTTTTTGTGAGCATGCCAAAGTTTGACTTGTTAATCATAAGAATGAAATAGCTTTATGTGTGTCAAACTTCATGGGATGCCAACAACTCCGCTGGCCTATGAACGATCGTCATTTAGGAAACTCCTAGATTTCGGCTATGAGTTGATTAAACACTTGTAGCAGCAATGCTATAGTCGGTAAGATTCTTGGCACTCCCGGGTAGTTGTAATCATGATGGAATCACTCCTCTGGCTGTTATGAGTAATCATTATGCAAAAGGAACAAAAGCCTTAGTGATGCCACGAGTGTCCATCACAGTCCGATAAACTAATATAAATCACTCTCAATTACTTAAAAACTGAAATTCTTGAAGGACAATGAATAGAAAAGTAGTGCTTGAAATTCTTGATTTATTGATGCGGAATAATTGAGATACTCCAGTGTATATGCTTTTCATGACAACTCTCACACTCTTAATTTACATGATTATACTTTATTGTTCAAAGGCAAGCCTATGAGTTCATTACATGACATGGAATAAAGTTTACTCATTTGAATCATCCATGCTAACAATAATTTTGCTACACTATAAGGATGCATAAAACCCGTATGATATGATTGCCATTACTCTATCTATGCTGAAGTTTTTTAGATTTATGAAGTGGAGGAAACATGAGTCTACCAATCATGAGTAAGATCACCATCTCGTTATTTCAGTTTAAATGTTGAGTTCCTTTTTGATTTTGGTTTTCTTTCTCGGGGACGATCAAGTTTAAGCTTGGGGAGTTTGATGGATTTGAAATATAGCCATCTACGTCCACATTTAAACTAGATATTATTCATAATTTTGATGAAATATCTCTCTAAACCCTGCCACTAATGCTTAATAGTCAGAGGGGTATGCAATCCTTTCTTTTATATTTTTCTTGTGTAGATAATGTCGTTTGAAGATGGGAATCACTACATTAAAGTCAAAGATACGAGATTTCCAACAACCAGAAGAAACTAGGAGCCGTAAAGCGGAGGCAGACGCTTTAACGACCAACTATACGACCGGAGCAAAAATTCCGACCGTATAGCTCTGGTCGTATAGTTGGCGCGCCACTATTAGGTCAAATAGAACAACTTTTGTAAAGGGACCCCTATATAAAGAATCCTCGGGCAACGAGAAAATAAGCCAGACCTCGCCAAAAAGTCTCTGCCACAGATCACCAACCACCTCCAGATCTCAAAACCCTTCTCCATCTCCATAGCCATATTCCACCACTTGTAATTGTAGATCTCTTCTTCGATTGGCGACATTATAAGACTATTGCTATCAATTTTATGATTTTCATTACAATGTTTGTGATTGTTGATCTCATCTCTATGTGTGAGTAATTATCCTTGGGCTAAGGGCTTCGGCCTAGCCATGTAGCGTTTGTGCATGTTATTTATCATAGATGGGATCATGTATTAGTTTGTATGACATGATGATTAGTGTATCCTCTCTTGCATCAATCCAAGGACTTGTCAGGTACCCAACATCCCGAGGGTTGATCCAGGTATAGGGAGTATGAGTAATGATTGATGAAAGGATCGTATGGGCACCTAGAGGGGGTGAATAGGTGCTACTTCAAATTTTACTCGTTTTCAAGTTAGGGTTTGACACAAAAGGTACATTCTCTAGATCATGCAACTATGGTGAATTTACCTATATGTCAAACTAGCACATACACTAAGCAAGAAATAGATAAGTAAAGTGCGGTAAAGGATAGAAGTAACCAAAGTGGAGCATGCGGAGACACAAGGATTTTTTTCCCGTAGTTCCTTCCTTTTAAGGGGAAGTACGTCTACGTTTGGAGAGGGGGTGGTTTCAAACCACCAACGCCACAAGAGGCCTCCCTTGTTCTCCGATGAATCTCACCCCAACAGGTTCGATTCACCTCTTCCACTATAGCGGCAACCATCAATGTGGAAGCCGGCACCTTTACAACAAGTTCAAGGCACACATCCACAACCTAATTGGAGGCTCCCGAATATAAGCTAGCTATCAAACAATCAAAGAAAAGCTAGTAAGAACCAAATCACAAGCTAGGGTTTCCAATGAAACACTAGAGCAAGGGGCCCTCAAGTTAATGAGGGGGAACTGAAGATCTCTCTTTGTGAAGCTATAGATCAAGGCCTCCTCCTTCGATTCTCCCAAGATCAGTGACTTCGGATGGTTGAGTGAAGAGATCTTGTGGATTTGGTGGCTCAAATGGTGTTGGAGTTATTGAGGTGGACGAGCAGCTCCCAAGGTAGAAGAAGGCCCCTGGAATTAGAGCCGTTGGGAGCCACTTACCCCGGACAGTCCGGCCAACATCAACCGGACAGTCCGGCACAGCCAGACACTCCACGAGAAACTAGCCGGACACTCCAGCCTGGCAAAGTTTCTGGCCAATGTTCGGATTGTGTCCGAGAGGTGTCCGATATGCAATCCTGATTGTCCAAGTAGGTCGACCAGCCCCCCTGGGCCGGACACTCCAGGCAAAACACACCGGACACTCCGTCTAGTGAAGTTTCCGGCCAGAGTCCGGAACTTGTCCGGGTAGAGTCCGATATGGGACACAGAATGTCCGAGCATGTCGCCCACTTCCCAGGTCCGGATAGTCCGGCTGAATCCAACCAGACAGTCCGGCTGGGGGCGGACACTCCAGCGTAAATCAGCCGGACAGTCCGGTTGGGACATTGTTCCTGCACATGGATGATCCTGGGAAGTCTGCACTATAGTAGCTGATATCTCCTGAAAAATTTAACAGCAGATTAAACCTATCCAAGTGTTGCCAACAAACATCAAAATAATAGGAAGGGCATAAATGCCCTTTCAATGTCCCCCTTTTTGGTGTTTGATGACAACCCAAGGATTTACATATAGGATAGGCAATAATTTTCACAATAGGAGATTTACAAAATATAGTAAGGCTCCCCCTAGATGTGTGACCAATTTTAGCTTTGCATTTGAATACAAGATCACACACCCTAGGATTACAACCTCACTGGATTTTGTAGCTAACAAGTTGTGACATGATATAATAACTACTAGATTAATAAGCTACGCAACATAGTCATTAACATAACCGGGTAAGCATGTCTCAACACACATAATGGAGTTCCACACAACATAGTACTCAAACAAGTAAGATAAAGACACGCATCTTCAAAGAGACAAATCAAAATAACGTGAAGCTCGTGTGCCCATGCAAATCCCTGGTAGCAACCTAATAGAGGGGCTACTTCTCCCCCTTTGGCATCGAGACACCCAGAGGGGAAAATATCACAACTAAAGCATCCCAAAGCCAGCTCTAGCCATTGTAGTCATCGTCGGTGGCATCCTCCTCCTCATCCTCATCGCCATCCTCATCATCATAATCCTCCTGAGTAGAGCTTTGGCTGTGAGGGCGAGAAGAAGAAGACACATCCTCAAACATGGACCGTCCACACGTCCCTAACTCCAGTGACCATAGGAAAGAGTGCCATCTGACGCTTGCTGCTGAGCAAGATCAACATCCATGGGCTGGTTGATCTGCTTGAGTTCCTTCATGACATTCATGTTAGCCTTGTAGGCATCATACTATCCATGGCGAATATCAATGTTCTGGCATAGGAGAAGCTTCTTCCACCAGGAGGCCTTCTTCACCTTCTTGTGCACTTCCTCCTTAGAGGTGGTGAAGCGATATTCATTGCTAGCATACTTCATGCGAGGGCCACGGTTCATAGCCTCTGGTACCTCCTTAGACCCATCATCACTGTCAGAAGCATCCGCATCCATCTCATCATCCTCAAATATGTCCTGAGAAGGGGGTAGCCACGAGGTGCATTGGTGGTGGGGGCAACCTTCCTCTGTAGCTTGGCAGGAAGGTGTGGAACAAGATCAGTGTAAAGTAGTGGAGTTGCTCGAGCCTGAGCAGCTATGAGCTTCATCACATAGGGAGCAAACAGAGGACACTTCTTATTAGTGATGCACTTATACATCTCCTGATAGATGAAATACATGACATCTATGGCACCACCTGGATGATCTGGACCATGAGCATATACTGAGTTAGCAAGGGCCATGAGATTGATCTCTGCACCTCTCATCTCATCCTTGTTGCCCACCTTGGGAGTGAGAGTGTGGCGAAACATGCGAAGAAGAATGTTGTAGATGAGCTTGATGTTGGTGGTTTGGCCAACCACACCATTCTGAGAGTAGATTGGGGCCAACATCTTCTTGTCATATGCCTGACCATGTACATGCATCCTGAGACCACTAAGAGCATTGGGGTTGAAAGGCACTCTAAGGATGTGTGCAAACTGAGCCATGCTGGAACGACACCTAGTAGTGCTAGAGATATACTCAAGGGAAATATCAGTAGTGTCCCCAAAGACCACCGTGGCATAGAACTGCTGGACCAACTCAATATTGTAGTCTTCTCTTGCTTGAAAGATGGTGTGCAACCCCATCTTCTCAGTCACCCAAAGAGCATCCTCAAAGTACCTGTGAGCTTGGAGATTCCCAATGTCCAACCACTGCATGGGGCACACAGGAGTCCTGAAAGCACAAAACACCTCAGAAAAGAGTAGGGCTTGTTCATTTCTCCAGAAGCGATCATCCTCAGAAGTGTGATGCAGATAATAGAACTGCTAGACTCTCATCTCCACAAACTCCTTAGTGCCCAAATCTGCCAGTGTGGTCAATGCCTCATACTTCATGCTTTCATCTCTTTTCTTTTTCTCTTCCTTTTCTGCTTATCTGGCCACAAGCAGCCTGCATGACCATGGACGGATCAATATGGACATCACTCTCTTCATCCCGGAACCTGCAAGGATGGGCTTTCTGAGTGGCCCTAGAGCGACGAGGATGGGAGCTACCTATGAATTTAGAGTAGAAGGGTAGCATATGGGTAAGCACATTTGTCCGGGAGGTGTAAGCACATAGCAGTAGCTAAAGTAATGCAGGATCAACACTAGTTGAGAACACCCGGACTATCCGGAAAAACACCCCGGAAATTCCACATGACCCGGACAGTCCGGTGTGTACATGTCGGACATTCCGGCTGGCCCAGAGTGTCCGCCCTGTACATGTCGGACATTTCGGTTGGAGCCTCGGTCATTTTTCGAGCAGTGCGAGAGTGTTCAACCGGAGCAGATCGGGATTGCTAGAACTACTACAATGATGAGTATTGCACGCAGTATGATGTATCCATGGATCTAGATAGGTCATTGCCTCCAAAAGTTCATCTAGACGAAACCCGAGAGATGGAGAAGGGGAGGCACAATACCAACATCCATGGAGGCCTTCACCGAAGGGGAATGGGTCCCAGCGGCAAGGCGAAGTAATGGCCGACGGTAATGGCCAGATCCGGGGTGGAGGATCCCTCCCGGTGGAGCTCCTGGTTGGGGGCAGTGATATGTTGCTAACGTATCCATAATTTTTGATGTTCCATGCTTGGTTTTATCTACTTTCTTATGTTTTGTTCCAACTTTGGAGTACTTTTTATACACTTTCTTGGACTAACCTATTAACAAGATGCCATAGTGCCAGCTGCATGTTTTCTGCTATTTTTGGTTCTAGGAAAGTCAGAAAATGAATATTCTCGAAATTGGACGGGACAAAAGCCAAATTCAGTTTTTCACCGATGGGGACATGGAGCCAGAATACGAGACGGAGAGGGGCCAGAGGGCCGCCACACCACCTGGCCTCACGGGCCAGGCTTGGCCGCGCCAAGGGGTGGTGTGGCCACCCTGGGCACCCCCTCAGCCTCCCCTATTGCCTATAAGATTCCTCCGATACAGAAACCCTAAGTACCCGATCAAAATTCCACGAAAGAGTATGTAGCCGCCGTCATATCCATCCCTAGATCGGGAGGGATATGAAGCTCTTCCCAGCACCCTGCCGGAGGGGAGAATTCACCCTGGAGGCCTTCTTCATCACCATGCAAGCCTCTGGTGTGATGCATGAGTAGTTCATCCTTGGACTACGGGTCCATGTAGTAGCTAGATGGTTGGTTCTTCTCCTTTGTGCTATCATGTTTAGATCTTGTGAGCTCCATTCATGATCAAGATAATCTATTTGTAATCATATATGTTGTGTTTGCGGGGATCCGATGGATATTGAGATGCTATTTTAGATTGATTATTGATTTTATCATGTCTTTGTTATTTGTGATCTTGCATGCTTTCCATTGTTAGTAGCTATCTTGGCCAAGTAGATGCTAGCAACTCCAAGAGTTAGTATTTATGCTTGATAGTAGGTTCATGCCTCTAGTAATATGGGGAAGTGACGGAAATCTCTAAGGTACTAGATGTGTTGTTGTTACTAGGGAGAAAACAACAATCCTTTGTTCATAGAACAATTGTATTGTTTAGTTTACACACAATGCATAATGCAATTATCTGTTCCTTGCAACTTAATACTGGAGGGGGTTCGGATGATAACCTGAAGGTGGATTTTTAGTCATAGATGCAGTTGGATTACGTTCTATGTATAATGTTGTAATGCCCAATCGAATCTCAAAGGACTCAAGATGATTAGTATATGCATGTTTGCTTTCTCGATGTTTGTCAGTTGCCCCGCTGTAATTTGTTCACCCAACATGTCATCTATCTTAAGGAGAACCGCTACTAGTGAACTATGGACCCCGGTCCTTTCTTTTATCATCAATCTACAACTGTTTACTGTTTTCTGTTTACTTTCCGTAAGCTTTTACTTTCTTCCACACAATATGTTTAAGCCTTTATTTTCAGCAAAACCGGTGAGATTAACAACCTCACTATAAGTTGGGGCAATGTTCTGTGGTTGTGTTGTGCAGGATTCCAAGTTGGCAATAACACCTTGGAGGTGTTTCCTTGCTCCTACTGGTTCGATAACCTTGGTTTTAGAACTAGGGGCAAACTTACTGTTGTGCTCATCATACCTTCCTCTTGGGGTTCCCCAACGAGCTCGTTATTACACGAGTCAGCAAGTATATTTTCTGGCGCCGTTTCCGGGTGATGCCTCAATGCACGGCGCCCAGAAAAGTGCTGGTGCGTGGTTGATGTAGAGCTCGTTGGGAACCCCAAGAGGAAGATATGATGAGCACAACAACAAGTTTCCCTCAGTTATGAAACCAAGGTTTAATCGAACCAGTAGAAGCAAGGAACCACCCCAAAGGTGTTACTAGCTGAGCTTTGGCAGGGCGCACTACCAGTGCTAGTAGCAACGTGGAAACCTGCACAACACAACCACAAAACTTTGTCCCCAACTTGCGATGAGGTTGTCAATCTCACCGTGTTTTGCGAAAAACAAAGGATTAAACGTATCGAATGGAAGGAAGTAAAAGTTTGCAGAAAGTAAACACAAAACAGTAAAAGATTGTAGATTGTATGTAAAGAAAGAGGACCGGGATCCATAGTTCACTAGAGGTGGCTCTCCTTAAGATAGATAACATGCTGGGTGAACAAATTACAGCGGGCAATCGACAAACATCGAGAAAGCAATACATGCATATACTAATCATCTTGACTCCTTTGAGATTCGATTATTACAACATTATACATGACCGCCATCCAACTGCATCTATGACTAATAATCCACCTTCATGTTATCATCCCCCTCCAAGATAAGTTGCAAGCAACAGATTATTGCTTTATGAACTACATGTAAAGTAAACAATACGATTGTTCTATGAACAAAGGATTGTTGTTTTTCCCTAGTAGCACTTCCCAGACCCACGCATAAATACTAACTTTTGAGTTGCTAGCATCTACTTGGCCAAGATAACTAGTAACAATGAAAGCATGCAAGATCACAAATAACAAAGACATGATAGAATCAATAATCAATCTGAAATAGCATCTCAATATCCAGCAAACACAACATGCAATTACAAATAGATGATCTTGATCATGAACGATCTCACAAGATCTAGACATGAAAGCACAAAGGAGGAGAACCAGCCATCTAGCTACTACATGGATCCAACCAAGATGAACTCATGCACTCGTGAGGCTTGCATGGTGACAAAGAAAGGCCTCAGGTGAATGGTGCGGAAGAGCCTCCCGATCTAGGGATGGAGATGACGGTGGCTATAGATTCGTGATTTTTGATCTTAGGGTTTTCACCCGAGGGCATCTTAGGGGGAGATCGAGGGTGCCGGGGCCACCACACCACCTCGGGCGCACTGGGCCAAGGCTGTGGCCGCCTGCCCTCTCCGCCTCGGATTCCTGCATATGACTTCTTTGTCTTGTCCTGTCCACCCGATATTCATATTTTTCGACTTTCAAATAAAGAAAAAAGGCAAAATGTACAGGTCTTGTTAATAGGTTAGTCCAAGAAATCATATGAAAAGTACTCCAAAGTTGGAACAAAACACAAGAAAGTGGATAAAACCAAGCATGGAACATCAAAAATTATAGATACATTTGCAATCATAACATGAAAGACAAAGTTCTAGCAATAAGACAAAGAAACTATGATGCAACATGAAAAGGCACAAACAAAAGATTCATGAATAACAATGCTTTGCAAGACGTTTGTTTGTTTCACATAAAGAAAACATAGCATAATAGTATTCAGCTTGTCCCTCGTAGAGTAGCAAATATAAATGCATAGGACACCTTCAAAGTTCATAAGAGTGACTAGATACAATAGTTTAAAACAAGCAATATCAAAGTATGCATCAATCAACTAGTCTTGGGACAATGCACATAGAACTAAGAATGGCCACTATGCTCTCAAAGTAGGTGCATAAAGGTAGAAGGTGGAGACTCAATATAATGGAGGAAGAAAGGCCTTCATAGAAGGAAGTAGGGATTCAAGTCTCATAAAGAGCTTCCAAAAATTATGGTACTTATAGCTTTCAGCTCTCATTGCCCCTATCATAAGCATCTTGAAGTGATTAAGGTTAAAGTGACACAACTAAGAGGATATGCTTGACAAGTTATAAACCGAAATCTCATGCTCCTTACTTACGAAGACCGAACCTCATGCTACTCAACTTTAGTCACAAGTAAGCTCTTGCCATTGTAAGTACATGTGTATCATTAAGAACCGCCAACGGGGTACCCCTTGCACATGATACAGGAGCTTTCCCATAATCAAAATAACAAGGCAAGCAGACAATGAGCATCTCAGCGATCTTTTTATTTGCTATTTGCATAGGTTTTTATTGAGGATGCTTCATAGAGTGATCATTATGGTGATGCTGCAAGTTTCCACCATGATTAGGCATGGTTTAGGCTAGCGGCCCAGGCGTTTCTCTAACACACATACAAACTCCATGATCTTACAAGTTCCACTTTTATTTCACACCTCCGGGATCCATAAGCAAAAGAACATGATATCAACGGGGTACAAAGTACAAGTGCAATATTGAAAGCGTTCCCCATGAAACATGGTTTTGCTAGTTTCAACTTATAAAGCGCAAGCATATACGCAACAAAGAAGGACCCAATGGTTCAAGTTTATTAGATGCAAAAAAGTAAAGTGTGCCATCAAGTTCGTGAGAGCTTTAATCACTAGTTTTCTCATAACAAGTTTAATTTGGAAGGTAAACAAAAGCATGAATATACTTGGAATAGCATAAGCTAGTAGGTAGGTATGGTGGACTCTTTGGAATAACTTGGTTTAGGGAGTTGGATGCATGAGTGGAACTCATACTTGGTTGTGGAGGCTAGCAAAAGACTAGGAGCGACAAACTAAGAGAGGAATAATGGCCATAATCATGCAGAGCGACAAAACATCATTGATCAAAGCATAAAGTGATACTACAAGTTGAAAACTAAAGGATCATAAAGGCTATGGTGACTTGAGATAGTCATAACATGGTGTGAGTATGCGCCAAGTCAACCCAAATAAAGCATTAAAGGAGAATACCACTATATTATGCTTTAATATGCTAAAACAATGCATGCTTCATCCAAGGCACATTAAGAAATCTCAATAGTTTATAACAAGTCATGCTACATCAAAGAATACTAAGCATAAAGCCAAAACAATATCAAGCATGGCATGACAAAGCATAGGCCACAGTAAAAAACGAGCTCTTTTTACCACATAAGCATGAACTTTCCTACTCTTTTCCAACCCAAACCAAACTATTTGCAAACCAACGTATGAAATAGGGGGTTCAACCAATTTATTCGAAAACTATGAAAACCAAAGCAAAATAAAAACCAAAATGAAAACGAAAAGAAGACGCTCCAAGAAAAACACAACTGTGCATGAAAGAATAAAAATGAAGCGTTTGGAAGAAACCTGGGATTTTTATTGATGAAGAAGGGGATGCCTTGGGCATCCCCAAGATTTGATGCTTGTACTTCTTGGATATTTCTTGGGGTGATACGCGGGGCATCCCCAAGCTTGAGATTTAGTCCATCCTTCATCTCAGTACTCATTCCTTCCATATACCTAGAAATTTTCCTTCATACAAAACTTCACACAATCTTTATTAGCAACATTAGTGCACTCAAGATAAATAGGTCTTAAGGTTCAGTTATAACACCAAATAAACTTCCATTAGAACACTATCTACTGTAGCACTTCCCTCAAAAATCTCAATTCCCCAAAAGAACTCAAAAAGGAACCAACAAGAAGCAAATGCAGAAAATGGCAGAAATCTATCAAAACAGACCAGCAGGTAAATACGATTTTTGTCAAAGACCTTTTGTTGCTCAAATCAAAAAGTGTTGAACTAAAGAAAGTTAAATAACAACCTGGGGCATAAGCACAAAAATTCACGCCTCAAAAAGATGTTCAGAGATTTTACATGAATTTTTACGGTGAAGCACAGAAATCTGTTTCGGGACAGCAACTTTTCCAATCATTACTTCTCTCTCATTAGAGGTTACTCTTGGCATAAAAAGCAAATAAAAAGGATAAGGAGAGGTAATTACAGAGGCTATAACTTCCAAGACTCATCTAAAACTTTTGGTTTATCTCCCAATAAGTACTTTTCTTTAACGCCTTTAAGTTAGGAATAAGAAGCAAAGAAAGAATCAAGTGTTCTCAAATGAAGAAGCATTAAGACCAAATTTTGTTTTCATAGGAGAAGCAAAAGAATTCTTTTCTCCCTTTTTAGGGAAGTGTTCTATACCTTTCTTGAGTGGGAGTTGATATTTAATGGTGCCTTCTTTCATATCAATGATGGCACCAACAGTTCTAAGAAAAGGTCTTCCCAAAGTAATAGGACAAGAAGCATTGTATTCAACATCCAAAACATAGAAATCAACGGGGACATAGGCATTGTTAACCATAATAAGAACATCATTAAGACTCCCAATGAGTTTCTTTTTACCATTATCATCAAGTGGGACATTCAAATAACAATCTTCAAGTGGAGGCAAATCAAGCATATCATAAATCCTTCTAGGCATAATAGAAACACTACTATCAAGATCACATAAAGCTTTGAAATCAAAGTCATTCACTTTCATATTAATGATGGGTTCCCAACCATCTTCTTGTTTTATAGGAATAGAAGCTTTATGTTTCATCTTTTCTTCTTTAATCTTTATGAGAGCATCAGTAATGTGTTTTGTAAAGGCCATGTTCATAGCACTAGCATTAGGACATTTAGCAAGCTTTTGTAGGAACTTAATAACTTCAGAGATATTGCAACCATCAAGATCAAAATCAAATTTATCATCTAAAGTAGTAGAACTATTACTAGCCTCAACACTAGTGGTGGTAATAGTAGAAACACTAATGCTTCTAGCAATTTCATCTTCTCTTTCCCACTTAGCATGTAATTCAGCTAATAGTCTAACATTTTCATCAATTCTTACTTGTATGGCATTTGTAACTGCAAAGGGATTATCATTAGTTTCACGTTTAGCAGCCATTTTATTAATCAATGAAGATTGAGCTTCAGACAAAGATGATATATTTCTTTCATCATTAGAGAGTTTCAATTGTAAACTAGGAATTTCCCTATTTAGACTTTCAAGTTGATGGCTAACGTTCTTCAATATGGTAGATTGTTCCTCCATAGTTTTAGTAAATAGTTTATTTTGCTCATATTGCATTTGCATGAAGCTTTTAGTGGCTCTTTCAACTTCTAAAATTCTTCCTTCACTAGGTAATCCAGGTTTACCATTATAACCATAAGTATTACTAGGAGGGTAAGACCTATAATTGTTATTACCAAAAGTAGTGTTGCCAAAATTATTATTTCTTATGAAGTTCACATCAACTTGCTCTTCTTGAGCAACCAAAGAGGCTAAAGGAACATTATTTGGATCAATATGGGCTTTCCCATTAACAAGCATAGACATAATAATATCAATCTTATCACTCAAGGAGGAGGTTTCCCCAATATAATTTTCCTTCTTACCTTGTGGAGCTCTCTCAGTATGCCATCCAGAATAATTAACCATCATATTGTCCAGAAGTTTTGTTGCAGCACCCAAAGTAATGGTCATAAAGGTACCTCCAGTAGCAGAATCCAATAGGTTTCTTGAAGAATAGTTCAATCCTGCATAAAAAGTTTGGATGATCATCCAAGCAGTCAGTCCATGAGTGGGACATTTCTTAACCAAATATTTCATTCTTTCCCAAGCTTGAGCAACATTCTCATTATCAAGTTGTTTAAACTTCATTATTTCACTTCTCATAGATATAATCTTAGTAGGAGGATAGTATTTTCCAATGAAAGCATCTTTGCATTTAGTCCAAGAATCGATACTATTCCTAGTTAAGGAATTCAACCATTCTTTAGCTTTTCCTCTCAAAGAGAAAGGAAACAATTTCAGCTTAATAATATCACCATCTATATCCCTATGCTTTTGCATCTCACAAAGTTCAACAAAGTTATTTAGATGGGAAGCAGCATCTTCATTACCAATACCAGAAAATTGTTCTCTCATAACAAGATTGAGTAAAGCAGGTTTTATCTCAAAGAAAGTATCTTCAGGCACAGGTGGAGCAATAAGTGTGCTCATAAAATCATTGTTGTTGGTGCTAGTGAAGTCACACAACTTAGTGTTTTCAAGCATAGTCATTTTTTTGTGTTTTCAAATAAGAAAGCAAACTAGTAAAACTAAATTTTTTGTGTTTTTGAATAAAGAAAACAAGCAAACAAAGCAAAAAGAAACTAAGCAAAACAAAAATAACAAAGTAAAGAGATTGGTTATGAGGGACTCCCCTTGTGAAGATGTCCTTGACTCCACGGCAACGGCGCCAGAAAAATGCTTGATGGCTTAATGCACGGCGCCCAGTAAAGTGCTGGTGCGTGGTTGATGTAGAGCTCGTTGGGAACCCCAAGAGGAAGGTATGATGAGCACAGCAGCAAGTTTCCCTCAGTTATGAAACCAACGTTTAATCGAACAAGTAGGAGCAAGGAACTACCCCAAAGGTGTTACTAGCTGAGCTTTGGCAGGGCGCACTACTGGTGCTAGTAGCAACGTGGAGACCTGCACAACACAACCACAGAACTTTGTCCCCAACTTGCGATGAGGTTGTCAATCTCACCGTGTTTTGCGGAAAACAAAGGATTAACTGTATCGAATGGAAGGAAGTAAAATTTTGGAGAAAGTAAACACAAAACAGTAAAAGATTGTATGTAAATAAAGAGGACTGGGGTCCATAGTTCACTAGAGGTGGCTCTCCTTAAGATAGATAACATGCTGGGTGAACAAATTACAGCGGGGCAATTGACAAACATCGAGAAAGCAATACATGCATATACTAATCATCTTGACTCCTTTGAGATTTGATTGGGCATTACGACACTATACATAGACCGCCATCCAACAACATCTATGACTAATAATCCACCTTCAGGTTATCATCCGAACTCCCTCCAGTATTAAGTTGCAAGCAATAGATTATTGCTTTACAAACTGCGTGTAAAGTAAACAATACGATTGTTCTATGAACAAAGGATTGTTGTTTTCTCCCTAGTAGCAACAACACATCTAGTACCTTAGAGATTTCTATCACTTCTCCAGATTACCAGAAGCATGAACCCACTATCGAGCATAAATACTAACTCTTGGAGTTGCTAGCATCTACTTGGCCAAGATAGCTACTAGCAACGGAAAGCATGCAAGATCACAAATAACAAAGACATGATAGAATCAATAATCAATCTGAAATAGTATCTCAATATCCATCGGATCCCCGCAAACACAACATGCAGAATTACAAATAGATGATCTTGATCATGAATGGAGCTCACAAGATCTAGACATGAAAGCACAAAGGAGGAGAAACCAGCCATCTAGCTACTACATGGATCTGTAGTCCAAGGATGAACTACTCACGCATCACACCGGAGGCTTGCATGGTGATGAAGAAGGCCTCCAGGGTGAATTCCCCTCTCCGGTAGGGTGTCGAGAAGAGCTTCAGATCCCTCCCGATCTAGGGACGGAGATGACGGTGGCTACAGACTCTTTCGTGGATTTTTGATCGGGTACTTAGGGTTTTCGTCCTGAGGGCATCTTATAGGCGGAAGGGGAGACCGAGGGGGTGCCAGGGGCCACCAAACCACCCCCTGGCATGGACCCAGCCTGGCCGCACGGACAGGTGGTGTGGCCGGCCTCTGGCCCCTCTCCGTCTCGTATTCTAGCATCTGATGACTTCCGGAAAAATAGGCACTTTGTCTTTTGTCCCGTCCAATTCCAAGAATATTCATTTTCTGTTTCCTGGAACCAAAAACAACAAAAAACAGGCAGCTGGCACTGTGGCTCTTGTTAATAGGTTAGTCCAAGAAATCATATGAAAAGTACTCCAAAGTTAGAACAAAACACAAGAAAGTGGATAAAACCAAGCATGGAACATCAAAAATTATAGATACATTTGCAATGTGTCACCGGGGAGTCAAGGACATCTTAACAAGGGGAATCCCTCATAACCAATCTCTTTGCTTTGTTGTTTTTGTTTTGCTTAGTTTATTTCTTCCTTTGTTTGCTTGTTTCTTTATCAAAAACACAAAAAAAATAGTTTTGCTAGTTTGCTTTCTTTATTAAAAACACAAAAAATGACTACTCTTGAAAACACTAAGTTGTGTGACTTCACTAGCACCAACAACAATGATTTCATGTGCACACCTATTGCTCCACATGTTCCTGAAGTTACTTTCTTTGAAATAAAACCTTCTTTACTCAATCTTGTTATGAGAGAACAATTTTGTGGTATTGGTAATGAAGATGCTACTGCTCATCTAAATAACTTTGTTGAACTTTGTGAGATGCAAAAGCATAGGGATGTAGATGGATATATTATTAAGCTTAAATTGTTTCCTTTCTCTTTGAGAGGAAAAGCTAAAGAATGGTTGAATTCCTTAACTAGGAATAGTATTGATTCTTGGACTAAATGCAAAGATGTTTTCATTGGAAAATACTATCCTCCTGCTAAGATTATATCTATGAGAAGTGAAATAATGAAGTTTAAACAATCTGATAATGAACATGTTGCTCAATCTTGGGAAAGAATGAAATATTTGGTAAAGAATTGTCCCACTCATGGACTGACTGCTTGGATGATTATCCAAACTTTTTATGCAGGACTGAATTATTCTTCAAGAAACCTATTGGCTTCTGCTGCTGGAGGTACCTTTATGACCATTACTTTGGGTGCTACAACGAAGCTTCTGGATAATATGATGGTTAAATATTCTGAATGGCATACTGAGAGAGCTCCACAAGGTAAGAAGGTAAATTTTGTTGAAGAAATCTCCTCCTTGAGTGATAAAATTGATGTTATTATGTCTATGCTTGTTAATGGGAAAGCTCATATTGATCCAAATCATGTTCCCTTAGCCTCTTTGGTTGCTCAAGAAGAGCAAGTTGATGTGAACTTTATAAGAAATAATAATTTTAGCAACAATGCCTACATGAATAATTTTGGTAATAATAATTATAGGCCTTATCCTCCCATCAATGGTAATGCTTATGGAAATTCCTACAACAATAATAGGAGTGCTTCCTCTGAACTTGAAGTCATGATTAAAGACTTTATTAGTAAACAAAACTGCTTTCAATAAAACTATTGAAGAAAAACTCTCTAATGCTGAAAGAAATATAGCGTCATTGGCTGAAGCACAATCTTCTTTGAATAAAATGACTGCTAAATCTGAAACTAATGATAATCCCTTTGCTGCTACTAATGCCATACAAGTTAGAATTGATGAGAATGTTAGATTACTAGCTAAATTGCATGCTAAGTGGGAGAGAGAAGATGAAATTGCTAGAAACATTAGTGTTTCTACTATCACTACCACTAGTGTTGAAGCTAGTAATAGCTCTACTACTTTAGATGATAACTATGATTTTGATCTTGATGGTTGCAATATCTCTGAAGTTATTAAGTTCCTACAAAATCTTGCTAAAAGTCCTAATGCTAGTGCTATGAATATGGCCTTTACAAAACACATTACTGATGCTTTCATAAAAATCAAAGAAGAAAAGATGAAACATAAAGCTTCTATTCCTATGAAACAAGAAGATGGTTGGGAACCCATAATTAATATGAAAGTGAATGATTTTGATTTCAAAGCTTTATGTGATCTTGATAGTAGTGTTTCTATTATGCCTAGAAGGATTTATGATATGCTTGATATGCCACCACTTGAAGATTGTTATTTAAATGTCCCACTTGATGATAATGCTAAAAAGAAACTCATGGGGAGTATTAATGATGTTCTTATTATGGTTAACAATGCTTATGTCCCCGTTGATTTCTATGTTTTGGATGTTGAATGCAATGCTTCTTGTCCTATTACTTTGGGAAGACCTTTTCTTAGAACTGTTGGTGCCATTATTGATATGAAAGAAGGCACCATTAAATATCAACTCCCACTCAAGAAAGGTATAGAACACTTCCCTAAGAAGAGAGAGAAGATATCTTTTGTTTCTCCTATCAAAACAAAATTTGCCCTTAATGCTTCTTCATTTGAGAACACTTGATTCTTTTTCTTGCTTCTTATGCCTAACTTAAAGGCGGTAAAGAAAAGTACTTATTGGGAGATAACCCAAAAGTTTTAGATGAGTCTTGGAAGTTATTAATTCTGTAATAACCTCTCATTATCCTTTTTACTTGCTTTTTGTGCCAAGAGTAACCTCTAATGAGAGAGAAGTAATGATTGGGAAAGTTGCTATCCCGAAACAGATTTATGTGCTTCACTATAAAAATACGTGTAAAATCTCTGTACGTCGTTTTGATGAGGGAGTTTTTGTGATTTTGCCCCAGGTTGTTATCTAACTTTCGTTAGTTCAACACTTTTTGATTTGAGCAACAGAAGGTCTTCTAAAAAATTCGTTTTTACCTGCTGGTCCGTTTTGAAAGATTTCTGCCATTATTTGCATTTGCTTCTTGTTGGTTCCTTTTTGAGTTCTTTCGGGGAATTGAGATTTTTGAGGGAAGTGCCATAGTAGCTTGTGTTTTAATGGAAGTTTTGTTGGTGTTAAAACTAAACCCCAATACTTATTATCTTGAGTGCACTAATGTTGCTAATAAAGATTGTGTAAAGTTTTGTATCAAGGAAAAAATTCAGGTGTATGGAAGGAGTGATGTAATGAGATGAAGAATGGAATAAAGCTCAAGATTGGGGATGCCACGCATGTCACCCCAAGAAATATCCAAGAAGTACAAGCGTCAAAGCTTGGGGATGCCCAAGGCATCCCCTTCTTCATCAATAAAAATCCCAGGTTTCTCCCAAACACTTTATTTTTATTGTTTCATGCACAGTTGGGTTGTTCTTGCAGCGTATTATTTTTCGTTTTTGTTTTGGTTTTTAGTTTGCTTGGTTTTCTTAGTTTGCTGAATAAATTGGTTGGACCCCCTCTTTCATGCATTGGTTTTCAAATAGTTTGGTTTAGATTGGAAAAGAGTAGGAAAGTTCATGCTTAAGTGGTAAAGAGAGCTTGTTTTTTACTGTGGCCTATGCTTTGTCATGCCATGCTTGATATTGTTTTGGCTTTATGCTTAGTGATCTTTGTTGTAGCATGACATGTTATAAATAATTGAGATTGCTTAATGTGCCTTGGAAGAATCATGTGTTGTTTTAGCATATTAAAGCATAGTATTGTGGTATTCTCCTTTGATGCTTTATTTGGGTTGACTTGGCGAATGCTCACACCATGATATGACTATCCAAAGTCACCATAGCCTTTATGATCCTTTAGTTTTCGACTTGTAATATCACTTTATGCTTTGATTAATAATGTTTTGTCGCTCTGCATGATTATGGGCATTATTGCTCTCTTAGTTGGTCGCTCCCAGTCTTTTGCTAGCCTCCGTAACCAAGTATGAGTTCCACTCATGCATCCAACTCCTAAAACCAAGTTTTTCCAAAGATTCCACCATACCTACCTATTAGCACTTTCCATTCCAAGTATATTCATGTTTTTATTTACCTTCCGAATTAAACTTGTTATGTGAAAATTAGTGATTAAAGCTCTCACGAACTTGATGGCACATTTTACTTTCTTGTATTTAATAAACTTGAACCATTGTGTCCATCTTTGTTGCGTATATGCTTGCGCTTTATAAGTTGAAATTAGCAGAACCATGTATCATGGGGAACGCTTTCAACATTGCACTTGTACATTGTACCCCGTTGATATCATGTTCTTTTGCTTATGGATCCTGGTGGTGTGAAATAAAAGGGGAACTTGTAAGATCATGGAGTTTGTATGTGTATTATAGAAACGCCTAGACCGCTAGCCTAAGCCATGCCTAATTATGGTGGAAACTTGCAGCATAACCATAATGAGCACTCTATGAACCATCCTCAATAAAAACCTATGCAAATAGCAAATAAAAATATCGCTAAGATGCTCATTATCTGCTTGCCTTGTCATTTTGATTATGGGATAGCTCATGTATCATGTGCAAGGGGTACCCCGTTGGCGGTTCTCTATGATACATATGTACTTACAATGACAAGAGCTTACTTGTGACTGAAGTTGAGTAGCATGAGGTTCGGTCCTCGTAAGTAAGGGGCATGAGATTTCGGCTTATAACTTGTCAAGCATATCCTCTTAGTTGTGTCACTTTAACCTTGATCACCTAAAGATGCTTATGATAGGGGCAATGAGAGCTGAAAGCTAATAAGTACCATAATTTTTGGAAGCTATTTATGAAACTTGAATCTCTTGTTCCTTCTATGAAGGACTTTCTTTTACTTTTATGTTGAGTCTCCACCTTCTATCTTCACGCACCTACTTTGAGAGCATAGTGGCCATTCTTAGTTCTATGTGCATTGTCCCAAGACTTGTTAATTGATGCATAACTTGATATTGCTTGTTCTTAAACTACTTGTATCTAGTCACTCTTATGAACTTTGAAGGTGTCCTATGCATTTATGTTTGCTACTCTATGAGGGACAAGCTGAATGCCACTATGCTATGTTTTATTTATGTGAAATAAACAAATGTCTTGCAAAGCATTATTATTCATGAATCTTTTGTTTGTGCCTTTTCATGTTGCAACATAGTTGCTATGTCTTATTGTTAGAACTTTATCTTTCATGCTATGTTGAAGTACTATGATCCCAGCTATCCATGTTTTACAAATACTTTGATCAATTTTATGATGGTGCATGTCACCCCAAAAATTATTCTTTCTTTTTATCACTTACCTACTCGAGGACGAGCAGGAGTTAAGCTTGGGGATGTTGATATGTTGCTAATGTATCCATAATTTTTGATGTTCCATGCTTGGTTTTATCTACTTTCTTATGTTTTGTTCCAACTTTGGAGTACTTTTTATACACTTCCTTAGACTAACCTATTAACAAGATGCCACAGTGCCAGCTGCTTTGTTTCTGCTGTTTTTTGTTCTAGGAAAGTCAGAAAATGAATATTCTCGGAATTGGACGGGACAAAAGCCAAAGTCAGTTTATCACCGAGGGGGGACACGGAGCTAGAATACGAGACGGAGAGGGGCCAGAGGGCCGCCACACCACATGGCTGCACGGGTCAGGCCTGGCCACGCCAGGGGGTGGTGTGGCCACCCTGGGCACCCCCTCGGGCTCCCCTTTCGCCTATAAGATGCCTCCGATACGGAAACCCTAAGTACCCGATCAAAATTCCACGAAAGAGTTTGTAGCCGTTGTCATCTCCATCCCTAGATCGGGAGGGATATGAAGCTCTTCCCGGCACCCTGCCGGAGGGGAGAATTCACCCTGGAGGCCTTCTTCATCACCATGCAAGCCTCCGGTGTGATGCGCTAGTAGTTCATCCTTGGACTACGGATCCATGTAGTAGCTAGATGGCTGGTTCTTCTCCTTTGAGCTATCATGTTTAGATCTTGTGAGCTCCGTTCATGATCAAGATCATCTATTTGTAATCTTATATATTTTGTTTGTGGGGATCCGATGGATATTGAGATGCTATTTCAGATTGATTATTGATTCTATCATGTCTTTGTTATTTGTGATCTTGCATGCTTTCCGTTGTTAGTAGCTATCTTGGCCAAGTAGATGCTAGCAACTCCAAGAGTTAGTATTTATGCTCGATAGTGGGTTCATGCCTCTAGTAATCTGGGGAAGTGACAGAAATCTCTAAGGTACTAGATGTGCTGTTGCTACTAGGGAGAAAACAACAATCCTTTGTTCATAGAATAATCGTATTGTTTACTTTACACGCAATGCATAATGCAATTATCTATTGCTTGCAACTTAATAGTGGAGGGGGTTCGGATGATAACCTGAAGGTGGATAATTAGTCATAGATGCAGTTGGATTACTGTCTATGTATAATGTTGTAATGCCCAATCGAATCTCAAAGGAGTCAAGATGATTAGTATATGCATGTTTGCTTTCTCGATGTTTGTCAATTGCCCCACTATAATTTGTTCACCCAACACGTCATCTATCTTAAGGAGAACCACCACTAGTGAACTATGGACCCCGGTACTTTCTTTTATCATCAATCTACAACTATTTACTGTTTTCTGTTTACTTTCTGCAAGCTTTTACTTTCTTCCACACAATACGTTTAATCCTTTGTTTTTAGCAAAACCGGTGAGATTGACAACCTCACTGTAAGTTGGGGGCAAAGTTCTGTGGTTGTGTTGTGCAGGATTCCAAGTTGACAACAACACCTTGGAGGTGTTTCCTTGCTCCTACGGGTTCGATAACCTTGGTTTCATAACTGAGGGAAAACTTACTATTGTGCTCATCATACCTTCCTCTTGAGGTTCCCCCAACAAGCTCGTTATTACACGAGTCAGTAGGCAGCAGTGTTTGGAGAAGAGGAAGCCAGGGAGAAGAAGGAGGACTGAACTGTCCACTTCTCCCCGACCCCTTTTACAAGATCGAAACCGCTGGGGCCAGATTGTTCGGGTGAGATTCACCGAAGTGTTCGGCCCGCCCATGACCAGAAAACCCCAGATTCAAATAGTGGACAAATGCGTGGCAAGAGGAGCATGTTTAGAGATGATAATAGGCTTGGGATTTAGAAGATGTATTATCAAGAACCAAGAAACCATAGATAGTCAAGAAAATGACAAATTAAGATCCAAACCAAACAATTCAAGAACCGACTCTTCAAATATGAAGAGGGTGGTGGCCGAGGCCACCATGTTAGATTCTGTGGCATGACACCGCGAAAAATTATCCTTGGGTTCATAGCCACTACTCATCAATGAAGCTCACATGTCACTAAATGATATTAAGAGGATTGATTTTCTTAATGTTGGCATTATGGGGGAGGGATAGTCCAATGTATTTGGACTGCACTCCCCCTATGTCCATGCCTGCACCTAAACTAAATAAGAGTCAAGACATAGGTGAGTATGCAAGGTGATGATGGCGTGGAGATCGATGGAGATGGCTCCGGGGACACTTCCCCATCCCGACAAGGTGCTGGAACAGAGACTTTCTGTCCCCCGAATCTCCTCTTCGGTGGCAGCGGTGCTACATAACTTTTCATGGCTGGAGGCTGGATTCTTTAGGGTTTCTACATCGAAGGCTTCTTATAGGCAAAAGGGCAAGGTGGGTGGAGGACGGAGGGGCCCACACCACCTGGTGGCGTGGCCAGGGGAACCCGCGCCACCCTATGGTGTGGCTAGCCCTTGGCCCCTCTCCATCTCGTCTTCTGCCTCCGTGAGTCTTCCGGTAAAATATCAACTTTGGCTTTTGTCCCGTCCAATTCCGAGAATATTCATTTTCTGACTTTTCTGGAACCAAAAACAGCAGAAAACAGGCAACTGGCACTATGGCATCTTGTTAATAGGTTAGTTCTCGAAAATGTGTAAAAGTACTCCAAAGTGTGGACAAAACATAAGAAAGTAGATATAAAACAAGCATGGAACATCAAAAATTATAGGTACGTTAGCAACATATCAACATCCCCAAGCTTAACTCATGCTCGTCCTCGAGTAGGTAAGTGATAAAAAGAAGAATAATTTTTAAGGTGACATGCACCATCATAAAATTGATCAAAGTATTTGTAAAAGTAAGTTGAAATCTCATGCCCCTTGCTAACGAGTACCGAACCTCATGCTACTCAACTTCAGTCACAAGTAAGCTCTTGTCATTGTAAGTACCTATGTATCATAGAGAACCGCCAACGGGGTGATGGGTTCGTAGCATGGAAAACAAAAAAATTCTACCGCAAGAACAAACAAAACCCAGATCTAATCTAGATAAAAGCCAAGATCTAATCTATTAGACATGTGCAACGAGATAGATCTGTACTAACCCTCGAGAACTGGCAAGCGTGAGATTAGATCTCGGGTTGATGTAGTCGATCACTTGCCGATCTCAAGATCGTGTGGACGATCCTTCCGCGCCACGTTAGCGGCGCTTCATGATCGGTCACACGTGAGGAGTCGGCAGACCTTCCTCTCCTGTTCCGAAGCAGCGGAGGTAGTAGATCTTCTCCACGGAATCCCAGCAGCACGACGGTGTGGTGGTGGTGGTGGAGTAGAGATTTCTGCAGGGCTTCACCTAAGCCGGAGCAGAGCGAAGGAGGAGGAGAGAGGCGGCGGCTAGGGTTTGTTATGGGAGAGGTCTAGGGGGTGGCGCCCCCTCCCCTCTATTTAAAGGAGGGAGGCGCCACGGGAGGGGGAGTCCTAGTAGGACTCCCCTCCCTCCTTGGGCCGACGGATTGGGAGGGGGGAGGAATCCTCCTCCCCCACGAATCCGTGTCTTGCCCCACAAAGACTCCTTGATCCTTTCTTGGTTTTCAAGCAAACTCCAAGAAATCTTCTAGAACCTTCCAGAACATTCCGAAACCTTCTAGAATCTCCATACAAACACTCCGGAACATTTCCTAACTTAGAAAATGATCCCCAATATATGAATCTTATTCTCCAGACAATTCTGGATCTCGTCGTGATGTCCTGGATCCAATCCGAGACTCCGAACAACATTCGGTCTCCAACGCACATTCCATATCTACTTAAAACAACTTCGAACCTTAAGTGTGTCACCCTACGGTTCGTGAATATGCAGACATGATGGAGACACCTCTCCGATCAATAACCATCAGCGGGATCTGGAGATCCATAACGGCTCCCACATACTCAATGATGACTTCGTGATCGATAGAACCATTAACATACGAAACCAATTCCCTTTGTCACGCGGTATTCTACTTATCCAAGGTTTGATCGTCGGTATCTCCATACCTAGTTCTACCTCGTTACTGATAAGTACTCTTTACTCGTTCCATGTTACGTCATCCCTTGTTACCTAGTCACATGCTTGCAAGCTAACTAGATGACATTCCACCGAGAGGGCCTAGAGCATATCTATCCGTCATATGGATGGACAAATCCCAATCTTGGTCCATGCGCTTCAACACATACTTTCAGAATACCCAATGACACCTTTATAACCACCCAGTTATGAAGCGGTGTTTGATGTCATCAAAGTATCCATCCGGTGATGGTGATTAACATAACCTCATGGTCGAAGGATTAGGTTACTATGCATTTGAAAGCTTGTAGCAAAACGAACTTAATGACTTGATCTTATGCTATGCTTACTATGGTTGTGTGTCCATCATATCATTCTCCTAATGATATAACCTTGTTATTAATGACATCCAATGTCCATGATCAGGAAACCATGATCATCTATTAATCAACAAGCTAGTTCAACAAGAGGCTTACTAGGGACTCTTTTATGTTTACAAAACACACAAGTATTAATGTTTCCGGTTAATACAATTATAGCATGGGATGTAAACATTTATCATAAACATAAAGATATAATAATAACCACTTTATTATTGCCTCTTGGGCATATCTCCAACAGTCTCCCACTTGCACTAGACTCAATAATCTAGTTAAAAACTTGTGCATTCAACACCTATGGCTTTCTGGTGTTGTATAGACACTATTGCTAGTGGTAAACATAATCTTCGGATCTGACACTTCCAGGTCTGTGTGTATTTGCATTTCCTTGTGTCTCTACGCATTACTCATTCTCCAATGAGATGGCATTGTATAAATTTGGTCCTTTGGTGAGACCTTTAGTTCCTTGGGATTAAATCATGTTGATACAATTTTCGTACAATGTATCTTCATAGTATTATCCTGCTATGAACCACACCTAGTTTGATAACAAACTACTTGACGCAAATGCCCTCATTTGCTGCTACAATAGCAATCATATACTCAGCCTTTTGTTGTAGTATATGTCACAATGTTTTAACTTTGGTACTCAACCAAATCCGTTATGGAACTTCCTTTCCATTACATTGTGCCACCCGTAGTTTAAATTGAGATAAACTTAATTTGTGACAAAACTAGTATCAATGCAACAATTTACAATGAACTATTTGTCACCACTATATAAATAATATATTCTTAGTTCTTCCAAAGATCATAGGAATATCCCTACTATTGTCCAATGATCATCTTATGAGTCATTCTGGTATATGCTCATAACATTTAGAGCATAGGACATATCTGGATGTGTACATCTCAAAGAATGATTGATCAAAATATTCTTGTGATTTCACCAAGTGTCAAAACACTTGAATCTCGTGTCAATACACTTGAATCTTGATTCAGTCCTTTTCGTGCATCAAGAACCTTTCTTGTTGTTTCCATATTGAACTCATTCAACATCTTATCTATGTACATTTGGCAAAACCATATTAGCGCCTCAATCTATCCATATAGACATTGATGCCTAATTCTTGGGTTATGCCTAAGTCTTTCATCGAAATGAAATTCTTAACCTGTGTCAGTAAAAGATACATCATTTATAATCAACAATATGTCTTTCACATAATGTATTAGAAATATGTCTTAGCGCTCCCACTTAATTTCTTGCAAACATCTTCATCGTCTCTGATGAAATTAAACCTTTTAACGGTTTCATCACGGTGAAGATTCCAACTCCGCGATGCTCACTTCAACCATTGAAGTTTTGCATACTCTTTTAGCATACTTTGAATTAACAAAACCCTTTGGATCGTGTCATGTACATGTCCTAGGTAACCATTCTATTAGAAGAACTTGTTTTGTTTGTTCAACTACCATATACCAAAATATATGTAGTGGTTGATACATTAATCCGTCCAGACTAAATATCGCTATGAAAAATCAAATCTTATCATAGTCAATTCCTTGAACATCGTCGTAAACTCTTTCCGACATGTCGACTATTTCATAGATGTGAAACATCCATGTCTATTTCTTTATAGATCCATATACGACTGTAAGGTCTTGCACCTTTCCAGAGGGTCTTTCAAATTCAAAGCTTGATTTCTCGTGTATGGAATTATCACGGATTTTATGGCTTCAAGCCATTTAACGAAGTCAGGGCCCATCATTGCTTCTTTGCATGTAGTCGGTTCATCATTGTCAAACAACAATGATTTAACTCTCAAATCTTGGCATTTGATTACTTACCCGACCTACTTGGTTCAATAGTAACTTAGATCTCCGTGACCACAACCTTTGAGGCACGTGAGCCATGAGCATTGTTGTTGCCTCCGGGACACTTTCCGACGCTGCACAACTCAGCACATATTAGCCAAGGTTCAACGACCTTGTCAAAGTTCTGTTGTCCTCCCACTTAACTTTTCACCAAAATTCCTTCTCAAGAGACTCGACATTCTAAGCGACAAACACTTTTGTCTTCGGTGTTATGGAGGAATACCCAATGGTTATTTGAAATAACCTACAAAGACATGTGCATCCGACTTTGGTTGTAAACACTTTACTTATGCCTAGCATACCAAAAATTTAAGAAAGGACAACCTGGGTTTTATCCCAAACCATGACTTATATGGTGTCATTTCAGCGGATCACGATGGAGCTCTTTTCAGTGTAAAAGCGGTAGTCACTAAAGCTTTAATCGTTAAAATATAATGGCAGTTTTATAAATGACACCTTTGATCTTACCATGTCAAACAAGGTTTCATAACATATCTCGAACACTACTCCTATGGTGTTTTGGGAAATGCAAATCTATGGAACGATTTCTCAAATCTTAGGTGTTTTGCTAAACTTGTAACTCAAACATCTTTCTTTATGATCCAATCATAAACTTTTTATTTTCTTGTTACAATGATTTTCCACTTCATCTTGAAAGTCTTTGAACATTTTCAAATGTTTCATACTTCTTCCTTATTGAGTAAGTATATACATATACTCACTCAAATCTTCGGAGAAAGCATATGAAGTTGAAATCCATCGTCCACGACTACACATAATGAACTATATACATCAATATGTACAAATTCCAATCAGTTAGTCGTTCGTTCCTCTTTTGGCCTATGAACGGAGTTTAATTTATCTCCAGGAAAGTATCACAAACGTCATTTGATCAAAATCAAAGACTCCAAAAATCCATAAACATGGAGTTTCTTCATGTATCCCTTTCAATATAATTTAAACGGTGATGTCACTTCGCAAGTGATCTTTCAATCATTTGTCTTGCGACATTTTAGCATTAGTTTTATGGTCGTTATTTCTCCAACCAGACTTGTATATCATCCATCTATTATGGAATGCGGTAATTATTTGAACAACCTTTTGTCGTCATAATACCTGATCAAAATAACAATTATTGAAACAAATCTTGAAGGCAAGCTTTGATGTTAACGAGCAACACAACAACCCTTTGTTTGTTTTCGATGAACATCATCACATATTCTCTTGCTAGTTACTTAGGCCATTGCAGTTCATGAATTGTGTTATCCTGTATGACAATACCAACCAATTCGGTATCCAATACCGTAGAACCACATTGTTTAACAACCAAGGAATACAGCCATAACATGTATCTTCTATATACCTAAGTTGGATATCTCCAATCTTTTCTTTTCTGCCAAATATTTTATAGATTCTCTTTCAACAATTCCTTTTCTTTTAAAAGAATCTATCAACATCAATAGTGGTGTCATTCACATGACACATAGTACAAAGTGTGTATAGTCAAATACTAATACCTTTGGACTTGCACTTTGAAGTGGATCACCTTCATCAAATGTTTGGCATTCTTTCAAAATTCCATTCTTTAGTAATCTTTTAGTGTAGTAAACATTTTACTTACATCTTCTATTCATCCTTATCATGACAACTTTCATGATCAAGCTGGTATATCTTATAAAGGTGAATTGCGAGTATAATGTTTCTTTTCCAAAACCTTTTGGAGGATTAGGACGACTAGCGTCTCCAACCTTCACAAATTCTCATCAAATATGAGGACATATACTCTATCATGTTGTAACCAACACATTGTTTTAGATATCGTAATACCTTTCACATATGATGGTTTCTGAAACATTGCTTTCAGATCTTAGATAAACTTGATATTAAAAACAATCTTTTGAGTATCAAGAATCATGGAGGCAAACATGATACATTAGATACTAACACTGGACTTGTTACTCTTGATTTAATACTGTTTATTAAACTTCACAGAGTAAACGGAGTTTGCTGAAAGTTTGCAATATGACTTTTAAACTTTAGATTGACACTCAAAACAATACGATACCAGTTTGTAAAGCAAATATCTAGAATTTCTATAGTTCTACTATCTCAACTATAACTAAGCGTAAGGTGGTGAACGGATGCCAATGACTACAACAAACTATGCAAATTCACTTTGATTGTGTTTATGATAAATTGAGTTTGACTAATCCAAATTACAAATAAACTCCCACTCAAAACAACATCCCTCGAGTTGTTTTAGTGATTACACGAACCAAATCCACTACACCAAGTCCGATCATCACGTGAGATGATGTAGCTTTAAAGGCGAACAATCAACATGTTCATCATATCATCCATATGGCTCATGCTTTACCTTTCGGTATTCCGTGTTCCGAGACCATGTCTGTACATGCTAGGATCGTCAAGGTTAACCTTAGTTTCCGCATGTGCAAATCTGGCTTGCACCCGTCGTATGCACACGTAGAATCTATCACACCCGATCATCAGGAGATGCTTCGAAACGACGAGTCTTAGCAACGGTGCCTACTAAGGACGAACACTTTATTACTTGATATTTAGTGAGAGGGATCATCTTATAATGCTACCGTCGCGATCTAAGCAATACAAGATGCATAAAGGATTAACATCACAGGCAATTCATAATTAGTGTGATATGATATGGCCCTTTCTTCTTATGCCTTTGATCTCCATCTCCAAAGCACAGACATGATCTCCATCATCACCAGCATTGCGTCAAGGTTAGTGGCACCGCTTCATGGTTGTCCATCATCACCAGCAACTATTACAACTACTTGTAATAAAGCTATTACAAGATGAATAGACACGCAGGTCTTAACAGAATTAAAGACAACCATTAGGCTCCTGCCGGTTACCATATTACAATAAGGATCATTGCATACATCAAATATAATCACAATCACATAATGGCCATATCACATCACAAAACCCCTGAAAAAACAAGTTAGACGCCTCTAATTTTCTTTGCATGTTTTACGTGGTTTGGGGCTTTCGAATAAGAACGGATCTTACCTACGAACATGAACCACAACGTTGATACAAGTGTTATCAAGTGAAAAATGTAAATTGATCTACACTATGATGGGAGAGACAGACACCTACAAAGCCACTTGTGCAATACGAGTTGCACGTCAACTGTGGAGCAAGTCTCATGTGCGATGACATGTAAGGTTAGCCTGTGCAGCTTCATCCCACCATCCCGCAAGATGCAAAGTACACCAAAAGCAAAAAGACAGCACGAGCATCAACGCCCACAAAACCATTGTGTTCTACTCGTGCAACAGATCTACGCATAGACACGGCTCTGATACCACTGATGGGTTCGTAGCATGGAAAACAAAAAAAATTCTACCACAAGAATGAACAAAACCCAGATCTAATCTAGATAAAAGCCAAGATCTAATCAATTAGACATGTGCAACGAGATAGATCTGTACTAACCCTTGTAGAACCAAAAGCGTTACGAGATTAGATCTCGGGGTTGATGTAGTCGATCACTTGCCGATCTCAAGATCATGTGGACGATCCTTCCGGCGCCGCGTTTCGGCAGCGCTTCCGCAATCGGTCACACGCGTCGGGTCGGCAGACCTTCCTCTCCCGTTCAGTGACAGCAATGAGGTAGTAGATCTTCTCCACGGAATCCCAGCAGCACGACGGTGTGGTGGTGGTGGTGGAGTAGAGATTTCTGCAGGGCTTCACCTAAGCCGGAGCAGAGCCAAGGAGGAGGAGAGAGGCAGCGGCTAGGGTTTGTTATGGGAGAGGTCTAGGGGGTGGCGCCCCCTCCCCTCTATTTAAAGGAGGGAGGCGCCATGGGAGGGGAGTCCTAGTAGGACTCCCCTCCCTCCTTGGGCCGGCGGATTGGGAGGGGGAGGAATCCTCCTCCCCCACGAATCCGTGTCTTGCCCCACAAATACTCCTTGATCCTTTCTTGGTTTTCAAGCAAACTCCAAGAAATCTTCTAGAACCTTCTAGAACATTCCGAAACCTTCTAGAATCTCCATACAAACACTCCGGAACACTTCCTAACTTAGAAAATGATCCCCAATATATGAATCTTATTCTCCGGACAATTCCGGATCTCCTCATGATGTCCTGGATCCAATCCGAGACTCCGAACAACATTCGGTCTCCAACGCACATTCCATATCTACTTAAAACAACTTCGAACCTTAAGTGTGTCACCCTACGGTTCGTGAATATGCAGACATGATGGAGACACCTCTCCGATCAATAACCATCAGCGGGATCTGGAGATCCATAACGGCTCCCACATACTCAACGATGACTTCGTGATCGATAGAACCATTAACATACGAAACCAATTCCCTTTGTCACACGATATTCTACTTATCCAAGGTTTGATCGTCGGTATCTCCATACCTAGTTCTACCTTGTTACTGATAAGTAATCTTTACTCGTTCCATGTTATGTCATCCCTTGTGACCTAGTCACATGCTTGCAAGCTAACTAGATGACATTCCACCGAGAGGGCCTAGAGCATATCTATCGTCATATGGATGGACAAATCCCAATCTTGGTCCATGCGCTTCAACACATACTTTCAGAATACCCAATGACACCTTTATAACCACCCAGTTACGAAGCGGTGTTTGATGTCATCAAAGTATCCATCCGGTGATGGTGATTAACATAACCTCATGGTCGAAGGATTAGGTTACTATGCATTTGAAAGATTGTAGCAAAACGAACTTAATGACTTGATCTTATGCTATGCTTACTATGGGTGTGTGTCCATCATATCATTCTCCTAATGATATAACCTTGTTATTAATGACATCCAATGTCCATGATCAGGAAATGTCACATCCCAAGATTTTCCAAATCTTGTAATGTGAAAATAAAATAAACAAAATAAATTTTTGTTGAAAATCAGGGTGAAAAGAAACTTTTGTTTCTAAAAGGAGACTTAAAATCCCATCTTGAACAAACTTTGGTGGAAGTTTGAATTCAACAAAAATTCAAATCAAGGGAAATGCATTCCTCAATGAATGTATCTGGAAAATTTAACACTTGGAAAATAAATCCAAAACCCTAAACCCTAATGGAAGGAAATCATTTTCCAAAGTATCTCCCAATCCATGGATTTGATCCATACCAAGTTGATCAACAAATTTTCACAAAGGATCAAGAAAGACCTTAGAAGTTGGTTTCACTCAATTTGGAACCATAAGCAAAATCTTAGAAATATGATAAGATAAGGAAATTGAATTTCCAAAGTCAATAAAGCCCTTACCAAAAGCCCACACCAATTGGTGAACAATTATAATCCTAAAGGGATTAAAGATAAAACATTTATCAAAGGAAAGTAAATTGTTTTGGAAACACTAATTTAGATCTTTTAATAAAAGACTTTGTTTTCAAATGAAAAGGTAAGCCAAATTAATTTTGGCCAAACTTTTGAAATAAAATATTTTGTTTTGATAAAATGAGTAAAGGTTTATTTAAATAAAATAAAGGATTTAAATATCCAATTTTATTTAAGTAAAAGCTTTTCCCATTTAAATGAACACCAAATATTTTATTACTACTTTGAAATCTTTTATTAAAAGGTTTTGCTTTGATTAAAATGAGTAAAGGATTATTTAAATAAAATAATAAAGGATTTAATTATCCAATTTTATTTAAGTAAAGGCTTTCCCATTTTAATTAAACACCAAAACTTATTTATTTATTTAAATAAGTTTCCAAGTATTCTTTTATTTTTTCAAATTAAACCTTCTGGTTTGGTTTTGAAAATAATTGGAATTCAGAGGGAAACTTTATTAAATAAATCAAACCCTAATAACTAAAGATCCATTTTATTTAATTATTAAATGGATCCTAAAAATAAATAAAAATATTATTATTTCATTTTGGATTTGGATTATGTTGTCAAACAGAACCAAATTCAAATGAAAAGTTGAGTGCTTGTTTGAATGTTTGAATCTTGATTGAATTGTTTGAATAATTGTTTGGAAATTGAAAACAAAAAGAATTAGAAAAAAAAGAAGGGACAGGAAAAAATAGTGAAACAGGCCCAAACCCACTAAGCAGTCCAGCCCAGTACTCCCTCCCTCAAGTGTTTCTTTTCTCACTCTAAGCAGACCCATAAAGAGCGGCCGGACCCACTTCCCCCTCTCACTCACTCGCTGACAACAGACCACACCTCTTATTCATCTCCCAGAACCGTTTTTTACGCAAGAAAGAAACCCAGAGTGGTGAACTGTGGACCTCCCCTCCTTTCTTTTTCCCAGCGCGTCGGTCCCATTTCTCTAGCCATCGTCTTCCCATGACTTCTTCTCCAGACGACGCTGCCGTTTACCGTTGAAAGCTTCGCATCAATTGGCGAACGCTGCGTTAATCCTCGCCATGACGACGCCTACTTAAACGCCTTCCTCTCTCTGTCTTTTCCTCGACCCCTTCCCAAGCTCGCCCCAGGCCGCCACAATTCCTCCTCGACGCCCTCTGCTCCGACGATGTTCGGTGACAATTCGACGAAACCCCACGCCCTTGCCTCATTGACCACGCACATAGTCCACTCATGGCGCGCTTCGTGCCCTCCGTTCGAGCCTTGGTACCTGTAACCTCGTCTTTGACAACGACCACCGCTCGCTCAACTCGGTGAAGTCCACGGGTAGCTTCAGCCGCCTCTACTTTTCGATGATGCGCCTAAGACCGGTGACTTCTTCCGAACTAACGCCATCGTTCTCGTGACCTAGCTTCGCACCGTGGCGTCGCCACCATCGTCGGACGTGAAACCGCCGTCATCTGCCTCGCCTCGAAGTTTCCCGGTAAGCCTCGATCGCCCGAGCCCTCTCGTTCACGCTCACAGCTCCGCCGTGATCTCCTGCGCCTAACCCTGCCCTCGGTCTGTCCTCTCTTGATCTGTAGCACCGTCTTCGACTACGGACAGAGCCGTCCATCGCCGTCCTCTACTCCGGCGAGAAATCCCTGACAGCATCGTGCGCCCCTCGTCGAGCCATCAGCACGTCGAGCTTCACCGCAACCTTCTGAGCCCGGTGAGCAACCCCTCCTTCTCCCTCGCTTTCTGTATCGCCGGCACCGTCAACGACCGATCACTCCGCCGCCCGTCGCCGCCGCCAGCGCCGCTGCTTAGTGGTCAAACGCCTAGCTACCGTTAGATGCAGATCCATCGGTTACGATAGATCACTTAACCGCGAAGAGGTATGCTCTCTCTGCCGCATTTATTTAACTTAGATCTAATGCTCCACAGCCACGATCCTAGCGAACCGGTACCGACGAATTAGATTAGGACACGTGTCTGTTATTCTGTTTAAAACAGAAATTGAAAACAGAATTTCTTGCAAACTTCAAACCCATGTATCTTTTGATCCACACGTCCAAATTTTACAAATTTGATGTCGTTGGAATCAGCAAGACAAGCTCTAACCAACCCTACCCTTAGTTTAGAAAATAGTATCTGTTAGCTTGTTTAACTTTGCAGATTCTTTTGTATGCTTGCTAACATTAGAAAAATCATTTAAAAATGATATTTAGGTTAAAACCTTTGCCAATTAGTTTGTTGTGACCTTGCTGACCATAGGAACCAACCCATAGTTTGGAAAGTGATTTTGGAAAAGAATAGAATGGATTAATTAGTTTAGTCCATTTCTAGCTAACTAAAACTATTTGTTTTGTTTATGAAAATGCTTTCATAAAGAAAACTTTGGAGAAAATGTTTTGAACCAAACCTACTGACCCAAAACACCAAGTTTTGCAATAGCAACTCATTTGGTGAACCCTATAGACTAAAGCCCTAGTAGACATATTTCTACACCACCTAAAATGACCCTTTGTTTTGAAAATGGTTTTGAGGTGAAACCTTTTTGCTAACAACTTTGCCACTTTGGTAAATGACCAATTTGGATCTTACAAAGTTTAGGAATCTAATAGAAACCCTTTTGCAAATGACTTTGCCATTTTGGTAAATGACCAATTTGGAACTTACAAAGTTAGAAGCCTAGTGAAGACCATCCCTACAATAGAACCAACCTTTGCATGCTTATGCATGATTTAGATGTACCCAAATGTCTATGACCCACTAGGAACCACTTTTGCAAACAAAGCAAAGCTTGGCATGCTTGCATGCAATTCTTTGACTTTGTTATTTTTGTTTGTGTGTGTTGTTTTGCTTGATTGGTAGATTAAGTTGTGCCTTGCTTGATTGAATTGTAGTGACTTGAAGAGTGTGAGTGTTGCAAGGACAAGGAGTGAACCTATACCCTCTACCAAAAAGGCAAGTGATGCTTCATATCATATCCCATTATTTTCACTATGCATTAGTGTTTTTGCTAAAGTAAAATCTTGCATGGTTTTTATTTTGCTAAGTATAGACCTTGCTATAGGAAATCTAGTAGATGAATCCTTAGTAGGATTTTCCTTAGTTAAGAATCCTATTACTACCAAGCTTAGCCTAGCTAATAGAAAACCTGGGTGGGATATATATTCATGCTATGAAAATTTCTAAGTCTATGGACTTATGTTTTGTTTAATAAAACAACTAAGTTAATGAATCTCCTGGGTGGAATGGGACTTGCTTGGTGGTTTTTGGTTGAGTGGTTCACAAGGCCCATGTTTATGGTTTACCTTAGTGTATCTCACTTGTGGATGGCCACCAGAAACAAAGAGATTTGAGATGTCAAATCTTTGAGAAGCTTCAAGTGCAACCACTTGGCATTATGGGCTCTGCCATGATCTTAGGATGCTGGAACTTAGTCTTTTGGACAGTGGGTGGTAGTGATTGATAGGTTGGAACGCGTCCATTTGACTAAGGAAAGGCTACTGAAGGATCATTCTTGGGAAACCAAGGCTTGTGGGTAAAGTGCACCACCTCTGCAGAGTGTAAAACCTAAGTACTTAGCCATGTCCCTGGTAAAGGACAATTTGAGCATCAAGACATGTCAGCAATCAAGAATCTCATCACTCCAATTTCTAAATTAAAACTTGTGGGTGAACAAGGGTTGTGTGAAATTCTTCAATCTTTGATGGAGAGATGGCTTGGTACAAGGATCTCAAAATCTTAGATTGGGAAATTGTTTTTGCCAAGTAAATCTTCAGTCTTTGATTGATAGATGCCCTGAGTGGATCTTCAGTCTTTGATTGATAGATGCCTTGGAATTTGTTTTTGCCAAACAAAACTTATTTTCAAAAATGATAGGAAAAATCTATTTTGAGCAATGCAAGCCTCAACTCCACTCAGCCAAATGCATATAGATGATAGACTCCACTATACTACCAAAGTATCACTTGCCAATACAATTCAAATGTATTGACCCTTGTGGCTGTAACTTATTATGTTGCAGGTTTGATTGTTTTAGTGAAGATTGATTGATTAGGATTACAAAGTCTACAACCAACATCTGCCTGTGGCACTTTGAAGATGAAGGACCCAATGCTTATAGTTATTCCGCTGCAATGTAATGTAATAGCCTAATGAGCTATGTTTGATGTAATAAAATTATGTTATTCCTGGTTATAAAGTTGTATTATGACCTTTGTTTCTCGATATTACATCTGAACTGTGGATGCTAGCTATTGATCCAGGGACTAGCATTGTAAACACAGGGGACTCAATCTTATTAAAGGTTGGGGATCCTGAGAATGGTATCGAGCATTGTGTTGCCTGTAGGATTTGTAACCTAAGGATTGGACAAAAACCCTTAGACAATAGGAGTTGTCTCATTCCAAAACTTATTTACAAAAACAATCTTGTAAACTCTTTCCTCAACCATTTTGGTTTCAACTCTACTTCTCTTCTATTTCAAACTTGATGGAAAAGCCTACCCCATGACCAAAGACTTCATCATGAGCAAAGGACTACTTCAACATCATCAACTCTAATGACTTCAACTTCTTCAACTCCAATGACTTCAGCATTTTCAGCATGTTCACCAAGGACTTCAACTTGGATATCACTAAAGACTACAAGTCTTGAGTAACGTTTCACTTGAAGACTAAGGAAAAACAACTTAGAAGGAGCCATCAACATATTTGAAGTATTTGTGGCCAAGAGACAAGAATTCTCCAAGGATACAAAGATCTCAATCAAAAAGAATCAACCAAGAAGGATGGAAAGATCACAAGTAAACCATGTAGATGGACCACCATAATTTAGTTAAGTCAAACCCACCAACTTATGTGGTGTAACAAAAATATTTTGTTGCCTAAAAATGTGCTTGAAACTGTTGTTTGAGTGGAATGTTTGTGATTGCTTGCACATTGCTTGTGTGAATTGTGATGTGTGTGATTAGGATTGATTCCCTTAGAAACCTTTTGCCTATTCTAATCCCTATCCAACCCAAACAGATGACTTCTCCAAGAGACTCCAACATCAAGGATGATGACAACAACAACAACAACCAAGAGGACAACATGAGAGAACTCATAGCAACCCAAAACCAGTTGAGCCAAGAGACAACTCAGCTTTTAGCCAACAACAATGGACTAGACCCAGCCATACAAAAGATTTTGAAGCTTCAATCCCAATTGATGCATGGATTGGTTACTCAAATGATCAACATGAGAGAGAACTCTTCCAAAGGAGTTTATGACAACAAGGATGACAAAGATGCTAATTTAGAAGGAACCCAAGTTAGCAATACTTGTGGAATCAAGGATCATGCAACCAAGGAGCATGAAGATCAATGCCCCAAGAAGAGGAAGATCTCCCATTTATGAAGAGCATGAACTAGAAGAACCCCTATCTTTGGAGACCCAAGAAGAAGAAGAAGAAATGCCTCAACACTAGCAAGAAGGATATTACACAAGTGCAATGTTTCAAATGCAAAGAGATGGGACATTATGCCAATGAATGCCCAGAAAAGAAGATGGACCAAATAAACAAACAAGAGGCAATGACACCAAAGGAAAAGAAAGATATCAGCCAATTGATATGTTACAATTGCAAGAACCCAGGACACTATGCAAGCAACTGTCCAGAAAAGATGAAGAACAAGTTGAACAAGTCTATGGAGAAACTCAACCTTGGCCCATGAGTCAAGTATGGAAATAAAGGACACTATGCAGAAGTTTTCCAAGATTCCAAGCAAGCCAAGATATAGTTTAGTTGGAAAAATTTTAAGGGTGGTAGTACCCTAGTTGTTTTGAACCTGCTTGTAACCCTAGCCTCCCCAAATCTCGGGACGAGATTTATTTTAAGGTGGTAGCCTGTCACATCCCAAGATTTTCCAAATCTTGTAATGTGAAAATAAAATAAACAAAATAAATTTTTGTTGAAAATCAGGGTGAAAAGAAACTTTTGTTTCTAAAAGGAGACTTAAAATCCCATCTTGAACAAACTTTGGTGGAAGTTTGAATTCAACAAAAATTCAAATCAAGGGAAATGCATTCCTCAATGAATGTATCTGGAAAATTTAACACTTGGAAAATAAATCCAAAACCCTAAACCCTAATGGAAGGAAATCATTTTCCAAAGTATCTCCCAATCCATGGATTTGATCCATACCAAGTTGATCAACAAATTTTCACAAAGGATCAAGAAAGACCTTAGAAGTTGGTTTCACTCAATTTGGAACCATAAGCAAAATCTTAGAAATATGATAAGATAAGGAAATTGAATTTCCAAAGTCAATAAAGCCCTTACCAAAATCCCACACCAATTGGTGAACAATTATAATCCTAAAGGGATTAAAGATAAAACATTTATCAAAGGAAAGTAAATTGTTTTGGAAACACTGATTTAGATCTTTTAATAAAAGACTTTGTTTTCAAATGAAAAGGTAAGCCAAATTAATTTTGGCCAAACTTTTGAAATAAAATATTTTGTTTTGATAAAATGAGTAAAGGTTTATTTAAATAAAATAAAGGATTTAAATATCCAATTTTATTTAAGTAAAAGCTTTTCCCATTTTAAATGAACACCAAATATTTTATTACTACTTTGAAATCTTTTATTAAAAGGTTTTGCTTTGATTAAAATGAGTAAAGGATTATTTAAATAAAATAATAAAGGATTTAATTATCCAATTTTATTTAAGTAAAGGCTTTCCCATTTTAATTAAACACCAAAACTTATTTATTTATTTAAATAAGTTTCCAAGTATTCTTTTATTTTTTCAAATTAAACCTTCTGGTTTGGTTTTGAAAATAATTGGAATTCAAAGGGAAACTTTATTAAATAAATCAAACCCTAATAACTAAAGATCCATTTTATTTAATTATTAAATGGATCCTAAAAATAAATAAAAATATTATTATTTCATTTTGGATTTGGATTATGTTGTCAAACAGAACCAAATTCAAATGAAAAGTTGAGTGCTTGTTTGAATGTTTGAATCTTGATTGAATTGTTTGAATAATTGTTTGGAAATTGAAAACAGAAAAAGAATTAGAAAAAGAAAAAGAAGGCAGACAGGAAAAAAATAGTGGAAACAGGCCCAGCCCACTAAGCCAGTCCAGCCCAGTACTCCCTCCCTCGAAGTGTTTCTTTTCTCACTCGGAAACAGACCCGCAAAGAGACTGACAGCCCGGACCCACTTCCCCCTCTCACTCACTCGCTGACAACAGACCCCACCTCTTATTCCTCTCCCCGAACCGTTTTTCTGCACCGAGAAAGAAACCCGCAGAGTGACTGAACCGTGGACCTCCCCCTCCTTTCTTTTTCCCACTGACGCGTCGGTCCCATTTCTCTAGCCATCGTCTTCCCCGCGACTTCTTCTCCCCCAGACGACGCTGCCGTTTCTGCCCGTTGAAAGCTCGCATCAATTCGCGTAAACGCTGCGTTAATCCCTCGCCGCGACGACGCCTACTTAAACGCCTTCCTCTCCTCTGTCTTTTCCCTCAGACCCCTTCCCCAAGCTCGCCCCCAGGCCGCCACAATTCCTCCTCGAACGCCCTCTGCTCCGACGATGTTCCGGTGACAATTCCGACGAAACCCCACTGCCCCTTGCCTCATTGACCACGCACACATAGTCCACACTCACTGGCGCTTCATCTGCGTTCTCCGTTCAGCGCGGGTACCTCAGAACCTCGTCTTCGACAACGACCACCGTCGCCACTGCTCGCTTCAACTCCGGTGAAGTCCACAGGTAGCTTCCAGCCGCCCCTCTACTTTTCGATGATGCGCCTAAGACCAGTGACTTCTTCCGCAACTAACGCCGTCGTTCTCGTGACCTAGCTCGCACCGTAGCGTCGCCACCATCGTCGACAGTGAGCACCGCCGTCTGTCTCGCCTCCGACGAGTTTCCCCGGTAAGCCTCGACCGCCCCGAGCCCTCTCGTTCACGCTCACAGCTCCGCCGTGATCTCCCGTGCCTAACCCTGCCCTCGGTCTGTCCTCTCTTGATCTGTAGCACCGTCTTCGACTACGGACAGAGCCGTCCATCGCCGTCCTCTACTCCGGCGAGAAATCCCTGACAGCATCGTGCGCCCCTCGTCGAGCCATCAGCACGTCGAGCTTCACCGCAACCTTCTGAGCCCGGTGAGCAACCCCTCCTTCTCCCTCGCTTTCTGTATCGCCGGCACCGTCAACGACCGATCACTCACTTCGCCGTCGCCGCCGCCAGTTGCTTAGTGGTCAAACGCCTAGCTACCGTTAGATGCAGATCCATCGGTTACGATAGATCACTTAACCGCGAAGAGGTATGCTCTCTGCACCGCACGATTTAACTTAGATCTAATGCTCCACAGCCACGATCCTAGCGAACCGGTACCGACGAATTAGATTAGGACACGTGTTCATTATTACATTTAAAAGCGAAATTGAAAGCAATTTCTTGCAAACTTCAAACCCATGTATCTTTTGATCCACGTCCAAATTTTACAAATTTGATGTCGTTGGAATCAGCAAGACAAGCTCTAACCAACCCTACCCTTAGTTTAGAAAATAGTATCTGTTAGCTTGTTTAACTTTGCAGATTCTTTTGTATGCTTGCTAACATTAGAAAAATCATTTAAAAATGATATTTAGGTTAAAACCTTTGCCAATTAGTTTGTTGTGACCTTGCTGACCATAGGAACCAACCCATAGTTTGGAAAGTGATTTTGGAAAAGAATAGAATGGATTAATTAGTTTAGTCCATTTCTAGCTAACTAAAACTATTTGTTTTGTTTATGAAAATGCTTTCATAAAGAAAACTTTGGAGAAAATGTTTTGAACCAAACCTACTGACCCAAAACACCAAGTTTTGCAATAGCAACTCATTTGGTGAACCCTATAGACTAAAGCCCTAGTAGACATATTTCTACACCACCTAAAATGACCCTTTGTTTTGAAAATGGTTTTGAGGTGAAACCTTTTTGCTAACAACTTTGCCACTTTGGTAAATGACCAATTTGGATCTTACAAAGTTTAGGAATCTAATAGAAACCCTTTTGCAAATGACTTTGCCATTTTGGTAAATGACCAATTTGGAACTTACAAAGTTAGAAGCCTAGTGAAGACCATCCCTACAATAGAACCAACCTTTGCATCCTTATGCATGATTTAGATGTACCCAAATGTCTATGACCCACTAGGAACCACTTTTGCAAACAAAGCAAAGCTTGGCATGCTTGCATGCAATTCTTTGACTTTGTTATTTTTGTTTGTGTGTGTTGTTTTGCTTGATTGGTAGATTAAGTTGTGCCTTGCTTGATTGAATTGTAGTGACTTGAAGAGTGTGAGTGTTGCAAGGACAAGGAGTGAACCTATACCCTCTACCAAAAAGGCAAGTGATGCTTCATATCATATCCCATTATTTTCACTATGCATTAGTGTTTTTGCTAAAGTAAAATCTTGCATGGTTTTTATTTTGCTAAGTATAGACCTTGCTATAGGAAATCTAGTAGATGAATCCTTAGTAGGATTTTCCTTAGTTAAGAATCCTATTACTACCAAGCTTAGCCTAGCTAATAGAAAACCTGGGTGGGATATATATTCATGCTATGAAAATTTCTAAGTCTATGGACTTATGTTTTGTTTAATAAAACAACTAAGTTAATGAATCTCCTGGGTGGAATGGGACTTGCTTGGTGGTTTTTGGTTGAGTGGTTCACAAGGCCCATGTTTATGGTTTACCTTAGTGTATCTCACTTGTGGATGGCCACCCAGGAAACAAAGAGATTTGAGATGTCAAATGCTGAGAAGCTTCAAGTGCAACCACTTGGCATTATGGGCTCTGCCATGATCTTAGGATGCTGGAACTTAGTATTTTGGACAGTGGGTGGTAGTGATTGATAGGTTGGAACGCGTCCATTTGACTAAGGAAAGGCTACTGAAGGATCATTCTTGGGAAACCAAGGCTTGTGGGTAAAGTGCACCACCTCTGCAGAGTGTAAAACCTAAGTACTTAGCCATGTCCCTGGTAAAGGACAATTTGAGCATCAAGACATGGAAGCAATCAAGAATCTCATCACTCCAATTTCTAAATTAAAACTTGTGGGTGAACAAGGGTTGTGTGAAATTCTTCAATCTTTGATGGAGAGATGGCTTGGTACAAGGATCTCAAAATCTTAGATTGGGAAATTGTTTTTGCCAAGTAAATCTTCAGTCTTTGATTGATAGATGCCCTGAGTGGATCTTCAGTCTTTGATTGATAGATGCCTTGGAATTTGTTTTTGCCAAACAAAACTTATTTTCAAAAATGATAGGAAAAATCTATTTTGAGCAATGCAAGCCTCAACTCCACTCAGCCAAATGCATATAGATGATAGACTCCACTATACTACCAAAGTATCACTTGCCAATACAATTCAAATGTATTGACCCTTGTGGCTGTAACTTATTATGTTGCAGGTTTGATTGTTTTAGTGAAGATTGATTGATTAGGATTACAAAGTCTACAACCAACATCTGCCTGTGGCACTTTGAAGATGAAGGACCCAATGCTTATAGTTATTCCGCTGCAATGTAATGTAATAGCCTAATGAGCTATGTTTGATGTAATAAAATTATGTTATTCCTGGTTATAAAGTTGTATTATGACCTTTGTTTCTCGATATTACATCTGAACTGTGGATGCTAGCTATTGATCCAGGGACTAGCATTGTAAACACAGGGGACTCAATCTTATTAAAGGTTGGGGATCCTACAGAATGGTATCAGAGCATTGTGTTGCCTGTAGGATTTGTAACCCTAGGATTGGACAAAAACCCTTAGACAATAGGAGTTGTCTCATTCCAAAACTTATTTACAAAAACAATCTTGTAAACTCTTTCCTCAACCATTTTGGTTTCAACTCTACTTCTCTTCTATTTCAAACTTGATGGAAAAGCCTACCCCATGACCAAAGACTTCATCATGAGCAAAGGACTACTTCAACATCATCAACTCTAATGACTTCAACTTCTTCAACTCCAATGACTTCAGCATTTTCAGCATGTTCACCAAGGACTTCAACTTGGATATCACTAAAGACTACAAGTCTTGAGTAACGTTTCACTTGAAGACTAAGGAAAAACAACTTAGAAGGAGCCATCAACATCTTTGAAGTATTTGTGGCCAAGAGACAAGAATTCTCCAAGGATACAAAGATCTCAATCAAAAAGAATCAACCAAGAAGGATGGAAAGATCACAAGTAAACCATGTAGATGGACCACCATAATTTAGTTAAGTCAAACCCACCAACTTATGTGGTGTAACAAAAATATTTTGTTGCCTAAAAATGTGCTTGAAACTGTTGTTTGAGTGGAATGTTTGTGATTGCTTGCACATTGCTTGTGTGAATTGTGATGTGTGTGATTAGGATTGATTCCCTTAGAAACCTTTTGCCTATTCTAATCCCTATCCAACCCAAACAGATGACTTCTCCAAGAGACTCCAACATCAAGGATGATGACAACAACAACAACAACCAAGAGGACAACATGAGAGAACTCATAGCAACCCAAAACCAGTTGAGCCAAGAGACAACTCAGCTTTTAGCCAACAACAATGGACTAGACCCAGCCATACAAAAGATTTTGAAGCTTCAATCCCAATTGATGCATGGATTGGTTACTCAAATGATCAACATGAGAGAGAACTCTTCCAAAGGAGTTTATGACAACAAGGATGACAAAGATGCTAATTTAGAAGGAACCCAAGTTAGCAATACTTGTGGAATCAAGGATCATGCAACCAAGGAGCATGAAGATCAATGCCCCAAGAAGAGAGGAAGATCTCCCATTTATGAAGAGCATGAACTAGAAGAACCCCTATCTTTGGAGAGACCCAAGAAGAAGAAGAAGAAATGCCTCAACACTAGCAAGAAGGATATTACACAAGTGCAATGTTTCAAATGCAAAGAGATGGGACATTATGCCAATGAATGCCCAGAAAAGAAGATGGACCAAATAAACAAACAAGAGGCAATGACACCAAAGGAAAAGAAAGATATCAGCCAATTGATATGTTACAATTGCAAGAACCCAGGACACTATGCAAGCAACTGTCCAGAAAAGATGAAGAACAAGTTGAACAAGTCTATGGAGAAACTCAACCTTGGCCCATGAGTCAAGTATGGAAATAAAGGACACTATGCAGAAGTTTTCCAAGATTCCAAGCAAGCCAAGATATAGTTTAGTTGGAAAAATTTTAAGGGTGGTAGTACCCTAGTTGTTTTGAACCTGCTTGTAACCCTAGCCTCCCCAAATCTCGGGACGAGATTTATTTTAAGGGTGGTAGCCTGTCACATCCCAAGATTTTCCAAATCTTGTAATGTGAAAATAAAATAAACAAAATAAATTTTTGTTGAAAATCAGGGTGAAAAGAAACTTTTGTTTCTAAAAGGAGACTTAAAATCCCATCTTGAACAAACTTTGGTGGAAGTTTGAATTCAACAAAAATTCAAATCAAGGGAAATGCATTCCTCAATGAATGTATCTGGAAAATTTAACACTTGGAAAATAAATCCAAAACCCTAAACCCTAATGGAAGGAAATCATTTTCCAAAGTATCTCCCAATCCATGGATTTGATCCATACCAAGTTGATCAACAAATTTTCACAAAGGATCAAGAAAGACCTTAGAAGTTGGTTTCACTCAATTTGGAACCATAAGCAAAATCTTAGAAATATGATAAGATAAGGAAATTGAATTTCCAAAGTCAATAAAGCCCTTACCAAAAGCCCACACCAATTGGTGAACAATTATAATCCTAAAGGGATTAAAGATAAAACATTTATCAAAGGAAAGTAAATTGTTTTGGAAACACTAATTTAGATCTTTTAATAAAAGACTTTGTTTTCAAATGAAAAGGTAAGCCAAATTAATTTTGGCCAAACTTTTGAAATAAAATATTTTGTTTTGATAAAATGAGTAAAGGTTTATTTAAATAAAATAAAGGATTTAAATATCCAATTTTATTTAAGTAAAAGCTTTTCCCATTTTAAATGAACACCAAATATTTTATTACTACTTTGAAATCTTTTATTAAAAGGTTTTGCTTTGATTAAAATGAGTAAAGGATTATTTAAATAAAATAATAAAGGATTTAATTATCCAATTTTATTTAAGTAAAGGCTTTCCCATTTTAATTAAACACCAAAACTTATTTATTTATTTAAATAAGTTTCCAAGTATTCTTTTATTTTTTCAAATTAAACCTTCTGGTTTGGTTTTGAAAATAATTGGAATTCAAAGGGAAACTTTATTAAATAAATCAAACCCTAATAACTAAAGATCCATTTTATTTAATTATTAAATGGATCCTAAAAATAAATAAAAATATTATTATTTCATTTTGGATTTGGATTATGTTGTCAAACAGAACCAAATTCAAATGAAAAGTTGAGTGCTTGTTTGAATGTTTGAATCTTGATTGAATTGTTTGAATAATTGTTTGGAAATTGAAAACAGAAAAAGAATTAGAAAAAGAAAAAGAAGGCAGACAGGAAAAAAATAGTGGAAACAGGCCCAGCCCACTAAGCCAGTCCAGCCCAGTACTCCCTCCCTCGAAGTGTTTCTTTTCTCACTCGGGAACAGACCCGCAAAGAGACTGACAGCCCGGACCCACTTCTCCCTCTCACTCACTCACGACAACAGACCCCACCTCTTATTCCTCTCCCCGAACCGTTTTTCTGCACCGAGAAAGAAACCCGCAGAGTGACTGAACCGTGGACCTCCCCCTCCTTTCTTTTTCCCACTGACGCGTCGGTCCCATTTCTCTAGCCATCGTCTTCCCCGCGACTTCTTCTCCCCCAGACGACGCTGCCGTTTCTGCCCGTTGAAAGCTCGCATCAATTCGCGTAAACGCTGCGTTAATCCCTCGCCGCGACGACGCCTACTTAAACGCCTTCCTCTCCTCTGTCTTTTCCCTCAGACCCCTTCCCCAAGCTCGCCCCCAGGCCGCCTCAATTCCTCCTCGAACGCCCTCTGCTCCGACGATGTTCCGGTGACAATTCCGACGAAACCCCACTGCCCCTTGCCTCATTGACCACGCACACATAGTCCACACTCACTGGCGCTTCGTCTGCCCTCCGCTCGACGCTGGTACCCTCGAATTCGTCTTCGACAACGACCACCGTCGCCACCGTCTGCTTCAACTCCGGTGAAGTCCACAGGTAGCTTCCAGCCGCCCCTCTACTTTTCGATGATGCGCCTAAGACCAGTGACTTCTTCCGCAACTAACGCCGTCGTTCTCGTGACCTAGCTGACCAGAAGGCCGCCACCATCGTCAACAGTGAGCACCGCCATCTGTCTCGCCTCCGACGAGTTTCCCCGGTAAGCCTCGACCGCCCCGAGCCCTCTCGTTCACGCTCACAGCTCCGCCGTGATCTCCTGCGCCTAACCCTGCCCTCGGTCTATCCTCTCTTGATATGTAGCACCGTCTTCGACTACGGACAGAGCCGTCCATCGCCGTCCTCTACTCCGGCGAAATCCTCGACAAAGATCGGCGCCTCGTCGAGCCATCAAGACGCCGAGCTTCACCGCAACCTCCGAGCCCGGTGAGCAACCCTCCTTCTCCCTCGCTTTACGCTCGCCGGCACCGACCGATCACTCACGCCGCTGTCCGCGCCGCCAGCGCCGCTGCTTAGTGGTCAAACGCCTAGCTACCGTTAGATGCAGATCCATCGGTTACGATAGATCACTTAACCGCGAAGAGGTATGCTCTCTGCACCGCACGATTTAACTTAGATCTAATGCTCCACAGCCACGATCCTAGCGAACCGGTACCGACGAATTAGATTAGGACACGTGTCTGTTATTCTGTTTAAAACAGAAATTGAAAACAGAATTTCTTGCAAACTTCAAACCCATGTATCTTTTGATCCACACGTCCAAATTTTACAAATTTGATGTCGTTGGAATCAGCAAGACAAGCTCTAACCAACCCTACCCTTAGTTTAGAAAATAGTATCTGTTAGCTTGTTTAACTTTGCAGATTCTTTTGTATGCTTGCTAACATTAGAAAAATCATTTAAAAATGATATTTAGGTTAAAACCTTTGCCAATTAGTTTGTTGTGACCTTGCTGACCATAGGAACCAACCCATAGTTTGGAAAGTGATTTTGGAAAAGAATAGAATGGATTAATTAGTTTAGTCCATTTCTAGCTAACTAAAACTATTTGTTTTGTTTATGAAAATGCTTTCATAAAGAAAACTTTGGAGAAAATGTTTTGAACCAAACCTACTGACCCAAAACACCAAGTTTTGCAATAGCAACTCATTTGGTGAACCCTATAGACTAAAGCCCTAGTAGACATATTTCTACACCACCTAAAATGACCCTTTGTTTTGAAAATGGTTTTGAGGTGAAACCTTTTTGCTAACAACTTTGCCACTTTGGTAAATGACCAATTTGGATCTTACAAAGTTTAGGAATCTAATAGAAACCCTTTTGCAAATGACTTTGCCATTTTGGTAAATGACCAATTTGGAACTTACAAAGTTAGAAGCCTAGTGAAGACCATCCCTACAATAGAACCAACCTTTGCATGCTTATGCATGATTTAGATGTACCCAAATGTCTATGACCCACTAGGAACCACTTTTGCAAACAAAGCAAAGCTTGGCATGCTTGCATGCAATTCTTTGACTTTGTTATTTTTGTTTGTGTGTGTTTTGCTTGATTGGTAGATTAAGTTGTGCCTTGCTTGATTGAATTGTAGTGACTTGAAGAGTGTGAGTGTTGCAAGGACAAGGAGTGAACCTATACCCTCTACCAAAAAGGCAAGTGATGCTTCATATCATATCCCATTATTTTCACTATGCATTAGTGTTTTTGCTAAAGTAAAATCTTGCATGGTTTTTATTTTGCTAAGTATAGACCTTGCTATAGGAAATCTAGTAGATGAATCCTTAGTAGGATTTTCCTTAGTTAAGAATCCTATTACTACCAAGCTTAGCCTAGCTAATAGAAAACCTGGGTGGGATATATATTCATGCTATGAAAATTTCTAAGTCTATGGACTTATGTTTTGTTTAATAAAACAACTAAGTTAATGAATCTCCTGGGTGGAATGGGACTTGCTTGGTGGTTTTTGGTTGAGTGGTTCACAAGGCCCATGTTTATGGTTTACCTTAGTGTATCTCACTTGTGGATGGCCACCCAGGAAACAAAGAGATTTGAGATGTCAAATGCTGAGAAGCTTCAAGTGCAACCACTTGGCATTATGGGCTCTGCCATGATCTTAGGATGCTGGAACTTAGTCTTTTGGACAGTGGGTGGTAGTGATTGATAGGTTGGAACGCGTCCATTTGACTAAGGAAAGGCTACTGAAGGATCATTCTTGGGAAACCAAGGCTTGTGGGTAAAGTGCACCACCTCTGCAGAGTGTAAAACCTAAGTACTTAGCCATGTCCCTGGTAAAGGACAATTTGAGCATCAAGACATGGAAGCAATCAAGAATCTCATCACTCCAATTTCTAAATTAAAACTTGTGGGTGAACAAGGGTTGTGTGAAATTCTTCAATCTTTGATGGAGAGATGGCTTGGTACAAGGATCTCAAAATCTTAGATTGGGAAATTGTTTTTGCCAAGTAAATCTTCAGTCTTTGATTGATAGATGCCCTGAGTGGATCTTCAGTCTTTGATTGATAGATGCCTTGGAATTTGTTTTTGCCAAACAAAACTTATTTTCAAAAATGATAGGAAAAATCTATTTTGAGCAATGCAAGCCTCAACTCCACTCAGCCAAATGCATATAGATGATAGACTCCACTATACTACCAAAGTATCACTTGCCAATACAATTCAAATGTATTGACCCTTGTGGCTGTAACTTATTATGTTGCAGGTTTGATTGTTTTAGTGAAGATTGATTGATTAGGATTACAAAGTCTACAACCAACATCTGCCTGTGGCACTTTGAAGATGAAGGACCCAATGCTTATAGTTATTCCGCTGCAATGTAATGTAATAGCCTAATGAGCTATGTTTGATGTAATAAAATTATGTTATTCCTAGTTATAAAGTTGTATTATGACCTTTGTTTCTCGATATTACATCTGAACTGTGGATGCTAGCTATTGATCCAGGGACTAGCATTGTAAACACAGGGGACTCAATCTTATTAAAGGTTGGGGATCCTACAGGAAACCATGATCATCTATTAATCAACAAGCTAGTTCAACAAGAGGCTTACTAGGGACTCTTTTATGTTTACAAAACACACAAGTATTAATGTTTCCGGTTAATACAATTATAGCATGGGATGTAAACATTTATCATAAACATAAAGATATAATAATAACCACTTTATTATTTCCTCTTGGGCATATCTCCAACACAGGGTACCCCTTGCCCCATGACACAGGAGCTATCCCGTATCAAAATGACAAGGAAACAGACAATGAGCATCTCAACGATCTTTCTATTTGTTATTTGCATAGGTTTTTATTGAGGATGCTTCATAGAATGCTCATTATGGTTATGCTGCAAGTTTCCATCATGATTAGGCATGGCTTAGGATAGTTGCCTAGGCGTTTCTCTAACACACATACAAACTCCATGATCTTACCAGTTCCACTTTTATTTCACACCGCCGGGATCCATAAGCAAAAGAATCATGATATCAACGGAATAATAAGTGCAATGTTGAAAGCGTTCTCCATGATACATGGTTCTGCGAACTTCAACTTATAAAGCAGAAGAATATACGCAACAAAGATGGACACGATGTTTCAATTTTATTAAGTGCAAGAAAAGTAAAGTGTGCCATCAAGTTCGAGATAGCTTTAATCACTAGTTTTCACATAACAAGTTTAATTCGGAAGGTAGATAAAAACATGAATATACTTGGAATAGCTAATGCTAATAGGTAGGTATGGTGGACTCTTTGGAATAACTTAGTTTTATCTGGAGTTGGATGCATGAGTGGAACTCATACTTGGCTATGGAGGCTAGCTGTCAACACCCGAATTTTTAATCCCAGATGCCTGTTATGCCACACATCGCAATCCCAGGATTACCATTTTTGCGAGACATAACATATTGGATATCACAGTACATCATCCATTACAAACCATAATAAGGTCTTACATAAATAAAGGATATCATGATCCAGTCTTAGTACAAACAAGTAGTGGAATAAATAGCGTAGCGGTGGACTGCATCTTCAATGTCACGGGCAATGCTGACAATGGGAGATGATCCTAGTTGTCGTAGTCGTCCTATTGTCCTTCCTCCTGGTAGTCCTCCTCATAGTCTGGCCATGGGAATAGCCAGGGACAAAGCCATGAGTACTCTTTAAGTACTCGCAAACTATCACTAACCAGTAAGGTAGTTCTAGTAGGAAAGCTAAGCTCTAAGTTTATATGCAAAAGCTAATTTGAAACCTAAGCTGAGTTCAGAAGTAAAGAAAACTAATTTAATGTTCTAAAATCACTGAAGTGGGAAACTAGCTTTCATAGTCACAACTTTGTTGTGGTCAAGTCATGTCACAATTCATTTCATAAGTCATTTTGAAAACATCTGACAACGGAACAGTATGGCCACTCCAACTATCCATAACCACGGACGCAGCTATTCGAATAGTTTGACACTTTGCAAAGGTGGTACACTTTCACCACAAAATTCGATACATCTGTCAGGGATAACCCTGAATCATCATACTTAGTATGCAGATAATCAAACATAACATTTCCTTTACACACTCTAGTATAAGCACCTCTCCTATGAGCTTGGCCTCCCAGCCATGGCCATCTGCCATCCTAGGCACTGCATACGTGGACAACATGGAGAGGTAGCTTCAGCTCAAACCTCTCCCGTGAGGGAACCAATACTAATGCATATAAACTTCAGGCTAAGCCTTACCCAATTCAGGTATTGTGGTTGTACGGGAAAATTGGAATGGTATCGCATCCGAACCCAACCATCAGTTTTTATAAAATGGTTAAGGCTCAGGCCTCAACATTTTCATCATCATAAACCAATTGTGTTTCTCAACACATGTTAAAACATCTCAATAGAATGACTCATCATTCCAAGGTTTTCATAACTCATTTTCACCAAGTATTCCCATCTAAAGTGACCAAGTTTTTGGTTTTGCTCTAATCACTAAGTTAAGAGTGTTCACTAATGTGGGATGCTAATACCAATCTCATGCCATATAATGACATCTAAGTCTAACTAGATAGGCCAAGTTTTATACTCTTTATGCTATATATAAACAAAGTAAAGCACTTTGGTAAAGTAAAAGAAAGTAAAGCTTGTAAGTAAAACTTGGGGTAGGTAGAAGTCAAATTGTATAACCAAAGCATGCCTAAAGCATTTGCTCAAGTTAAGGGGGCAAGTGTTAACTTTCTTAGTTCTAGCTTGCCTTGGTTGGTGTAGTGGTTGAAATTCTCCTCTTCTTCCTCGGGGTAGAATTCCTCCTCTTCGTAGACTTGGTCGGTACTATCGTCTATAAATACATATGGAATACACAATCACCAAACAATACTTAACTAGTATATTTAGCACACTAAGGCACCTACTTGATGATCTAGTATCATCACAAACATCACAAGATTTAATGAACTAGTTTCATTTATTTTATTTGAGAAAAGTAATTTCTACTCATTGAAAAAAATAACTAAGATTTAATATTCTCCAATTAAAATATGGGATCATGTGGACACATGTCATTACCACATATTCTAATGCATGGGAATGTGATTTAAGGGTTGGATCATATTTTTATAAGTTTAAGTTTAATATTTAAATGATTTAAAGTGACTAGAAATGCCTATATAGCATTATTTGGGTACTAGTCCAAAGTCACTACATGCAAACCTGAATATTATTACATATTCAGATAGGTATGTTCAAATGTGATTTTTGAGAGTTGGAATCAAATCAAAAGCTATTATGTTTGATTTTTGAAAAATGTTTGAATGTAGAAAAGTCTCTGTCTTGTTATTTTTTCTATATGTTGTCTATAACTCTAACTGATTTAAATTCAACGGGCTTGGATAGAGATTTAAATTATATTTCCAACAAAATTGGAATCATTCAATTTGGTTAAGTAAATCTTTCTGAATTGATTTTTAAACTAGTGGACAAAAACTAGATTAAGTCTAAATAGAAAAATCTAAATTTGAATTCTAGGGTCAGCGCGGGAACACTAATGGGCCGGCCTAGTCACACTCCATGGCACAGAGGACAGCTGACAGGGGGGTCCCGCATGTCAGCGGCTCTTCTAACGCGAAGCGGTATGGGGCGATGTGGGTCGCACGATTAGAACTACGATCAACGGCTCTAGTTCATCGTCGACGACGAATAGGTCACCGGTGAGACAGAACCCTAGCGGCTTGGTGGGGGTGAAGTGGGGGCATACTAGGGCTCTAGCTAGTATGGCGATGGGGCGATCGAACGAGGTGACGACAGCAGACTCAGGCGAGGTCGCGGCGGCTCCTAGGGTGGACAAAATCGACGGGGCTCTTCCTCCTCTATTGCGGCAAACTCCGACGCAATTCCAGCGAACGGCTACTCGACCGGCTACAGGATGGGGTGAGGTGGTTCTGAGGGAGAGGGGAGTTGAGTGGTGTGAGGAGTTTGTGCTGGGGAAGGCTCCTTATATAGGCTCGACGAGGGGACCGAGAGGGCGACGGTAAGCTCGTTGGTGACGACGATACAGGGCGCTAGAGGTATGGGTAGGGTAGGCGGACGATGGCTTGCCTCCTGGCGGTCAGCTACGGCGTGATGGCAACGCTAGGGGCGGTGGCATGCGGTCAGGAAAGGGCAACGCTCTGCGCGGCAGAGGCGGTGCTCGACTGTAGCATCCCAATTGTCTAACAATTGCAATGCTACTAGCCTAGTCTATATATATGGCTACTTCATATATATAATTGTTGCATCATAATTCTATCATGCTCATGTCATCATGCCACCTTGCATTTGAGCATCATATAAAACCTTTTTCAATTTGGATCTCCTCTCATATGCATCATTAATTGTATTTGCCTCTTGATATTGTATTTGGTTGTTGATAAATTGTTTAAATGCCCAAGTTGAGTTGGGGGCATATCTTTTATTCCAATTCCACCACCTCTCTTTGTCACCACCTTATAATTCCACCATCCAACCAAATATGAGCTTTGCACTTTATTGGGTTTTACCTCTAGCTCATATGAGTTGGGATGGATCCAATTCTTTTTCCACATGCTCTCATATTAGCATCATGTTGTTTTCACATTATTGATATGTGGAGCCACCTTTGCATGCATTATGAGTAGTGCTCCTTTTCCTAGCTTTCATATGGATTATTATGGATTTATGCTCATATTGGGATATTTTTGGGACTATTAAACATCTAGTGGAATATACACACTAGCAAGTCCCAATTATAATCAAATGTGCTCATCTCCATCTACTCCATCTGGAACTTTCATTTAAATTCTTTTGCTTGGCCTTACTCCACATTTTGGGTAATGCATAAGAATATTGCCATGATTATTATTTTGTTTTCACAAGGTTAAAACATGGCATTTAATGTTTTTGCATGGGCCATGCAACCATCTCCATCTTTTGTCCTCCTTTGTTTTTATTTGATTTTTAGTGAATCACCTCTATCCTTCTCTACCATTCCTTTTTGTTTGATTTTGTTTGAGTTTGCTAAAACCCTACACCATCCCCATCCATGCAAGCCATGTGTGAGCTTGTCCATCTTTATCTCTAAGACCCTAATCTCTCTTACCCCCTCTCTCTTTTCTATCTCTAAACTCTCACCACCTTTGTCTCATCCTCTCTTTTGGCTAGGTCTTGTTTGAGCTTGGCTTGATCTTGCTTGATCTTGTCAAAGGAAAGCACACCACCTAATCTCTCTCTCAAAACCTTAGGACCTCATCTCTCCTCTCTCTAACCGAGCCACCACCACCATGACCTACCCCCCACCCTAACCACTCCATGCCGAGGCACCCCTCTCTCTACCTAAACAAAACCCTAACCAAGGCTACCCCACCTAGCCACCCTTCCCCTGGCCGAGCTACCCCTACCCAACCCTAACAATCTAAACCCGAGCCCCCCTCTAGCTCCAACCCTAGCTCACCCGAGCCTACCTCCTCCCCCTCTCAAGCTCTCTCCCTGCCAGGCCGGCCCACCTGCAGCCTCCCCCAGCCTTGCCCTGCCCCTGCCCTGCCCGAGCCAGCCCGAGCACGTGAAGAAGAGGAAGGAAAAGTGGCACCCGAGCCACCTTTTCCATCTACCCCGCTCCCACACGCCATCTTCCCCTCTCCCTCCTTTTTCCCCTTCCCCACGACACCTCTGCATCCCCCAGATCTCCCCAGACCGCTCCCCTCTCTCCCTGCCTTCCCTCACCACCGTCTACCCCAACGCCGGCCACCGTCTGCTCCACCGACGCTTCTCTGATCCAGCCGACGAGCGCGACATGGAGGTGGTCGGGGAGGACGAGGAGGTCCTCCGCCGACCAAGACTGCGGAGGAGGAGAAGGACCAGCGCCGAAGTTCACCGACGAGCCGACGCCAAACCCTAACTCCGGTCCGTCTGCGTCCTCGCCGTTTCCCTGCGTTCCGACACGATCCGACCTCACCGACCCACTCCCGGTGAGCGCCGCGACCTCTCTGACATGCTCCACCTTGCCATCGTCGACTAGATCCACCGGCCCTTTCCTTGAACGCCCTCTGCGCGCCGCCGCTCGCTTCTGTCTGCTCGCTCTCGCACCGCATAGCCCCATATATAGCCGCGGTTCCCCCTCCTGTCACCAACCCCCGTTAGCCGCAGCGGTAGCCGCCGCCTGTGCGCGCTCGCCGCGTCGCGAGATCGAGTCCGGGCCGCGCCTGCTTTTCCGCACCACGCGCTGCGTCTTCAGTTTCGTCAGGCTTCGACGAGAAGAGGAACAGTACGGGCCAGTGGACATTTACAAAAAAAAAACTCTTTTTAACTTCCGCTCAAACCGTGCTCCTCGGACCCCACTGGTCAGCCTCCCTGTATTTTTGCAGATAGGCACCCCAAGACCTCAGCCCTTAACCCGCGCTCCCCTCTGCTCCACGTGGCTGAGCCAGGTCCCTCGCTGGCACGTGGGCCTACGAGCCATTGACCCCCGTCGGCCTCTATGGCTAGCAAAGCAAGGTGGAAAAGACCCTTCCGCCGTGTCATTCGTCAGCAGATGGCCCACTTGTCACTGACTGTGGCTAAGACTGTGCGAGTAACAAAAGTATTCCTGTGTTTCTGTTTTAATTCAAACTTTTCCAAATTAATTTAAATTCAAATTTATTTCTGTTTTCAAATATCTTTTAAAATATAAACCCAAATTAAACATATAATATATGTTTTGAAATCAGAAAAATGTGAGGAATTCAAATATGCCTTTCAAAATTATATTTTGAACACTTTAAATTTCAAGTTGATTAAAATTACAATAAAATTCCCTTTTGCTTAATTAATTAATAACTTTTGTTTTATAACTCCAAATTTAACAAATGATATGTCTAAAATGATTAGCTCGACGAGACCTTTCTATTTATGCATTCCTTTATCTGTTTTGCAGCATGTATCATATAAATATAAAGTATACAGCAACTTAATTGAGTATAAAATATGATTAAAACCCCATAAAATGCTTACTTCTTGTATTCCCACCTCACCCATGCCATGCTACATTATTGCCATGCAAATTGTGCATCATTCATCATGGCATGATTGTTTGCTTGTCGCATTTTATTCATATGCTTGTGCACTTTATTTATGTTGGCCCTTGTTTGTTTGGTTCTTCTCCGAATAGACGCTGAGCAGGGGATATATCAAGAGACCCAGGAGCACTACCCAGATCCTTCTCTCGCTTCAATCGAAGCTGCCGTGCAGCACTACCACATGCTTGCATACATATAGTACCTATTGCCTCTATATTATTTTTGCATCATTGAGTCGCGATTGCATTAAACTAAATCCCAAGTATTGCATAGCCTTTACTTTTAAACCCCACTGAAGCTTGTTCCTCCATCCCATGAGCCATTACTACAGGAGTTGTTTGAGCCATGCGAGTCGTAGAACAGCATGTGTAGGGTATGTGAGTGTCTGATGGATAACGAGGTACCTAAACAACTTAACCTGAGTAGTAATGGGATAACTAATGAAAGTGGCATCGGTGAGCCATATTTGCTATTTGGTTTTTCAGGCTCACTTGTGTCCCGTAGGACCCCGAGTACTTGATTCCTGTTCCTTGAATATTCGCGCTATCCACATCCGGGAGGCTTATGAACCCCCTGAGCCAGAGCTTGATTCATTCTTATTTCTTGGGGCCACAAACTAGTTTGAGGTTTTATTTACTATCATGTACTTATGCCATGCTTTACTGCTTTATTTAAAATTGTGCGAGGTAATGCACCTGTACTGTTTAGGGCCGTGACACGTTTTCGCTGTATCGACAAGCCCAGTCACACTTTCGGGTTCCCAGTCGTTTACAGCCGTCCACACAAACCTTGAGTCCGTCTCGTAGCCGGCCAGCTTCGTTGCGGGTAGCTTAATGGGGTGGCCCCCTGAAATATTTCTGAATCCTGTGATCGCTTTGTCGTGACTGCCTCGTTGGGTTTTGATTTGGTTTTTCCGAGGTTGATCGAGTGTGTGTTGCTATTTGTGCACCCCTGCAGGGTAAAACTTTCTAAAAGCCGTGTCCGCGGTTATGGACGACTTGGAGCACAGTTTCTCGATCATAGACAAGCATAACTAAAGTACCGCTTTTAATTTGACTAAGTACCTGACTAGTAAATAGTACAACACTCATGGAATGGATAATAAAACTGCCAACGGATGGGGGTTGTTAAATCGCTTCCTCGTCGGTAAGCGAGGAGGAGGATGGATCTGTTAATATTACCGTTATAACTGTTGTTATTAATTCACGGACATCCGTCTATCTATGGTTAGGCGGATGGTTAGCGAGTATCTATAGAATTGCTAGGTATTATCTTTCGCTGCAATTGCGTCACCCCAGGTTGTGTCCCCTTTAGCGGCATAAAGACTTGCTGAGTACCCCTAGGGTCTCACACGATAAATTGTTTGATTCAGATGCACATGTAAGCTCGCAAGATGGATACTGGGTGGAGGAGACGGACGATATGGGCAACGATCATTCGGTGTAGAGATTCCGGGAATAGGGATCCGTGAGATCTGTGGGCGGGATGTGTTTATTTATGTGGCATCTTATGCCGATTTGCTTCTTATCCGTACTCGGATCTTGTTTTCCGCTTCCGCTTCCGCTTGATACTCTGATGTTTGATGTATGAGGAGATATCCTAAACTATTATATCTATCTAGGATATTTGGATCTTGCTGTATGGCGTTGCAATATTTCCTTTCTTTTTAGATGGAATGACTCTGAGAACCATTGTATGGTGGCTTGCATACATACTCATTTGTGTATGTAGTTGATCCCTTCGCCTGCCGATTACGCCGCCCGTTCTTGTCCCGATGTTCGGAAATGGTTAGGACGGCCGAAAGGTCTACCTGTGAGTGGCATTTGGGCCCCACCGTACTATTTTAACCATTTCCACTCATCCAGGCTTGTAACTAGGAGCGTAATTCACCGAGGTAGTTACATCGACGCGGTTCACGGCGGCTGCTGGTCGCGCAGCGGGAAAAGGGCGTGCCTGGGGTGGTATGAAGGGAATATGCCTGAGAGGCAATAATAAAGTGGTTATTATCTTATTCCTTGTTTATGATAAATGTTTATTTTGCATGCTATAATTGTATTAATTTGGAAACGTTAATACATGTGTGTTTAATAAACAAAAGGAAAGTTCCTAGTTATGCCTCTCTTATAAACTAGCTCGTTGATTAACAAGATGATCAAGGTTTCCTGATCATGGACATTGGATGTCGTTAATAACAAGGTCACAACATTGGTGGAATGATGTGAAGAACATTCATCCGAAGTATAGCAATACGATTAGAATCATTATGTTTATACTGCTATAACATCATACGAAGTAATCTTAGTCCTTAGACCATGAGATCATGTTAATTGCTAACACCGGAAGAGTCTCTTAATAACATCAAACGTCACACCGTAACAGTGTGACTATAAAGGTGGGTTCAGTGCTACGAAGGTGTTATGTTGAGGATCATGGATCAAGAGTGGGATTTTTCCATCCCGATGACGGATAGATATACTCTGGGCCCTCTCGGTGATATCACATTGAAATAGCTTGCAAGCAAGTGATGTGATCACTAGAATGTTATATCACGGGAACAAGAAAAGAGTGCATGTCGGTAACGAGATCAAACTAGGTATTTGATGTCGATGATCGAATCTCGGACATGTAATATATCACAATACAAAGGGATTTAGTTACGACGTTAAAGGTTCACACAATCACAAGAGTCATCATTGAATATGTGGGAGTCAGTACGGATCTCCAGGTCCCGCTGCTGATTATTGATCGAAGAGGGGTCTCGATCATGTCTGCATTATTCACGAACCGTAGGGTGACACACTTAAGGGATACCGACGCCATTTAGGAGCAAATATGTTTCAGATAAATATTTAAGAAAGCGCTGGAATTATTTCAATAGACACTGAAACTGTTTCAGGTGAAATTGCTGAAATTGGTTTTGCATGTGATATTGAAATGTTGCAAGGGGTTTTAATATGAATGCTTGTTAATTAAAGTAATTAACAAAATTTTGAATAAAATAAATAAAATAGTTTTATTTAATGAGAGCTTACATTAAATTTAGTGGAAATTTAATGCATGTGAGTGGAAGTGTGAGTGGAGGCATATTTATGTGAGTGGAGCATCCACCACATGAATGATGGAAGAGGTGGGGGCACCACCATGGCTGCCACGCCATGGCCCTTTGGCTGCCCCCTCTTCCCTATAAAAGCCCCTCCTCTCCTCCTCACAACACACACCTCCTCGTGAAGGATCTCTCTCCCCCTCTAGTTATTCCCCATGGTCTCAGATTAGCGAGATACATGTTCCCGGTGGATTTATCTAGAAAGAAGTTGCTGCTTCTGCTGCTTTGCTGGAGCGAGGGATGGAGGTTGTCGGGGTACCCGACGTGTGTGCGATCACGGATGCACCGCTGCTTTGCGGTGCTGGACTTGGTGGTGCTGGAGTTGCTAGAGCTGGATCTGATGGACGTGCTGGAGCCGGACCTGCTAGACTTCATCACGATCTTGAGATCGGCAAGTGTATAACTACATCATCCACGAGTTCCAACTTGTTAACAAAGCTTTGTTGTCTTCGAGGGTAAGTTCTCTATGGATGTATATCCACCCGTTGCTTTTATCTAGTAGATAGATCTTGGCGTATAGTTCCCATCGTAGGAATTTTTTTTCTATGCTGTGAACCCAACAAGGTCCTGGGGTTATGGCGGAGCAGCGCACGCAAGCTGAAGGCAAGGCGCGGCTTGTGCAGGCCTGTCGGGGACGGCGCTCTGGCGTGAGCTGGGCACGTCACAGAGGCGGTGGGCACGAGCTTTCCTCAGTGGTCCAGGGGCTGGCTACATCCGTGGGATGGGCAGGGGAGTGCGGTATGGTTCGGTGGATCTAGGGACGGTGCTGGTTTGGCACGGCGGTGTCTGTGGCGCGTTGTCCATGCTTGGCCGGCGACGACCAAAGTTGGGCGCCACACCACTACTGATCCAGGCTTAGGGCTAGCTCCTTGATGACTTGGTTGGAACGAGAGGAGACAGGGAAGAGTAGAGAGGGTCGAATGGGGGACAAGAAATCAATTGGCAATAGTATTAGTTAGGCCACAAATCCTCTACCTGCCAACTGTTCGACACAATGGCCGCATGAAAATTTTAATTGAATTTTGAAATACTTTTTGGTGGAGTTGTTGGTCACATGCTTAAGCATCTGTGGTTGCTTGGGATTGTCAAGTTGAACTCATTTGAGTGGTTTTTGAAAAAGTGGGATCTATGCACATACATTTGATTCCATTTTCAAATGCCATTTAAATTTAGTGTTTAAATGTTTTTGTAAGAATTCAAAGTGGGCCTTGGTAGATCATTACTTGTACTAGCAAGGGGTGTAATGAGTTAGAATTGTTTCTGTTTGAATTTGAGTTCTAGGAACACCCAAAGTGGCCTAGTGGATTAAAATGGAAAAAGTGACCATTTGTCTTTATTAATCTTATTTGATTTCTTTTCTTTGGATTTTGCTTGGGAATGATCTAGATGATGTGGAATTCATCTTTGAATCATTTTATAACCATTAGAACAAACAAACATGGCAATTTCAAAACAATTCCATATTAATGCAACACACATATGCATGCTTAATTGTTTTAATAATAAAAAGTTTTTGTTAACCCTAAATTGGGTGATTTGGATCTTGATAACTTGGATTAAAGTTTTGGGATGTTACAAACCTTCCCCCCTTAAACAAAATCTTGTCCCAAGATTTAAGAAAGAAAACTAGGAACTAAAGAGATCTAGAAACTCAGTCCTAATGTAATCTTCTCGCTTCCAAGTGGCTTCTTCTTCGGTATGGTTGCTCCATTGAATCTTGAGAAACTTGATACTCCGGGTCCTGGTGGTTCTGTAAGATTCTTCCAAGATACGGATGTGCACTTCACGATACGTCAGATCCTTGTTGATATCAATGGCTTGGTGATCGATGTTCTTGAAAACTTCGGTCTTCTCTCGCACTTCTAAGCATTTGCGAAGTAACAAGATATGGAACACATTGTGGATGGCTGACATCTCCTCTGGCAGTTCCAGTTCATAAGATACTTCTCCTCAATGATTCAGAATCTTGAAGGGTCTGATATATCTGGGGGATAACTTTCCTTTCAGACTAAAATGTTGTGTTCCCTTCAATGGCGAAACCTTGAGATACACAAACTCTCCAACATTGAAAGTCGGGTCTCTCCTTCTCTTGTCAGCATAACTCTTCTGCCTGGATTATGCGGTCTTGAGGTGCTCACGGACTTTGTGAACCTTCTCTTCGACTTCCCGTAGGATGTCAGGTCCGAAAATCTGACTCTCTCCTACTTGTGACCAATTCAAAGGGGTACGACACTTTCTTCTATATAAGAACTCAAATGGGGCCATTTGCAAACTGGCTTGACAACTGTTGTTGTATGAGAATTCTGGGAAAGGCAGACAGTCTTCCCATTTTGATCCGTACTCTAACACACAGGATCTCAACATATCTTCTAAGATTTGGTTGATTCTTTTAGTCTGTCCATCAGTTTGCGGGTGATAAGTTGTGCTGAAATTCAACTTAGTTCTTAATCCTTCTTGGACTTTCTGCCAAAATCTTGAGGTAAATTGGGTTCCTCAATCTGATACTATGGTCTTGGGGGTTCCATGCAGACTAACAATTCTAGCAATGTACAACTCTGCTAGCTTCGAGCTCTGGTAGGTTGTCTTGACAGGTATAAAATGGGCTACCTTGGATAATCTATCAACGATGACCCAGATTGAGTCATTTCCCCTACTAGAAGTAGGCAAACCGGTGATAAAATCCATTCCGACGGAATCCCATTTCAATTCCGAAATCTGCAATGGTTGCAACAGTCCTGCGTGCCTCTGATGTTCTGCCTTTACTCTTTGACAGATATCACACTTGGCGATGTAGCTTCTGATTTCTCTCTTCATCTTGTGCCTCCAAAATTGCTCCTTCAAATCCTGATACATCTTCGTTCCTCTAGGGTGGATAGAATAAATAGTATCATGAGCTTCTTGCATGATAACTTGCTTCAACTCCGAATCTGCTGGCACGCAGATACGGCCTTTGTACCACAGAACTCCTTCTTCGTCTTCGGTGAATCCAGGTACCTTTCTTGTACCAATACGACGCTTGATTCTGTCGATACTTGCGTTTCCCTTCTGGTCTTCCTTGATTTGGCTAATCAAAGTGGGTTGAAGTTCAATGCTAGCTAAAAATCCTTTGCTAACTAGCTCAGATCTAAACTGCTCCAACTCCTCGTGCAAACTTGGTTGCTTCTCCTTGATCATGGTGTTTAGCCTACATCGCAATCTGCTAAGAGCATCCGCTACCCCATTGGCTTTGCCGGGGTGATAGTGAATGTCAAGGTCATAATCCTTGTTTAACTCTATCCATCTCCTTTGCCTCATATTCAGCTCCTTCTGAGTGAAAATATACTTCGAGCTCTTGTGATCTGAATAAATCTCACAGCGATTACCCATAAGGTAATGACGCCATGTTTTCAAGGCTAAAACTACAGCTGCTAGTTCAAGATCATGGGTAGGGTAGTTTTGCTCATGCTGCTTCAGTTGTCGGGACAGATATTCTATGACGTTGCCTTCTTGCATTAACACACATCCGAGACCAATCTTTGATGCATCGCAATACACATCAAACGGCTTCTTGATATCTGGCATGATCAATATTGGGACTGAAATCAATCTCTTCTTGAGCTCTTGGAAACTTGCTTCACATTTGTCGGCGCATTCAAACTTCTTGTCCTTCTTCAATAGTTGGGTCATTGGTCTTGCGATGCTCGAAAATCCTTCACAAACTTGCGATAGTATCCCACTAATCCGAGTAATGCACGGACTTGGGTTTGAGTGGTTGGGGCTTCCCATTCTTCAACATCTTTGATCTTGGCGGGATCAATAGCGACTCCTCCTGCAGACACAATATGTCCGAGGAATCCTACATCTTTCATCGAAAACTCACATTTGCTCGACTTGGCATACAACTGATGCTCTCTAAGGGTTTCAAGGATGATTCTCAAATGTTGTTCATGGTCTTCTTCTGACTTGGAGTAGATAAGAATATCGTTGATAAACACAATGACAAACTTATCCAAGAAATTCATAAAGATCTTATTCATGAGATTCATGAAATAAGCGGGAGCATTGGTTAATCCAAAAGACATGACCGTATACTCATATAATCCATATCTGGTGGTAAAGGCGGTCTTTGGGATATCCGTTGCACGAACCTTGATTTGGTGATAACCAGTCCTAAGATCAATCTTAGAGAACACGCTCGCACCAGTCAACTGATCAAAAAGATCCTCTATCTTGGGCAATGGGTACTTGTTCTTGATGGTGACATCATTTAGCTTCCAGTAATCTGTGCACAAACGGTTGCCTCCATCTTTCTTGTCGACAAACAGAACGGGCGATCTCCATGGCGAAGCGCTTGGTTGAATCAAACCTTTTGCCAGCATGGCATCCAATTGCTTCTTCAGCTCTACTAACTCTGAGGGGTTCATGCTATAGGGTCTCTGAGCTATGGGTCCGGTGCCAGGGATTAGTTCGATAATGAACTCAATATCCCGGTCTAGGGGCATACTGGGCAATTCATCTGGGAATACATCGGGGTCTTCGCAGATTACTCTAACTTGGTCTATATTGGGTAGGGCTAGACTCTTGTTGCACTTGAATTGATGGGGCAAGGTTTCAGATATATGCTCTACTGATACTCCAAAGCTACTGGTAATGGTGATGGCTTTCTTGGCACAGTCTATCAATCCTTTATGCTTTGACATCCAATCCATTCCTAGTACTACTTCAAAACCTTTGGTTCCAAGTACTATTAGATTGGCATAAAAATGTATCCCATGTATTCTGATAGGCACAACCTTGCAAATTTTTCTAGCTTTTATGGTTGAACCGGGTATTTGAACTATCATAATATGCTTCAAGTTGGTTGGGTGAATCTTACTAGTGCATGTAAATTCTTCGGTGACAAACGAGTGTGATGCTCTAGAATCAAACAACACTCTTGCTAAAACAGAGTTGACAGAAAACATACCTAGCACGACATCTGGCGCTTCTTGGGCTTCTTCGGCGTTCATGTGGAAGAGACGGCTGTTGCGGTTGTGAGGGTTCCCTAGGGCCAATCTTCTTTCGGGATGAACATGACACTGCTGTTGAGCTAGGGCATTCACATTGGCAGTGGCGACAATCTTCTTGGGACACTCGTTGGAGTAGTGACCCTTCACTCCACACTCAGAGACTTGTCTTTTGCTGCCACAGGCACGGCATTGCTTCTAGTCCTCGGGGCAGTGTTGTTGTTGTTGTTGGACTTGGGCGGTGCACGGTCGAAGTTCTTGGAGTTGCCGGGGTGGTTGTTGTTGTGGTTCCCTCCGGTCTCACATTTCCTCCGCTATGGTTGGGGTAGCTTAGGCGAGACATTGGGGGTCTATTGTTCCGTGGGGCATATCCGGCAGATGGATTGGGGCGGTACTTCTGGTGACTATTGGATCCACTCTGGTGCATCATCCTGCGCTTGCGGTTGTCATTCGCTTGGTTGATCTTTCCTTCCATCTGGATGGCAGAGTCGACTAGCTCTTCGAGATCCTCAAAACGGATGTTGACTAGTACCGTTTGCATCTCATCATGCAGTCCGTTTAGGAATCTCTCCTTCTTAGCTTTAGTGTTGATCTCGTCAGGTGCATACCTGGCTAGGGACAAGAATCTGTCACGGTACTCCACTACAGTCATTCTCCCTTGCTTTAGCTCTCTGAATTCATCTCTCATTCTGGTGACTAAACCCAGCGGCACATGGGTGCGGCTGAACTTGACTTTGAAGGCTTCCCATGTCATCATTTGACCGTGGTTCATGTTATGGGTGTTGTTCCACCATGCTCTTGCATCTCCTGCCAGATAGTGGGTGGCAAACAGAACTTTCTCGTTGGCATCCACTCCTGCGACTTCTAAGTTATTCTTCATGGTCTTTAACCAGTCATCAGCATCCAGCGGGTCTTCAGACTTGCTAAAGATAGGAGGATTAGTATTCTAGAAGTTTTTGAGTTTGGATCCATGATGATCCTGATTTCCATGGCCTTGATTGTTGTGAGCCATTTGGGTGATCTGTTGCAGGGTGGCTAGATTTGCTTGGCGCTCGGCCCTACTAGCTTCACGGTCTGCAATTAGCGTTTGCAGAATTTGCAGCATTGGGTCCTACGATGAGCTGCCCCCTCCTTGGTTTCCACGAGTCATCTGAAGATTGAGACAGATAATGGGGTAAGAGGGAAAGTTCTAAGGTTTTATGGTTTTGTTTTCAAAGCTAAAACTTTGAGTTTGACTCCAGTTTTGCAAACTAACTTCTTTTCATTCATTCAAGCAAAGCACACGATACAAACACACACAACACAACAAAAGGAAAACATATGGTTTTAAGAACCATTCTGTAATCTAAGATACAATGGGACTGATACATCTCCTTCCTATGATAGTGATCAGGTGCATCTATTCATCATCGATGAAGTCGGAGTCATCATCGTCGGTGTAGAAGTCCATAGCATCATCCTCTAGATAGTCATCATCATTGCTGAGGTATGAGTGAATATCATCCTAGATGTCTTCACCTTCTTCCTCTTCTCCTTTGGCTGCAAGCTAAACTTCTTGCTCCTTGATGGTCTTCTCAAGGTCGGCTACCTTCTTGCGAAGATGGTCGATGGTGCGATCCTTCTTTGTGTATTGACGATGAAGTGACTGATGATCCTTGACAAGCAGTGAGAAAGTCTGGGCCTTCAGGGAGGCAATGGCAAGGTTGTGGTTGGCATACTCTCGAGCATTGTCCAATTCCTTCTGTATGTCGTACAGTAGGAAGTCAAGGTTCTCCACTTGGTGCTTCAACTCTGGGTGACTTGGCATCTCTAGAGGCATTCCCATAGAATCACGCCTTGCATAGTGAGCAAAGCGGGTTCCTTGGATCAAGTTGACATTTTGGGCGCAAAGACGGGCGAGAGCTTCATGCATTTCCCTAGCTAATCCATCTAGCTAGTTGTTCTCTCTCACGGTGAATTGAATCTTCTCGGAAAGAGGTGCTTCCAGCATGCCTCACGGTGAATTAAATCTTCTTTGATACCAACTTGTCAACACCCGGATTTTAATCCCAGATGCCTGTTATGCCATACATCGCAATCCCAGGATTACCATTTTTGCGAGACATAACATATTGGATATCACAGTACATCATCCATTACAAACCATAATAAGGTCTTACACAAATAAAGGATCTCACTGTCCAGTCTTAGTACAAACAAGTAGCAGAATAAATAGTGTAGCGGTGGACTCCATCTTTAGTGTCACAGGCAATGCTGACGATAGGAGATGATCCTAGTTGTCGTAGCCGTCCTGCTGTCCTTCCTCCTAGTAGTCCTCCTCATAGTTTGGCCACGGGAATAGCCAGGGACAAAGCCATGAGTACTCTTTAAGTACTCGCAAACTATCAATAACAAGTAAGGTAGTTCTAGTAAGAAAGCTAAGCTCTAAGTTTATTTGCAAAAGGTAATTTGAAACCTAAGATGAGTTCAGAAGTAAAGAAAACTAATTTAATGTTCTAAAATCACTTAAGTGGGAAACTAGTTTTCATAGTCACAACTCTGTTGTGGTTAGGTCATGTCACAATTCATTTCATAAGTCATTTTGAAAACATCTGACAACGGAACAATATGGCCACTCCAACTGTCCATAACCGTGGACGCGGCTATTCGAATAGTTTGACACTCTGCAGAGGTGGTACACTTTTAGCACAAAATTCGATACATCTGTCAGGGATAACCCTGAATCATCATACTTAGTATGAAAATAATCAAACATAACCTTTCATTTACACACTCTAGTATAAGCACCTCTCCTATGAGCTTGGCCTCCCAGCCATGGCCATCTGCCATCGTGGGCACTGCATAGGTGGACAACATTGAGAGGCAGCCTCAGCTCAAACCTCTCCCGCGAGGGAACCAATACTAATGCATATAAACTTCCGACTAAGTCTTACCCAATTAAGGTATTGTGATTGTACGGTAAAATTGGAATGGTATCGCATCCGAACCCAACCATCAGTTTTTATAAAAGGGTTAAGGCTCAGGCCTCAACATTTCCATCATCATAAACCAATTGTGTTTATCAACACATGTCCAAACATCGCAATAGAATGACTCATCATTCCAAGGTTTTCATAAGTCAATTTCACCAAGTATTCCCGTCTAAAGTGACCAAGTTTTTGGTTTGGCTCTAATCACTAAGTTAAGAGTGTTCACTAATGTGGGATGCTAATATCAATCTCATGCCATAGAATGACATGTAAGTCTAACTAGATATGCCAAGTTTTATACTCTTTATGCTATCTATAAACAAAGTAAAGGACTTTGGTAAAGTAAAAGAAAGTAAAGTTTGTAAGTAAAACTTGGGGTAGGTAGAAGTCAAATTGTATAACCAAAGCATGCCTAAAGCATTTGCTCAAGTTAAGGGGGCAAGTGTTAACTTGCTTAGTTCTAGCTTTCCTTGGTTGGTGCAGTGATTGAAATTCTCCTCTTCTTCCTCGGGGTAGAATTCCTCCTATTCATAGACTTGGTCGGTACTATCGTCTATAAATACATACATAATACACAATCACCAAACAATACTTAACTAGTCTATTTAGCACACTAAGGCACCTACTTGATGATCTAGTATCATCACAAACATCACAAGATTTAATGAACTAGTTTCATTTATTTTATTTGAGAAAAGGAATTTCTACTCATTGAAAAAAATAACTAAGATTTAATATTCTCCAATTAAAATATGGGATCATGTGGACACATGTCATCACCACATATTCTAATGCATGGGAATGTGATTTAAGTGTTGGATCATATTTTTTATAAGTTTAAGTTTAATATTTAAATGATTTAAAGTGACTAGAAATGCCTATATAGCATTATTTGGGTACTAGTCCAAAGTCACTACATGCAAACCTGAATATTATTACATATTCAGATAGGTATGTTCAGATGTGATTTTTGAGAGTTGGAATCAACTCAAAAGCTATTATGGTTGATTTTTGAAAAATATTTGAATATAGAGAAGTCTCTGTTTTGTTATTTTTGCTATATGTTGTCTATAACTCTAATTGATTTAAATCCAACGGGCTTGGATAGAGATTTAAATTATCTTTCCAACAAAATTGGAATCATTCAATTTAGTTAAGTAAATCTTTCTGAATTGATTTTTGAACTAGTGGATAGAAACTAGATTAAGTCTAAATAGAAAAAATCTAAATTTGAATTCTAGGGCCAACGCGGGAAAACTAACGGGACGGCCCAGTCACACTCCACGGCGTAGAGGACAGCTGACAGGGGGTCCCACATGTCAGCGGCTCTTCTAACGCGAAGCGGTACGGGCGATGTGGGCCACACGATTAGAACTACGATCGACGGCTCTGGTTCATCGTCGATGACAGACAGGTCACCGGCGAGATGGAACCCTAGCGGCTCGGTGGGGGTGCAGTGGGGGCATACCAGGGCTCCAGTTAGTGTGGCGATGGGGGGATCGAATGAGGAGATGACAGCGGACTCAGGCGAGGTCGTGGTGGCTCCTAGGGTAGACGAAATCGATGGGGCTCTTCCTCCTCTGTTGCGGCGAACTCTGGCGCAATTCCGGCGAACAGCTGCTCGAGCGGCTCCGGTGATGGGGTGAGGTGGTTCTGAGGGAGAGGGGAGTTGAGTGGTGTGAGGAGTTTGTGCTGGGAGGGCTCCTTATATAGGCTCAACGAGGGGACCGAGAGGACGACGGTGAGCTCGTCGGTGACGATGATACAGGGCGCTAGAGGTATGGGCGGGGTAGGCGGATGGTGGCTTGCCTCCTAGCGGTCAGCTACGGCGTGATGGCGATGCTAGGGGTGGTGGCATGCGGTTGGGAAAGGGCGACGCTCTGCGCGGCAGAGGCGGTACTCGATGCGGTTCACGGTGGCTGATGGTCACGCGGCGGGAAAAGGGCGTGTCTAGGGAGGTGCTGGGGTTATGGCGAAGCGGCGCACGCGAGCTGAAGGCAAGGCGTGGCTTGTGCAGGCCTGTCGGGGACGACACTCTGGCGTGAGCTGGGCATGGCGTAGAGGCGGTGGGCGCGAGTTTTCCTCGGTGGTCTAGGGGATGGTTGTGTCCGTGCGGTGGGCAGGGGAGTGCAGTAGGGTTCGGCGGAGCTAGGGACGGGGCTGGTTTGGCGCGGCGGTGTCTGTGGCACATTGTCCATGCTTGGACGGCGACGACCAAAGTTGGGCGGCGCGCCACAGCTGATCCAGGCTTAGGGGTAGCTCCTTGATGACTTGGTTGGAACGAGGAGAGACAGGGAAGAGTAGAGAGGGTTGAATGGGGACAAGAAATCATTTGGCAATAGTATTAGTTAGGCCACAAATCCTCTGCCTGCCCATTGTTCGACACAATGGCCGCATGAAAATTTTAATTGAATTTTGAAATGATTTTTGGTGGAGTTGTTGGTCACATGCTTAAGCATTTGTGGTTGCTTGGGATTGTCAAGTTGAACTCATTTGAGTGGTTTTTGAAAAAGTGGGATCTATGAACATACATTTGATTCCATTTTCAAATGCCATTTAAATTTAGTGTTTAAATGTTTTTGTAAGAATTCAAAGTGGGCCTTGGTATATCATTACTTGTACTAGCAAGGGGTGTAATGAGTTAGAATTGTTTCTGTTTGAATTTGAGTTCTAGGAACACCCAAAGTGGCCTAGTGGATTAAAATGGCAAAAGTGACAATTTTCCTTTATTAATCATATTTGATTTCTTTTCTTTGGATTTTGCTTGGGAATGATCTAGATGATGTGGAATTCATCTTTAAATCATTTTACAACCATTAGAACAAACAAACATGGCGATTTCAAAACAATTCCATATTAATGCATGACACATATGCATGCTTAATTGTTTTAATAATAAAAAGTTTTTGTTAACCCTAAATTGGGTGATTTCGATCTTGATAACTTGGATTAAAGTTTTGGGATGTTACACTAGCAAAAGACTGGGAGCGACCAACTAAGAGAGCAATAAAGGCCATAATCATGCAAAGCGACAAAACATCATTAATTAAAGCATAAAGTTATATTACAAGTCAAACTAAAGGATCATAGAGGCTATGGTGACTTGGTATAGTCATAACATGGTGTGAGCATGCGCCAAGTCAACCCAAATAAAGCATCAAAGGAGAATACCACAATACTATGCTTTAATATGCTAAAACAACAAATGATTTTTTCAAGACACATTAATCAATCTCAATTGTTTATAACAAGTCATGCTACAGCAAAAATCACTAAGCATAAAGCCAAAACAATATCAAGCATGACATGACAAAGCATAGGCCACTGTAAAAAAACAAGCTCCTTTTACCACTTAAGCATGAACTTCTCCTACTCTTTTCCAATCCAAACTAAACTTATTTGAAAACTAATGTATGAATGAGGGGGTCCAACCAATTTATTCAAGAAAACTAAGCAAACCAACCAAACGAAAACGAAGACGCTCCAAGAACAACACAATTGTGCACGAAAAAATAAAAATGAAGTGTTTGGAAGAAACCTAAGATTTTTATTGATGAAGAAGGGGATGCCTTGGGCATCCCCAAGCTTTGACGCTTGTACTTCTTGGATATTTCTTAGGGTGACACGGGTGGCATCCCCAAGCTTGAGCTTTAGTCCATTCTTCATCTCATTGCATCATTCTTTCCCTACACCTGAAAATTTCCTTCATACAAAACTTCATACAATTCTTCATTAGCAACATTGCATTCAAAAGATAATAAACCTTTGGGTTTTAGTTTTAAAACAGCAAAACTTTCATTAAAAGCACGAACTACTGTAGAAATTCCCTCAAAAATATCAATTCACCAAAAAGAACCCCAAAAGAAATGCAAATAATGGCAGAAATCTATCAAAACAGACCAGCAAGTGAAAACCAATTTTTTCGAAGACTTTCTGTTGCTCAACGCGAAAAGTGTTGAACTAATGAAAGTTGGATAACAACATGGGTCAGAAGCACAAAAAATTACAGCTCACACCGACGTACAGAGATTTTTTGCGAATTTTTACAGCGAAGCTCAAAAATCTATTTCGGCAGCAACTTTCCCAAGCATTACTTATCTCTCATTAGAGGTTACTCTTAGCATAAAAACCACAAAAAAATGATAAGGAGCGGTTATTACAGAGGTAACAACTTCCAAGACTCAACTAAAACTTTTGGGTTATCTCCCAATAAGTACTTTTCTTTAACGCCTTTAAGTTAGGCTTGATAGTTTAAGAAGATGCTCACATAAGAAATATGAATTGAAGTAAAAGAGAGCATCAAGAAGCAAATTCAAATCATATTTAAGTCTAACCCACTTCCTATGCAAAATAATCTTGTAAAGAAACAAGTCATGAAAGCACAAAGCAACAAGCATAGGAAAGCAAAACAAGTGCAAATTCAAAAAATTCAACATAAAAAGGGGAAACTTAATATTGTTGAGACACATAAAACCATGTTTCCCTCCCTCATAATAACTTTCAGTAGCATCATGAATAAAATTAACAATATAACTATCACATAAAACATTCTTATCATGAGCCATATGCATAAAAGAATTAATACTCCCCACATAAACATAGTCATTCTTATTAATTATAGTGGGAGCAAATTCAACAAAATAGCTATCATTATTATTCTCATCACCATAATCATCAAATATAGGAGGCATATTGTAACATAATTAATGTTATCCTCAATAGTAGGTGGACTGAAAATATCATACTCATCATTGTAATCATCATATATCGGAGGCATAATATCATCAAAGTAAATTTTCTCCTCCGTGCTTGGCGGACTAAAAAGATCATTTTCATAAAGACTAGCTTCCCCAAGCTTAGACTTTTCCATAGCATTAGCAATAATGGTGTTCAGAGAATTCATACTAATAACATTGCTATTAGCATGCAAATAAAGTTCCATTGGTTTTTTTAATTTTTTCTGCAAACACTTCATGTCCTAACTCAAGATAAATAATATAAAGCTCTCTAATTTTGTTGTTGTTTTCCATTAAGCCTAACTAGTGAAAACAAGAAGCAAAAATATATAATTGTACAATCTAAAGGAAATAACTTCGAGCACTCACACCGGAGGATATGAGTACCTTTTACCTTACCTCCCGGCAACGGCGCCAGAAAATAGCTTGATGGCGTGGAGATCGATGGAGATGGCTCCGGGGGCACTTCCCCATCTCAGCAGGGTGCCAGAACAGAGACTTTCTGTCCCACGAATCACCCCTTCGGTTGCGGCGGTGCTACAGAACTTTTCGTGGCTGGAGGCTGGATTCTTTAGGGTTTCTCCATTGGAGGCTTCTTATAGGCAAAAGGGCAAGGTCGATGGAGGCCGGAGGGGCCCACACCACCTGGTGGTGCGGCCAGGGGGAACCTGTGCCACCCTATGGTGTGGCCATCCCCTGTCCCCTCTCCGTCTCGTCTTCTGGCTCCATGAGTCTTCCGGTAAATATCAACTTTGGCTTTTGTCCCGTCCAATTCCGAGAATATTCATTTTCTGACTTTCCTGGAACCAAAAACAGCAGAAAATAGGCAACTGGCACTGTGGCATCTTGTTAATAGGTTAGTTCCAGAAAATATGTAAAAGTACTCCAAAGTGTGGACAAAACATAAGAAACTAGATATAAAACAAGCATGGAACATCAAAAATTATAGATACGTTAGCAACATATCAGGTGATCAAGTCAAGCTCCTAGAATCTATGATATGTAGTTCATTCCTCAAATAACAAAACCTTGCTTCATCAAGTGGCTTCGTGAAAATTTCGGCAAGTTGGTATTTGGTTGACATATAGGATAGCTCAATATCACCTCGAGCAACATGATCTCTAATGAAGTGATGATGAATCTCAATATGGTTTGTCCTTGTATGATCCACTAGGTTATAGGCAATCTTGATAGAACTTTCATTGTCACATAGAAGAGGCACTTTTCCACAATGGACACCGTATTCCTTTAAAGTTTGCCTCATCCATAGCAATTGAGTACAAGCACTAGTAGCTGCCACATACTTGGCTTCGGCGGTGGAGAGAGATATACAATTTTGCTTTTTAGAAGACCAACACACCAATGACCTCCCGAGGAATTGGCAAGCCCCGGAGGTTGATTTTCTATCATCCTTGTCACCAGCCCAATCCGAATCCGTGTATCCACAAAGAGATAAAGTTGAGCCCCTAGGATACCAAATACCATAGTTTGGGGTATGAACCAAATATCGAAAGATTCTCTTAACCGCCATCAAATGGCTTTCTTTAGGAGTCGCTTGATATCTTGCACACACTCCTACACTCAACACAATATCGGGTCTAGATGCACAAAGTTAAAGCAAAGAACCAATCATGGACCGGTATACCTTTTGATCCACATCTTTACCATTTGGGTTTAGTTCAAGATGGGTCTTTGTTGCCATGGGAGTGGGAGCTCCATTTAGATATTTCATGTTGAATCTCTTGAGCATATCTTGAGTACACTTGGCTTGGTTGAAGAATGTCCCTCCTTTTACTTGCTTGATCTCAAAGCCAAGAAATACCCTCAATTATCCCATCATAGATATCTGGAACCTATTAGTCATAAGCTTTGAGAATTCATCATTAAAAGCTTTGTTAGATGAGCCAAAGATAATATCATCAACATATATTTGGCATACAGAAACCTCCCCATTGACCTTCTTAGTAAAAAGAGTGGGATCAATTTTCCCAACCTCAAACCCACGGTCTAACAACAACTATCTAAGGTGCTCATACCCCGTGCGTGGGGCTTGTTTGAGTCCATAGAGCACCTTATCAAGTTTTGTAGATGTGGTTTGGGAACTTGGGATCCTCAAACCCCGGGGGTTGCTTTACATATACCAACTCATGCAATGGACCATTAATAAATGCACTTTCTACATCCATTTGTTGTAATTTAAAGTTATGTTGTGCCGCATAAGCAAGAAGGATGCGGATGGACTCAAGGCGAGCCACGGGTGCATATGTCTATCCATAGTCAATGCCTTCAATTTCAGAGAACCCTTGTGTAACCAAACTTGCCTTGTTCCTCACAACAATTCCATGCTCATCTTGCTTGTTCTTGAATATCCACTTGGTGCCTATAACATTGCGGCAATCTTTTGGCTTTTCAACTAACTTCCATACTTTGTTTCTCTCAAAGTTATTGAGCTCTTCGTGCATTGCATCCAACCAATCTAAATCTTCAAGAGCTTCCCATACTTCCTTTGGTTCCACCATGGAAATGTGTGATTGGTGTTCACCGAAGTTCTTCAGTTGAGCTCGAGTGGATACCCCTCTTCTTAGATCTCCTACTACATTCTCAAGAGTGTGGTCTCTTAATTCCAATATTCTATCCATTCTAGACTGGCGACGAGTTTCGATCTCCTTGTTGTTTCTTGTGGGGATCACTTCATCCTTTTGGTCCTCGTCTTGACCTTGATCATCATTGGAATCATTCTCTTCTTCAAGAGGCATTGACCTTGGTCTTGATCAGGCACACTTCTATACAGGCGTTGGGCTACCCTTATGGCAGTTTCTATAGATCTTCCTTGAGTAATAGACTTAGCACAGCTAGACATTCTGGCAAATGGAGACTCAAGCTCCTCCTGGCTAGAGGTTTCTTCCTGATCAACTGGTTGAGGGTCCACAGCTTGTCTCTGGATTAGGTCATTGTCCTCCTCGATAGGAGCTTGTTGATGTTGTGAAGATGAGGGCTCCACTTGAGTAGAGCATAGATCTTCTCGATCTGTAATAAGGGGTTCCTCAACAGGGCGGATGAATCCCGCACCCATTCTTCCTACTGAGGCATTTCATCATCTACAACACAAACATCAACACGCCCCCTTGGGGACCATCATATTCTTCAAAAACCACACTACAAGATTCTATGACAACTCCGGAGAGCTTGTCATAGATTCTATAAGTGTTGGATTCGAGACCATAACCAACAAAAATACCCTCTAATGCTTTGGAATCAAATTTGGACAAACAAACACCCTTAATGCGATAGAAATACTTACAACCAAACACCTGGAAGTATGAAACGTTGGGCTTGTTATTGGTAAGAATTTCATATGGAGTCTTGATCAATTGTTTATAGAGGTAGAGACGGTTTGATGCATGACATGCGGTGGAGATTGCTTCAGCCCAAAAATTATATGGAGATTTAAACTCTGCCAACATGGTCCTTGCCTTATCAATAAGAGTCCAGTTCTTCCTCTCAGCTACACCATTTTGTTGAGGGGTATATGAAGTGGAATATTGATGTTTTATTCCCTCATCACTAAGAAATCCATTCAATGTGTAGTTCTTGAACTCGGTACCATTGTCACTTCTTATTGTTAACACATGTACATTGTGTTGACGTTGAGCCATGTTGATGAAGTCAATGAAGTTTTCTTGGGTCTCAATTTTCAGCTTGAAGAAATATACCCATGTGTATCTTGAGTAGTCATCAACAATCACCAAGCAATATTTCTTCCCACCAAGGCTTGCATGAGATGGAGGAGCAAAGAGATCCACATGAAGGATCTCCAAGATCCTCTTGGACTTGATGTAGTTCTTTGGCTTGTGGGGAGAAGCATGCATCTTTCCTTCAACACATGCCCTGCAAACACGATCTTTGGCAAAGTAAACATTTTCTTTTAGTCCAACAATATGACCATCCTTGTGGAGGCTTTGCAAAGTTCTCATGTTGACATGGGCTAGACGGCGATGCCATAACCAACCCACATCGGCCTTTCCGAATAAGCACATTGCACTTGTAGTGGTTTTCCCAGAAAAGTCCACCACATAGAAGTCATTTTCGACGTACCCAACGAAAGCGGCCTTTAGAGACTTGCTCCACATGAGGATCACAATATCATTATCAATAAAGATGGTAAAACCCATCTTTCCAAGAGCACGGACTGAAAGTAAATTATAGCCAAGGGTCTCAACAAGCATGACGTCCATGAGAGTGATATCGTGTGCAACCACAACTTTGTCGAAACCCATTACCTTAGAATTTGACTTGTTGGCATATGTCACGAATATTTGATCAACATTTGGTCTCAACTCCTTAACACTAGATGCGCTTCCGGTCATATGATTTGTGCATCCACTATCAAGCACCCATTTTGACCCTCCAGAAGCATAGGTCTACAAAAGATCAAACTAGTTTTTAGGTACCCAATTTTCAATGGGTCCTCTTTTGTTAGCAACAAGGGTCTTGGGAACCCAAATAGACCAAGAAATATAACCATTGTAACTACCTCGGTGAATTATGCTCTTAGTTCATGCCTGGATGAGCGAAAGTGGTTAAAATAGTACGGTGGGGCCCGGGGCCACTCACGGTAGACCGTTCGGCCGTCCTAACCACTTTCAGAGCATCGGAACAAGAACGAGCGGCGTAATCGATAGGCGAAGGGATCAACTACATACACAAGTGAGTATGTATGCAAGCCACATACAACAGTCCTCAGAGCCATTCCATCTAAAAGAAATAGAAATTATTGCAACGCCATACGGCAAGATTCAAATATCCTAGATAGAGATAATATTTTAGGATAGCTCCTCATCCATCACACATCAGAGTACCAGGCGGAAGTGAAAAACAAAGTCCGAGTACGGATAAGAAGCAAATCGGCATAAGATGCCACATAAATAAACACATCCCGCCCATAGATCTCATGGATCCCCGTTCCCAGAATCTCTACACCGAGTGATCATTGCCAACATCATCTGTCTCCTCCACCCAGTATCCTTCTTGCGAGTACACTTGTTCATCTGAATCAAACAATTTATCGTGTGAGACCCTAGGGGTACTCAGCAAGTCTTTATGCCACTAAAGGGGACACAACCTGGGGTGACGCAATTGCAGCAAAAGATAATAGCTAACAATACTATAGATACTCGCTAACCATCCGCCTAACCAATGATAGACGGATGTCCGTGAATTAAGATCAACAGTTATAACAGTATAATTAACAGATCCATCCTCCTCCTCGCTTACCAACGAGGAAGCGGACGAACAACCCCCATCATCCGTTGGCAGTTTTATTAACCATTCCATGAGTATTGCACTATTTACTAGTCAAGTACTTAGTCAATTTAAAAGCGGTACTTTAGTTATACTTGTCTATGATCGAGAAACCGTGCTCCAAGTCGTCCATAACCGCGGACACGGCTTTCAGAAAGTTTTACCCTGCAGGGGTGCACGAATAGCAACACACACTCGATCAACCTCAGAAAAACCAACTCAAAACCCAACGAGGCATTCACGACAAAGCAATCACAGGATTTAGAAATATTTCAGGGGGCCACCCCATTAAGCTACCCGCAACGAAGCTAGCTGACTCCGAGATAGACTCAAGGTTTGTATGGACGGCGGTAAATGACTGGGAACCCGAAAATGTGACTGGGCTTGTCGATACAGCGAAAACGTGTCATGATCCAAAACAGTACAGGTGCTCCTCGCACAATCTTAAATAAAGCAGTAACATGGCATAAGTACAGGATAGTAATAAAGCCCCAAACTAATTGTGGCCCCAAGAAATAAGAATGAATCAAGCTCTGGCTCAGGGGGGTCCATAAGGCCTCCCAGATGTGGATAGTGCGAATAAACAAGGAACAGGAATCAAGTACTCGGGGTCCTATGGGACACAAGTGAGCATGAAAAACCAAATAGCAGATATTGCTCACCGGTGCCTCTTTCATTAGTTATCCCATTACTACTCAGGTTATGTTGTTTAGGTACCTCGTTATTCATCAGACACTCACATACCCTACACATGCTTTTCTACGACTCGCATGGCTCAAACAACTCCTGTAGTAATGGCTCATGGGATGGAGGAACAAGCTTCGGTGGGGTTTAAAAGTAAAGGCTATGCAGTACTTGGGATTCAATTTAATGCAATCGTGACTCAATGATGTAAGAATAAGATAGAGGCAATAGGTACTATATGTATGCAAGCATGTGGTAGTGCTTGCCTGGCAGCTCAGTTGAAGCGAGAGATGGATCTGGGTAGTACTCTTGTGATTCCTGGTAATTCTCCTACTGGGCGTCTATTCGAAAAAGAACCAAACAAACAAGGGCCAACATAAATAAAGTGCACAAGCATATGAATTAAAATGCGACAAGCAAACAAGCATGCCATGATGAATGATGCACAATTTACATGGCATTAAAGTAGCTTGGCATGGTGGGGTGTGAGGTACAAGAATAAAGCATCTTATTATTTGTTTAGTCAAGTTTTATTGCCATAAACAGTTCAGATTTTTAATAATTACATGATGCATGCTTCAATTCAGAACAAGGACTGCATAGATAGAACGGGCTCATTGCGCTGATCAATTTAGACATATTATTTGTCAAATTTGGAGTTATAGATTTAAAGTTATTAATTTATTAAGAAAAAGGGCATTTTATTGTAATTTTAATCATCTCGAAATTTTAAAGTGTTCAAACATTATTTTGAATAGCATATTTGAAATCCTCACATTTTTCTGATTCAAAAACATATATTATATGTATTATTTGGATTTATAAGTTAAAAGTTATTTAAAAATGTGATTTGAATTAAACATTTTGAATTTGTTTTATTAAACCAGATAAACGGAATTACTTTTGTTACCCAGCGGGAAATAGCCCCAGACGCTGACGGTGGGGTCCGTGCTAACCCAGCAGCCGGTGGGGCGCAGCGGCTGGGTTGGCGTCTCTCACCTGGACATTGCCTAGCCGCATAACGGCGATGTGGGGTCGGCGGCAAGGGGCCACCAGCGTCACCCAATGAGGATCGTGCGGCGGTCGGGGATGCTGGTAGTGTTTTCCCGGAAACTGAGGTACTTTTTCGTGAAAGCGGCGACCGACTGACAAGTGGGCTCCTGGGACTGCGGGTTTAGGCGGGAAAAAGGGCAGGGGGCTAAGTGAAAAAGGGCATCGGCTGCTGATGCGCGCTGACAGAAGTGGCTGTGCCGGCGGTGGATCTGGTCGTCTTCCGTCGACGGTGGCGACGAAATGGCGGCGAATCTCGCTAAGCCGCAAAAAGGAAAAAATGTAGAGGGTTGTGCGGGCTACAACTTTCGTTCAGGTGGCGTCGCTGGAGGAGGTCTATGGCGCACGAGGCACGACGGGGAACAGAGGCGGACCAAGCGGTGGCGGCGACGCGAGCGGCAAGGTCGGGCGGCGTCTGCGCGCGCGCTGGCTGTTCGACGGATGGCAGTGGCGCTATGGGGCACCAGAGAGGAGGCGAGCAAGTACGGCAAGTAGGGGGGCTCACCAGAGGCGCTCATGCGGAGGAGGCTTGCTGGAGAGGATGGGATCGGTGGCAGTGCTCGCGGCTCCGAGCTTCGGGAACATGGCGTCTACGGCGGCGCGGCGGCATCTCCGGCGACCTTCCGACGGGGTTCGCATACAGGCCGAAGAAGAGGAGGCCAGGGAGTCCCCTGGCGCTATGCACAGGCCTGGTGGCCATCATCTCGCGCCAGCACAGGGGAAGACCGAGCTAGGGTTTTAGGTGGGGGGATGGCCATGGCCTTCTGGTGGAGGAAGGAGGGAGGAAGGTGGGGTGTCTGGGGCTCCAGGTCTCGACCTGAGGTGTGCTGGGAAGGTTGGTGTGATAAGGGAGAGAGGGGAGAGGCACATGGGGTGGTTTCAACTTTTTGGCAAGGTAGATAAAAGGGCCTCGGGTGACTTCTTCTCCTCTCTCTCTTGTTGTTTTGCTAAGAGAGGAAGAGAGGGGACCAGGGGAGGGGCATGCGTTGGAGCTGGTGGGGCATGCTCAAAGGAGAGAGGGGTAGCCCGGGCTTAGCTAGGGCATACTAGAGAGGGTGGCTCGGGTTAGGCTTTAGGAGGGCATGGAGGGTAGCCTCGGCAAGAAAGAGAGAGAGAGCTAGTGGGGTGGGCCAGCATGGTAGAGAGATATGGAGAAAGCGAGAGAGAGAGAGAGGTGAGTGCTAGGGTAAAGTAGGTTTTAGACTAGAGCTAGGTTTAGAGAGAGAGATGTTGGAATAAGGGTTAGGATTTAGTTTAATATTAGGGTTTTGGAAGAAGGGTGGAAGAAGAGGGTGGCATGGAGATTGAGAAGAGAGGAGAGGTGATGTAGGGTTTTGCATGATTAAAATCAAGCCTCACCAAGTGTGGATATGACATGGAGATAGGGATGGGAGAAAAGGTGGTGAGGGAATGATCTCATATGTCCAAATATGAGTACATGCACTTGTGAGAGAAATGGAGGAAGGAGGCTTGACGCACATGACAAAGATATAACCTCAAGGTGGAAAGGTTGAGAGAAGAGAGAGATCAAAAGAGATAAGGCACCCAAAAATTCAAATAAAATCCAAAAGACTAGAATGTGGTGGTGCTTGTATGGCCCATGCAAAATATTAAATGCCATGATTTAATCTTGTGAAAACAAATTTAATGGTCATGGCATTTATATATATGCATTCCAATATATGGAGATAAAGCCATGCTAAAGGAAATAGAATTTAGATCCATCCCAACCCACATGAGCTAAATTAAATGGCAAGAATAAAATAAAAGCCCATGGTTAAATGGAATGGTGGAATTATAGGGTGGTGACAAAGAAAAGTGGTGGAGTGAAATAAAAGATATGCCCCCAACTCAACTTGGGCATTATACAATATATCAATAATCAAAATACAATATCAAGAGGCAAATACAATTAATAATGCATATGAGAGAAGAACCAAAGAAAAAGGGTTTTATATGATGCTCAAATGCAAGGTGGCATGATGACATGAGCATGATATAATTATGATGCAACAATTATATGTAGGAAGTAGCATATATATAGACTAGGCTAGTAGCATTGCAATTGTTAGACAATTGGGGTGCTACAACCATCAAACAACATATTGTGCATATACATCACCATAATAATCACGCATCAATACATAGTGAGGGTTAGCACTTCCCGCAAAGTCATCATGAGACATAGTTTTGCCATTCATGGTATTACTATCCACAATGACCTTGTCTTTTTCTTGTGCGGGCTTGGCCTTCTTATTCTTGTTGTTCTTCTTCTTCTTCTTGCCTTTAGATACAAAGCCAATGCCCCCTTTCTCACTATTTGACCTATACTTACTCAAGATGTCATCAATTGACTTGTTTCCTTTGGGAAAGGTGGCCTTAGCTAGCTCCCCCTTCAACCTAGCATTTTCTTCAAGTATATTTGTACAACTAGAAGGAATGAAAGTACTAGGTGAAGGAATATTGGTCAATTGAGTTTGAGGCTTTTCACGAGACTTTGTGAGCAACAAGATTTCACTCTCCAAGGCCTTGTGAGCCGTCAAGCATCCTAAATTCATCGGCAAGTTTTTCATGAACAACACCAAACTCAATCTTGTCCTTTTTAGCCTTTTATATTTAACTATAACATGGTCATGTTCCTTGATGAGTTTATTAATAATGAGATCATTTGCTTCATCAATCCCTAGTTTAGTTTCAAGAGACATCCTAGTCTCTTGTTCTTATTTAGAGCATTATTTAGAGCTTCTACCTCAATCATGTGCTCTCTTCCTAATTTACATCTCTCATCTAGAAGCTCTTGTGTGTGTGCAAGTTGATCTAAGAGGTCCACAAAATGTTTCTTGTGATCCCCTTGCAAGTTGTTCATAAACACATCAAAAGCAACTAATTCCTTTTTGACCTCAAGGGATAACTCATCATCAAATTCATCATCAACTAAGGAGGTGGGGTGTGACGATGATAATACCTCCGTTCCTCTTGCCATAAGGCAAGTGACGTTCTTGTTGGAGATATTCTCATTTGGAGAGTCAAAGAGTGAGCATGTAGGTGTAGAAGTAGTGGCAAGAGCTGCCATGTTGGGTTTGCAGCATAGAAAACCAAAAATTTCCTATGATGGAAACTATTATACGCCAAGATCTATCTATTAGATACAAGCAACGGGTGGATATACATCCATAGAGAACATACCCTCGAAGACAACAAAGCTTTGTTAACGAGATGGAACTCCTGGATGATGTAGTCGTACACTTGCCGATATCAAGATCGTGATGAAGTCCAGTAGGTCCAGCAGGTCCAGCTCCAGCACGTCCATCAGATCTAGCTCCAGCAAGTCCAGCACCACCAAGTCCAGCACCGCAAAGCAGCGGTGCATCCGTGATCGCACACACGTCCGGTACTCCGACAACCTCCGTCCCTTGCTCCAGCAAAGCAATGGAAGTAGCAACTCCTTTCCAGATAAAGCCACCGGGAACATGTATCTCGCTAATCCGAGACCATGGGGGAAAATACTAGAGGGGGAGAGAGATCCTTCACGAGGAGGTGTGAGTGAGAAGTGAGGAGAGGGGGCCTTTTATAGGAGGAGGAGGGTACCCCTCCCATGGCCGGCACCCATGGAGGGTGTCCCTTCACCTCCCTCATTCATGTGGTGGTAACCCCCTCCACATAAATATACCCCTTCACATTGTCTATTAAAGTCTCCACTTTAAATGCATTAAATTTCTCCAAATTTAATGCTCTCTCATTTAATAAAACTCTTTTATTAATTTTATTCAGAATTTTGTTAATTACTCTAATTAACAAACATTCATATAAAAACCCCTGCAACATGTCAATATTACATGCAGAACCAATTTCAGCAATTTCACCCGAAACAGTTTTGGTGTCTATTGAAATAATTCCAGTGCTTTCTTAAATCTTTATCTGAAACATATTTGCTCCAAATGGTGTCGGTATAACTTAAGTGTGTCACCCTACGGTTCACGAATAATGCAGACATGATCGAGACCCCTCTCCGATCAATAATCAGAAGCGGGACCTAGAGATCCGTACTGACTCCCACATATTCAATGATGACTCTTGTGATCATGTGAACCTTTAATGTCGTAACTAAATCCATTTGTCCCAGGATATATTACATGTATGAGATTCGATCATTGGTATCTCCATACCTAGTTTGATCTTGTTACCGACATGCACTCTTTTCTCATTCCCGTGATATAACATTCTAGTGATCACATCACTTGCTTGCAAGCTATTCTCAATGTGATATCACTGAGAGGGCCCAGAGTATATCTATCCGTCATCGGGATGGACAAATCCCACTCTTGATCCATGAGCCTGTACATAACACTTTCATAGCACTTTATAATCACCCTTTCACAGTGTGACGTTTGATGTTATCAAGATACTCTTCCAGTGTTAGTGATTGACATGATCTCATGGTCTAAGGACTAGGATTACTTTGTATGATGTTATAGCGATATAAAGACAATGACTTTGATCGTAATGCTATACTTAGGATGAATGTTCATCACATCATTCCAGTAATGTTGTGACCTCGTTATTAACAACATCCAATGTCCATGATTAGGAAACCTTGATCATCTTGTTAATCAACAAGCTAGTTTATAAGAGAGGCATAACTAGGAAGTTTCCTTTTGTTTATTAAACACACATGTATTAACGTTTCCAAATTAATACAATTATAGCATGTAAAATAAACATTTATCATAAACAAGGAATAAGATAATAACCACTTTATTATTGCCTCTCGAGCATATTCCCTTCAATCTCCCACTTGCACTAGAGTCAATAATCTAGTTTGAAAAACTTTGCGTATTGAACACCTATGGCTTTCTGGTGTTTGATATACGTGATTGCTAGTGGTTAACCTAATCTCCGGATCTGACAGTTTCAGGTCCGTGTGTATTTGCATGTATTTGTGTCTCTACGCATCACTCATTCTGAAATGAGATGGCATTGTATAAATTTGGTCCTTTGGTGAGACCTTTAGTTCGTTCGGGTTAAAATATGTTGATATTATTGTCATACAATATATCTTCATAGTATTAGCCCACTTTGAACCACACCTAGTTTGATAACAAACTACTTAACACAAATTTCCTCCTTTGCTGCTACTATAGCAGTCATATACTTAGCCTTTTGTTGTAGTATCTGTCACAATGTCTCAACTTTGGAACTCATCCAAATCCATCATGGAACATCTTTTCTATTACATTGTGCCACCCATAGTCTAAATTGAGATAAATTTAATTTGTATCTTGTGAAAAAAACTAGTATCAATGTAACACTTTACAATGAACTACCTTTAACTATTTGTCACTTATACATGATATATTTTTAGTTCTTCCAAAGCTCATAAGAATATATTTACTATCGTACAATGATCATCTTATGAATCATTCTGGTATGTGCTCATAAAATTTAGAGCATAGGACATATCTGGATATATACATATCATGGTATAATCGATCAAAATCTTCATGTGATTTTACTCACCAAGTGTTGAAACACTTGAGTCTTGATACAATCCTTTCCATGCAGCAAGAACCTTTCTTATTGTTTACATATTGAACCCTTTCAATATCTCATATAAGTATGTCTAGCACACTATATTAGCACCTCAATCTATCCATATAGATATTGATGCCAAATATTCCGGTTTTGCCCAAGTCTTTCATCGAAATCCTATTTTAATGAAATTCTTAACTTTTGTCAATAAAAGATACATCATTTCCAATCAACAATATGTACTCTACATAATGTATTGGAAATTTTTCTCAGTGCTCCCACTTAATTTCTTGCAAATGCAAGCATCTTCATCGTCTCTGATGAAATTAAACTCCTTTAACATTTTCATCATGGTGAAGATTTCAACTCCGCTATGCTCACTTCAACTATTGAAATTTGCATGCCCTTTTAGAACCCTTTGAATTAACAAAACCCTTCAGACCGTGTCTTGTACACGTCCTAGGTAACCATTCTATTAGAAGAACATTGTTTTGTTTGTTCAACTACCATACACCAAATTATATGTATTGTTTGCTACATTAATCCATCAAGACTAAATATCGCTATGAAAGATAAAATCTTGTCATAGTCAACTCCTTGAACATTTCCATAAACTTCTTTCCGACATGTCGACTATTTCATAGATGTTAAACATACATGTCTATTTCTTTATAGATCCAAACACGACATATAGGCTTGGCGCCTTTCCGGAGGGTCTTGATTTATCGTGTATGGATACTATCACGGATTCTATGACTTCTAGTCATTTTGTGGAGTCAGGTCCCATCATCGCTTATTTTCATGCAGTCGGTTCATCATTGTCAAAATAATAACGACTTGTTTATCAAATCTCACTATTTGATTCTTACCTGATGCATACGGTTCAAATAGGAACTCTAATCTCCAAGATCACACCCTTTGTAATCACGGGAGCCATGAGCATTATGGCCGCCAATCGACACTTTTCCGCTACTGCTACTTAGCACATATAGCTAAGGTTCAACAACCTTATCAAAGTTCTATTGTCCTCCCACTTAACTTTTTGCGAAAAAATCCTTCTCAAGAAACTTGACGTTCCAAGCGACAAACTCTTTTGTCCTCGGTGTTATGGAGGAATTCCCAACAAATTCTTTGGGATAACCTACAAATACATGCTTATCCGACTTTGGTTGTAAACATTTTACTTATGCATAGCATACCAAAATTTAAGAAAAGACAATTCGGGTTTTATCCCAAACCATAACTCATATGGTGTCATTTCAACGGATCACGATGGTGCTCTTTTCAGTGTAAAAGTGGTAGTCTCTAAAGCTTTAATCCTTAAAACATAATGACAGTTTTATAAATGACACCTTTGATCTTACCATGTCAAACAAGGTTTGATTTGATCTCTCGAACATACCATACTCCTGTGTTTTATCGGGAAGTGCAAATTCATGGAACAATTCCTGAAATCTTAGGTGTTTTACTAAACCTGTAACTCAAATATCTTCCTTTATGGTAAAATCATAAACTCTTTTATTTTCTTGTTACAATTATTTTTCACTTCATCTTGAAAGTCTTTGAAGAATTTTCAAATGTTTCATACTTCTTCCTTATTAAGTAAATATACAGATATATTCACTCAAATTTCCGGAGAAAGCATATGAAGCCGAAATATCCACCGCACATGGCTATATATAATGGACTATATACGTCAATATGTATAATATCCAATAAGTTAGTCATCCGTTCCTCTTTGTCCTATGGACAGGGTTTCAATTATCTCGAGGAAAGTCTCACAAGCATCAATTGATCAAAATCAAAGACTCCAAAAATCCATCAGCATGGAGTTTCTTCATGTTTTCTTTCCAATATAATTTAAACAGCGATGTAACTTCATAAGTGATCTTTCAATCATTTGTCTTATGACATTTTAGCAATAGTGTTTATGGATGTGATTTCTCCCACTAGACTTGTAAAATTTCATCCATCCTTTATGGAATATGGTAATTATTTGAACAACCATTGTTCTCATAATACCGGAACAAAATAACAATTATTTAAACAAATCTTGAAGACAAGCTTTGATCTCAACGAGAAACATAATAACACTTTATTTGTTTTCGATGAACATCATAACTTATTCTCTTGCTAGTTACTTAGGCCATTGCAGTTCATGAATTGTGTTGTCCTATATGACAATTCATACCAACCAATTCGGTATCCAATACCTAAGAACCACATTGTTTAACAAGCAAAGAATACGGCCATAACATGTATATCTTCTATATACCTAAGTTGGACATCTCCAACCTTTTCTTTTCTGCCAAATATTTTATAGATTCTCTTTCAACAATTCCTTTTTCTTTTAAAAGAATCTATGAACATCAATAGTGGTGTCATTCACATGACACATAGTACAAAGCGTGTATAGTCAAATATTAATACCTTTGTACTTGCACTTTGAAGTGGATCACCATCATCAAATGTTTGGTGTTCTTTCAAAAATACATTCTTTAGTAATCTATTAGTGTAGTAAACATTTTACTTACATCTTCTATTCATCCTTATCATGACAACTTTCATGATCAAGCTACTATAGCCTATAAGGAAGAATCGCGAGTAGAATGTTAGTTCCCAAAACCTTTTGGGGAGATCCGGATGCCTAGCATCTCCATCCTTCACAAATTCTCATACAATATGAGAACATGTATTTTGCTAAATTATACTCTATCATAATGCAACCAAAAACATTGTTTCAGATATCACAATATCTTCCACGCATGATGGTTTCTGAAACAATTTTTTTCAGCTCCTAGATAATCTTGATATTAAAACAACTTTTGAATTTCAATTATCATGGAGGCAAACATGATACTTTAGATACTAACATTGGAATTCTTACTCTTGATTTAATACTACTTATTAAACTCCATGGAGTAAATAGAGTTTGCTGAAAGTTTGCAATAGGACTTCTAAACTTTAAATTGACATTCAAGACAATACGATACTAGTTTGTAAAGTAAATATCCAGAATTCTATAGTTCTATTATCTCAATTAAAACTAAGCATAAGGTAGTAAACAAATGCCAATGACTACAACAAATTATGCAAATACACTTTGATTTAGTTTATGACAAATTTGGTTCGACTAATCCAAATTAGAAATGAAATCCCACTTAAAAACGACATCCCTCGTGCCTTTTTGGTGATTACATGAACCAAATCCACTACACCAAGTCCGATCATCACGTGAGTCAGTGTAGCTTTAAAGGTGAGCATCAATATGGGCATCACATCAACTATATGACTCATGCTTAAACTTTCGGTTCATGTTCCGTGGCCATGTCTATACATGCTAGGCTCGCCAAGTAAGAACATTAGTACTCGCATGTGTAAAACTGTCTTACACCCGTTGTATGAAAGCGCAGAGTCGAGTACACCCGATCATCACGTGATGTCTTGAAACACGATCCATAGAACGGTACATACTTAAGGAAGAACATATTTTATCTTGATATTTAAATGAGGGATCATCTTATAATGCTACTAAAATGCCAAACTAGCTATATAAGATGCAAACATCATATGTGTAAAGTGGAATGATATGGTCCATGCATTTGATCACTATCATGTGCATCGTGGTATGACCTCTATCATTCCTTTGTGTGTAAGGCCACAGTCTATGGAACTTACACGTTAGGTGTGTTGTAAGGGTATCAACTATACATCAACTTACAACATTTCCATATCATGACACTAGCCCAGCAACAATCTAAACTATATGCCTCTAATTTATCAATTGCAAGTTTTTACGTGGCTTAGGGCTTTCGAAGATAGAATCGATCTTACCTACGAACATGGAACCACAACGATGATAACTAAGCTATTAGCAACTCGTTGTAAATCAGATATTGGCTATAGTAGGAGAGACAGACACCCGCCATCCACTTATGCGAAACTAGTTGCATGCCAGTCGTGGAACCGGTCTCATGTGCGATGACATGTAAAGTTGGTCCGGCCCGCTTCATCCCACTACGCCACCAATATCCAAAATACATGAAAGAAGCAATAACATGATCATCATCGCCCACATACTCTTATGTGTTCTACCCGTGCAAAGCACCTATGCATAGATCAGGCTCTGATACCACTGTTGGGTTCGCAGCATAGAAAACAAAAAATTCCTATGATGGGAACTATTATACGCCAAGATCTATCTATTAGATACAAGCAACAGGTGGATATACATCCATAGAGAACATACCCTCGAAGAAACAAAGCTTTGTTAACGAGATGGAACTCGTGGATGATGTAGTCATACACTTTCCGATCTCAAGATCGTGATGAAGTCCAGTAGGTCTAGCAGGTCCAGCTCCAGCACATCCATCAGATCCAGCTCCAGCAAGTCCAGCACCACCAAGTCTAGCACCACAAAGCACCGGTGCATCTGTGATTGCACACACGTCTGGTACCCCGACAACCTCCATCCCTTGCTCTAGCAAAGCAGCGGAAGCAGCAACTCCTTTCCAGATAAAGCCACCAGGAACATGTATCTCGCTAATCTGAGAACATGGGGGGGAATACTAGAGGGGGAGAGAGATCCTTCACGAGGAGATGTGAGTGATAAATGAGGAGAGGGGGGACTTTTATAGGAGGAGGAGGGTACCCCTCCCATGGCCGACGCCCATAGAAGGTATCCCTTCACCTCCCTCATTCATGTGGTGGTAACCCCCTCCACATAAATATGCCCCTTCACATTCTCTATTAAAGTCTCCACTTTAAATGTATTAAATTTCTCCAAATTTAATGCTCTCTCATTTAATAAAACTCTTTTATTAATTTTACTCAGAATTTTGTTAATTACTTTAATTAACAAACATTCATATAAAACCCCTGCAACATTTCAATATTACATGCAGAACCAATTTCAGCAATTTCACCCGAAATAGTTTTGGTGTCTATTGAAATAATTCCAGTGCTTTCTTAAATCTTTATCTGAAACATATTTGCTCCAAATGGTGTCGGTATCCCTTAAGTGTGTCACCCTATGGTTCGCGAATAATGCAGACATGATCGAGACCCCTCTCCGATCAATAATCAACAATGGGGCACGAGATCCATCGATTCCACATATTCAACGATAACTCTTATGATCGTGTGAACCTTTAACATCGTAACTAAATCCCTTTGTCTCGCAATATATTACATGTCCGAGATTCGATCATTGGTATCTCCATACCTAGTTTGATCTCGTTACTGACATGTACTCTTTTCTCGTTCCAGTGATATAACATTCTAGTGATCACATCACTTGCTTGCAAGCTATTCTCAATGTGATATCACTGAGAGAGCCCAGAGTATATCTATCCGTCATCGGGATGGACAAATCCCACTCTTGATCCATGAGCCTCTACATAACACTTTCATAGCACTGAACCCACCTTTATAATCACCCTTTCACGGTGTGATGTTTGATGTTATCAAGATACTCTTCCAGTGTTAGTGATTGACATGATTTCATGGTCTAAGGACTAGGATTACTTCGTATGATGTTATAGCAATATAAACACAATGACTTTGATTGTAATGCTATACTTCGGATGAATGTTCATCACACCATTCCACCAATGTTGTGACCTCGATATTAACAACATCCAATGTCCATGATCAGGAAACCTTGATCATCTTGTTAATCAACGAGCTAGTTTATAAGAGAGGCATAACTAGGAACTTTCCTTTTGTTTATTAAACACACATGTATTAACGTTTCCAAATTAATACAATTATAGCATGCAAAATAAACATTTATCATAAACAAGGAATAAGATAATAACCACTTTATTATTGCCTCTCGGGCATATTCCCTTCACGCCACACCACTTGATGTTTCCTCTTCTTCATATTCATCCTCATCATTTTTGGAGGAGAATTCTTCATGTGTTATCAAGACAATTTCACCCGACTTCTTGTTGGTGGGATTCCTTTTGATGAAATGTTTCTTATAATGAGCTTTGGAGGTCTTCTTCAACACAAGTTTACCCCCATGATCTTCTCTTTTCTCATAGGGACAACCGGCAACAAAGTGGTAGCGGTCACCATAATTGAAGCAAGTTCTCAACTTAGACCCATTGTCTCTTCTCCCATTGGGGTTACTTCTTCGTTGCATCTCCATCTTGGCCTTGGCGGGGTCTTTCCAAAACTTTCTTGCATAGAAGGCCATGTATTCACCATGAGCAACCTTGACATCTTCGGGGTAGCTCATTGAAAGTCCCTCATCACTCCCTTCATCTTCATCATACTCCATAACCTTGGCCTTCAAGGCAAGATTGACACCACTACTCATTCCAATGGCACGAGCACATGCGTCTTTGGCATTCTTGGCAGCGACCTTGAAAGCGGCCATCTCTTCCATAACTTCATCGGAGGTCGTGAGATGGTGGTTGTGTCTTCCTTGGAGACTTTTCAGGTCAGTGGGCTCGAAAGGCATGAGAGCACTCACATACTTCCTCTTGATCCAAGCATCATCAATGTGAGAGGCACCAACATTCCTGAAGGCGGTGGCTGTGGATTTGAGTCTTTGATACATGTCTTCATGATCCTCACCATCCTTTATAAAGAATCCTTCAGCCTCATTTCTTAAGGCATCATACCTATTTCTTCTCATGCTCGCATTCCAACAAACAAGTCAATGAGAGCATCCCAAGATTCCTTGGCGGTATTCTAGTACTCAATGTGGGGAGAATCCTTTGGCCCCACTCCAAGTTAGATCATGTGCAAGGCAGTCGCATTGAGTTGGCTATTGACCACTTTTCTTCTAGTCAAGTTGGTTGGATCCTCAATTTTGAGTCCTTCTTCAATAATGTTCCACAAATCAATGCAAGAGCTATGCACATGAGATTTCATTAAAACTTGCCATTGAGCAAAAGTATGTGCAGCTAACTTAGGTGGGTCACCTCTATTATTTATATGTGGATGAGGGATTCGAGGGTCGGGAGAGTACCATCCGGGAACCGCATGGTGCTCTTCCTTCCCATCACCCCTTTTGGTGGTGGAGTCAGTGGAATTATGTTCATCCCCCACCACTTCACCTATAGGCTTAGCCGGAGCATTTGCCTTCGGGTTAGGTGGTGTTTCCTCTTGAGAGGGAGGAGGTGAGGTTGGCTTATTCATAACAAGATTCTCAACAAGTTGATGCAACTATTGGATTTTGTTGCCCAAGGTAGAGCTCAAGCTTGTTTCCAAATTCTTGAGATCTACCATGGTCACCGAGTTGCTAGCCTCACTCCCTCCCTCATCTCCTGAGTTGCCCATATTCTCTTAGGCGGTTAAGCCTGAATAAAGAGCCGAGGCTCTGATACCAATTTAAAGGATCATATGGGCACCTAGAGGGGGGGCGAATAGGTGCTACTTCAAATTTTACTCTTTTTCAAGTTAGGGTTTGACACAAAAGGTAAATTCTCTAGATCATGCAACTATAGTGAATTTACCTATATGTCAAACTAGCACATACACTAAGCAAGAACTGGATAAGTAAAGTGCGGTAAAGGATAGAAGTAACCAAAGTGGAGCACACTGAGACACAAGGATTTGTTTCCCTTAGTTCCTTCCTTTTAAGGGGAAGTACGTCTACGTTTGGAGAGGGGGTGGTTTCAAACCACCAACGCCACGAGAGGCCTCCCTTGTTCTCCGATGAATCTCACCCCAGCAGGTTCGATTCACCTCTTCCATTATAGCGGCAACCTTCGAGGTGGAAGCCGACACCTTTACAACAAGTTCGAGGCACACATCCACAACCTAATTGGAGGCTCCCGAATACAAGTTAGCTGTCAAACAATCAAAGACAAGCTAGTAAGAACCAAATCACAAGCTAGGGTTTCCAATGAAACACTAGAGCAAGGGGCCCTCAAGTTAATGAGGGGGAAATGAAGATATATATTGGTGAAGCTGTAGATCAAGGCCTCCTCCTTCGATTCTCCAAAGATCAATGACTCTGGATGGTTGAGTGAAGAGATCTTATGGATTTGGTGGCTCAAATGGTGCTGGAGTTCTTGAGGTGGACGAGCAGCTCCAAAGGTAGAAGAAGGGGCCTTTATATAGCCCCCTGGAATTAGAGCTGCTGGGAGCCACTTACCCCGGACAGTCCGGCCAACATCAGTCGGACAGTCCGGCACAGCTGGACACTCCGCGAGAAACTATCCGGACACTCCGGCCTAGCAAAGTTTCTAGCTAGTGTCCGAATTATGTTCGAGAGGTGTTCGATATGCAGTTCTGATTGTCTAAGCAGGTCGACCAGCCTCCCTGGGCCGGACACTCCGGGCAAAACACACCGAACACTCCGGCCAGCAAAGTTTCCGACCAGAGTCCGTAACGTGTCCGAGTAGAGCCCATATGGGACACAGAATGTCCGAGCATGTCGCCCACTTCCCAGGGCCGGATAGTCCGGCCGAATCCAACTGGATAGTATGACGGGGGCGGACACTCCGGGGTAAATCAGCCGGACAGTCTGGCTGTGACATTGTTCCTGCACGTGCATGATCCTGGGAAGTCTGCACTGGAGTAGCTGATATCTCCTGAAACACTTAACAGCAGATTAAACCTATCTAAGTGTTGTCAACAAACATCAAAATAATAGGAAGGGCATAAATGCCCTTTCAACTAATCTGAAGGTTGGGAACCTCAGTGACAGAAGGGGTAGTACGGCTGTATGTGAGGGATTTACTTGGGATTAACGGTGACATCCTATGCATATCATTAGTTCTCTTTCTTGTATGGATGATACTAGTAGGTTATTGTTATAAGCGGTTGCAGAGGCAATAGCAATTATGGATGTACTGCCCACATATAATTTATCTTGCTCTAACAAGTAGATGCATACTTTATTTCTATCTCGGATGTTTTGCACAGCTACAGGTGAAACCGAACGCCCTAGGCCCTCTCTCTCCATCATCGACAACAACACAAAGACGCAAGCTATTGGTCCGGTAAAAACATAAAAGGAATTCTAAAACTCTCGAAGGTCTGTTAAAGTAACTTCACTACGCATTCGCTTCCCGAAGATTCGATAACCTAGGTCTACTAGGGAAAAAGAAGCTATCCTACATCCGTAATCCGGATCGGAGGTATCAGTATGCTTCTTTGTCATACACAAAGAGCCAAAGTTTCTCATTTGGATATACATAAGCCATATATTTAAGAAAACATGGAGCACATGGTTAATATCGTACCAATAAAATAGCTCAAACCTGTGAGTTTCTAGAATTGTTTTTTTAATCTCTAGAAATGCAAATCCCCGCAGCTAGTTGCATTCCCTCCTAGTCGCGAGGATGTTTGTTCTCATTCAAGGATGAAAGTATGATCCATATGCAAGTATCCACGCGTACAGGATTACTGATCCAGTAGCGCTTAGCTGCTGACGGAGAAGAACTACCGGATCACTACTACAACCTTTTAGCGTATGTGGAGAAGAGCGGGACATGTGGGAGAGAGGGATGCACCCACCAATGGAATTGTACATTGGGGATGCCCATCTCCCAATAAAACTATGACTCCTTAAGTGTGTGACGCTGCATGTTCTATAATGTGCAAACATGATTTGGAACACCTTCCAGTCAATAAATCAACAATAGGATATGGACATCCATGTTGTCTCTCTTGCATACATGAATATATAGAGTGAATGTATTGTTTTCGTACATGATTCCTTTTTATTCACTGATACATAACAAAAAAAGGGTAGCTAGATATTTAGGTATCCTTGTTTCATGGCTTCCAAAGTAAATCTTCTAGTGTGAAGGAAAACAATAATCTCATGGTCTAAGGACATGTATGTACAATATATAAGCTACGATAATACCAACAACTAACTGACAATGTAATCTCGTAGTATACCACATAATTGTGTCTGTTCAATATCCTTGTTCTTTTTTACAATATGCTCTCATTTTATTGTCAGCATCCTTGTTTCCATAACAATGCCACGATCATAAAAATGTGATCCTCAAACAACACATGAGCTAGTCATAGAGCTCCAGCACCACTAGGAGCAACTTTTTTTATCTCTCTACACATGCTTATGTGTTTCCTTCGAATCTCATATTCAAGAACCATAACAGTTATAGCATAAAGAAATAAGCATTAATAATGAACTTGAAAATAAATAATAACATTTATTATTCCCTCTATGCATATTTCCTCCGGTATCCCAATTGGACTAGAGACAATAATCCAGTTTAACATGTTATCCAACACTAAATTTCATTCTGCTGTGTTGATCATGATTTAATTGCTCATGGTAGACTTTGTCTATGGATCTGATATTCAGGTCCGTATGTATTTTACATATCCTTACGTGTCTCCATGTTCACATAGTTCATTAATTATGTGATATTTTATTTGTATATATTTGAATCACTAGTAGGACTTGGTTTCTCATACTACTTTCTCATACTGGTCAATGCAACCACTATTCCCAATAGTGTTCCATTAGCTCCAGCCATCTTGAAATCATAACAAGTTCTAAAAGAACTATTAATCCAATTACCCTTCATTGTTGCTTCTGAATCGAAAATATACTTAGCCTTTGTTATAGAATCTACCATAGTATCTTGCTTGGAACAACTCTAAGTAACTATGGCACCGTTCTTGTGTGTTACCAAAAAACCTGAATGAAATTGAAAATTGCTTGGAGCGATGATGAATATTGCACTGATGTAACTACTTACTTCAATCTTGCATTGGTATAACTTCTTAGAACGAGCTTTGCAAAACATGCCCTTAGTCTTATTTAAGGTTCTTTTCGCTATTGTCCTATGATCAACACCTTGATCTCTTTGGTATCATGCTCAAATCTGCTTAGAGAGCTGGGGATATTTGGTTGTCAATACACCAAGGAGTACATGCATGATTAATCCAAGCTCAAATGTGTATGGAATCTCATTCATGTGTTTTTATCACTAGTGTTTTAGGACACCGAGTCTTGCTAAAACTCTTACATGTGACCTCGGTAAGAACCTCTTATTGGCATTTCCATACTCAACAACTTTAGTATTCTTTCAATATGTATTTTGGCTCGGCCCCATTTGGCACTTCTATCTCTATAGATCATTGTTCCCAATAATATGATGTCTAGCCCAAGTGTTTCATTGAAAAACTATTTTAGAACTAAGTCCCAATTCGTGTAAAGGAATTCACTTCACTTTCAATCAGTAATATGTCACCAACTTAAAGTATTAGAAATGCTTATTTCGTTCCCACTTATTTCTTGAAATACAAGCATCTTCACTATCCTTGATAAAATCAAACTCTTCGACCATTTCGTAAAACAAAAATTCCAACTCCATCATGTTTTCCTTTGAAAATAATGTGGTAGGTAAAGCCCCTACATCGTTCTTTTAAATAATAATAACCCAAATTTGCGTTCATGAGGACATGAACCTGGGTGGCTGGGTTGTACATCCACTTCCTTAGCCAATTATTTGCAACTCCATTATGATTGATTTAGTCCATTACTAGATCCCTAAAGTTGCACACTTTATAACATCCTTTGGATCGATAAAACCCTCACTGTGTATCACATACATGTTCATGGTTATCTTTCCGTTTAAGGAAATTCGTCCATCCACAATATCTCACAATTGAAATATGCAACAATTGCTAGTATAACCCAGACTAAGTTAAGCATTTCTACGGTCAAGATGATCTTGTTGTAGTCACCACTTGAACTTGTCATAAACTCTTTGCAACAAGTTGGGATTTACAGATGAAATATTTTCATCCGTGTTGGCTTATAGATCCATTTATATTCGTTAGGCCTTTCGCCTTTCAGAGGGTCTACTAAGTTCAGAACTTAATTTTTGTACAAGAAAGGAGAAAATGATGTGCATGAAGAATAGAATGTCATTGGCTATTGATAGCTCCTACTTGTGATGATGATATTCTCTATGACGGAAATCTATTCTAGTATCTAGAAATTGGTATATAGGATTTTGGGGCTAACTTTAGTATTTTGGGAGTATTTTTGAGGCTATCTACAGTCTTTTAGGCCAAAATGTACAAGTGAAATGGCCTAATCTTTAAGTATGCAGACTCATTGCTCAATGATAGCACTTGTGCAATAGATTTAAGTGTCAAGTGACACCTCTTTTAATTATTAATATGGAGAATTTTAGTGTTAAGTGCTATAGTTTGTATTGCTTCAGTTTGTTGCTCCAGTTCTTGGTTCATCCTGAATGCATGAGGCGGAGATGTAGGTACTTTGAATGATTGTTCAATGCAACACTCATTTACAGTCTAAAAACTGATGTTTGGAAGTTTTGAAAACTGCGATCTCAAAACTGTTAAGTCTAAAGCCATCTTTATTCTTTAGTTTAGTTTTTAACAGGTTGTGCATGGTGTGTGTGATGATCGGTTGTTCAGGTTGCTGATGAAAACTACAAGTTTGGAGCTATATTCGGCACAAAATGCTTCGTGTTCGGTTTAGTTTGGCTAGCTTTCCTTGAGCCCTTGGATGGAGAGTGAAGTGATGGGTTCGTAGCATGGAAAACAAAAATTTTCTACCGCAAGAACGAACAAAACCCAGATCTAATCTAGACAAAAGTCAAGATCTAATCTATTAGACATGAGCAACGAGATAGATCGGTACTAACCCTCGTAGAACCGAAAGCGTTACGAGATTAGATCTCGTGGATGATGTAGTCGATCACTTTCCGATCTCAAGATCGTGTGGACGATCCTTCCGTGTTCGTAGCGCTTCCACAGACGGTCACACGTGCGAAGTCGGCAGACCTTCCTCTCCTGCTCCAAATGAGCATGAGGTAGTAGATCTTCCACGGAATCCCAGCAGACGACGGCGTGGTGGTGGTGGAGATGAGAATTCGCAGGCTTCATGCCCTGCAAGTGTAAGAAAGGTGGAGGAGAGAGGCGATCGAGATTGGTTGTTATGAGAGGAGAGCAAGGGACGCCTCCCTTCTATTTAAAGGAGGGAGGCGCACCGAGTAGGACTCCTCCTTGGGTCAGGGAAGGGGAGGAATCCTCCTCCCCACCTAATCCTGTCTTGCCCCACTTGGTCTCCTTGATCCCTTTCTTGGTTTTCAAGCAAACTCAAGAAATCCTCTAGAACCTTCCGTAATATTCAAACCTTCTAGAATCTCCATACAAACACTCCTAACATTTCCTAACTTAGAAAATGATCCCCAATATATGAATCTTATTCTCCGACCATTCCGGATCTCCTCGTGATGTTCGGATCCATTTTGAGACTCAACAACATTCGGTCTCCAACGCAAATTCCATATCTACTTAAAACAACTTCAACCTTATGTGTCACCCTACGGTTCGTGAATATGCGTACATGATGAAGACACCTCCCATCAATAACCATCACGGATCCGAGATCCATAACGGCTCCCACATACTCAACGATTACTTCGTGATCGATAGAACCATTTAACATACGAAACCAATTCCCTTTGTCACGATATTCTACTTATCCGAGGTTTGATCGCGTATCTTCATACCTAGTTCTTTCTCACATCGATAAGTACTCTTTACTCGTTCCATGTTATGTCATCCCTTGTGACCCAGTCACATGCTTGCAAGCTATCTAGATGACAATCCACCGAGAGGGCCCAGAGTATATCTATCCGTCATATGGATGGACAAATCCCAATCTTGGTCTATGCGCTTCAACACATACTTTCAGAATACCCAATGACATCTTTATAACCGCCCAGTTACAAAGCGGTGTTTGGTGTCATCAAAGTACCCATCTGGTGATGGTGATTAACATAACCTCATGGTCGAAGGATTAGGTTACTATGTATTTCAAAGCTTACAGCAATACGAACTTAATGACTTGATCTTATGCTACGCTTACTATGGGTGTGTGTCCATCACATCATTCTCCTAATGATATAACCTTGTTATTAATCACATCCAATGTCTATGATCAGGAAACCATGATCATCAATCAATCAACAAGCTAGTTCAACAAGAGGCTTACTAGGGACTCTTTTATGTTTACAAAACACACAAGTATTAGTGTTTCCTAATAATACAATTATAGCATGGGATGTAAACATTCATTATAAACACAAAGATATAATAATAACCACTTTTATTATTGCCTCTTGGGCATATTTCCAACATGAAGGGTGGATGGGAGGGGGCAGTTACAACATGACTTGTTGTTTGCAAGTCACTGAATCCCGGTCAGGTTAGGGTATCTCCACCCACACCCCAGGACCCCCAAAGGCCACTTTTTCCATCCAGACGGTAAGAATCGGCCTAGCCACGCCCCTAGCTCCTCGATTTCATCCGAATTTGGCCCAAATCCATCCGGAAATCACAGGCTGAACCCAGCGCGCCAAAGTTCACCTGGAGGGCGCTTGATGAAGCGAAAAGGACGAGTGGGCCAGTTCTGTCAGTGATAGAAGCCACATTCCAATCGTAGATTCGCCTACCCTATTGTCGTCGTTTCGTTGCTAGCACCACCCTCTCCACCTCAAATACGGCTCTTCAAAAAAGAACCAGCCATCGCTGCCCATCCCCTCCCTCCGCGTCGAGTTTCTGCCACTGGGTGTTCCGCGGCCAGCTGAGCACCCAACACACCAAGTAGGTGTTCGGCATTTTGCCTAGCTCGGCCATGGACACCGACGGGTAGCATATGTTCACCGCGCTAATGGAGGAACAGAAGTCCACCATCGCCGATGATGATGAGCACATGATGATCCTCACCTGCCCTGGCTAGCCTGTACGCGGGGGAGAAAAGCCATGGCTCGGCGCCAGGACACCAAAAGTGCAAGCCGAGGCAGCCCATGGAGGGCTACCACATGATGTACGCCGACTACTTCGTTGATGATCTATTGCATGACGAGGCAGTGTTTCAACGCTGATTCGGGATGGGCCGGAAGGGATACTACCTGGCAAATATCATCTAGCCAAGATGGTCAACATTCGTGAAGACTATTCCAAGCCCTCTAATCGTCAAGCAATCCAACTTTGCCAAGGAACAAGAATGTTGCAGGAAGAATGTCGAGCGGGCATTTGGTGTGCTCCAAGTTTGATTTGTAGTTGTCCGGTTCCTCACTCTGACCTGGTCGTAAGAATATATGTGGGAGGTGATGAATGTCGGTGTGATCTTGCACAACATGATCATTGAGAGCGAGCGGGATGAGCTAGTGGTTAATAAGAGCGAGCCAACGCAACCATATTTTAGACTGGGTCCTCTTACAGAGCCTGATCACCAGGTACCGATATTGTGGCTACCTTTGTTGCTATGTGTCAGAAGATTCGAAACCCACACGTGCATCAACAACTAGTTTGGAGTGTTCTTGTGTTTGAAAAACTTGTTAAATTATGAAATTACTTACTATTTTATGGCCAAACTATGAATTATTTGCTTTGCGTAAAAACTCGGCAAAGAATGTCCGAACTATATCAAATTTTGGTAGAAATTGGCCAAATTCGCCGGCTCTAGGGTTGTACAGTTGGGATCATACCTGGCCATCGGGCCGTGTCTTCGTGGGCCGGCACGTGAAAACGCGTGCTTTGACACATCACGATCCGACACGCCACTTAATAGATCGTGCCCGGCCCGCATCCCGGCTAGAGCCGTGTCTGGGATGCTACCCAAGTCATGCAGTCACGGCGACCCGTTAAGAGTTTTTTATTCAATTTTATACCATTATTTTTTATTTCTATATTAATTTTAATAAAAAATATAAAAATAGCTTAACGGACTAACATGTTAGATCCATTTAGCTATAGTGTCTGGTAAAGCGCACGGGTCTCATTACCCGTTAGCTTGACGTGCTAGGTGGGCCATGCCGTGCCCAAACACGCTGAGACCTCGACGGGTCGTGTCCTACCGTGCACCGGCCTGTTTGGCCGGAATCGCGGCTAGGAGTTCGCGGACCTAGGCAAGTGTTCCGCCGGATTTCGGCCTGGGCCTCCCACAATAGTGGAGATGCCCTATCCCCCGAAGAAAAGCGAATGAGCAGAACCCTAGCCCCCAAATTCCACTGAGCTCATCCAGTTCTCCTTATTCATCAGTCATCAGACTCATCGCCCATCTCGTGCTGTAAAGCCGTGTGAATCGCGGCCAATCCTCAATCCTCCCATGGATTTTTCAGATCGATAGGGCCCCTTCTCCGGAGACGCTCGACCATGGATCTCTCCGATGGTGACAGCGGCGGCGAGGACCGACTGAGTGCTCTACCAGACGACCTGCTCATATGCATCCTTATCCTGGTCAACGACGCCGCCGCGGCCGCTCGGACCAGCATCCTCGCCAGCCGCTGGCGCCGCCTCTGGGCCCTCCTCCCGGAGCTCAGATTCGCCTCCATCGACCACCACCGCATAGGCGCCGCGCTAGCAGCCCGTGAAGCGCCGGACCTAAGCCTCCTCTTCGCGCACACCAAGGATGCGTCTCCAGAGTCACTCTCGGCTTGGCTCCCCGTCGCCGCGCGCTCCCTCATTGGCGCCATATACCTCGAGGTGGTGCGGCTGGAGGACGAGACCGAGGCCGAGGAAAGAGGCACTGCCGTTGATCTGCCTTGCTTCGAGAAGGCTACCAGCATCGTGCTCAAGCTTGGGTTCCTTCCGCTCGCCCTGCCGCCTTCCGGAGTGTTCGCCCGGCTCGGTGATCTTCAGCTGGTTGACATCCAGCTACATGGTCAGTCAAGCGGGCTCGGTGATCTTCTCTCCTCCCAGCGCTGCCCATCCTTGTGGTGCCTCCAAGTCCGTAATGTCCGGGGTCTGGACAGCTTCAACATCCACTCGGTCTCTCTTCGACGCATGGAGTTGTCGGGTCTGCGACACTTACAGCAGCTCACTGTCATGGCACCGGCTCTCAAAACATTAAAAGTGAGGAACTGCTTCACTCTGAATCCAGATCTGTCAGTTGCCAAAATCTCAGCCCCTCAGCTGATGACGTTCAAGTGGAGGAATGTTCATGATCCAAGTTCTATCCAGCTTAACGAAATGATGCTACTCAGAACGCTGGGCATCGAACTTTTTATTCTAGAGGGAGAGGAGGCTTTTGAACACAACAACTACTGCATGACCCTTTTGCGGCGCTTTGAGCGCATCCGCACTCTTGATCTAATGATTTACTATCCGCCGGTTAGTCCTTTCTTATGCCATCATTTTAATGTGTCCATAGATTGCGTGGAAAACATGTTTCAACTTGAGGAATTGCAAGCTTTTTTTTCAAAAGAAGACTTAAGGAATATGTGATGGTATATCGCTTGTTTCAGTTTGCTCATGTTCCTGCAACATGGCTTAGTGCGCCCAATCCCATTCTTTCCGGTAGTTGACATTCAATTCACATGCTACCATATTATACATTAGTTCTTCAAGGTGACTTGCATGCTTTAGAGTGGGGAGAATTTTATCCTTAGTACTCCCTTTGAATACCCCCAATCCAATACCCTCCGTCACACACAAAAATGTGTACTTGTTTCCTATTTGTGAGTCACCGTAAAAAATGAGCTATTTTTATATTTTTCCCAAATGTTATATATAATTTTATTTGAGGTGGCTTTCTACAAATCTGCAGGACATTTGTGCTGGCCCATACTTGATGGAACACATGCCAAGTCTTCCATATGTTACAATTTTTGGCTCTGGGTGTAGTAGCATATGGGCATTCATTTGGAGCCAGCTCATTTGACGTAATAAGTCGATGTACCGGTGTGAAACAGCTGGATCTTGATTTTCTTCAAGAAAATGAACTCGTGGTAATACTATTGTTAATATGACTATCTAATACTTGAGTTATCAGAGAAATCACATGAAGGAATACGCGAATATGCATTACTAGATATTTCGAAAAGAATATGCATCTCTAGGCAATCGTAGACTTGAGCTGCTTTATTGGTCTGATATTGACATTTTGCTCCATGATCATGTTTGTCTAAAATATATGCCTTATGTATATCCAAATGAGAACATTTGTCTCTTCATGTATGAAAGCAGCATACTGTAGTAGATGACAAGGGTTGCTGACTTGGTAATAGGTTCTTTGATGAAAGTCAGCAGCACTGATTTTATTAATTAAGAGGAGTAAAGCTTAAATAGAATAAAAACGGGAAACTAAAAACTGAAGCTATACGATGTTGGTGGTTCAGCTAATTTTAGCCACCACCTCAGCTAGGGAAGATTAAGGTGGATCAAACCACTTCGGCACCTTGAGGCCAGCCAACCTTAGGGTGGGTAGCAGGTAGTCCAAAGCATGTTTGCACACACTGTCGGACCTCAGAGCTGAAGGAGCAGTGCATCAGGAGGTGAGGGACAGTTTCATTGTGGATCCTGCGTAAGGGGCAGATAGGATTGTGTAGCCATCTCTTATTTGCAAGGTTGTCTGTCATAAGGCATTTGCCATGAACAGCCAACCACGACAAAAAATTGCAACTTTGGGTTATCTGTTGCTTCCAAATCAGCTCATTCAATTGGTGATGACTTATACCTTGAAGCTGGAACTAATAAGCTGATTTGGCAGTATAATTGCCGGCAGTGTCCACTTCCAAGTGATAGTGTCCTCAACAGAGGGGTTTAAGACGATGTGCTGCAGCTCGTTATAGAGCCAGATGTATTGCTGAATAGCTTGTGCTGAGGGGTTGGGTTTTATGTGTTCAATCCATCTGTTGCCATTGGTAGTAGATCTGATGGAAATGACAAACTAGCGGATGGGTTCCTGTTTCCAGAAAGAAATGGAAGATATCATTTCTCTTCTCCACGGAGATTTTCTTGACTATGATTATATATATTCAATACTTGAGGATTTGTGTGCATGTTATAGACTTATGGTAGTGATGTCCACTGTACTGATAATTTCTGCGGTCGGTTGGCTTCAAAGTTTGAACTAATTTCTAGGTGTTATTCTTTTGTAAATTTTGGTGATGGTATATCTCGAAATATTCACCAAGTAGCCAAAAAGAAAGTTCAATAATTTTCAGTTTAATCCCTCTCGCTTAATTCATGTTATAAAACCATATAAGCTAATCTTATTATGTGATATAATCCTTGCTTCAGGAAGAAACTCCGTGCCCATCAGGTTGCATCTGTGATGAGCCACCAAACTGGAGAACGGAGGAGATGGCGCTGAATTGCCTTGAAGACATCGAAATCCGTGGCATGAGGGGAACTGAACATGAAGTTGCTCTTGTGCAACGGTTATTCCATTGGGCAACCGTAGTAAAAAAGGTGAAAATAATTTTCGACGAGTTAATCACTGAAGGCAAGGCCAAAGAGCTCCGTCAGTTATTACCAAGCTTCTGCAGGGCAGAAGTATGTATGGATATTAGCATGTCTGTTCCATAGTACTTGGGCACCGCTTTGTCGCTCAAAGTGTTTCCAGTTCCAGCATCTCTACTTTTGTGAGAATGAACCCTGTAACTTGTTTCCAGTATACGCGGGACTGAACTTTAATTGTTACATGTGAGGGAGCGCTGCGAAATTCTTGTCAAGTGCCCTGGAATGTATAAATCTGTGGGAATTTGGCATTCTGGAAGTTCATGTGATGTTGCTGAAGCAAAATGATCAGTATGCTGGACTTGTAGGAATTGTAGTACTCCCTCTGTCCGGAGCTGGAATTAACTGACTCACATTTGTATAAATCCGTATGTATCTAGACACGTTTTAAAATGTAGATACATGTGAATCTAGATAAATGTGAGTCACTTGATTTCAGACGGAGGGTGTAGAAAAAAAGAAGCTGTCAAGCTGAGTTGTCATTTTGGTTGCCGCAGTAATTGGTGGCAAGCGCAACTGACATGTAACTTAGGTTTCATGTAGGGCAGATTGTAAGCATTGTTCTTGGGATGTTAAGGACTAATCAGACTGGCCTGATGACGCCTCCTACAGCTGAGAAATTTTTGGCTCGGATTGTCAGGTTTTCTTTTTTGGAATTAATGGCTGTTCCTGCCAATTTGGCGACAGTAGTGTGACGTCGCATAGCCCGTGGCAGACTTGAGTTACTGCTGCCGTGTCGACTTTGTTCTACTTGCAGATTGTGTTGTGGATTCTGAAACAATGTGCCAGATTGTCCAAAGGTTAACCGCTGAGAGGCGGGTTGTTTTGCTGCCATATCTGTCTGCGCGCGCGTGTGAGTGTGTTTGCTGTGCTGCATATTGTCAATGATGCCTTGCTTCACCGTTGGTCTGTTTTGTGTGTTTTTTGCCCATTGCCTGACATGTTGCACTTGCTGGTCCTGAAACATGTCAGTCGGAGCAACCTGCTGGGTGGCTCCAGCGATTGCAGTACGTGTAGAGATTAGAGGTCTCTCCTCCCCTCGACACAGGTCAGACTGTTGATGCACGCAGTGACAACAGCACCAAACACTTCAGTTTCACTGTCAGTATGAAGAAAGATTAGCGTACGAAGTATTAGCTTATATAAAACATACTTAAAATTAGGTCATCCAAGCACCAGTGGTCTAGTGGTAGAATAGTACCCTGCCACGGTACAGACCCGGGTTCGATTCCCGGCTGGTGCATTTTTATCTTCTGCCATCCTATCTTTGATTTTTTATTACTTTGCCACCATATATGCTTTCCGACTTCCTTCTGTACCTTCTGCAGTGATTCATCTTCTTTGGCTCTAAGTGCAACACTTTTTTTAGAGTTCAAAAAATAAACTGCAGCACTTTTTTTATTTTCATATCTTGCAAATCCAGCATAGCACCGAGAGTAGCTTTGGTGTTCCTCTTGATACCAAGTTACCATGCCAGATTGTTTTTTCAACTCTGCTTGGGTGAGCTTTCCTGGCACATCAGGTTTCAGGTTGCACATCAAAGAGCTTTTGCTTTCGCCAAACATGATCCTTCGGTATGAAGCAGCGATAGCCGATGTACCCCTTTTTTGTGCCCTAATGAGAGGGACACTGGGTCATTTTTTCCTCCTTCAACTCGCCCTGGCACCGTGTCCAGAGCTGGATAATCATGGATCCACCATTGTAGCACGCAACATGAATATCAAGCTCATTTTTTTATTGTGTTGAGTCAATGAGGCAAGTTGAAGGCGATGTGGATCCCCTGGGCCAGCTTGCTTGATTCCGACCCTCCGCCCCAAGTTGTTCCTTTGGGTGTCCTCGCTTCGGACTAGCCTCTCTAGCAGTGTCATGTGGATCACCCTGTGACCTCCCGCTGGTGTCCTAGCCCTCGCATACCGTCAGCCTGTGGGGTTACCCGGTATATATAGTTGCGGTAGCTGATGTTTCCTCTAGTGCCTTGGGGGGCTCTGCTAGAGCGGTCGTCTGGTCGTAGTCGGTACCGGTGGGCTATTCCCATTGCCAGGAGAAGATGCTATGTCGTAGGTCTAGCCCTAGCCCGAGCTCCAGGGGTGGCGGTTTCGGGTCTAGGCGAAAGCTTTGCAGGACCTTGGTCCCTGTCGACGACGATGACGCGTTCTTGCGCCATTCACCTTCTTGGAGGCATCGCCGCAAGCCCCCCCCCCCCCTCCTTTGGCTCCTCAAGTGCTGGTAGGTTGCTGATCCGTCGTTGAGTCCCCCATGGGCTACAGTCTCGGTGTGGTGGAGGCTTGTTAGTGTGAACTTGGTCGAGTTCTCTCCGGTGCATTAGAAGACAAGGCTCCCTAATCTTAGACCAAGCTGGCGCTCTACCTTGACGTTTTCTGTGTTGTCTTTTGTTGTGTTTGTGGTGGGCGCTCTGGGCGCGTGTGTGTTGTAACTCAAGTTGTAACTCCTAGCCGGTTGTTGGCTTCGTTAATTCAAAGTCGGGCTCATTTCGAGTCTTCCGTCTAAAAAATGTGTGTGCTGCTAAATTTTCACCATAGTACTGGCTCAGGCCTATCTTGCACAAGATTGCCAGTTCGCTGTGTTTTGAGTCAACGTGTTTGCTGTGACTGAAAATTCTTTGATAATGCAGGAGAAGCATTTGTTAGTACTGTAACATATTTGGTTGTATGCAACTTGATATAGGATATGCCCGCTGTTGCTACCGTGAATTGCTTGTGTTTGCACATTTTGGTCAGGACTTTGTAGGTGAACAAGGACATATTTTTGATGTAGTAGCTGATTTTCGTAGATTGCAAATGTATATCACCACGTAGAAATTGACTGCCCAGTTTAGTGCAGCTGCGGACGCTAGCATCACCAAATTGGCAGGGGCAGCCAAAATTCACAAACAAGACAACCCAACCGCTAGTCCATACATCCAAGGAACGATGCTTACAATCAGTTCGCTGTGTCCATTGCACTTGCAACCAACTACTGTGATAATATGCAGCTCCAGCATATTGATCATTTTGCTTGAGCAACATCACTTTTACTTCCAGAATGCCAAATTTAAACAAGTTTGCCGAACGGGCAAGTCAGCGACTCACCCTACATCTCTACTCCGTACAACATTAACAATATATTCCAGGCCACTTGTCACGAATTTCACAGTGCTCTCTCATATGTAATAGCTAGAGTTCGGCCACACACATATACGAGAAACGAGTAACAAGAGTTCATTCTCACAAAAGTCAAGTTGCTGGAACAAGAGGTCATTCTCACAAAAGTAAAAGCTGGCTCGGACTGGAAACTACTTTGAGCGACAAAGTGGTGCCCAAGTATTATGGAACACAGACGCTGAAATCCATACATATGTCTGGCCTAGAGAAGCTTAGGAATAACTGGCGGAGCTCTTTGTCCTTGCTTTCGGTGATTGATTCATGGAAAATTATTTTCATCCTTTTTAGTACTGTTGCCCAATGGAATAACCGTTGCACAAGAGCAACTTCAAGGTCAGCTCCCCTCATGCCATGGATTCCTATTTCTTCAAGGCAATCCAGCGCAAGCTCCTCCGTTTTCCAGTTTGGTTGCTGATCACAGGTGCAACCTGATGGGCACGGAGTTCGTTCCTGAAGCAAGGGTTATATCACATAATAAGATTAACTTATATGGTTTATAACATAAATTAAGCAAGACGGAAAAAAACTGGAAATTATTAAATTTGGCGAATACTTGCAGATATACCATCAACAAAATTCACAAAAAGAATAACACCTGGAAATAAGTTTGAATTCTGAAGTCAACCTACCACAGTAATTATGATCATACAAGTATAATGGATATCACTACTATAAGCAATAAAATGCACACAGATCCTCAGGTATTGAATTATAGATAAGAGGCAAAGCTTACACTCGACTTAAAAATGGCAGTATGGTCTATTCATACAATAGATTAGCTGGGGGAAAAAGACGCCCGAACTGCGAAAAACGTCCCACATTTCGGGAAATCTGCGCTTTTTTCTTTTTGACCCAACCTTTGCTTGTCCTTTTCTGATTTATCCTGATATGTTAGAAGCGAAGCCTGGATCTTTTTTCCAAAGAGAAAAGCACTAATACGCTTCTGTTGGGCCTACAGATGGATTAGTTGCCTATTTAACCAGATGTGAAAACAGAAAATTAGAGATAGAGGACACCGCGGCAAGCACGGTAGGCGAACATGTGGTCACTGACAGCTTCTTTGGACTCACCAGCGAAGAGGACGACGCCATCTGGACATGTACGGACGGCTGCCGACCAGAACAGGTGGTCACTCATTTCATCGATAGATTCGCCAGCAAAGACGATAACGCCACTGCGGCATGCATGAACGACGGGTGAGCATAATACATGTGGTTGCTGATTATCTCAGTGGACTCGCTGGTGAAGAGGTCTACACATTGTGGAATGCATGGGCAGAGACCGAGCAGGACATGTGGTTGCTGGACATTTCGATGAACTCACTGGCAAAGAGGATGACACTACCGCGTCAGGAATGTACAACGGCCAAGCAGAAGTGGCTATACAGTGGAGAGAGTAGCTTAGCTGCCTGGGCAACATGGATGGATTTAAACTATGAGCCAGGTCTGTCGATAGACATGTGTTTTAATTAATTACCCAACAACAGAAAAGACTAATCTCTTGAATAATACTATTAATGACGGAAACTCCCTTTTGAAAACTTTTAAGGAAACCGTGGAAAGGAGAAATGAGATCTCGCATTTCTTTGTTGGAAACAGGGAAACCATCCGCTAGTTTGTTATTTCCATCAGATTGACGATTTATTAAAATAAAACCTATTACCAAGTCAGCAACACTTGTCATGTACTCCAGTATTTTGCTTTCATACATGAAGAGCCAAGTGTTCTCAACAGGGGAGGAGCTACGTACAGCTAGTCTCGGTGGCGGAGACAGTGTCCAATTAATGAGTGTACAGAGCACCCTGATTTTTTTAACAGTTTTCTCATTTATTTAATGTATGCTATTCTATATAGTATGAGTTATACATAGGTATTTAAAGCCTTTTATCAAAATTAATGGGTGTAAATACACCCATATACCCTGGTGCAAAGGCATAAGGGTCCGAAAATTTTCTTAGGAGCGATCAACTCACGTGCACCTGGTTATTGCAGATACGGTGCAACAGGCCCTAGCGAATTGGCAGTTAATTACTTTTTGCCAAATGTAGATAAATGGATAGGCATATTCTCAAAATAAAAGCGCCATTGCAAAATCCAGATGATATTAATTGGGAATAATAACTATTTAATGGACCTTGCTGACCTTGCACTTATGAATTTCCACATACACTGGTTGGGGATATTAATAGAAAGTTTATAAATGGTTTGATGAGTTTGGCAGTTGGCTGGAGTACATCGACTCCAAAGACAAAGCATATTGCTTGTGTTGCTTCTTGTTTAGAGACTACAGCAGTAAGAAAGGAGCTAGCTACGAGGTATTTGCCGTGACAGGTTGGAATAGATGAAATAGAAAATGAGGAAGTGGTTGATCGTTCATGAAAATAAGAGAATGTGAACACTCTAATTTACAATAATTATATTTGGTCATTTTTTGTCAGTTGATAACTTGAATTTATGTTGCTAATTTTATAGGCTATGGAGGACGCGAAGGTCAGATCTTGTCTTTTGCTAGTATCGACTATCTTTTGTGAGTCACATCATCATTAGTTAATTCATTTCGGCAAGACCTTCATCGTCCTCATTAGTTAGTGTGTGGTGTGTCTTTTTGTTCAATTCTATATTGAAATGACTTGTTAGATGGAACATGCTGGAGTCTGGGTTAGTATAGCAGTAGTGTCCTAGGAGAGTCTGGAACTATTGGATCAATTACATATATCGTTAAGATGTTGAAAAAGTAGTGCACACACGTAAATTTTTCCTAGCTTCGCCCGGTTCTCATTTGGATATACATAAGCCATATATTTAAGACATGATCATGGAGTAAAATGACACTATCAGACCAATAAAGCAGCTAAAACCTATATGTTCCTAGAAATGCATATTCTTTTCCTTCACTGTCTAGAAATGCATACTTGCATATTCCTTCATACGACTTCTCTGATAACCCAAGTATTAGACAAATGAACAATAGAATTACCTCAAGTTGAATTTCGGGCATAAAATCAAGATCCAGCTCTTTCACACCAGTACACCTCCTTAGAACATCAAATGGGATGGATCCAAAGAAATGTCCATATGCTACTACACCCAACGCCAAGAATGTAACATATGGAAACCTTGGCATGTGTTCCATCAAGTATGGGGCAGTACATATCCCCTGTAGAGTTGCATTAAGTCACAGAAATATAATTTTATATAATAGTTGGAAAAAATATGAAAAATAGCATATTTTCTACAATGACTCGCAAATAGGAAATAGAAGTACACATTCTTGTATGTGATGGAGGGTTTGGGTTGGGGGTATTGAAGGGACTACTAATGATCAAATTGTCCCGACTTTGAAGAGTTCAAGTGGCCTTGATTAACTAATAGAATAATACGCCACTATGCGAGTTCAATGTCAATTACTGGAAATAATGGGATTGGGTGTACCAAGCCATGCTACAGGGACATGAGAAAACCGAAACAAGTGAGAGCTTTCTGAATATACCATGGCATATTTTTATGTGTTTTTTAAATCTTGAATATTCCTTAAGTTGAAACTCTATGTTTTCCTCATTATCTATTGACACACCACAATGATGGCATAAGAAAGGACTAACCCGTGGATAGACAATCATGAGATCAAGACTGCGGATGTCCTGAAAGCGCCTCAAAAGCGTCATGCCATAGTGATTGTTTTCAAAACCCTCCTCCTCTCCATCTAGAATATAAAATTGGACGCCCAGAGTTTCGAGATGCACCACCTTGTCAAGCTGGATAGAAATTGGGTGATAATAATTCATCCAGTCCAGCGACGTCAGCTGAGGGGCCGAGATATTGGCAAGAGATAGATCTGGATTCAGAGGATCGGTAAAGCAACTGGCCACTCTTAATCTGTTGAGCGCCGGTGCCATGACAGTGAGCTGCTGTAAGCGTGGCAGATCCAACAGCTGCATACGTAGAAGAGAGTTGGAGTGGATGTTGAGGCTGTCCAGACCCCGGGCGTCACGGAGACGGAGGGCCTCCAAGGATGGGCACCGCTCCGGGGAGATAAGATCGCCGAGCCCGGACTGGCCATGTAGCTGGATGCCAATCAGCTGTAGCTCTTTGAGCCGGGCGAATACCCCGGAAGGCGTCAGGGCGAGGCCAAGAAACCCAAGACTGAGCACGATGCCGGTAGCCTTCTCGAAGCAAGGCAGATCAATGGCAGCGCCTCTTTCCTCGGCCTCTGTCCCGCCCTCCCGCCGCACCTCGAGGTGTATGTACCCAGAGAGGGCGCGCGCGGCAATGGGGAGCCAAGCCGACAGGGATTCTGGAGACGCATCCTCGGTGTCGGTGAGCACGACGAGGAGGGTTAGGTCCGGCGCTTCATGGGCTGCGAGCACGGCGCCTATGGCGTGGTGCTCGATGTAGTGGAAGCTGAGCTCCGGGAGGAGGGTCCACAGGCGGCGCCAGCGGCTGGCAAGGATGCTGGTCCCAGCGGCGTCGGCGACCAGGGCAAGGATGTGTATGAGCACGTCGTCTGGTAGATCACTGAGGCGGTCCTCGCCGCCGCCGTCGGCGTCGGACAGCTTTAGTCGCTCGACGCTGAGATCGAATGATGGAGAATTGGGTGCGATTCACATCGGCGTCATACTTGCACTCGCCAGGTGACGATTTGGGGGCTAGGGTTCTTGAGGTTTTGCTGGTCCGGGTTTAGGAATTGGGGGCAAGATTTTCTCCTAATTAATCGACGGGGCCTTGGCCTGAGCTTAAGCCATGATTTTCTCCTAATTAATTGTGCATTCCATCCGCTAAAATAATTAATTGTGCATTCCTAAAAAACAGCAGTTGATGTTTCTCATTTCCTAAACAAGGGTTGGATTTTCTCAGCTAATTTTTTTTGTATTTTCTCAATTGGAATTTGCATTTTCACGCATTCTCGTTTTATAAACAAAGCAACATTGGCCGAAGCCGGATACAACGTGACAGAGGGATCTGTTTTATAAAGAAGATCAAGATAATCAAGAAAAACAAAAGACAAAAACTTGTCATCGAAGACGCCGAACCAAGACCGAGGTGAACCAGGGTTCCACTATGACTCAGAACAGTGATGTAAATGTGTAATGAACCTTGGTGACGATATCTCGGTGTTGATTTTTATGGTGCACCGAAAGAGGTCATTAGGTTGGATTATAAATGAGATCTGCTAGTAGTACATTGCTTAGTGATGTTATTCACCGATTTTCACAAGCTGGGGATCCGTCCAAGATGATGGACTTTTCAAATCAAGCAACATACAGAGTTTGTGGTGCAAGGATGGTCCATAGATCTTTGCGGCTCAAGCAAACAAAGTTTTTTACTCTTTTTTTTTGAAGGAAAAAAGTTTTTTACTACTACTTGAAAGATACCCGATTTTGATTAAAAGATGGCAAACTTTGCAAACATTTGAGCAAAGGGATGCTTTTGATGTTGCTGAAAAAAGAAGAAGAAAAATAACAAGAAATGCCCTCAAAGAATGCGCACCAAGATGAGCACTGTTCTCAACCCAGAGTCGTGTTCTTCTGCTTCTATTATTTTCGGCAAACGGAACATCCGGTTATGCAATGTGTTTTTGCCAAGCCAACAAGATCTGTAGGTTTTGATTCAAACTGAAATTGTGTAGCAGAGACGTGTCTAAGATTGATTTTGCAAGATTGAAATTGGCCTTTTGGAAGTGCATGATGTTAGACATAAAACTACAGCAGTAGCACATGATCGACACAAGCAGCAACTAGAACACCTGATCAACATAATAAGAAGTAATAGATTAGAGCTTTACGGGGTGCTGGAGTCGAGGAAGACGCCATTGCTGCTCATCAGCCTTGTGATGTAGTCGAGGGAGATAAAGCGGGGAAGGTACGGATACCCTCCGGTCTCTAGCGGCACTGTCCTAGCATCGGCAGGGTCTAGGTTGGCCTTCCCGTCACTGCTGCACCTCCCTAGATCGGTAGGGTTTTGGGGATGTGGGGGAGAAGCTAGGGCAGATCGAGAGCTGGAAGAGAGCGATCGCTGCCAGCCTCCCCACCTTTATATGGCGCAGGTGACAGGGGACCTAGAGCCTTCGGTTGGTTTAGGTGCCCCCGATAAAGACGTGTAAGGTAGCGTACGAGATGTCCATCTCGTTGATTTTGGTGGGCCCCTCTTTGACTTAACGTTAGTTTATCTTTATCCTTTTATTTGACTTTGTCTCTTGCTTGTTAAACGTGATAGATCACACCAACATTCTCCTCCTTGATCATTAGGTTTAACTTAACTTATTGTTACTTGTATAGAAAACTGCAAGTTCATTATCTGTAACACCCTAGAATCGGCTCTATGCAGATTTCAGCGATTCTCGCCAAACCCGCATGAAAACAATTCAAGGATGCCCACCAGGCACTTGCGTGCGGTTGGAAAACGAAATAATATCATTATACAATAGTTCACGATGAAACTCACATAACATATATATACAACAGTGACTCAACGAGTCAAGAATACAGATATACAATACAAATATCCAAATCACCTTGAAAACGGTACAACATCCGAGTATGGATAAGATGCAAATTGGACTAAGAGTCCTGAACAATAACCAATGGAATCCATAACCCTGCTCAGGACAAGCTGGAAGGGTAACCCTGCTAACGACGTCGAACTTATACCTTTTAAACAAAAGGGGTGCCGACAGAGGGCAAAGGAAAAAGGGAGCGGTCAGTACTGAGGCCAGTACACGGCGAGTCTAGAATTCGGAGGCTCTCGCCTACATAGGTATGGTGGACTGAAGCGGCAGCGAAGCATGCACTAAACAACCTATAGAGACTCGATACAACTGTCGACTATCAGAGAGGGATCAGAAAGACATGTCTAGAACCAACCTGGTGCTAACACCAAGCATACCCATCCTAGTATTTCCCCCTCAAGTCCAAATGAGGAAGTCCTTCTGAGGAAACCCACACAGTTGACAGTTTTATTCATTAATTCCATGGTGGTTGTCCAACTTACTAGTCATATCAGATCCACGTCAAATTATAACAATAATTGTTTAGTTATAGTTGTCTATGATCGAGAAACTGTGCTCCAGGTCATCCATAACTGCAGACATGGCTTTTCGAAAAGTTTTAACCCTACAGGGGTGCACCAAAGTATCCACATGCACTTCAACCCTTGTTGTCAGATCCTGTATGTGCAAGATCATAAACATACACCCAACGGTATATCGACGGGGCTTCGGATGCGATGTTTCCCAGACCCAAAGCAAGTACATGGGGGCCACCCCACTAAGCTACCCGCAATGAAGTCGGTTGTCTCCGATATGGACCCAGGGTGTGTGACGACGGTTGTAAACGACTAGGAATCCGAAAGTGTGATTGACCTGTCAATGTAGCGAAAATGTGTCACGGGGTTCCTAAACAGTACAGGCGCTCCACGCACAATAGTAAATAAAGCAGTAAAACATGACATAAGTATATGATAGTAAAAAGCCCCAAACTAGTTTGTGGCTACCAACACGGTACTTTGAGATCAGGTAGTAAGCCGAAGGGGGTGCCCACACACCCCACCTATGGTTAGCACGCTCGATCTCGGAACATGTGTCAAGAACTCGGGCCCTGGGTGGATACAAGTGGGTGGTAAAAAACCAAATATTGACTATTACCCACCGGTGCCTCTACATTATATCTATTTCTAGCATTTTAATTGACAAGTTGTAATGAAAGTCATGATCATCTCCACCATTAAGCATGTGCCAACCTCCCAACACCGGTGGAACAGTAATCAAGCGAAGCAACACCTGAGCAAGCAACTATCGACTCACAAGGCCGACTGTATATCAAACAACATGCAATAGGATGTGTTCAAGGCAATATAGAGGCTGCAAGGAATATAAATGGTGCACGAAAACTAAAGCATCGCAACACGGATAGCAATAGGTCAACAGGAGGAAGTAAAGACTACAAATGCAAAATAGGTAGAAAGGGGGAGAATGCTCGCCTGGGAAACATTGCCGAAGGTACATTATCTGAAGAACTTGTAGATACTCACATCCAATCAATGACCTAATCCGTGAAGAAGCAAAGCACTAAAAGAAACACCGGATACACTATTTAATACTATGGCAGAAGATCTGGCATGTTCTGATATGATGCATGACATGGCAAAGATGCGATGCAACTAGGAAATATTAAGCGGAACCGGGTTCCCGGCAATTAATTAGATGGTTCATGTTATTTAGTTTCCCTATAATTTAAATGTTGAATAACAAGGCAAAACATGGCATCAGTTCACTAAACAAATTTAAATGGAGCCAAATATAAGACTAGACTAGCCCGCATATAGTCTCCATATTTAATTATGAGGTGAATCGGCATAATGCCTCCAAACCACTAAATATGTAGTATGCGACATGACCGATTTAATGCAATAAAGATATATAGATGGCAATTTATAAAAATAGGGCTCGGATCGGGGTCACACATCGGGGTTCAGCGATATTGGTTTCCGAGGGTTCTATGGGGTTCGGGCTTGGTCTCGGACTCCGGGATCGAGGTATTTGGATCCTTGATGAAGTACTTGGTGGTTCCGGGAAGGAGACCTTGGCGTGCCGAGGTTCAGTCTTCAGGGTCCCTGAAGGAGGTCATGTTGATCCGTGTAGAAGATCATGGCGTTCCGTGGGGAAGAACTTCACATGGTCGATGTCCCGGTACAATCTTCAAATGGCCACACAAAGTTCCATCGGCGGTATCGGACGGTGTCGTGCGGCTTCGGGTCACGTCATGTTTGGCACGAAGATCTTGTCGAGAAGAACTCGGGGAACATGTGGTCTTCATACTAGGATTGTTTGCACCCAGACTTCCAAAAGCACATAGCCACACAGAAGCTAGTGGCAGTGACAAAACCATTCCATTACATGAAGGATAACACCACACGAAAGAGTAGGCGTTGATGTTATAGGGACAAGGTCAAACAACAACAAAGGAACCACACAGCCATCCTAGTGCATGGGCTCGTGCGGGAGGAGTAGGCGACAAGATGGCCGGCTAGAACTCGTAGAGGCATGACCACACGTGAGGGCATGGTGATGTCATGCGCAACGGAGGGCAAGGCGAGGAGGGTGACGCGGATGGCGGCGGGGCAGGCAGACAGAGATGAGGGTGGTGCAGCAGCCGGCGTGGAGTGCGAGGAAGACCACGGGGTGGTGGCGGAGCTTGGCCCCCGCGAGGAAGTCGGCTGGGTCGAAGAAGACGCGCACAGCAGCCGGCGCAGAACTCGGGGCGGCAGAGCTCGCGAGCCGTGAGGCACAGAGGATGGGCGTTCCCCTGGCCGTGGCGACACACGTGGCTAGGCGGAGCGGAGGGCGAGGGCACCGGAGGCACTCGCGGGAGGATACGAAGGCGGCTCAAGAGAAGGGATGCGTGGACGCAAGGACCAAGGGTTCCAGCGGCGGTGGTGGGGAGAGGCGCTGACAGCTCCAAAATTAGCCATCTTTCACCGCGTTTAAACATTGTTTTTGATCAAGCAATTGACAAGAAACTCTCAATCCTTGTCACTAATGACTAATAATTACAAATATATGCAAAACCTTTCTTTGAATTGTTTTGTGCAGGAAATCATGGTTTTTAATGCGAAATCAGGAGTCATATTGAAGGTTTTTGAGGAAGTCTATGATGACTGCAAGTGCACAGATCGTTTGTAGCTAGTTTCAAAATAAAGATATCGATCTCACAGGGAGTAGGAGTCTGAAGTCTAATAATTTTTGAAATAAATATTACGATAGAAATGCTAGATAAATTTCTAAATCACAAGATAAAATGCGAGTATTGTGTAAAAAGGTATTTTTGGGTTTTAGGTATAAGAGCAATAATAAAGTAAAGTAAAACAACTGAATACAAAAAATAAGTATGGCTTATGTAAGAGAGATTGGAACTGAAGTAGGGGAAAAGCATTCTCAGGGAGTAGCGGATACACCACTAGTATTATAAGGAGCTAAGATAAAGATTATCATCATGAACATTCTCAACTATGTATGTGTGGGAGGAACTCCGTATTTGGACAAATAGGCAGCAACCGCTGCTCACATCATCCTCATAACCACAACAGTCAGCAATCGACATCAATCGAATTACTGTGCTATTAAGGGACGTAATCCCGTAGGACGTATCCCATGGCATGGATAGTGTTCCGTGAGTTTCCTCGGTTTCCCAAGTTGATATCTAAGTGGTGCCAACAACTTTATAGTCACTATAAGTGCTAGCACACCTCCGTCTACCAACCAGTAGTTTCCTCCATCAAGTCCCCACGAGAGGCAAATATTGAGAGGCCGACTTCTCTCAACATCAAGATGTAGAAAATCTAACACATGGTCACAATGATGAATATCATAATAGACTTTATCTTATTTAAATCTCATACTAGGGTTTCTCCATCTCCCCAAGAACTAATGATCTACTCAGACATGGAGGCAATCAACATCAAAGCAATAACAATGGAATCTATCATAGATGAATAGTACTTGTATAAATCCACAACGAGTACGGAAATTACAACAAGATCTAGACAAGATGTAGATGGGATGGATAGAGATGGTGGTGATGCGGTGGTGGATGATGAAGATCGATGTTGTAGCCTCCCGGATCTGCGCAGGGCGAAGATGGATCCCTGGTGGATGAGTTCCCCCTCTAGATGCCTTCCAGAGGTGAGGTTTCTGCGATTTCTGGATGTTCTGTATGTCGTCTCCCCGAACCAGTTGCACGGGGTGAAACTATTTGAGGAGGCGGAGGCGGCGCCAACTATACGGCTGGAGCTATATGGCCGGAAAATTTGCTCTAGTCGTATAGTTGGTCGTTGAACCTTCTGCCTCCTTTGTTCGCTTCTGGTTTTCTACTGGTATTATTAATATTTCCCAAATAAGTGATTTACGTTGTTTTGAACTCCTTTTCCCTCAGTACAACTGAATTATATCCATTGGATCCATCATCTGTCCTGATCCTGGTGAAAACAGACATAAAACATGCACGCGAGTGCCGTAAAAACGAAGATCCTACATATACAATGCGAAATAATATTGTAAAACATGATGCAAATATGCACTCGTCAACTTCCCCAAGCTTAGACTCTTGCTTGTCCCGAGCAAGTTTTAGCTTAATGGATGTGATCCTCATATTCATGAAGTTGAGTCGATAGAATAAATAAGGCAGTTGCAGCATGCGTTTATCATATACAATACATAAGAATAAGTTCATGAATAGTACCTTACTCGAACCATCTGAATAGTATTAGCAGGCTTCCACACCTTAATGATCAACAGTTCATAAAAGATGAATCTCAACATAATGTAAGAGTATCTGGTTCAACCGAATGAGTTAGCGAGGTAGTCCCAAGTGTTTTTACGATCAACATATTCACTTGGGATTCAAAATCTCAAAAGTTTCTCTTTGCCATACTACAATACAGTGGTATATGCCTACTTGCTCTTTGCACACTCGCCCCTTTTTTTCTTTTCTTTCCTTTCGTATATGTGCTCACACTTTTGTTTAAGTGTTGTGCAAAGGAGCTAGCCATACATTCCACTTCATGTAGGAATTCAAAGTTTAACGATCTCAAGTATCAAATTCCAATTGTATATGAAGCATTCTTATGATTTGAAGATTCTACCTCGACTTGTTCTTACTCTATTTTGATAACACTTTCATTTTCCTTTGTTCAAGGTTTCTTTTTTAACTTAACTGAATAGATAATTTTTCTTTGTAAATCAAACCGTAGAATTATAGCATATCGACCAAATTATCTTTAGGTGTTCCATTAATACTAATGGCGTGGAAGACTCCTATTGCTATCATAAAGTGCAAGTAAAATCATACTCAAGCCATTCATATATCAATAAAGCAAACACAAACTCAATATTGCTCCATATATAATAAATAACTCGGAATTTCATAAAAAGGATCGACTATTCCTGAAGGGAATCTAATGATGCAAACTTTATTGCTAGTTTGAACTAATGCAAAAATAGTAATAAAAACTTATAGGATAGGTTACAAGGTCTTAAAGATCTCCCCAAGCTTGGAATCAAGCCAGACGGGATCAAATAATCCCTTGCAATTATTTGATACCGTGATTGTTGTAGATCACTGTGGCGCCATGGCATGTAACACCGTGGTGTGTAGCTTCTTGTTGGTCTCCTCCAAAGCTGTTATGCGGCTGTAGCACCTGCATCGATCAGATTGCAGAGTGTCCACTCTGCTATCTGCGAGCTTAGTCACCAATGGAAGGAGGTCTTCCTTCTTGTCCATCTCATCGAGACGGTGACGGACTTCAACGCGATGGAGTAGCTCCTGCTTCTGATATATCTCCAGTGCCCACACACGATCCTTGGTCCTGGGGACAGCTTCTTCTTCCTCATCCATAATTGATGGATCGGGGAAGTGGAAACCATACCTCCACTCTTCTTGAGGCTTAACCTTCATGCGAGAACCAATGGTTGGCTTCGAGAGTGGTGCCTTCACTCCTTTGCTAGCACATGCACCAATATTAGATGATTCCTTACGCTTGTGTGGCCTTGGATCCGTGGTGATGAACTTGACCATATCCACACGCCCTTTTCCATGTGGCTTGATATCTTCTCTCTCTTGTTGAGCTTTCTTTATTGTCGCCCAATCGATCTCCGGTGGATCATAGATGTCACGGTGGATGTAGACATCAACCACGTCATCATCAGAATCATTGTTGAAGTAGCTTGGCTCGACGCACTCCTTGTACCTTGGGCTAAAACTCTCCACCTCCTCGTCATCGTCCTCCATGGACGGGCTACTAGAGCGGCCCCTGGAAGGAGCAATGAGCCCTATGGGTTTTCCACGACCTGGGATGGGATAGTGCATTCCTAGATTGGTTCTTGTAGATTATGATTAGAGAGAGACAATGGCAGTATATAAGGGGGGTCAGAGGTCGGTAAAACTCGCGAGAAACACCAAATTGTTGCCAAAGAAAAGAATCTTAATGAAATAGGAAAAGAAATCACGGATTTGGAAGAATCCTGCCGCATAACGACCAACTATACGGGCGCGGCTCGTATAGCTCCATCCGTATAGTTGGTTCCGCGCAGATATTTCCAAATATCTCGAGTCCAGGTCGATTAAATCACAACTCGGAACCGAAAATAACTTTTTTTATTGAATAAACAAAAAGATAAATGAAAAGTGTCTGAGAGTTTAACGACCAACTATACGGCCAGAATTTTGGCTCCGGTCATATAGTTGCGACCGTATAGATACAAACATCGAAAATCAAAAGTGTCTGAGAGTTTAACGACCAACTATATGGCGGGAGCTTCCTCTCCGGTCGTATAGTTCCACCCGTATAGTTGGTAAAACCCCTCTAAAACTTCAGAAAAACACAAAGAATTCAAAGGCAAAATTTTCAAAAGTAAAAATTGTGAAAACAAATCACTTATCTGGGTAAGAACACTTACCTTGCGCTTACCATTTATTTATTCGGGGATGAAAAGTTCCTCCAACAACAAAGACTTCTTCTCTCTTGGAGGAATTGACCTTAATTTATTGAATAATTCTCGTAAACAAAAATCACTAGGACTAAGGTTCCTCTCAACAAGATTGGTGTCTTGTTGGGCAATCATGGACACTGCATCTAACATCTTTATTTCTTTCCTTTGCATAATCTGCAACTCAAATTCTTGAAGTGAAAGAATCCAACGGATCAGTCTTGGCTTATGGTATTTCCTTTTAAGGAGTTCTTTTAAGCCATCACGATCCGTGTGAACTCTTACCTTTGCATCAACTATATAGGAACGAAATTTATCACAAGAGAAAAATACAGCGAAAAGTTCCTTTTCTTCCTTAGGGTTATTCTTTTGAGCACCATTAAGAGTTCTACTAGCGTGATGTATAATATTAAATCTGTGACCAATATGTTGTCCCTGAATTACTCCTACAACATCATCACTAGCTTCATATATTAAGTCAAAGGTTGTATCCCAGATAGGTGGTTTAATGATGGAGCAGGAGATAAAGCATTTTTGAGTCTATTAAAGGCTTCAAGACACTTATCATCAAAATTAAATCTTACTCATTTTTGTAGGAGGTTAGTCAAAGGTTTGGATATTCCAGAGAAATTTCTAATGAACCTTCTATAAAAACCCACATGACCAAGGAAACTTCTTATACCTTTAATATCCCTAGGTTGTGGCATTCTCTCTATTGCCTCAACCTTAGCTCTATCAACTTCAATTCCCTTACCTGATACCTTGTGTCCAAGGAATATACCTTCTTTGACCATAAAATGGCTTTGTCCTAGTTTAGAACAAGATTAGTTTCTTCACAACGCTGCAAAACTCTATTAAGATTATCCAAGCAACTAGTAAACGAAGTTCCATACACAGAAAAGTCATCCATAAATACTTCCATTATAAGTTCTATAAAATCCGCAAAAATAGCAGTCATGCATCTTTTAAAAGTAGCTAGAGCATTACATAAACCAAAAGGCATACGTCGGTAAGCATGTAAACCATAAGGACTAATGAAAGTTGTTTTAGGTTGGTCATCAGGATGAACAACTATTTGAGAAAAAACAGAGTATCCGTCCAAGTAGCAAAAATGAGTATGGTTTGCTAACTTTTCTAAAGTTTGATCTATGAACAGTAATGGATAGTGATCTTTCCTAGTCTCTTTATTTAATTTTCTGAAGTCTATGCACATCCTATGCCCAACAATAGTTCTAGTAGGTATCAATTCATTGTTTTCATTAGGAACAATAGTAAAACCGCCCTTCTTAGGGACACAATGAACATGACTTACCCATTCACTTTCTTTAACATGATAGATTATACCTGCGTCTAGTAGGCGTACAATTTTTTTCTTACCACTTCTTTCATTTCAGGCTTCAATCCTCTATTAAATTCTGCAACTGGTTTAGCACCTTCTTCCATGAATATTCGATGGACGGCTATCATGGGACTGATGCCCTTTAAGTCATCCATTGAGTACCCAAAGGCCTTGTGATGCTCCTTAAGTATCTTCATGAGTTCTTCTTCTTCTCCTGAAAGTTTAGCACTAATAATAGGAAATTTATTTGTATCATCTAAAAAACTGTATTTAAGATTTTTTTGGTAGAGTCTTCAACTCTGGGGGTGCTAGTTCCTTGTCCCCTCTCTTTTCTGGCTCTTCAAAATCCTCATCGATTAGAGGTCCTATAATGGGAAGTGAATCGAATTCATCTTCTAGTTCTTCTAGGGACTAGTCCTCCATAACTATCTCTTCATAATTTGGATCTTCATTTATTTCTTCTTCTTGATTTCTAAAGAAAAGAGCTGCCATTTCCTCAATAGTTCTCTCTTACTCGTCTTCTCGTATTTGTGGAGGCATGTCTTTAAATCTAGAAAAGTGGAATTTATTTTCCGTTCCCCAAGCTTAAGAGACACAATCTCCTTCTTGAAATTGACAAAGACACCTATATAACCCAAAAAGTTCCTTCCAAATATAATTGGTCAAAGAGTGTCTGCTGCATATCAACAACTACAAAATCGATAGGAACGTTTTATTGCCAATTGTGATAGTTGCATCTTCAACTACTCCCATTGGAATTCTAAGATTTTATTGGCTAACATAATTGTCATATCAGTATTTTTAATTGTAGCCGGTTCTATTTCTTCTTTTATTTCTAAGTAGAAGTCATAAGATATAACATTAACTTTGGTGCCAAGATCACATAAACCGTAATGCGAGGTTTCTTTAAATATGCAAGGAAGAATAGGATTACCCACATCTTTTACCTTTGTTTTACCTTCAACCAATACGGAAGTCTCTTCATCAAGTTCAACTATGTTACAATGTGCGTACATAGCCATAATTGCTTCCTTGGTTACCTCTTCATCTTTGGTTTCTTCTAGATGTTCCATGACTTCTGGCATGCTTTCCTGTTCCTTCTTCTCCTGTATTGATTTGACCTATTCATATTCAAGAATATGCTTTTGTGCAGTGTTAGGGAAAGGCAACTCATGCATTGGTTCTAGGGAGGCCAGTGTTTCTTTAACTTCTCTTTTCTTTTCAGGTTCAGATGGTGGATCATACTTGACCGGTCCCTCTTTCGGAGCTTTGATATGTTCTGTAAAAGCTTTAACAACTTGCAACACAAGATCTAAATCCAAATAAAGTTCTTTAGATAATTCTTTAACATGGCCTTTTTTATTATAGTCATGAATACAATCATGTTCTATTTCTATGCCTCCTTCACTTCCTAGACCAAAATTCCATGAAACTCTATGATCATGAATTCTATTAAGTAAAGCCCAAGCTTTAGGTATAGGAAGATTCATAAAGGCTCCTTCTGCGAAAGAGTCTAGTTCAATTTTATTAGGTTCAATTAAACCGCCATAAAAGATATGTAGTAAATACCATTCAGGAAAATCATGATGAGGACATAAACATAGTAAATCTTTGAAGCTAATATAAGCACTTACTAGTCCTTCATTAGAACGATTCTTCCAAGTCATTATAAGACGCCCGATTCCAAAAGATTTTGATCATGGACAATATTTTGCTAGAAATTCATAGGCTAGATTATCCCAAGTAGTAGTGGCTTCAGGTGGTAGAGATCTGTACCATGAGAGAGTTGTACTAGTCAAAGTATAACTAAAATTTTTAACCCTTACCTCATCAGCGGTATATCTGGTCAATATAAAAGTGCCACATATATCCTTGAAACATGTAATATGCTCATATGGATCAGGATCTTCTTCATCTCCCGTAAACTGCTTCTTATGTAGAATACTAAGTAGTAGAGGATTTATTTCAAATCCCCTTGTCTTCTCATTGGAGTTCTCTCTTTTATAAATATCATAGGGCTTCCCAAAGTGGTTGAGTGGGTTGGCACTAGTCATATGCTCAAACTCCATCATGTTGGTGGAAACCTGTAACTCAAAACAAAATTTAGCAAGATAAAAATAAATAAGCAAAAACTAAAAGACCTACAACGCTTAGCTCCCCGGAAACGGCACCAGAAGGAAGTCTATGATGACTGCAAGTGCACATATCATTTGTAGCTAGTTTCGAAATAAATATATCGATCCCACATGGAGCAGGAGTCTGAAGTCTAATAATTCTTGAAATAAATATTATGATAGAAATGCTAGATAAAGTTCTAAGTGACAAGATAAAATGCGAGTATTGTGTAAAAAGGTGTTTTGGGTTTTAGGTATAAGAACAATAATAAAGTAAAGTGAAACAACTGAATACAGAAAATAAGTATCACGTATGTAAGAGAGATTGGAACTGTAGTAGGGGAAAGCGTTCTTAGGGAGTAGCAGATGCACCACTAGTATTATAAGGAGCTAAGATAAAGATTATCATCATGAACATTCTCAACTATGTATGTGTGGGAGGAACTCCATATTTGGACAAATAGGCAGCAACCGCTGCTCACATCATCCTCATAACCACAACAGTCAGCAATCGACATCAATCGAATTACTGCGCTATTAAGGGACGTAATCCCGTAGGACGTATCCCATAGGACGTATCCCATGGCATGGATAGTGTTCTGTGAGTTTCCTCGGTTTCCCAAGTTGATATCTAAGTGGTGCCAACAACTTTATAGTCACTGTAAGTGCTAGCACACCTCTGTCTACCAACAAGTAGTTTCCTCCATCAAGTCCCCATGAGAGGCAAATATTGAGAGGTCAACTTCTCTCAACATCAAGATGTAGAAAATCTAACACATGGTCACAACGATGAATATCATAATAGACTTTATCTTATTTCAATCTCATACTAGGGTTTCTCCATCTCCCCAAGAACTAATGATCTACTCATACATGGAGGCAATCAACATCAAAGCAATAACAATGAAATCTATCATAGATGAATAGTACTTGTATAAATCCACAACGAGTACGGAAATTACAACAAGATCTAGACAAGATGTAGATGGGATGGATAGAGATGGTGGTGATGCGGTGGTGGATGATGAAGATCGATGTTGTAGCCTCCCGGATCTGCGCAGGGCGAAGATGGATCCCTGGTGGATGAGTTCCCCCTCCAGATGCCTTCCGAAGGTGAGGTTTCTGCGATTTCTGGGTGTTCTGTATGCCGTCTCCCCGAACCAGTTGCTTGGGGTGAAACTATTTGAGGAGGCAGAGGTGGCGCCAACTATACAGCCGGAAAATTTGCTCTGGTCGTATAGTTGGTCGTTGAACCTTCTGCCTCCTTTGTTCGCTTCTGGTTTTCTTCTAGTATTATTAATATTCCCCAAATAAGCGATGTGCGTTTTTTTGACTCCTTTTCTCCTCAGTACAACTGCTCCATTGGATACATCATGTATCGTGATCCTGGTGAAAACAGACATAAAATATGCGCGCGAGCACCATAAAATACCAAGATCCTACATCTACAATGCAAAAATAGTGTAAAACATGATGCAAATATGCACTCATCAGTCTACATGGCCAAGTAATTGGGAAGCCATTCTAGGGTGTCGACACACCTAACGACCACTGGTACGGGCAGGGCCCGCCCGTACCGTCCGCCCGTACCAGGTGGTGTTAGCTCCGTCTCGTCAAACCCTACGACTTTCGTGAAGGCGACTATATATTTAGAGGCTCCATCCGCCGGCCAGAGGGCCGCCATTCTCAGATTACATCACAACACCACCGAAGGATATCCACACCATTGTTTATCCATTGTTCATCACTTCCATCATCCATCCCCTCCACTAGCCATAGCCATTGCTTTATACTTTAGATCTCCTTGTGATTTGGCGACCATTGTAAAAATATTTGATTTCAATCTAAGTATTTGTATGATGTTTTCTATCTCCGATCTATTTGTTATGAGTGAGTAGTCCTCACGGGCTACGGGTTGGGGAGAAACCTCACAACGATTATGTGCATCTAATTCATGGGAGTATTGTATTTTCTTTGCAATTGAGATTTGTATGTTTTGTTTCTTTGTCTCTTGTCTCGATCTATGGACTTGTAGGTACCCAAGATCCCATAGATTGATAAAGGATTGAGTTGAGATACTTGGCTAGCTGCGATCTCATAGGAACCCAAGTGACATAAAGGGTAGTACGGTCTTCGCTTAGCGACCCATTTGGGATCATAACAACATCACCACATAAAGCTTTGATCTGTGTTTTACACTTGATAATTGTTTGTAGCCCATTGCTTCGGTGTGCACTCGGTTGGATTAAAATACTATTGCTATTTTCACTGCATCACGGGGGCTCTAGTATATTAGGATGTGTTTCCCACAAGAGATTATCTCCGTTCAAACATTACACATGACTATGCTTATTATTATCTTTTATCCCATATGATGTGCAGCTGCAGGTGGATCTTCAACCCTGGCCTATCTCCATCCATTGATTCGACCCATTATAAAGTAAACTAGATGATCCAGTAAAATAAGGTAAAATGAACAAACAAAGTCTTATAGACGTGTCCTTTTTATTTCCTTTTAGCATTGCTTTCCAAGGTTCGATTAAACCTAGGTCTTCTAGGGAAAAAGCTATTATACTACATCTGTGAATCCGGATCGAAGGTATCAACCCTTTTTCTAGCGCCGTTGCTAGGAAAGAAATTTCGCTATCCTAGTGAGGTCACTAGAGACCTTGTTTTTAGTTTTATTATTAGTTTGTAGTTTTATTCTTTTTATTAGTTTACTTTCTTGTTATCTATTTGAAAACCCAACAAAATTAGTTACTTGTTATTTGTTTTCATTACTTAAAAATTACCAAAAATATAAGAGCCATAGTTCAAAAGAGATTAGGGGAGTATGCTACACCCACTAATGATTTTATTCGTGCACCTATCACGCAGCATGCTGTTGATGCAGAAACATATGAAATAAAGCCTAACCTTTTAAGTTTGGTTCAACAAAACCAATTTGGGGGGTCATCCGCTGAAGATTCGGGTTTGCACTTAAACACTTTTACTGAAATTTGTGACATGATGCGTATTAAGGATGTAGATCCAAATGCTGTTGAATTAATATTGTTTCGTTTCTCTCTTAGAGGAAAGGCTAAGGATTGGTTGCTAGCCCTACCAAAGGGAATTATTAAGTCTTGGGAGGAATGTACTAATTTGTTTATGAATAATTTTTTCCCCAGCTAAAACTATGCACCTAAGATCCAACATTACAAGCTTTAGAAAAGAGGACCGTGAGCCACTAGCGCTTGCGTGGGAAAGGATGAAAGAAGTTGTAATGAATCGTCCTAGTCATGGGATGGAAGAGTGGCTTATATTACATTTGTTTTATAATGGTCTTAACCCAATGTCCAAGTCTATGCTAGATACTGCAGTAGGAGGAACAATCATGAAAGCAAGTGAGTGTTGCAAAGAAGTTACTTAATGATATGCAAAACAACCATGCCCAATGGCATGTGGAAAGAACCTTGAAGAGAGTAAGTTCAATTACTGAGGTAAATAATGAAGAACTTACATCTAAGGTAGACGAGTTGCTTAGCGTAGTAAAAGGTAAAGAAGATACCCAAGTCAGTGCTATCGCTACCAATGTTAATGATGTTAATTTTATAGCTCACACTCCTTTTAATCCTGCATGGAAAAATAATTATGCTTCTAATGTTCAAAAACATTATCCTAATCCCGCAGGAGCTCCTTACAATAATTATGATAATACTAATGGAGCAAATCATGGCAATCTCTCGTTTGAGAAAACTGTTAGAACCTTTATACAAGCTCAAACCGAGCAAAATAATATTCTTATTAAAATCACAGAGGACCATGAAAGTAGTATAGAAAAATTACCTAATCAAGTCGTTGCAATTAGAAATGATGTGTAGGCTCTACAGGAAAGGACAAAGGCCATGGAAGCTCAGTTGGGTAAAGTAGCTGAGAGTCAAGCTCTCATACTAGAAAAAATTGCTGGAAAACCTAAGCCAAATCTGGTAGAAAACCTCAAGATGATGAGGGTGGTAACCAATGAAGAAAAGCCTGAAGATCTGGATTATAGCAACACGCCAACACCGGAATATACCATGGAATATCTGCTAAAGATGATCACCGTGAAGAATCCATGTATAGAACAAGGTAATGATACTATGTACCAACAATTTATACGTCAAGTAGCATCTAAAGTTCGCGAGCTAGAGATGGAGTATAAAAGACTAGCTGATAAGCTTCTAGCTAAACTAGATGATATATTTGAGCCCACTATTAAAGTTAAGTTGGGAGTCAATGAGATATCCGCACTTTGTGATCTTGCTGCGAGTGTCTCAACGATTTCCAAAAGCTTATTTGAAAAATTAAACTTGGGGCCATTTGTTACTACTAAATTGAGACTCCATCTAGCTGATTCAACTTATAAACAAGCTATGAGGATTAAAGAAAATATAATTGTTGAAATTAAAGGTAGTCTCGCTCTTATTGATCTTCTTATTGTGGACATGCCTGAAGATCCCATAGCACCTATAACTCTAGGTAGGCCATTCCTAAGAACTATTAAGGCTTTAATTAATTTACATGAGGGGAATGTGAGAATAGGGCTATCATCTAGAGATCCTTTTATGGTTCACTTCCCTAGGAAAAAGAAGGCCAAGCCTAATGATGATGATGGTATAATCACTTTAAAAGCCAACTACTTTGGAGTGGGTATTCCACTTCTTAAACATAAATGATTACCATTAGGGTCAAGCTAATTGACTTTAACTAGAAGCGCTTCATGGGTAGCAACCTATGTGAAATAAAGTTTTACTTTTGTGTTAGTTTTTTTGTTTTTTTGTTTTTGTTTTTGTTTTTAATAAAGAGTGTTCAATAAGATCTTTGGAGAGAGGAGAATAAATAAGGTAATCCTCTATCTTTTATTTTACTAACACATGGCCTAACAAGTATTGCTGATTTTTATATAGTATATTTGTTCTTATTTTGTCCTTTGATAAGATGTGAAAAGGCACACATAGCTTCTAATAAAAAATTGAGTTTTGTAGCTCATAGTGTTCTTAACGACCACTGGTACGGCTGGAAGGGACCATACCATGTATCCATACCACATCGAACCACAGGATAGAAATTCTAATTTTTGCCACAGGAAACAATGCTCTTAATGACCACTGGTACGGCCGGACACGACCGTACCGCGTGCCTGTACCGTACCCTCGAGCAAACATCAGATTTCAAGCAAAGTCACAGATTGGATAACGACCAGCAGTACGGGCACGCGCGACCGTACCGAGTGAACCACCAGAAGGGAGTCATTGCCCCCAGGGTATGTCACCCGGTATGGGCAGGCTCCGGCCGTACTGCCCGCCCGTACCACATACGCGGCCACCATATTCATCCCGAGGAGGTAACCTAAAAATTCCTAAAACCAATCTTTCTATTTCCTCTTCCTCTAAACTCCAAACCACCTCCATTGGATCTTCAAATTTATTTAATCTTTCTTAGATTCTTCACACTCATTCGATCTAAGGTATGATTCTCCTCTGATCCTCAATTTTTTATACAAAAGCTTCACTTAATCTTTCATCATTGTCAATCTAGACTTATGTCTTGTTCCATATTCAATCTTGATATTGAGCTTGCTTAGTATTGTTTTAGATGAGTTTCTTTTGTAATTAGTGTAGAGAATCACTTATGCTATATTTCTATTGGACTAAATTTTTTAGCAATTTTTTCTACTTTATTTTATTATTTTTAGATGAACACAAGGAGATGTACATGTGCGGTGTCTGCGAAGTCTTCCGCACCACCCGTTGATACGTTGACCCCCTAAGTCACTTGGTGTTGAGTTCACCAAGGAGTTTCAGCTGAACTGTTTTAATCGTCTCAAGCTCCGAGAAATCAAGTCCACCAAGTGGGCATGTCCCTATATCCTGAACCAACTTGGCATTCATGCTGATTTCGATTTACTTTGCAATAATGCTGGTTTGTATGATTTTGTCTTTCAGGATGTTGCCACGTATCACCGCTTGATGCTTGAGTTCTTCAGCTTGACACATACAGAGACCCTTATGGTTGTACCGACAAAACAAAGGCTTGGAGTTGACCGCATCAAATTTCGCCTTATGAACTGTGAGTACACCCTAGAACTCAACCAATGGGCTCAATGCTTTGGGTTTACCAACAACACTACCGATGTACGTAAAACTACTTTTGTTTTAAATCCTGAACCTTGGGAGTACTTTAATTTAATGAGAATCCATAGAACCACACCCAAGGGAAACCAAATTGATCATCCTGCTATTCGATATTTATTTTATGTGATTTCTAACACTTTGCAGGCACGTGGTGAGTTTACTAGAGTTAATTAGGAGGACATGTTGATCCTCACAAAAGCTGCTATTATTAATTGTAACTTAACACCAAATTTGGGCGCTCTTCTTGTGTTTTACCATAAGCATCAAGCTCTTCAATCTCGAGGACCCATATGCGAAGGAGGAGTTGTGACTGTTCTTGCATGCGCGCTTCACATCAACCTAGGTAACATCCAACCATTGACAGGAAGTCACCGTCTCGGTCTCTCTATGAAAGGGTAGTTGCCCCTATGTGTGGTTTTGGTGATTAATGACAATCCCTATGGACTAATGTTTTCATTGAGTTTTATATGAAGGAATATTCCATAGGTCATGCATGTAGTCCATATGTTGGATTCAAGTATGGATGCCATGAATATAAAGATATACCTTGAGTTTTGGCATCACGATCATCAAATTGAAGAGAAGAATATGATATGTTCAAGATCTTGAGAGTGTGATCTCACTAGAAGAATTCAAGATATGGCTCTAAGCCGGTGTCATGATAGCCTTATTAGTTGAGCTATGGTTGACTAAGATTTAGAGCATGTAATCAAATGCAGAATTCTTTATGTACCTCAAGATATTGAGATGGAGCATGAGAAGATACTTGGTTGACCAATACAAAGAGTGAAGAGTGATTTCAAGTTGGTCAACACATGAAGCATAAAGAATGTACCACATGGATCTTGTGGTATGGTAAGCCTTGCCATTTATGCATCATGAACTAACCCATTATATGTGTGCCTTTGTGTTTTCTATATGGGATAGGTATCTTTCCATGGGCATGCTTTAAAAGTGAAGATTTCATATAGCCCATGAGAGGATGGCATCAAGTGGTGATCGTCATCAAGGTTGAGAAGGGCAAGTTCAAGATAATCATCTCGAGAAGATCATTTGCTTGAAGCTTGTTGTCCATATTGGTGATAATGGACATGTGAAGATGTGTCTTAATGAAGCTATCCCATAGTGGTGTATGGGGGAGAAAATTACGAGTCTTCACGAAGCAACAATGATCAAGTGATGCATTCCGGCTTGGATGGAGCTAGAAGCGTTGTCATCAAGATCAAGCAGGATGCGCAAGGCAAAGGTATGGCCTTGCTAGGTTTTCCTTTTACCGGTCTCAAGGTGGTTGTTGGGAGACCGGGTTATAGGATAGATAGCCGCACTATCAAGAGGGGCTTTCGGTTGGGTAACTGGATCACATCATCATAGGAAGCTCAATCCTTTGCATACTTTGCATCTTCCTATTTTGTTGCTTCTTGGTATTTTCTCTATGTGAGGTTCTTGAGATTGTTTCTAGCTCTTCAACAAGCCCAAGTTCATCGAAAACAGAATTCATATGCATCTTTTATGGCGTTTTCAAGTTTGAAGGTTTTACCGGTTCTTCTTATAGGGAGGCTCCATACCTTTCCTCATTTGGTTCTATCTTCCTTTGTTGGACTATGATGTTTTCATGCACCATATTGTAGACCTTGTTGTCCTCGTCAAAACAAGCCCCAGATCATCGAAATCGGAGTCCGGATGCAAAAGTTATTGCGTTTTTCGTGAAGTCAGTTTCATCCCGGTTGTGGATCCGGTTCAACCGAGCCCCACACCGGACGGTCCAGTTCTAGCTCCGGTAGACCGGATCTCAGACTGGATTTTCCGGTTTTCGCGACCGAGTCTATGTCGGGTTGGCAAACAGAGGTATTTCGGTTTGTAGGTCGGTCCTCTGGCTTGGGGACCGAGTTTCCCGGTTCTGGGGCCGGTCCAACCGACTTTGGAACCGAGTTTTTGTTGTTTTCTCTCCAACGGCCATATTTGCTTTTCCCTATAAAAGGGGGTTCTTCCCCCAACGTTTTTGGGAGTTCTTTAGCACGAAATTGACCTCCATTGTTGACCCTCTTGAGCTTGCCTCCTCCCCCTTCCCTCCTGAGATTCTTGCATCTTTTTGAGGGCTTTGGAAGAGGAGATCTAGATCTATAATCCCCACCAATCAATTCATCCTTTAAGTGAGGGGAACCCATTGGATCTAGATCTTGGAGTCATTGGTTGACTTCCACCATTGTTCTTCCTCTCTAATTCCTCCCTAGAACTTGTTGCTTTGGTGGGATTTGAGAGTGAGGGATTTGAATGCTCTTGGTGTTCTTGCTTTGCATTCTTGCATAAGTGTTGAGCTCTCCACTACGATTTGTTCGAGTAAGAGACCGTTAGCTTGTTGCTCTTGGAGGGTGACCTCCTAGTTTGCTTGGCGGTTGGTGCCGCGGTGTCCTCTTCATGGAAGATTGTGAAGAGACCCGGGCTTCTCCTTCGTGGAGCTTGTGAAGTGGTTATGGAGCTTGCCATCTCCGGAGTGGAGGAAAAGCTAGCCATAAGGAAAAAGCCTATTCCTTCGTGGGATAGACTCGGAGAAGAAGGTGAGCCTTCATGGCGTTGGGAAATCCTTCGTGGAATCCCACACCTCTCCAACATGACGTACCTTACTTGTAAGGGAACACGGGAATACATCTTCGTCTCCGCGTGCCTCGGTTATCTCTATACCCGAGCTTACTTTCCTTGTGATAGCCATCGAGCTTGAAGTACTTATATCTTGCTTATCACTTCTGGTATATTTATCTTGTGCTATCTTGCTTAGCTTATCTTGTTGTTGGTGCACTTAGTTGAGCCTAGTGTATTTAGGTTTTGTGCTTGTAAAATAAACGTTAGTTTAATTCCGCATTTTATCAAGCCAAAACCATAATAGTTTTGATATTGCCTATTCACCCCCCCTCTAGGCGACATCTCTATCCTTTCAATTGGTATCAAAGCAAGGTCTCTCCTTGTTTAGGCTTCACCGCCTAGAGTGTAAAGATGTCGGCTAGTAGTATAGTGCACAATGACACAATTATCTTTGATGGCACAAATTATATTTTGTGGAGAAATTGCTTGCTTTGTAATCTTCGGACATTGTGTCCAAATATTGAGCAATTTCTAGATGTAGGTTTTTCTCCTCCGATGGATCCTCAAAATCTATCTTTAGAGGATGAGAAAATTTTACATCTCGAAGCTCAAGTATCTAATGAGCTTATTTTCTCCTTGAGCCCCATAGTTAATTTGTTCTTGACAAATGTAAAGCGCAAGTCATCTCATGAGATGTGGACCAAGCTTAAAGAAATATTTGGTGGGTCCATTTCTCATAGGGTCGGTGGTATCTCCGAGGAGCTCTCTTCTCCTTCACATCATGAAGAGCTCCAAGTGGCTTCCACCTCCGACCGCGATGAGATTTCAATTCCCTCCACTTCACCTACATGTGACAAGTCACAAGGTAATGGCATGGTGAGTGGAGAAATCATATGTAATGATGGTAGTGGTTCTCTTTACACCAATGATTCATGTTAGATAATTGCTAATGGTGTAGAGAGTTTGGACTTAAGCACTTATTGCAACGATAATTATTTATCCCCTTATGTTGCTAGTCCTTGTATATTGTCTAGAAATTATTTGAGTACTAGTGTAGATTATATGCTTGATTTGTCTTGTTCCAATAAACAAAATTCTTCTATTTCCTCTGGTTGTGTATTTAACAATGTAGAGGAAATCAAACACCCTATGGAGCAAGACACGATCATGAATGAAGATTCAAGAATATCCTCATCTTCATTCTCCTGTGCTCACATGTGCCTTATGGTAAGAGGATTAAAGGTATCTCCTACTTTGTATCCCAACATATCTTCTCTAGATAATAGCAATAATAATGATGATAGTGATGATGACCTTGATGAGGATACTAGTGCTCTTGTGCTTGAGTTGACCTTTTTGTGTACCTCTCTTCGTGGTAATAATAAGGTTGTTGCTTGTCTCAAACATGTTATGGACACCATAACTAAACAAACGGAAACCATAGAGGAGTTGGATTTCCAACTTGATGATGGGAGTCGTAGATTCCATCTCCTTAAGCAAGAGCTTGTCGAGGAGAAGCACACTAATTGTCTCCTCATACAAAAAATTGAATCTTATGAGCTTGAAAAGGAAAAATATATTAATGATGCTAGTGCTACTAACTCTACTTCTTGTGAAGCATCTATATTAAAGGAGAATGTTGAGCTAAGGGCTCAACTTGAGTTGCTAACTAGCAAGTATAGGAAATTGGAAGAGAGTCATGAAATGCTCTTGGGCTCTCATAATGATCTTATAATCTCCTATGATGGGCTAAAGTTAGCTCGTGAGGCAAGTATCACTAAGGTAACATCTTGTGAGCCTCATTTGGACATTAGCACAACATCTACTCAAAATGCTATTTTGCCATGTGCTAGTCCTAGTGATACTTCTTGTCATACTATTGATAAAACTTGTGTTGGATTACTTGCTTTGCCTTGTTGCTCTAACAATGAAGCTTCTACTTCCTCTAGTACCTATATTTATACTAACCATGTAGAGGAAATCAAAGAGCTCAAGGCCCAAGTCACTTCTTTCAAGAAAGACTTGGAAAAGATTCATGAAGGCAAATCCACACTCGATAATATTTTGAGTGTGCAAAAATGCCCCAATGATAAAAGTGGACTTGGATTCAACTCCAATAACAAGAACAAGTCCAAGAGCAACAAGAAGAAGATCCAAGACCAAGTCAAGGATTTGGCCAAGATTATTTGCTTCAAGTGCAAGGTTAAAGGACATCATGTAAGATCTTGTCCATTGAAGAAAAAGCGCTTGAGTGAGAAGAAACAAGGGAAGCAGCCACAAGTTCAAGGCCAAGACCAATATCAACCTCAAGTTGAAGCTAGGCCACTTCCCAAGAAGAATCAAGATAAGTCTCCCCAATCCAAGAAATTAATGAAGAAGGGAAAGGGGAGCACTTGTTGCTACATATGTCGTGAGAAGGGGCACTTGGCCTCTTCATGTTCAAATGGTACCTTATCTAACGCTATCATTGTTGATGATTATTATTCTCTTGGGAAGGATAAGGATGGAAATGTGTTTGCTAAGTTTGTTGGAACTCAAAGTGGTGTCAAGAAACGAACCATTTGGGTTGCCAAGCCTATTGTGACTAACCTCTTAGGACCCAACTTGGTTGGGGACCAACAAGCTCAAACTTCATCAATAGGTGTTATTGGAGGGCATTGGAGACTTGGCTAACTCATGAAGAATTAAGGGATCTTCATATACTATATTTGATCAAGCCAAGTTATAAGGATTATCATCTCCCTACCATATACCCAATGTGCCTATTTGCGGTAACTCGAACTCAACTCTTCTATATTGTAAGTTACTTTCCCCTTTACATGTTTTGGTTTTGTACCAAGTATGTGTTTCTATTTGTTGTGCCTCATGCTTGCTTATTTTGTGTATTCAAGTATGTCTATGTGTTTGGAACATCATTTACTTGTGTGTTTTGCTTTGAGCCTCTAATGCATCTTGATGATATCTTTTTTGGCTCTTTTTGAGTGATTAATGGAACATCCCATTTTGGGAGAGTGATATGCCTCGCGCATCTCTCATACCTTAAAATGTGTGTACATGAGTACTACCACTTAGTATTGATATTGCAAGCTTATCTAGTCACTATGTGGTGTGTCATGCTCATGAGAAATTCAAATTCTAAATGTCCATTAATTATCTCTAGTCAAGGTTGTTTTTCCTCTTATTAAGAAAAATGAATACCACATTATGGGGGAGTAATATGCTACTTTTGCATATGACAATCATAGGAAATGTAAACATATGAGGTGGTGCCACTTAGAGTTGATATTGTTGATTATCTTGTATCTAGGTCGCATGTTAGCTCAAACAAGGTCCTAATTTTTGTTAGAAGATTTTATAGCTCGTCTTTTCGGTCTTTGCTTGAGTAAGAAATTCTTGTGTGGACTTCCTCAAATGCATATCTCTATATCTTATTTGGGAGACCATTTGCTTCAAGTTATTATAATCATTGCTTTGCATGATTGTGTGACTAGTTGAAGCTATCAAGAATCTCTATCTTTGCATAGTGCTTAATCTTTTTATTCCTATCCTATGCTTTTTATTGTGAAGATTTATCTTTAAATATCCATGCAATATACCACCGGAAATAAATTCCAATACACTCATTATCTTCGACAATTGATATACTTGGGTGTGGTAGCATTTGTGGATCATCTTCACCTTGGATTTCACCTCCTTTGGCCTTTTTTTTTACAAAAATTGTTGTGGCTCCCATTGTCTTCCTTGGCTTTTGAACATCTCTTTGATGGTGTTTTTGATTATTATCAAATGTGCTTTTAGGGAAGACAAACCTTTTCTTCTCGGAACCTTGTGCCATTGTGAAAAGTGTTAAGGGTTCGGTTTATTTGTTGAAACCTTGCTCTTTTGGGAGTTTGTTATCTCATTCTTTCTTCTCTATGTTATTTGCTTGAATGAGATAAATCTTTGAGCATTTATGTTTTATCTCATCTTTTATGCTCAATAGTTTTTGCTTAGTTCATTTGTTGAACTTTGTTGAACAAATCTTGTGTTGATTTGATATTTTGATATAGTTTGGACAACAAATGTGTTTTGTCACACCTTGTATGCCTTCTTGAATATTTTGGTGTTTTGTCCAAATTATATATTCATTGGTTCTTGAAAGTCTTGTGCATGCATGTTTATTAAATGTATATCTTATATCATGTTTTGCTTTCTTCGATCCAATATATAGGGTATACTCCATCAAATCCTTAAACGGCTATGATGTGCGTGAAATACAAATTTCATCTCTAAATATGCACATTTTTTTATGGAGTATGTCCTATGTGTTGTGGTTAGTCTAACCACTTTGGACCCAATAAGTTTGGGGACCAAGATGTACTTGAATGTTGTTTTAGGTACATTGGAGATGCAATGGATGCTTGTCTCATCTATAAGGAAGGTGTTGTCACCATATGATAATTGGATCCAAGCTAGGATGATCAAAGAATTCTTATCTACTACATCATACCATTGCTATCTCGGTAACAAGTATCTTATTCATGCATACTATTCTTCCATCCAATCTCTTGTAGGTTACATCTGGGCATGAATTTATTTGTTCGTAAATGTTGTGGTTCTTTCAAAGATCTTTGAAAGACTTTTCTATCCTTATTGCTTATGTGAGTAATTTGAGATGATGCATATAATGGGGAGTATATAAAATTATGCTCATGATTCACCAATCCCAAATATGCCTTCTAGCAATTTATTGCATATCAATTCCTCAATGTACTCTCATGTGCAATATTGTTGAAATTGCATTGAATCCTTCCTTTTGATACTTGTTGCCTTTCTCAAAATATCCCAACTAGCATTAGTTCCCTCAGTGTTAGCTGTGATGTTTTTGAGGTTTTTGTTTTTCTTTGGTGAAGTTCTTTGATATACCATGAGAGAAAATAGATCCATGGGATATATATGCACTTAAGAAAAATATCATTTTTTGGTATATCTTATGACTTCCTCTTGGATATCATGTTCTCTTGTTTTTTATCAACCTCTTACGTGTGGATGTTTCTTTGTGGATTATTCTCATGTTTTCCCACTTAGAAACTTATATACAAGAGAGTGTTAATATATCGCCTTGATATCCTCGCCTTTTGCCAACCATCTCACTTATCCGCTTAGTTTTTCATGGTTTTGGCAAGGTCTTGATTTATGAGTGCTTGGTTTACTTTTATTGCATCTTCGTGCACTCATATCTCATATTTGGTTTCTTTTGGACTTAAGCTTGTCTTGACAAGTGTATTGATTTATATCTATACTCCTTGTATCTTGGTTGTGTTCTAAATGATATAAAGGGAGTGAGGATTCCATGTTTATCCATATTGTATTCAAATGAAACAACTCATTTATGCAAAAACCTTGGGGAGCTTCCTTATTTCATTTAGATCACTATTCATGTCCATTTGATTATTTGGATCTTTTGATTGCTTGCTTCATACGTTGAAGTTTCTTCACCTTGTTATCCTTTTAGCAATATTTGATCCTCAATATAGTTGATTTCCTCCAAGTTTTCGTCATTGGATATGTGCATATGATTTCACTCATATTATGAGAAATGCACACCTTGGGAGGAACTTGAACTATATTGTTCTTCTAACTTTGTCATCCATTTTGGCACTTGTTTCAATGGGGGAGAAGTTTAGAGGGTTTTAACGGAAATGGTTTTCTACTTAAGATTGGTTTGTTCTTAAGTGTTTGCCTTTCATGATTTTCATCCTTTTTATGTATTGCATGGTTGAATATATAGTGGAAACTCTCCCAAAGGTTATGCTTGACAATGTATGCAATGAAATTCAAGTTCATCGCATGTGCATATATTGTGGGGGAGTTTGCTCTATATATGTTGGTTCTACTCACATCTCTTGCATTAGTTGTAGTTTGTGTGAGTAGAAGTGTTTTTGATATGGGCTAGTATCTTTGTGTTACTTAACCATATCAAATACAACCTCTTGTATACAACTTATTCTCGGATAGGTTGCATACTTGTTTCTAATATTCATTATATAAACCCTCTTGTTGTGATTGTCATCAATTACCAAAATGTGGGAGATTGAAAGGGTAATTCCCCTATGTGTGGTTTTGGTGATTAATGACAATCCCTATGGACTAATGTTTTCATTGAGTTTTATATGAAGGAATATTCCATAGGTCATGCATGTAGTCCATATGTTGGATTCAAGTATGGATGCCATGAATATAAAGATATACCTTGAGTTTTGGCATCACGATCATCAAATTGAAGAGAAGAATATGATATGTTCAAGATCTTGAGAGTGTGATCTCACTAGAAGAATTCAAGATATGGCTCTAAGCCGGTGTCATGATAGCCTCATTAGTTGAGCTATGGTTGACTAAGATTTAGAGCATGTAATCAAATTAAGAATTCTTTATGTACCTCAAGATATTGAGATGGAGCATGAGAAGATATTTGGTTGACCAATACAAAGAGTGAAGAGTGATTTCAAGTTGGTCAACACATGAAGCATAAAGAATGTACCACATGGATCTTGTGGTATGGTAAGCCTTGTCATTTATGCATCATGAACTAACCCATTATATATGTGCCTTTGTGTTTTCTATATGGGATAGGTATCTTTCCATGGGCATGCTTTAAAAGTGAAGATTTCATATAGCCCATGAGAGGATGGCATCAAGTGGTGATCGTCATCAAGGTTGAGAAGGGCAAGTTCAAGATAATCATCTCGAGAAGATCATTTGCTTGAAGCTTGTTGTCCATATTGGTGATAATGGACATGTGAAGATGTGTCTTAATGAAGCTATCACATAGTGGTGTATGGGGGAGCAAATTACGAGTCTTCACGAAGCAACAATGATCAAGTGATGCATTCCGGCTTGGATGGAGCTTGAAGCGTTGTCATAAAGATCAAGCAGGATGCGCAAGGCAAAGGTATTGCCTTGCTAGGTTTTCCTTTTACCGGTCTGAAGGTGGTTGTTGGGAGACCGGGTTATAGGATAGATAGCCGCACTATCAAGAGGGGCTTTCGGTTGGGTAACTGGATCACATCGTCATAGGGAGCTCAATCCTTTGCATACTTTGCATCTTCCTATTTTGTTGCTTCTTGGTATTTTATCTATGTGAGGTTCTTGAGCTTGTTGCTAGATCTTCAACAAGCCCAAGTTCATCGAAAACGGAATTCATATGCATCTTATATGGCGTTTTCGAGTTTGAAGGTTTTACTGGTTCTTCTTATAGGGAGGCTCCATACCTTTCCTCATTTGGTTCTATATTCCTTTGTTGGACTATGATGTTTTCATGCAACATATTGTAGAGCTTGTTGTCCTCGTCAAAACAAGCCCCAGATCATCGAAATCGGAGTCTGGATGCAAAAGTTATTGCGTTCTTCGTGAAGTCAGTTTCATCCCGGTTGTGGATCCGGTTCAACCGAGCCCCACACCGGACGGTCCGGTTCCAGCTCCGGTAGACCGGATCTCAGACCGGATTTTCCGGTTTTCGCAACCGAATCTATTCCGGGTTGGCAAACAGAGGTATTTTGGTTTGTAGGTCGGTCCTCCGGCCTGGGGACCGAGTTTCCCGGTTCTGGGGCCGGTCCAACCGACTTTGGAACCGAGTTTTTGTTGTTTTCTCTCCAACGGCCATATTTGCTTTTCCCTATAAAAGGAGGTTCTTCCCCCAACGTTTTTGGGAGTTCTTTAGCACGAAATTGACCTCCATTGTTGACCCTCTTGAGCTTGCCTCCTCTGTTGGGTCCGCAGCATAGAAAACAAAAAAATTCCTACGGTGTGAACTATACGCCAAGATCTATCTACTAGGTACAAAGCAACGGGTGGACATACATCCAAAGAGAACTTACCCTCATAGACAACGAGCTTTGTTAACGAGTAGGAACTCGTGGTTGATGTAGTCGTACACTTGCCGATCTCAAGATCGTGATGAAGTCCAGCAGGTCCGGCTCCAGCACGTCCATCAGATCCAGCTCCAGCACCACCAAGTCCAGCACCGCAAAGCAGCGGTGCATCCGTGATCGCACACACGTCTGGTACCCCGACAACCTCCATCCCTCGCTCCAGCAAAGCAGCGGAAGCAGCAACTCCTTTCCAGATAAAGCCACCGGGTACAGTTATCTCTATTATCCGAGACCATGGGGAATAATACTAGAGGGAGAGAGAGATCCTTCACAAGGAGGTGTGAGTGAGAAGTGAGGAGAGGGGGGCCTTTTATAAGAGAAGGGGAGGGTACCCCTCCTTCATGGCCGGCGCATGGAGGAGGTGACCTTTCACCTCCTCCATTCATGTGGTGGTAACTCCCTCCACATAAATTTGCCCCTTCACATTCTCTTTTAAAGTCTCCACTTTAAATGCATTAAATTTCTCCAAATTTAATGCTCTCTCATTTAATAAAACTCTTTTATTATTTTTATTCAGAATTTTGTTAATTACTTTAATTAACAAACATTCACATAAAACCCCCTGCAACATTTCAATATTACATGCAGAACCAATTTCAGCAATTTCACCCGAAACAGTTTCGGTGTCTATTGAAATAATTCCAGCGCTTTCTTAAATCTTTATCTGAAACATATTTACTCCAACTGGTGTCGGTATCCCTTAAGTGTGTCACCTACAGTTCGCGAATAATGCAGACATGATCGAGACCCCTCTCCGATCAATAATCAGCAGCGGGACCTGGAGATCCATACTGACTCCTACACATTCAACGATGACTTCTGTGATCGTGAGAACCCTTAACGCTAGTAACTAAATCCCTTTGTCTCGCGATATATTACATGTCCGAGATTCGATCATCGGTATCTCCATACCTAGTTTGATCTCGTTACCGACATGCACTCTTTTCTCGTTCCGTGATATAACATTCTAGTGATCACATCACTTGCTTGCAAGCTATTTCAATGTGATATCACCGAGGGCCCGAGTATATCTATCCGTCATCGGGATGGACAAATCCCTCTTGATCCATGAGCCTCAACATAACACCTTCAGTAGCAGAACCCACCTTTATAGTCACCACCTGATACAGTGTGACGTTTGATGTTATCAAGATACTCTTCCGGTGTTAGCAATTAACATGATCTCATGGTCTAAGGATAAAGATTACTTCGTATGATATTATAGCAATATAAACATAATGACTTTGATCGTAATGCTATACTTCGGATGAATGTTCATCACATCATTCCACTAATGGTGTGACCTTGTTATTAACAACATCCAATGTCCATGATCAGGAAACCTTGATCATCTTGTTAATCAACAAGCTAGTCTATAAGAGAGGCATAACTAGGAACCCTTTTTGTTTATTAAACACACATGTATTGATGTTTCCGATCAATACAATTCTAGCATGTAAAATAAACTTTTATCATAAACATGGAATAAGATAATAACCACTTTATTATTGCCTCTCGGGCATATTCCCTTCAGTATCCCACTTGCACTAGAGTCAATAATCTAGTTTGAAAAACTTTGCGTATTGAACACCTATGGCTTTCTGGTGTTGCATATATGCTATTGCTAGTGGTTAACATAATCTCTGGATCTGACAGTTTCAGGTCCGTGTGTATTTGCATGTCTTTGCGTCTCTACGCATCACTCATTCTCAAATGACATGGCATTGTATAAATTTGGTCCTTTGGTGAGACCTTCGGTTCGTTCAGCTCAAAATATGTTGATATTTTTGTCACACAATATATCTTCATAGTATTAGCCCACTTTTAACCACACCTAGTTTGATAACAAACTACTTAACACAAATGCCCTCCTTTGCTGCTACTATAGCAGTCATATACTTAGCCTTTTGTTGTAGTATCCGTCACAATGTCTCAACTTTGGAACTCATCCAAATCCATCATGGAACATCCTTTCCATTACATTGTGCCACCCATAGTCTAAATTGAGATAAATTTAATTTGTATCTTGTGACAAAACTAGTATCAATGTAACACTTTACAATGAACTACCTTTAACTATTTGTCACTTATACATGATATATTCTTAGTTCTTCCAAAGCTCATAAGAATATCTTTACTATTGTCCAATGATCATCTTATGAATCATTCTGGTATATGCTCATAACATTTAGAGCATAGGACATTCTGGATATATACATATCATGGTATAATCAATCAAAATCTTCATGTGATTTTACTCACCAAGTGTTGAAACACTTGAATTTTGATACAATCCTTTCCATGCATCAAGAACCTTTCTTGTTGTTTCCATATTGAACCCTTTCAATATCTCATATATGTATGTCTGGCACAACCATATTTGTGCCTCAATCTATCCATATAGATATTGATGCCAAATATTCCGGGTTTGCCCAAGTCTTTCATCGAAATCTCATTTTAATGAAATTCTTAACTTGTGTCAATACAAGATACATCATTTCCAATCAACAATATGTCCTCTACATAATGTATTAGAAATATGTCTCAGCGCTCCCACTTAATTTCTTGCAAATGCAAGCATCTTCATCATCTTCGATGAATTTTAAACTCTTTTAACAGTTTCATCATGGTGAAGATTCCAACTCCGCTATGCTTACTTCAACTATTGAAGTTTACATGCCCTTTTAGCACCCTTTGAATTAACAAAACCCTTCGTACCATGTCATGTACATGCCCTAGGTTACCGTTCTATTAGAAGAACCTTGTTTTGTTTATTCAACTACCATATACCAAATTATATGTAGTGGTTGCTATATTAATCCGTCAAGACTATATATTGCTATGAAAGATCAAATCTTGTCATAGTCAACTCCTTGAACATTGTCGTAAACTTCTTTCCGACATGTCGACTATTTCATAGATGTTAAACATCCATGTCTTATTTCTTTATAGATCCAAACACGACCGATAGGCTTCACACCTTTCCGGAGGGTCTTCCAAGTTCAGAAACTTGATTTCTCGTGTATGGATACTATCACGGATTCTATGACTTCTAGTCATTTTATGGAGTCAGGGCCCATCATCGCTTCTTTCCATGTAGTCGGTTTATCATTGTCAAAACAATAACGACTTTCTTATCAAATCTTACTATTTGATTCTTACCGACCCACATGGTTCTATAGGAACTCTAATCTCCGAGATCACACCTTTTGTAATCACGAGAGCCATGAGCATTGTGGCCGCCACCGGGACACTTTCCGGCGCTACGCTACTTAGCACATATAGCTAAGGTTCAACAACCTTATCAAAGTTCTATTGTCCTCCCACTTAACTTTTCATGAAAAATTCCTTCTCAAGAAACCTTACGTTCCAAGCGACAAACTCTTTTGTCCTCGGTGTTATGGAGAAATTCCCAACAAATTCTTTGGGATAACCTACAAAGACGTGCTTATCCGACTTTGGTTGTAAACATTTTACTTATGCATAGCATACCAAAATTTAAGAAAAGACAATTCGGGTTTTATCCCAAACCATAACACATATGGTGTCATTTCAACGGATCACGATGGTGCTCTTTTCAGTGTAAAAGCGGTAGTCTCTAAAGCTTCAATCCTTAAAACATAATGGCAGTTTTATAAATGACACCCTTGATCTTACCATGTCAAACATGGTTTGATTTTATCTCTCGAATATGCCATACTCCTATGGTTTATCGGGAAACACAAATCATGGAACAATTCCTCAAGTCTTAGGTGTTTTTGCTAAACATGTAACTCAAATATCTTACTTTATGATCGAATCATAAACCCTTTATTTTCTTGTTACAATGATTTTCCACTTCATCTTGAAAATCTTTGAACAATTTTCAAATGTTTCATACTTCTTCCTTATTAAGTAAATATACAGATATATTCACTCAAATTTTCGCAGAAAGCATATGAAGCAAAAAGATCCATCGCATATGGCTACACATAATGGACTATGCACATCAGCATGCACAATTTCCAATAAGCTAGTCATCCGTTCCTCTCTGGCCTATGGACGAAGTTTCAATTATCTCAAGGAAAGTCTCACATGCGTCAATTGATCAAAATCAAAGACTCCAAAAATCCATTAACATGGAGTTTCTTCATGTTTTCTTTCCAATATAATTTAAACAACGATGTCACTTCATAAGTGATCTTTCAATCATTTGTCTTGCGACATTTTAGCAATAGTGTTTATGGATGTGGTTTCTCCAACTAGACTTGTAAAAGTTCATCCATCCTTTATGGAATATGGTAATTATTTGAACAGCCATTGTTCTCATAATACCGGAACAAAATAACAATTATTTAAACAAATCTTGAAGGCTTGGTTTGATGACAACGAAAAACACAATAAAACTTTATTTGTTTTCGATGAACATCATCACTCATTCTCTTGCTGGTTACTTAGGCCATTGTAGTTCATGAATTGCGTTGTCCTGTATGACACTTCATACCAACCAATTCGGTATCCAATACCTAAGAACCACATTGTTTAACAAGCAAGGAATATAGCCATAACATGTATATCTTCTATATACCTAAGTTGGACATCTCCAACCTTTTATTTTCTGCCAAATATTTTATAGATTCTCTTTCAGCAATTCCTTTTCTTTTAAAAGAATCAATCAACATCGATAGTGGTGTCATCAACATGACACATGGTACAAAGCGTATATAGTCAAATACTAATACCTTTGGACTTGCACTTTGAAGTGGATCACCATCATCAAATGTTTGGCATTCTTTCAAAAATCCATTCTTTAGTAATCTATTAGTGTAGTAAATATTTTACTTACATCTTCTATTCATCCTTATCATGACAACTTTCATGATCAAGCTACTATAGCTTATAAGGAAGAATCACGAGTATAATATCAGTTCCCAAAACCTTTTTGGTAGATTCGGATGCCTAGCATCTCCATCCTTCACAAATTCTCATACGATATGAGAACATGTATTTTGATAAATTATACTCTATCATAATGCAACCAAAAACATTGTTGCAGATATCACAGTATCTTTCACACATGATGGTTTCTGAAACAATTTTCAGCTCCAGTATAATCTTGATATTAAAACAACTTTTTAATATCAATAATCATGGAGGCAAACATGATACTTTAGATACTAACATTGGAATTCTTACTCTTGATTTAATACTACTTATTAAACTTCATGGAGTAAATAGAGTTTGCTGAAAGTTTGCAATAGGACTTATAAACTTTAAATTGACATTCGAAACAATACGATACCAGTTCGTAAAGTAAATATCCAGAATTCTATAGTTCTATTATCTCAATTAAAACTAAGCATAAGGTAGTGAACAGATGCCAATGACTACAACAAATTATGCAAATTCACTTCGATTTAGTTTATGACAAATTGAGTTCGACTAATCCAAATTAGAAATGAACTCCCACTCAAAAACGACATCCCTCGTGCCTTTTTGGTGATTACATGAACCAAATCCACTACACCAAGTCCGATCATCACGTGAGTCGTGTAGCTTCAAAGCGAGCATCAATATGGTCATCACATCAACTATATGAATCATGCTTAACCTTTCGGTCCGTGTTCGAGGGCCCATGTACATGCTAGGCTCGCCAAGTAAGAACCTTAGTATTCGCGTGTGTAAAACTGTCTTACACCCGTTGCATGAAAGCGTAGAGTTGAGAACACCCGATCATCACGTGATGTCTCGAAAACACGATCCATAGAACGGTGCATACTTAAGGAAGAACACATTTTATCTTGATATTTAAATGAGGGATCATGTTACAATGCTACGAGCGCCAAACTAGCGAGATAAGATGCTAACATCTAATGTGTAAAGTGAGATGATATGGTCCATGCATTTGATCTCTATCACTTGCATCGTGGTATGATCTCTATCATTCCTTTGTGTGTAAGGCCAAGGTCTATGGAACTTACACGTTAAGTGAGTTGTAAGAGTATCTATCATACATCTACTTACAACAATACCATATCAAGACACTAGCCCAGCAACGATCTAAACTAGACGCCTCTAATTTATCAATTGCAAGTTTTACGTGGCTTAGGGCTTTCGGAGATAGAACCGTTCTTACCTACGAACATGAACCACAACGAGGATAACCAAGTTATTAGCAAATCGTTGTAAATCAGATATTGACTATAGTAGGAGAGACAAACACCGCCAGCCACTTATGCAAAACAAGTTGCATATGGGTCACCACTATGGAACCGGTCTCATGTATGATGACATGTAAGGTTGGTCCGGGCCGCTTCATCCCACTATGCCACCAATATCCAAAATACATAGAAGATGCAATAACATGATCATCATCGCCCACATATCAACATATGTGTACTACCCGTGCTAAGCACCTACGCATAGATCAGGCTCTGATACCACTGTTGGGTCCGCAACATAGAAAACAAAAAATTTCCTACGGTGTGAACTATACGCCAAGATCTATCTACTAGGTACAAAGCAACGGGTGGACATACATCCAAAGAGAACTTACCCTCGTAGACAACGAGCTTTGTTAACGAGTAGGAACTCGTGGTTGATGTAGTCGTACACTTGCCGATCTCAAGAACGTGATGAAGTCCAGCAGGTCCGGCTCCAGCACGTCCATCAGATCCAGCTATAGCACCACCAAGTCCAGCACCGCAAAGCAGCGGTGCATCCGTGATCGCACACACGTCCAGTACCCCGACAACCTCCATTCCTCACTCCAGCAAAGCAGCGGAAGCAACAACTCCTTTCTAGATAAAGCCACCGGGAACATGTATCTCGCTAATCCGAGACCATGGGGAATAATACTAGAGGGGGAGAGAGATCCTTCACAAGGAGGTGTGAGTGAGAAGTGAGGAGAGGGGGGCCTTTTATAGGAGGAGGGGAGGGTACCCCTCCTTCATGGCCGGCGCATGGAGGAGGTGACCTTTCACCTCCTCCATTCATGTGGTGGTAACTCCCTCCACATAAATTTCCCCTTCACATTCTCTTTTAAAGTCTCCACTTTAAATGCATTAAATTTCTCCAAATTTAATGCTCTCTCATTTAATAAAACTCTTTTATTATTTTTTATTCAGAATTTTGTTAATTACTTTAATTAACAAACATTCACATAAAACCCCCTGCAACATTTCAATATTACATGTAGAACCAATTTCAGCAATTTCACCCGAAACAGTTTCGGTGTCTATTGAAATAATTCCAGCGCTTTCTTAAATCTTTATCTAAAACATATTTTCTCCAAATGGTGTCGGTATCCCTTAAGTGTGTCACCCTATGGTTCGCGAATAATGCAGACATGATCGAGACCCCTCTCCGATCAATAATCAGCAGCGGGACCTGGAGATCCATACTGACTCCTACACATTCAACGATGACTTCTGTGATCGTGAGAACCCTTAATGCTAGTAACTAAATCCCTTTGTCTCGCGATATATTACATGTCCGAGATTCGATCATCGGTATCTCCATACCTAGTTTGATCTCGTTACCGACATGCACTCTTTTCTCGTTCCCGTGATATAACATTCTAGTGATCACATCACTTGCTTTCAAGCTATTTCAATGTGATATCACCGAGAGGGACCAGAGTATATCTATCCGTCATCGGGATAGACAAATCCCACTCTTGATCCATGAGCCTCAACATAACACCTTCAGTGTAATCGAACCCACCTTTATAGTCACCCTGTTACAGTGTGACGTTTGATGTTATCAAGATACTCTTCCGGTGTTAGCAATTAACATGATCTCATGGTCTAAGGATAAAGATTACTTCGTATGATATTATAGCAATATAAACATAATGACTTTGATCGTAATGCTATACTTCGGATGAATGTTCATCACATCATTCCACCAATGGTGTGACCTTGTTATTAACAACATCCAATGTCCATGATCAGGAAACCTTGATCATCTTGTTAATCAACAAGCTAGTCTATAAGAGAGGCATAACTAGGAACCCTTTTTGTTTATTAAACACACATGTATTGATGTTTCCGATCAATACAATTCTAGCATGTAAAATAAACTTTTATCATAAACATGGAATAAGATAATAACCACTTTATTATTGCCTCTCGGGCATATTCCCTTCATCCTCCCCCTTCCCTCCTATGATTCTTGCATCTTTTTGAGGGCTTTGGAAGAGCTAGATCTACAATCCCCACTAATCAATTCCTCCTCTAAGTGAGGGGAACCCATTGGATCTAGATCTTGGAGTCATTGGTTGACTTCCACCATTGTTCTTCCTCTCTAATTCCTCCCTAGCACTTGTTGCTTTGGTGGGATTTGAGAGTGAGGGATTTGAATGCTCTTGGTGTTCTTACTTTGCATTCTTGCATAAGTGTTGAGCTCTCCACTATGATTTGTTCGAGTAAGAGACCGTTAGCTTATTGCTCTTGGAGGGTGACCTCCTAGTTGGCTTGGCGGTTGGTGCCACGGTGTCCTCTTCGTGGAAGATTGTGAAGAGACCCGGGCTTCTCCTTCGTGGAGCTTGTGAAGTGGTTGTGGAGCTTGCCATCTCCGGAGTGGAGGAAAAGATAGCCATAAGGAAAGAGCCTATTCCTTCGTGGGATAGACTCGGAGAAGAAGGTGAGCCTTCGTGGCGTTGGGAAATCCTTCGTGGAATCCCACACCTCTCCAACGTGACGTACCTTGCTTATAAGGGAACACGGGAATACATCTTCGTATCCGCGTGCCTCGGTTATCTCTATACCCGAGCTTACTTTCCTTGTGATAGCCATCGAGCTTGAAGTACTTATATCTTGCTTATCACTTGTGGTATATTTATCTTGTGCTATCTTGCTTAGCTTATCTTGTTGTTGGTGCACTTAGTTGAGCCTAGTGTATTTAGGTTTTGTGCTTGTAAAATAAACGTTAGTTTAATTCCGCATTCTATCAAGCCAGAACCGTAATAGTTTTGAAATTGCCTATTCACCCCCCCTCTAGGCGACATCTCTATCCTTTCACTCTACTCTAAGAGCATGTGGTATGGTTTCTAAAACTCATGGTAGATACTTTTTTGATATACCTGGAGCGGATCACTTGATCCCGGCTCCTTTGCCTAACAGTTTATTCTCTATCGAGGATGGACGTTTGTGTTTTGACGCGTATGTCGAGGCTAACCTACCCAAACAAGAAATACCCATGGGAGGAGGAGAAGATGAAGAAGTAGAACAAAGAGGACCCAAGCAAGATGAGCAGCCGCCAAACTAGTACCCCACCTATGAGGATATCTACACACTCGAACGGAATATTCAAAATATGAACAACCTCTCCATCAACCTTAGAGATGCTACTGCAAGACTTGCCACCCAGTTCCATGATTGGAGCAGCCAATGGAACGAAGACTATTCCACCGCCACCACAATGAACAACAAAATGGGCTTGCAAAAGCCTGATCTTGGGGATGTGTTCCCCCGACAAATTTATTTGTGTAATAACAAGGTTGTGCTCCAGCTCCTTGGGAGCTTTGAAACACTCGTGTTAGATTGTTCCAACACTTTGCCTTTTTGTTTGCCTTTTAGTTTGCTTTTGTTTTTCATTTGTCTTTTTTTCTTAAAACCCTTGCTTGGTCACAAGTTCTTTTCTATTCTTTTATTCCTATCCTCGAAAATACAAAAATATTTTCCGTTCTTCCTTTTTTGTAAATGTGGATTCACACTTTGCGTCTTTGCTTTGATATTATTATGAGAATAATCATGTTTGAGTTTTGAAGGAACACATCCCTATAAGGAAGAGGATCATGAAGTCACTTATGAGAGGTATGTCCTATGTCTCCCACTTATGAAGTTTGAGTTGTTTATCTTAGTTGATTGATTTTCTAAGATGCCATGCTAGTGGGAAGTAATTTAATATGGTTAGAGTAAAGCTTTTTTATTAGTATGATGATTAGTTGCTGAAGCTCTTGCTCTAGTTCCTTTAGTTAACCGAGTCTTGCCTTGGAAATAATATTGCCAAACAAGTACAATAAGAAAAAATCTGAAATTTATGACTTGTTTGATGAATGATTGTCTTGAGAGTTATACCCTTGAAGATACTTAACCCCATAGATATTTTGATAGTCTTGACGACACTCATGAAAGGAGTTGTTTGATTGAAATAAAGTCTGGTGGTAATTGTGATGCATGCCAAAGCTAACCTTGTGGATCAAACCACGGTACTAGCTCAAAAAAAGAGGAAAAAGAAGTGAGACTATTTTGTTTTATGTCTCTAATGCACACATTTGGGATGCCAACAACTACACTAGCTTTTGAATGATCTATGGTATAACCCCGGATTTTGGCTATGAGTTGATGACATGAGTGGCATACATGTCAATATATGGGAAAAAATATTGGTACTCTCAAAGGTTGTGCAAACACTTGCAAAAGAAACATTTAGCGATCCTTGAAAGAATTAGAAAAAGATATCTATGAGGATCCACATAACAAGTACATGGCATGGTCTCATTTCTACTCTATGATTTTTTCTTGAAAAGCAATGATTAGATTAGAAGTGTTTTGATAGACTTGATTTATTGATGTGGGTGTGAATAAGACACTTCATTGTTAGACTACTTAGGACATGAAACTCTCTTACTCAATTATGCTATTTAAACATCCTAGTGTTCCTTGGCAAGCTGAGAGTTAACTAGAAGAATTAGATTGATTGCTACACTTCTAGTTACTTATACTTATATTAAACTTTACTTTGATTGTCTTGACTTACCGAAGCTTGCATAGTATTCTTGTCATCTCTCTAACTTTGATAAGCCTCACAAATGAATGAAGTGTTGAGCGCATATGACTATCGACCGTAAGTGAATTCTTATTCTCATTGTTTCAAATTTAAACGTTGAATTACTTATAGTTCTTTTATTTCTTCTTGCTCGAGGGCGATCAAGGTTTGAGATTTGGGGAAGTTGATGGCTCCATAATTAGCCACCTTCCACTGTGTTTACACATTGTTTTTGGTCAAGCAATTGACAAGGAACTCTCAATCCTTGCCACTAATGACTAATAATTGCAAAGATATGCAAAACCTTTCTTTAATTTGTGTTGTGCAGGAAATCACGGTGTTTAATGTGAAATCAGGAGTCATAGTGAAGGTTTTTGAGGAAGTCTACACGACCAAGTAATTGGGAAGCCATTCTAGGGTGTCAACACACTTAACGACCACTGGTACGGGCAGGGCATGCCCATATAGTCCGCCCATACCAGGCAGCGTTAGCTTCGTCTCGTCAAACCATACGACTTTCGTGAAGGCGACTATATATTTAGAGGCTCCAGCCGCCGGCCAGAGGGCCTCCATTCTCATATTACATCTCAACACCACCAAAGGAGTTCCACACCATTGTTCATCACTTCCATCATCCATCCCCTCCACTAGCCATAGCCATTGCTTTGTACTTTAGATCTCCTTGTGATTTGGCAACCATTGTAAGAATATTTGATTTAAATCTAAGTATTTGTATGATGTTTTCTATCTTCGATCTATTTTTTATGAGTGAGTAGTCCTCACGGGCTGCGGGTTGGGGAGAAACCTCGCAACGATTATGTGCATCTAATTCATGGGAGTATTGTATTTTGTTTGCAATTAAGATTTGTATCTTTTGTTTCTTTGTCTCCTGTCTCGATCTGTGGACTTGTAGGTACCCAAGATCCCATAGATTGATAAAGGCTTGATGTGAGCTACTTGGCTAGCGGAGATCTCATAGGAACCCCAGAAAGGGTAGTATGGTATTCTCTTATCGACCCATTTGGGATCACAACAACATCACCACTTAAAGCTTTGGTCTGTGTTTTACACTTAATAATTGTTTGTAGCCTATTGCTTCGGTGTGCACTCGGTTGGATTAAAAGACTATTGCTATGCCCGCTGCATCACGGGGGCTCTAGTATATTAGGATGTATTGCCCACAAGAGATTATCTCCATTCAAACATTACACATGACTATGCTTATTATTATCTTTTATCACATATGATGTGTAGTTGCATGTGGATCTTCAACCCTAGCCTATCTTCATCCACTGATTCAACCCATTATAAAGTAAAGTAGATTGGTCCGGTAAACTAAGGTAAAACAAACAAACAAAGTCTTGTAGACGTGTCCTTTTTATTTCATTTTAGCATTGTTTTCCAAGGTTTGATTAAACCTAGGTCTTCTAGGGAAAAAGCTATTATACTATATTCGTGAATCCGGATCGAAGGTATCAGGCGCCCTGGCGGCGGGGCTCCGAGAAGGACGTCGTGGAGCATTGGAGGTGGCGGCGGGACTTGCTGGCGTGATCGAGGGCAGGGTAGGCGGGAGAGGGCATCAAGGAGTTGGGGACGAGCCACGAGAGAGGGGGAGTGGGCCATGGGTGTGTTGGTCGGTCATGCAGCGATGGGGCTGCGGCGTGATAGGGCAGGGGCGCATGTGCGGACCGTGTGTGTGGTGCGTGCACAGCTAGGTGGCATGCAACATGTGGCGCAGTGGGTTGGGTGCGGCAGCGGGTTGCGCTCCTGGTGTGTGTGTTGCGCGAGAGTGGAGGCGACGCCTGGGAGGTTAGTTGGGGTGAGGTTAGGGTTAGGGTTTGGTCTGGGTAAACCTAGTGTTAGGTAGGAGGGTTTAGGGTCGGGCTTTCCGGGATGGTAGGTGGCCTGGCCTACGGGTTGGGCTGCCTCCCCCGGTGGTTTTTATAAAATAGGTTTTTAGAAAATAGTTTTAGGCAAACAAATGCATGATGACATGACGATGCTCAAATGCAATATGGCATGATGACATGAGCATGCGATCATGATGATGCACAAAATAAAAACAACAGGCAATTTTCTAGTAGTGATTTTACCGGGGTGCTACATGATCACAATACAACATAAGTGGTTTAGAGATGTTGTCAACCACTTTAAGCCCATGAATGAATTTCTTTAACCATACAGCCTTCCTAGTGGCCTCATAACATGCTATAAATTTTGCTTGCATCGTAGATGATATAGTTATTATTTGCTTAGAGCTTTTCCATGATATGGCTCCTCCGGCAAGGGTGAACACATAACCTGATGTGGATTTCTTACTGTCCACACAACCGGCATAATTATCATCTGAATAACCAATAACTTCTAGGCTATCATACCTTCTATATGTAAGCATGTAGTCTTTAGTGCCTTGCGTATAATGCAAGACTTACTTTGTGGCCTTCTAGTGGTCTAATCCTGGATTTGATTGGAATCTTCCAAGAATTCCCGTTATAAAAGCCAAGTCAGGGAGCATACAAACTTGTGCATACATGATACTTCCGACAACTGAAGCATAAGGAACCGACTTCACCTGAACAATTTCAATTTGGTTCCTTAGACATTGAAATGTCCCAAACTTATCGCCCTTGACTATTGGAGCAGGTGAGGCTGAGCACTTATGCATATTGTATTTCTTTAGTACTCGCTCAAAGTATGAATTTTGTGATAGTCCCAATACACCTTTAGAAATATCTCGATGAATATCTATGCCAAGGACATACGAGGCTTCACCGAGATCTTTCATATCGAAATTGGAATGCAAAAAATTCTTGGTCTCGTGCAGCATATCCTTATCGCTACAACCCAACAATATGTCATCCATATACATGACTAATATTGTAAACCTACTGCCCTTAAACCTAACATAAATGCAGCTATGCACAACATTTTCCGTAAAACCAAAAGTTCTAATAATCTTATCGAACTTAAGGTACCACTGTCTCGAAGCTTGCTTCAATCCATAGATGGATTTGTTTAGGTGACACGCCAAATGTTCACTTCCTGCCATGACAAAATCTTCTAGCTGAGTCATGTAAACATCTTCTTTCAGTTCTTCATTCAGAAAAGCTATTTTAACATCCATTTGGTGTAATTCTAGGTCGAAATGAGCTACTAGAGCCATGACAATCCTAAAAGAATCTTTAGCTAACACATGAGAGAAGGTCTGATTGTAATTGATTCCTTCTCTCTGTGTGAACCCTCTTTCCACAAGTCTTGCCTTGAACCTTTCGACATTCCCTTTGGAGTTGTACTTTGTTTTGTAGACCCATTTGCATCCTACTCTTTTAGCACCATTGGGAACTTCTACTAAGTCCCAAACATCATTCGAGGCCATAGACTTCAACACGTCTTCTATGGCAACCTGCTACTTAGATGAATTCATACTTTAATGGCTTCTTTGTATGAGGTTGGATCCTCCACCTTTCCTATATCATTTACATCCTCACTCGTGTAAGTGACATAATCTTCTAGGATGGATTTCTTTGTTTCTCGCAATGATCTTCTCAGAGGAGGTGGTATCATTATTTTGTGGATCATTTTCTTCATCTGATTGGTGAGGCTCTTCATTGTCATTTTCATTAGTTTCAGCATCACCATTAGGCGGAGGCCCTAAACTACCAGATTCAGAAATATGAGAAGTTACTCTCCTTGATATTGGTAGAACGATTTCTTGGATAGTTGGGCATGGGGCACACACCCTCTTCTCCTCAAGATCGATCTTCCTTATTCCCGTCACTTCATTATCTTAAAAAAATACCGCTTGTCGTGTCTCCACATACTTAGTGGTGTGACCTAGACAATAGAGACGGTATCCCTTTCCCCTATGAGGGTATCCAATAAAGAAACAACTAACTATTTTTGGATGTAGCTTCTTTAGTTGTAGATTGAAAACTCTAGCTTCAGCAGGACAGCCCCACACACACGTAGGTAGTTCAAGCTCGGCTTCCTTCCCATCCATATCTTGTAAGGTGTGCATGGTGCTGCTTTAGTAGAAGCAAGATTTAGTACATGTATGACCGTCTTCAAAAAGCCTCCATCCATAGGCTTACTAGCAAATCTGCATGGCTAAGCATGCTTCGCGCCATATCCATGAGTGTGCGATTTCTACGCTCAGCTACACCATTCTGCCGAGGTTTGCCATGCATTGAATACTGGGCAACAATTCCATTTCTAGATAGGAACTTGGCAAAAGGTCCTAGAATTTTCCCATAAGGAGCATGCCTTTCATAATACTCTCCCCATGATCAGATCGTACAACTTTAATTTTTGCATTCAGTTGGTTCTCAACTTCGACTTTGAACACTTTGAATTTGTCCAAAGCTTCCAATCGATCGCGTATGGGGTAATATACCCATACTAGGAGAAATCGTTTGTAAATGTGATGAATGAAACAAAACCATCTATATACTTAATATTCAGAGGTCCACATATGTCGGTGTGAATAAGTTGGAGAGCCCCTGTGGCTCTTACGGCTCCTTTCTTAATCGTTTTCACATATTTTCCTTTAACGCAGTTTACATAATTGTCTGCATCCGAAGAGTCTAATGGAAGGAGTACAACATTTTTAATAAGTCTTTCCATCCCCCCTCGAAATGTGGCCTAAATGACCTTGTTACAATTTCGAAGAAGTGCTAGTACTCTTCTATTTCTTTTCATTATTCAAAACATTACTCGCATGCATCACATAATCATTGAGAGATAACATATATAGTTTGCCTCGTGTGACACCAAGGCCAACATCTTTATTACAACATTTCGAAATAAATTCTTTGTGGCCAAACAAGCATTCGAACATCTCATCATCTAAGCAAGAGACATAAATTAAATTCCTACTCAAAGTAGGAATTATTTAAATGAAGACTAAAGCCAGTGTGAAGCTCCAAGGTGAGTGACCCTATTGCTTCAATGTCGACTTCAACTCCATTCGCTACTTTAAGATTTCTTGAACCTCTTGTTGTAGTTTGGATCATACTTAATCCATGCATGGAGTTAGCAACATGAGAAGTTGCTCCTGAGTCAATCCACCATGAAGTACAAGAGAAATCTACATAATGTAATTCATCAACAAAAGTAATTTCATCTGTACCTCTCTTCATCATCCACTTGAGGTATTTTGGACAGTTCTTCCTATAATGACCTCCTTGCTTGCAATGGAAGCACACATTCTCATCATTTGTGCTTCCATAGGATTGTCCAACTTCCTTTTCCTTAGACTTTGGCACTTCTTTCTTGAAAGGCTTCTTGGGAGGCTTTGGGGAACTTGGCTCGTCATGCTTTCTCTTTTGGGAGCCAACATGGAAGGATTGGTCCTTGTTGTGCCTCATGAACCTTTCCTCCTCCTAAACAGCTTTAGGGGTTAGTTCAGGAAGAGTCCACTTTTCCTTCATGGAGTTTTAGTTGTTCTTGAATTAATCAAATTCATGAGGGAGGGACTCCAATATCATTATCACGAGGAGATTGTCACTGATCTCACACTTCAATGTCTTCAGGTTTGTGAAGCAAATACCATTTTCATTATATGCTCCTGACTTGTCCATTACATTTATACTTCCCAATCAGCTTGTGAATAAGCTTGTGCGCATAAACATTTCCGGATCATTGAAATTGCTACTCCAAGGATGCCATAAATTCTTTAGGAGTATCCTTCTTAGAGAGAGCCCCAATAATCTCAGCTGTGATGGAAGACTTCATCGGTAGCATAGCCACATGATTAGACCTTTCTCATTTCTCCATCTTAGAGTCATAAGCTTTCTTTAAATCTTCATACCCCGCGACACCAATAGTGGGTGCCATGGGCTTATCCTCTCTTAAGGCATAATCAAAATCACTAAAAGCCAAGCTTAACTCGATGGAGTTCTTCCAACGAGGGAAGTTTCTTCCTATCAGTGGCTCAACAGTGTCATGGCGTGAAGCTAAAATTTTCACATGGAAATTCAATAGTAAGATTGCATGAATAGAAATTAAAACATGCCATAAACATCAAAGCTTTAATTCTATGTCAAAACACCATTGAGCAGAATTGACATAAAGTTGAAACACATTAGAAAAAAGACTTGCAAAATTAACACAATATTGGTCAGAATTAATTTTATAGTCATGACATTTTCAAAATAAGCATTGAGATTAATCATAAGGGAAATTTAACATTATTCTATGCCTATAATGACCATACAATATTGAAACATATTAAATATTCTAGACAAAAAAATCTCGTTGGTTCATTTTAGTCCAGAAAAATAACATGTTTTACAAATCATATTTAGACAACCATTTTCTGTATTAAATTTCAGTACAAAAGCATAAAACAAAACACATGAGAATTGTACTGAAATAAAACAGATAAAGCACAAAACAAAAAATGTGGCAGCCTAGTTTTTTGTACTGGGCCACAACCCATCCTCAATTCGGTCCAAAATCCCCACCCCGGCCTGTCATATCCTCCAGACCGTTGTGGACCGTTGGATCCATCTAGCGGCCAGGATTTGGCCAGGTCGCTTCATGAGTGCTAGGGATGAAACCCTACCCTTATCCACTCAACCCCCACTCCTCGCCACAGAGGAAGCAACAGCGCTGGCCATGAGCAGCAGCGGCCACACGCGCAGAGAGTAGCGGCAGTAGCCTCAGCAGCGCTGCGCAGCAGTAGCGCGAGCGCACATAGGGAGCTGGAACAGCGGTCACTACGATGCGCCATGCCGCCCATCCCCTTTCTCTGCCGCCCTCCATGCCGACACGGTGGCCACGCTCGCCGGAGAAGCATGCGCTGGACGAGTCATGTGTGCTCCTCCGTCGAGCGTAGCAGCCGATGTCGTATTCACTTGGGGGAACCATTAGGTTACGACGACGACAAGCAGCACGGCGGCCACCGGCGTGTGCGTCCGTTCCACGCGTTACCGCGTGTCTACCCGCGCGTTCCTCCGTCGGGAGCGAACGGCGGCGCGGGATCTCCGCCCTCACTGGAGCAGTGGGTGCTCCAGCGTCCCCCGAAGGGATAGGCGACGACCCGGCGGCGTGAGGTGAGATTTTCCACCCCCAATCTCGTGCATATGTGGCGGTGCTTAATTTTAGGGTTCATACGAGAATGGGGAATAATTCTAGGGTTAGAGTTCATCATAAAATTTGGGATTTTTCTTTAGTGTGGAAAACGTGATCCCCTTACTAATTGCTTGCAAATATGTGGCATGAAATCAATATAAAATAACTTGAACATAAACATCAGCGCTAATTGCTTGCAGATGGTTAATTTATATTGATCTAGGAACTTGATCAGCACATGTTTGCAAACAAATTAGATCTAACCAGAGGCTAAAACAGAGGCATAATTGGGATCAAACATAATTAATCCACATCATCTTAATTGCCTAAAATATGATCCATTCATCATAATTAAGATCATCAGATCTCACTTAGGGTTCTAGTGCTACTCAATTTTGGCATCTGATACCATTGTTAGATATAAAACTACAGCAGTAGCACAGGATCGACACAAGCAGCAACTAGAACACCTGATCAACATAATAAGGAGTAATAGATTAGAGCTTTATGGGGTGCTGGAGTCGAGGAAGACACCATTGCTGCCCGGCTGATGCAAACTTGTGTTGTAGTCGAGGGAGATAAACTGGCCAAGGTACGGATACCCTCCGGTCTCCAGCGACACTGCCCTGGCATCGGCGGGATGTAGGCCGGCCTTCCCGTCGCTGCTGCGCCTCCCTAGATCGATAGGGTTTTGGGGATGTGGGGGAGGAGCTAGGGCAGATCGAGAGCTGGAAGAGAGCGATCGCTGCCAGCCTCCCCACCTTTATATGGCACAGGCGACAGGGGACCTAGAGCCGTCGGTTGGTTCAGGTGCCCCCGATCAGGGCGCGTAAGGTAGCATAAGAGATGCCCACCTCGTTCGTTTTGGTGGGCCCCTCTTTGACTTAACTTTGGTTTATTTTTATTCTTTTATTTGACTTTGTCTCTTGCCTGTTAAACGTGACAGATCACACCAACAGATGATCCTTTTTTTGAAAATGAAGTTGGAGATTACTCCTGATATTTTAACGATCATTCGACAGAAAAACTCTGCTCATCTTCGTTGGGATGGCATGCTGCCTCGCGAGTCGTGAACCATGATGGGCCTCTCGCGGTTGTCATGACAGTTTTTGCTATGCTTTGTCTCAACTTTCAGTCTGCTGCATCTCAAGTTCATAGCTGTCAGTTTCAGGGAAACACATGTGTGTACCTTACATTGCTCTTGATCGCCACTAATATGTTACCACAGTCAATATAGTTTCCTTATGAGATAAATTTGCGGAATATTATCATGGACGTGAGTCAAAGCCTGCGCTGACTACACAAGAGAAATTGATCCCCATGATGTACCTCCTTCACTTCTATGCGTACTTTGCAAACAGGTTTTTGATGTTCATTACTCCCTCCGTTCAGAAATATAAGACATTTTAGCTTTGTGAAATGAATATATCTAGACACTTTTTAGTGTATAGGTTCACTCCGAATCTCTATTAATCTATACACAAGTAGACGTCTAAATACATTCAATTCACAATGCTAAAACGCCTTATATTTCCGAACGGAGGGAGTAGTTTGCAATCAAATTTCAAGTGAGACATGTACCAAGATTCAAGTACAACAATGTAACTATTAGTAATTGGTTTCATATGCTCATATGTTCTCTTTTATTGCATGCTAACATAGTTTTGTTTGGGGATATCTTAGCTAGCAAGTAATTGCCGCCATCGCCGAATGGTGCGCAATTATCGTTGTTACAATTTGTAAACCGTTGGTATTAATTTCTTTATGTGTACCTAAGTCACTAGAATACCATATGGATTGAACATGCTGCAAAGATAAGGGTGGAGCACTATAAGAAATGTGCTCACTAGTGACCTTTTCTTAACGACCGCATGTTTTTTGTCATAGATCTATGACCATTCTAAACCAAATGGTCGTAAGGCATTTGAGAGGGTCCAAACCTTGAAGAATTATGACCAGTTTTGTTAAAAAGGTCATAATTTCCTAAAACGAATGGTCATAGATGGACACCACTAGTTTAGAGAAAGAGAGATGCGAGCATAGCCGTTGGATCAGAGTAGAATGGACGGAAAAGATTACAATCCGGGGAAGTTGGTATGGATCGGTGACATGGCATCCTGGCCAGTCGCGAGCCTGCACCCCACCCAATCCACCTCACGCGGACCCACCCCGACCTCCCTCGTCTCATCCTCTATCCAATCCCACACCACAGCAAAAACCCTAAACACATTTCCTCCTCCTACGCCGCCTCGGCTCGATTTTATCTACCTCAATCTCGTCGACTCTCCCCGCCGCCATCAGTTCGCAATCCAGATATGAACCACCTCCCCTTCTCCACAAGATCCGCCGCCAAGCATTATCCCCATTCCACAAGAGCACAATCGACCGCGAACGGCCATCTCCTCCCCCCCTCCATGTCCGTGGTGGCGGCGCACATGGTGACGGTGAGGGGACTCTATAACCCTCTCCTCTGTAGGCGGCTAGCAACACAGGTGACAAGCTCGATGTCTTCCTCTCCCTCTCTCTCATCTTCTCCCGTATTTGCACACCAGAGGCAGTGCGAATTTTACATCTTTGTTGTCTTGTTTTTCAGGTCGCGGGTAGTGCACTGGCCGCAATAACTCGCTCCACGGACATCTCCGTGTGACGCGGAGGTCGACCTTGCATGGCATGACGGAAGACATAGCTCCTCCTTCCTCGGCGCTACCGAACAGTTCGATCTCGCGGAGCCCACACACGGCACGGTCACCCTCCTCCCCAATTCCTTCCCGATGGAACGCTGGTAATTTGTATCCCCATCTCTTATACAGATGCAGCGCAAACTCGAGCGCACGGCTTAGCGGAACCTGCACTAGAGTATTTTTTTCACGTAGTTGTCCTATTTGGTGAAATGCTTAGGTTGTTCATGGTAGATCCATAGTAAGCTCCACATCGGCTTCTCTGGCCTTGACACCAACAGGTAGACCCCTCTTTTGCCTGCGATTTCTCATGGCCTCTTAGGGTTTGTATGCATCAATTACATAGGTGCCTCATTTATCTTTTAAATGTCAATTGACAGTTGAAAATCCGCCACAAATCCATGTGAAATCCATGTCATAGAGAAGATTATTGGTCACACTCTAAACTAGAGTGAGCCCTTCAATTTATGTTTTGTTGATACTTTTCATGTACCTGTAATCTAGCTCCATGATTTGATGTTATTAGTAATTGCATGTTCTATTGATACTTGTCATAGTCTGAGAAGACCTCCAGGTTGAAATGCATCTCTTTGTTCCGTGTGAAATGCCATGATTTGTTACATGTCAACTTGATTATCTTTTTCCCATGGTAAATGCCATTAGTTTACTTGTAGAACACTAAAAAAAATTCTAGCAATATTTGGGAGTCTTCAAACAGGTAGCCGCTCTGATATGTGGCATCAGTTGTATACTTAGATATCAAGTTTTTTATGCCACACCAGTTGCGCCCATAACAAAAATTGAAAAAATGCATTACTTGAGAATTCCACATTAAATTCACCTTTAATCAATCTGTTTATTAGAACTTTTTCTTGGTTAAAGATAAAAACCATCATAAACTAATTGACTAGGTTGTATTGTTACTTGTGAGATTGCAAGCTCTCATTTGATATTTCAGTGACATTCTGTCATTTTTGTAGGTGCTAGTGTCAATAGATGTTTACTTCATTCTTGCAATGTGTGCTTTGACAACTTGAAGGATGATCTGCAGCGGAACAACCTAGAGCTGGACAACTTGAAGGACAAGATCAAGAAGAACCAGGAGAACATCAACCCCAACAAGCGGCTGCACTACCTCGTTGGTAACATCATCGAGGTTCGGTCCTCACACCTGTTTTGGATGTGTTAACTTGCATACCTGTAATGTTACCCTGTTGGAACCCCTACCTTTTGTTCTTTCTCTATTATTGTCTGGATTGGTAGATCTATCCTACTGGTGTTTGAATTTTACATGCCTGGATTCTGAGTGAACTTGTTCTCACTACTGAATATTCATAATGCTAACATGAATAATAGTATAGTTAGTATTCATTCTGTTGGATGCTGAAAGCAAACCTCTAAGTTAAAATCTTTGTATATGCAAGATACATTCTGTATGTAAAATAGGAATATCTTTGTATAAAGCATACATATGAATTTTTATATAAAGCATACATATGAATCTTTGTATAAAGCATACATATGTAAAAGAGGAATATCTTTGTACAAGATACATTCTGTATGCAAACCTCTAATTTTACATTCTTGCACCCTTAATCTTTGATCCTATCTGAGGTAGGTTGTATATTCATGTTGCTGATCCTCATTACCAATGATATAGAATTTAAGATATACATTAGAGTTTATTAAATGGGCTATTAAATCATGCATGCCAGTCCTTCACTGATGCCGATGTTCCCCTGGCTCGCAGGACCGACAACCGCATACAGCCGCCATGGACGGCCCTATCTATGGCCAGCCCTCCTCCTTGTGTTCGCCATCTCAGGTCGGCCTCTACCTTCACACTCGGCTCCCTGTAAATAGTTCTATTTTTCACCCTGTTCTCGAGGGAGTTGTCCTCGACCCTGACCCTGACCATGACGGCTCCGTGTAAATAGTTCTATTTTCCACCCTGTTCCCCCATGTCATGTGATATATAGCCTAGCTTTGATACTTGCTGGTACTAATTAATCTTCTGTCTGTACCATATACTGTTTGACATATAAAAGTTCTACTTAACTTCAAACATAGTTACCTTTTAGGTTTCATCTGTCAGAAGTTCTACTAAACGTAGAGATACATTGACCAAATCAATTCAATTTTGTTCATGTATTCTGTCAATTTGTTTGTCTACTATAAGTAAAGAACAATAATGACAACTACTTTTAGAAGGGAGTAGGAGTTTATTCAAGTTGGCTGTTTAGCCTTTTATTTTCTAGCTCCTTAGGTTGGTTATCAATCCTCATAGAATGAACATTTTATTGGCAATTTGGTGCAATCATTAGTATAGTAGGTATTATTGACGGCATACTGTTCATTATAATAATATTTAACTAAGATATCTAGATCGGATGTTTGGCTGCTTATAGTATACTTGAGACCCACTACTCCATATGGATGATTCCATCATTGCGTTTTTTATGCTTATAGCATACTTGAGCAGCGCAATGCTCCTGTGTACTGCAATCTGTCTTTTTTTATAGTATCCCCGCTTTATTTTATCGTAACATGGGCATCTACGTGCTGCAAACTAGCTTGACGTATATTTTTAGATCTTTTATATGAATTGCAATGTGTCCTATTTTCTAAATATAACGTTGGCTATTTATTGTGTAGATATACAAAATTGACATTTGACTAGTGGGCTTGGAAAAAGACTGACCAGCTGGAGCCATCTGACTAGTGGGACCAGCTTTAAAAAAATTCAAAATGGATAAAAATGTTGGGCCAAAAAATGCCATGACCGGAAAATATATGGGATTGGCCTACTAAATAACTGCACTGTAAGTGCTAAATTTGTAAAAAAAAAAGTTGAAATTGTTGGGCTTGGCCTATGTAAAGCACCTCATGGGATTAGGCTTAATTTGATCTACAATCACTGCCACGTAGGATTAGCTTACGTGGAGGATTACGTGGACATGCTAGATAGCCGGTGACCAAACTATTATATTGGTCATAGTAGTCTATGACCAATGCACAGAAAAGGAATTTATTGTCCGTTAGTGCTTTTAGCTTTTGACCATCTGTTTTTGGTCATAAGAAGGTCACAAATGGAGAATAATGACCATCTAGTAACCAATATAGAGGATCAAAAATTACCACCTTTCTTGTAGTGGAAAAACGTGTAGGTTGAGGAAGAAGACATTGGTTGGTCGCAATAGAGAGAAGTGTAGGGTGAAAACACTAACATTTATTGCAATACAGATCAAAACCATGCGTGTTTGCAAAATATAAGAACCCTTCGTGTTTTCAGGAAAGTGAGTAATACTTGAAATACTTGTGCTAGTTGTGGCAAATGTGTATGTAATTTCTCGCATTAAGGGAATACACTTAAGAAAAAAAGGAGTAGCTATCATAGGTTAGAGGAGATGGAACCTCCAAGAGAGCCTCAAAGTTGCAAGCGGGGAGTTGAAAATAAGCATAGATCCGGAGATTCCCAAATAGGTCAACCTTTTAAACTGCCTGCTGAATCCATGAGCAGGCAAGAGACAACCTGGCGAACTGAAACATCTTAGTAGCCAGAGGAAAGAAAGCAAAAGCGATTCTCGTAGTAGCGGCGAGTGAAATGGGAGCAGCCTAAACCGTGAAAACGGGGCTGTGGGAGAGCAATACAAGCGTTGTGCTGCTAGGCGAAGCGGTTGAAGGACCTAAGAAGGAAAATGGATTACGAGGATAGTGGACCAAGATGAAAAATTATATCCGCAGAGTTGATGGCTAGCAGATGAGGGAAAATGGGAGGAAGAGAGAAGACATATGCTTATGTACTTCACGGGTGGAGCTGGACAAAACGATGTGTTGGACGAGCACAAGCCAAGGGAAGGGAAGATACCGTTAAGCTCAAGACGAAATAATATTGTCTTCTTAGGTAAGAAATTATTGAATGCCACTGATATCTACGCACTTCTATTCTTGTAGACAGTTGTTGGACGTCCAAGTGCAGAGGTTTGTAGAACAGTAGCAAGTTTTCCTTAAGTGGATCACCTAAGGTTTATCGAACTCAGTGAGGAAGTGGTTAAAGGTATCCCTCTCAAGCAACCCTACAATCAAAATACAAGAAGTCTCTTGTGTCCCCAACATACCCAATACACTTGTCAGGTGTATAGGTGCACTAGTTCGACAGAGAGATAGTGAAATACAAGTGGTATGGATATATGGCAACGGTGCCAGGAAATACTTTGATGGCGTGGAAGAGACTAAAGGCAAACTGAAATAAAGATGGCAGCAAGCAAACATGTAACAGATCTAGTTACAAATGGTGTTTCTATGCTTAGAAACAAGGCCTAGGGATCATACTTTTACTAGTGAACACTCATATAAATATCTTCTCTTCATGATACTACTTTAAACTACTCTCCAGTTGGACACTCTAATCCATGGTTGGGCTATAACAACACTCCTCAAAGTTCGCTTTCTCCATCTAGATAACCCCACACTGTCACCTTGAGTGCTAGATGGTTCTAACAAACACCATAATTTCATAGAGACATCCAACTCCAAATATAACTCATAACAAGTATTTGTAATCTCTAGCCTAAGTGCCACCATGGTGTGTACGCTATCACTTTCACACACGTGAGGAGAGCGAGAGATCTATTAAAGCACTTGAGTAGCAAGGTAGATCTACTTGATTACAAAGCTCATGATTACAATATGATCATGCATAGAGAGAGATGAACACATATCTACCGGTAGAGCCCTTAGCTTGGAGGAAGAACTACTCCCTCATCATCATGGAAATCAGCAACGGCGATGGAGATGGTGGTAGAGATTGAAAGAGATGGCTCCGGAGGCACTTTCCCGTCCCGGCAGGGTTCCGGAACAGAGACTTATGTCCCTCGAATCTCCTCTTCGGTGGCGGAGACACTGCAAAACTTTTCATGGATTTCTGATCTGGTGGCTGGATTATTTAGGGTTTTTGCATCGGAGGCTTCTTATAGGCGAAATGGCGATGTCAGAGGGTGGACCAGGGGCCCACACCACCTGGTGGCGCGGCCAAGGGGGACCCGCGCCACCCTATGGTGTGGCCAGCCCCTGGCCCCTCTACGTCTCGTCTTTTGGCTTCGTGAGTCTTCTGGTAAAATATCGACTTTGGCTTTTGTCCGGTCTAATTTCGATAATATTTCTTTTTCAGCTTTTTTGAAACCAAAAATAGCAGAAAATAGGCAACTGGCACTGTGTCATCTTGTTAATAGGTTAGTTCCAGAAAATATGCAAAAATACTCTAAAGTATGGACAAAACATAAGAAAATAGATATAAAACAAGTATGGAACATCAAAAATTATAGATACGTTTGCAACGTATCAGCCACCATTAAATATCAAAATTGTATCAATCCATGTGTATTTAGTTAGTTTAATCGGTGTTAATATCATAACACACAATGCTAGCATAAATAATCATGCGCAACATACTAGTCATGCAAGTACAAACATGTGTATCTACACATATGACATCCTCGTCTAGCATATGCCTCATAAATGTACAAATCGATAGTCCGGTGGTCAGTATGTATGGTGTTTTTTGGTCATGATGTAGCCAAAGTAGTGGAAGTAGACAAGCGATCCTTCCTGATATGCTCGATATAGATGAATTTGGCATAGATGAAGAAGGATGCGATAAGTTGAGTGAAGATGCTCGAAAAAATATCCTCACCTCCCTACATGGTGCAAGTTCACAGGAGGACTAGTTTCAAAGGCTTGTTCTCCCATGTGACCATGCACGCGGTCGATGTGATGGGACTCCAGTGCATCACAATGCTGCAAATATGGATATCAAGCATGAGAAAGAGGAGGTGAATGGCTTGTGAGGTGCGGTTTACCCTCCCCTCTCTCCTCATATAGATCAAGGGGGTGCGCCAATGCAGTTAGCAATCCATTACTAGCCATGTTTGTGCTCTAGTAACAACCATAATAAATCAATGGTAACGACTAGGGATTAACTCACTAGTGACCCCATTTGAATAACACACAACTGGTGGGTAAAAATAGTGTGTTCATTATTTGTCACATAACCCACTCATAGTAACTAACAAAATGTATAGCCTTGTGCCCGACTCGTCCGCGAAACACGACACAGGCATGGAACAGTCAGGCATACACAATAAAAGGAGCGCATGTATCTCTCCTCTTCTCATGCTCTAAGGAATGGTGATAGAGAGAATATCTTATAATTGGCCTTAATCTCAACTTTCGATGTGTGAAGTTCAAAAAAAAACTTTTGATGTGTGACAAAAAAATGTTCATTACATGCAACCCACAAACAAGTCTTTGAGGATTTTATAAATTAATTTTAAATCAGGCCAGAAGGACACAACATCTAGCATGTGTCCATTCATACTCTAGGAACTAGGTTGATGGGTAAGAAACCCTAGATTTTATTTTTTTGCATACTGAAGATTTTTTATTGATCATTTTCAGGAAACCATGATTTCATCCCAAATCTTGTTGAGCAAACTAATATCTAATCATTTCTCAAATTGGCTAGCACATTTTTACCACGGAATTGTATAACACATTTTCCTTTGAGAGCATGTGTAAGAGCATTAGTTTTCCTTCTAACTAGTTCAAAGTTTTAAAATAGTTACAATTTATACTAAACTTTCATACTTTTTACAAAATATATTTTACATGCTACAAACTTAACAAGTATAATGACATATTATTCACTTGGCATAATTAACCACAGAGCAATCTACTCAATGGTAGTTGTAATGTTCTTTATTGTAAAGTTGTAATTATATTTCCAAATAAGCTAAGTTTTTGCTGATGAACTATATTTATAACAAAATTTTATTTATACTATTATAATTCCACAATTGTAGTCTATACGTATAAAGACATCTGAAGTATACACCCTAACAAATATCATAACAATAGTTTCTAGTATAGGATTAACTGCTGGTATTATTCTTTATTGCTTTATCATAATCAAATGTGTCTTGCTGGGTACAATGTGTTTGATCATAATTTGACAGTGCATGCATGTTTTGCACTTGATAGGGAAATAACACCGTGAAGGGGTATACTGGGGCTTTTTTTCACAACCGGGGACGGGAGCCGGGCGACATACCAACCAAGGAATGGATCATCACGACCATAGGTTCTGCATTAATATAGTAGAGATCTTCTTGAGCAAACTAACATCTAACCATTCTTCAAATTGGCTTGCATGATAAAATTGTATAGCACATTTTCCTTTGAGAGCATGTGTAATAGACTTAATTTTTCATTTTTATTAGTTCAAAGTTTAAAAATAGCTACAATTTATACTAAACTTTCATACTTTTTACAAAATATATTTTGCATGCTACAAAATTAACAAGTATAATGTCCTATTATTCACTTGCATGATTAACCATAGAGCAATCTACATGGTAGTTGTAATGTTCTTTATTATAAAGTTGTAATTATATTTTCAAATAAGCTAAGGTTTTGCTACTGAAGTGTATTTATAGAAAAGTTTCATTTATACTATTATAATTCCATAAATTATAGTATATACTTATAAGATACCTAAAGCATACACCCTAACAAATATCATATAATTGTTGGAAATATGCCCTAGAGACAAATAATAATAAGGATTATTATCATATTTCATAAAGTTTATGATTAGGTTTTATATCATGCTATAACTGTATTGAAAGGAAACGTCAATACACGTGTGATATATAAATAACCAGGGGTTCCTGGTGAAACTCTAGTCACTGGTTCATTGGTCAATAGATGATCAAGGTTTCCTGATCATGTGGCATTTATGCCAGTTGGAAATGGAGTCAACTCATTCTCATAATGAGATGGTGAATTAATACCCAACCTAAATATTGTGACCCGATCATGTCACGAAGTTCAAGTTACGATGATTAGAATATACCTCGTAGACTATTCCTTAGACCGTGAGACTATATCAATCATTGTCTTCCGAGAGTGCTTAGATAGCATCAAAGGTCACTTGGTAATACAGTGACAATAAAGGTGTGTTTAGGTATTCGGAGGAACCGTAGAGGCAATATATGTCAAGAGCGAGATTTGTCCATCCGCGTGACGGAAAGATACTCTAGGACCCACTCGGAGAAGTTATATCCAATAGCTGCGTAGCGTGTGATTTGATCATAGAGATATCACTTGTCGAAATGAGTCAAGTAGCATTGTTCGATAACGAGATTGAACATGACATGGTGATGTCATTGATAAGATCTTGGGCAATGCAAGTATGGAGAGACAAAAGAATAAGACGCGACTGTCCCGGTTCAAACGATGAAAGATCTTCGTGGAATGCATAGGGGTCACATGGCCATCCAGGTCCCTCTGTCGATCATTGGTCCGAGAGTGACCCGACCATGTCTGGAGTGTTTCCGAACCGTGGGGTATCACGCTTAAGGGCTTGATGATGCTTAGTGAGTATTTATATGATCGGTAGAATCACAGAAGAAGAGAAGAGAGAAAACCGGAAGGGTTTCGGTAAGTCCAGAGGATGTATGGAGTGGAGGTGGAAGGTGTTCCATAGCCATGGAGACTGAATAATATGTGAATGAATGTTAAATATTGATTTAACCATTTGTTCATAATTATTTAATAAAAGAGAAATCAATTAAAGGTCAAAAAGGCTTAATGGGCCAATTCCGGAGGGAGAAGGGCCCATGAGGGAAAGGCAAGAGGAGAGGGGAGGCAAGGGGGTGGCCATCTAGGCCAAGCCCCCCCCGCGTGGGGCAAACTAAGGCTGGCCGGTGGCGCCCCCTCTCCCCCTCTTTAATTAATCCCATCACGGGACTTTGAGGGAGGTAGTACCTCCCCTCTCCCTATATATAGTAGGGTATTTTGACCAGAAAATACACAACTTTTGGGGAGACCTCCAATTGATATTCTCTCTCTCTCTCTCTCTCTCTCTCTCTCTCTCTCTCTCTCTCTCTCTCTCGTGACTGTGGTCCCAAGTTCGGACTACGCGAACGAGAGACATCTTCACCGCGGAGCGCCGTCGCGCTGCAGGATTCGGATCCAGGAGCTCCACTTCCGCAACTGCTGCTGGATCGGGGAAGCGGGAGTCATCGTCAGACATCAGATGCATGTAACTCCCCGCAAGGTGTCACACTTGAGGCACTCAATTCGTTGGATCCGCAGGAGCGCAAGGACTTCATCACGACCTCGAGGTCAGCTTCGGCTCGTCTACATCGACCACACTCTCCTGAGCATTGACAACGCTTTTTAGTCTTCAAGGATAAGTTTGCGAAAAGCCCCTCCCATTACTGCATTACTAATAGATAGGTCCTGACAGCATCAGTGGTTCAGGGGCGTAGGATAAAATTTTATTGTTTTTATACACGAACCCCTAAAATAACAACAGTTTCTAGTATAGGACTAGGTAAGATATTTATTAAAGTTTAACTTTTAGATTATAAGTTGAACTGTTGGTATGATTCTTTATTGCTTTCTCATGATCAAATGTGTCTTGCTGGTTACAATGAGTTTGACCATAATTTGATAGCACGTGCATGTTTTGCACTTGATAGGGTAATAACATCATGCATAGTACTATCTAATTATTAAAATCTAATTTAAAAGTGTATTCCACTAATGTGCCAAATTCCTAGAGAAAAAGGGCCCATGAGGGAAAACCGCAAGAGGAAAGGGCTAGGGGCTAATCCTAGCCGCCACATGGGGCCCACCTGTCCAGCCTTGGGTTGTGTGCGGGTAGGGATCCCCCTGTCCGGCTGGTCCATGGAGCCCTAGAGGCCCATGGTGCCACCCCCTCTCCCTTGTTTAGTCCCACATGGGAAACCCAAAGGGGAGGGCACACCTCCCCCCCTATGTAAAGGGGTGCCCATGGGTGAGATTAGACACACCAATTTGAGATGTTATCTAAGGCATTTTCTTTACAGAATTTCCCCTCTCTCTCTAGTTGTCTCATTGTGTTGGCACGGTCCCAAAAAAGGACTGTGCGGGTAAGATACGGTGCACCTACAACACGCCGTTGCGCTGTAGGGATTCCAAGCCAGAGATCTACTTCTGCACTTCTGGCAGGGATCAAGGAGTCGGAGGTCGTCATCGTACACCGTATGTGTACGAAACCTCGAGGGTGCCTCATATGAGGGCATCTTGGATGTCGTGAGATGGAGCTGCTGCACGATGAAGATGGAGCAAGGGGTGACCAGCGAGGAGCTTCACGACCTTGAGGTCAGCCACGAGTTCGACTACTTCAACCATGTTCCCCTCAGAAAGTTAACCGCGTAAGGTCTATAAGGGTATGTATTCTATACGCTCGGTCGTTGCTGCATTACTACATAGATAGATCTTGGGCGTTAGCGAGTTCCAATGTAGATTTTTTTTGTTTTCTCCTATGGAACCTTTTAGTGGTATCAGAGCCGATCTATGCATATGGGTGTTTTACAGACAGTACGCACATGTATTGTGCGGGCATTGATCCTATGGTTGTTACCCTCTAACGTGTACTTGTTTATATCGCGGTATTGTTTAGAAACAGCTCGGACCGACCTTACGCGTATTCGTACGTGAGACTGGTTCCACTCTCAACATATGGCTTGTTTCGTATAAGTGGCTAGCGGGTGTCTATCTCTCATTCAATAGTTGATATGGCATTTACAATGGAGATCCCCAAAAGGGGTGTAGTAGAAACAAATATTGGATCCATGTTGTGGTTGGAAAGTTCGTAGATTAGAAACGGTTATATTACGAAATCCCTAATAGCCAAATAAAACTTGCAAAAAATAAAGTAGAGGCGTGTAACTTTGTTTTACAGGAGGGCTTGTGCTGTGATATGGTCTTGGTTGTTACGAAGGTAAAGTACTTTACTTTTCTGTTACTAAGTAGTATAGTAATAGTCATCGTTCCAGTGGACGACCCGCTGGTGGTGTCATAGACTTGGCATCAAAGCAGTGGCAAGATGGAGATCATGCCGAAGCGCTCGATGGAGATCAAGGCGCAAGAAGGACCATATCATATCACAAAATATACATGTGATATTGATACCCGTTTTTATATCTTATTACGTGCTAGTATTAGATACTCAACGGTAGCATATTAGATAAGATGATCCCTATTAATTCCAATGATAGTGTTCCCCTTATTCTGTGCACCACTAAGAAAGTTCTCTGTTATGAGGCACGCAGTGACGATCGGGTGTCAAACATATCTGTGTTTGCATACGGTGGGTGTAAGCCATGTTGCCCTGCAACACACAAGTTGGAATTGGCAAGCCTAACATGTACAGACATGGCCTCAGAACATAAAAGACCAAAAGATCGAGCATGAGTCACATAAATAATGTGATTGACATTGGGGAATGTCTACCTTTGAAACTGCATTGCCGACCGTGACGATGGGGGTGGTGTAATGGATTGGGATCGTGTGATTGCTAAAATCGTCCAGGGGATGACAATTTTAGTTAGAGCTCTGTTAGGGTTGAACTCATATTATGAACTTAGTCTAGATGTCTATTTGCAAATATCTTAGTAGATCATGGCCTATCCCATTGAGGTCCTTTGCGACCATGGGAAATTTCTTGCTTGATATGGAACTTAGCAGAAGGGTCCAACTTCATAGATTGAAACCCACGCCTGAGGGATATTGTCGTAATAAGATGATCTTATCTTCTTGATACAATAACCATTAGGAGATAGTCCGATGACTCTGCAACATTTGTGTTTTCTCCATAATCATCCAATAAGCTATTCTCCATTTGATGGAGAGTTGGACTACAATTTTATATTCTGCAAGATTAGGCACATAAAGAATGAGCCATTGGATGAGTTTTCCTCCATCATGGATGAAAACAGAATATTTGGAGAATCAGTTAGCAATATTGCATTAGAGTTGAGGGGCTTCATTGTAATGGAGATCATGGATGAAAATGGTATGTATTATATATACAAAGATAAAATAATTCTTGCAAAACTTGTTGCAGTTTATAAAAGTATTGGATACCTGACCTGTTTTATGAAAACATGATGGTCTGCTTGAGAATTGCTGGAATTGAGGCAATGTGGCTTGATGACGGCAAGCAAAATAGTTGATGGCCAACATCACCCCCTTTCCTCAAGGTTTGTCATTTGGATTAGTGGACTTGAATATGATTTTGTAATCCTTGTTTATGTGTCTTACTTTTAGCAAGACGATTGTTCATATGAATAAGATACAAGCCAGTTGTACTGTGCTTATAAATAATACCTTTATGGTCATATTACGATTATAAATGAGTTATTCTCATCACCATGGTAATGATATCAGTTTAAGCATTTATAAAGGATTAAAATGCTAAAAGATACCCAAAAGTTTAATAATGATATGACACTATTGTTTAAGTCATGGTGGTTATTTCATGTTTTTCATTCTAAATGAAGATCGGGGTCTTAGATATTTGATATAGAGACTTTGCAAAACCATGCCTCATTTGACGAAATGACTAAAACTCCGCATTCTGGTAAAACGGTGATATGCGAAGAAATATTGAACTTTATACATAATGACGTATTATATTTTTAACAAATAGTAGAAATCATTATTTATACTTCATGTTGAATCTTATACATAATGATGTATCGTATTTTCAACTAATAGTGAAAATCATTATTTCATTGTGGATTTAAGTGAATATGAGTATTTACTCAATGAAACATAAGTTTGAGACTATTTGAAATTGGTCAAATGATTTCAAAGTAAAGAAGGATATTAGATTAACGGGAATACAAAAGTCTCTTTGATTTGATCAGCATGACTAAAGTATTTAAGTTAATTTCTGCATAAAAGGGACTTGTGAAAGATGTTTCACAAATTATGATAGTTGGACAAATTCAAAGTGCCTTGACCCGTCTAAATATCAAAATCATTTTGTATTAGATACATATGGTCTAATATTATCTCTTACCGGGGTTATAGTTGTCGTTTAGAGTTAGAAATCAAAATGAGCAAACACTCGATTGAAATACAAGGAAACATCTAAAGATTCGTGGAAACAACATCATAAGAGTTATGGCACATTCGAGTTTTTGGAGATTTTGATAATTCGAAAACATGAAGAATAAACAAGTATTTGTAGAGTATTCTTAGGAAACTATAAAAACATCTTCCACAAAAGGGAAACTTGTTGTTGTCCTAAGTTGTATGTGTCTTAATGAAGATACAAGTGGAAGAAAGTAAAAGATCAAAATAAAGTATTTGACCTTACCTCCATATTGTTGAGTGGCACAGCGGAATTTGTTTCATGAAACCAAACTCTATAAATAGAGGCGAGACTAATGATAATGATCATAAAGTTTTAGTAAATACTTTTACTAAAGAAAGTTGGATTTACCAATACATATTCTACAAGTTTGCGGAATTATATTATTGATTCTCTTGTCATGTTACTTGAACAAGACATACCTGCGAACTACAAAGAAGCGTGATGGACCCAAGTACGAGAAATGACTAGGAGTCATAAATCCCATATTAAGTTACATTTAAGACTGCAAAGTAACGTGTTACTTGATCTCATTAAGTAAAGATGTTTACCTGGTATTTCTGAATGACTACAAAGTCATAAGAAGGAAATGAAACATAATGAAAAACATAAAGGTCGATTTGTCACAAAGCATATTTGGAAAAATTCAAGGAGTTGACTACAAATGTAGTGATGCTTGAGTCTATTGGATTTTCACTAGTAATATATGAATATCGAAATCTCGTAGCTGGAATTCTCAATTTTGATGATGATCAAAGAATTTTGGAATGTCCAAGATTATTGAGAGGACCTCCGTTTGAGTGGGAGCTAATCAGTTTGGCTAAATCTTAATATGTAAGAGACATATTTTGAGTGGGAGAAGTGAAATCCCTGGATCTCATATATGGATACCATATTTGAGTGGGCATCATTCTGAAATATGTGGATGACATAAATATGAATGATGTGATTGGTACTAATAACTTTTATGTTAGTAAATATGGATGAAGTTGAACACGTTATTAAACAATAAGATCTATTGAGATAGATTGGCAAGTTTAATAAACATCATTGTCAAATGATTCCTAGACTTGATTTTGAAAATGTTCGGAATATCCCGGACAAGATTCTGAAGTAATTCAGAATGGAATGAGGTAAGAAAGGAGTTCATACTTGTACGAAACATTGAGTTAGTCTCAATAATACAACTATGGTTAAAAGAAAGAAAGAGATGTGTTGCATCTCCTATGCCTCAGCCATATGTTTTTTCATACAACCATATTTTATACTCGACGTAATGTGACCCAAGATTCTGGTCGGAAGAACAAGCTCTTAACTGTAAGAATATGTCTTAAGGTGATTTCTAAGTTAATCACTGAACCAGAATTAAGTTTGTCCTTAAATAGCAAGAAGTGAAGTTAGTTGCATTTCATGCACTAGGATCTACATAGATACAGAAGTATGGGTTTTGGCTAAGAAAGTTTGACTTTCGCTAAGTGTGTTTCAAAGATTACGTGACAGCGGTGAAAGTGATCGTCATTGTAAACACTAGAAACAAAAGTCTCACTTTATTACCAACAAATAGTTCAACCCATTATGAGATAATGGTGTAAATTTCAAAACTAGTAAGACATTAACGATTTGCAACCTGGCACACACGGGACCTGCCACGGGAGGACAGATGGAGGCCGGAGGCGTGGGATCCCCCGACGGTGACCTGGCGCACGCGGGACCTGCCGTGGGAGGATGGATGTGGAAGACGGGGACGGCGGAGACGAGCCGGAGAAAATCCTAGCTTGAATTTTGAATTTAAAGACAAAATTTGTAATATTTTGCATGTATAACGTTTTTTTTGTAAAATCAGTTTTGTTATACGGGTGCGTCAATTAATCCGGACCAGAGGGAGTAATTTATTTCAAAATTAAATATTATGAAAAAATTTGTACAAAATTAGGAAAAACTCAGGTTACCCAGTAGCAGATACTCGGTCAGGCAATGTTTTCTCAAAGAATCACTCAGACACACGACACCATCCTTGCTAGGAAATCAAAGATTTATGGAAAATGATTGCCATCCCCCAGACGACATCGTCCGGGTCACAACCGCACGCGCCCGTGCGAACCCGTGTTCCACGCCGCGCGGCTGCCCTCCTCCGCCGCGAGCCCCCTCCTCCGATGGGCGGGTGTCGTTGAAGCAGGAGGCGCTGGACCAGATCCCGGCGCCCACCATGAACTTCACCGACCTGCTCGCCTCCTTCCGCAGCAAGGGCCTCGAGCTCCCCGACCTCGTCCCTCGAAACCCTAGAGATTGTTTCTTTTGCTACCCGTGGTGGTCAAATTTGCTACATACGCCAGTCGGCGTTGCAACATACGACGGAATATTCTGCTACATAGCATGTTTTTGCGCATTTTCGGTGAATTCGGGTTTTGCTACATATTTGTTATTTTTTTGCTACATTTGTTTTCTGATTTTGCTATAATATCGTAATTTTTTTGCTGCGTGACATCTCCGGTGAGGCATCCGACGAGGTGTGTACCAAAGTCTTCGTCGATGTCTCCGACGAAGTAGGTTTTTTGCTATATTAGAAGGACTTTTTGGTACAACCATATTGTGGTTTTGCTACAATAGTGTCAACTTTTTGCTACAAGTTCTTCGACGAGAGTCACCGGCGAGTTTTTCCGATAATGTTTCCGGCGAAGTCGGTTTTGCTATATTAGTATAATATTTTTGCTGCATAGTCTCTGGCGAGGTCTCCCGCGAGACGTTCTATTTCTGAAACGAACCCTTTTTTTTGCTTCGAAAGCAAAAGCGAAAATATTTGCAACAAACGAGATTTAGACCAATTTTTGAACACGTGTCACGCGCGCGAAAGCAGGACTTTTCGCAGGACGATGGGAGTCCCCGTCGTCCAGGGACGCCTAGCACGCGCCAAGATTTATCCACCATTCCCTAAAAAAAAAAGAGCTTTGTACACAAAAAAGATCTCCACCGATTGAGCATACACGTCGTCCACGCGGTGCCGATGATCCTGTATCAAGATTCGAGGTCTGGCAGCACGATCACGTCCCCTGTTTCCATTTCGGCGTCCGTGAGCGTGAGCGCCCTCTGCAGATTCCTCCCGCAGAACACGTCCACCTCCGCCGCGTACGTGGCCGCCACCGGCATGTGGTCCGACAGCCCCAGGTCCGACCTCAGCTCAGCAGCCGCACGCCGTTCCCGAAGGACAGCACCCTGTCGCACCACGCCGGCGTCCTCCTGCCGCCCCTCTGGTCGTCGCCGATGTAGTTCCCCGACCCGATCTCGTACTTGTACGTCGGCGCGAACTCCAGCGTCCCCTCGCTCCACCCGTCGAACGCCCGACCCTTCCTCAGCTCCCGCTTCAGCTGAAGAAAAAGACAGACCAAATTCAGATGCAGAATCATTTAGTAACAGTTCAATACGAAGAAGATTGGCAGTGATTCTTGAGGTACCTGATCTTTCTCGGCCAGCTGAGACCAGTCCATGACCGCGACCAGGCTGTGCGCTCTGTCGTACGGCACTTCGATCCGGTAATTCAGATCGCCGAACCAGAAAATTCTCCTACGGAAGAACATTCTTCTCAGATCACTGTGATGCATTGATTTATGCAATGTTAGTACATCATAGCTACAGTGTGTGCGCATGACCACTCACTGGTGGTCGTAGATGTCTCTTGGCAGCTCGAGGCCGCCGGGCCCGGCGAAGCGCGTCCGTCGGTGGATCTCCTGCACGTCGGCGTTCCGCTTGAGGAGGTTGGCGGGCCGCTCGCCGGCCGCCAGGTGGCTGCACACGAAGCAGAACATGGTCTGGCAGAACGACATGCTCACCGACACCGCGCCCTTGTTGCCGATGTACCCCGTTTTGCCGACGCCGACGCTGGAGACCTTGACGTTCTGGACGCACCTCCGTAGGCCCCGTCGCACCCAGATCGTGAGGAAGATGCCCACCATCTGCTTGCTCACGATCCTCACGAACGGCGACCTGCCGCCCTGCTTCTTGCCTCCCGGCGCCAACGCGCCGCCATCGAGGTCGGGGTCGAGGTCCGGGACGTCGTCGGCGTCGGCGGCCCGAGACTCCATGAACGACCTTTGCGCGCTGAAAGATCGCGACGACGTTGCCAGAAGGTCCAGCGGCTGCTCCGGCCAGGCGAGGCCGATCATGTCCGTGGTTCTCATCGTCTTCAGGAGCGTCCTCTGATGCTGCTCGTCTTGGTCGCCTTCTAAACCCTCGATGGCTCCGTGCTGCCTCGGGGTGGAGGCGACGTACTCCTCGGCCTGCACCGGGAAGCTGAATGGCGCGTCGTCGTCAGTCTCGGTGTCCGTGTCATCGGGGAACAGCTCGTCGGCGCCGTCGCGAGTCGGCATGGCCGGGTTGCTGCGGCACCTGTACTTGAGCGGCCTCGAGAGTGTCGATGTCCGCGTGAGCGTGTCGCGGATGAGCTCCTCCCACGCCAGCGCCGCCTGGCCATCCTCGGCGCCGATCACGATGCCTGCGTTCAGCGGCACCACCTCCTGGAACCTGAGCACGTACATGTCGGCCTGCTCGTGGCCACTGCCGAGCCACTCGGCGATGTCCAGGCCCTCCGGCGGGGCCTTGCCGGCGACGTTGTACGTGCCGATGCAGATCCTGCAAGGAGCCAAGAATCAGCAGAAAAACAGCAGAAAATGTGACAAGATCCAGCTGAAATTTGACATCAATTGTAGGGGCACAAATCACTCGATTGCTCACGCAAGCAAAGCATAGAGTAGGTCTTTACCTGAGCTCCTTGGTGTTGATGTACTGCGCGCGCATCATCGTCGAGTTCCGCCGCCGCAGCTTGTTCGGCGCGGCGTCCACCTTGCTCTTGCTGTCGTCTGGCAGTTGCCAAAATACAAGGTGGTTCTTGAGCGAATAATTCATCGACAGAAGCGACGATTGATGAGTGTGAAATGGACAGGTCGAACAGTATCAACGACCAAGGCATCACGAGTCTTTCCCCCACGTACGGAAAGATTCTACAGAAATTTCATACGGACTCGAACGTGGCAAATCATACAGGGTTGGAAATACTAAGAGCTCGTTTGGCACCCAGGTATTCATTTCATTTCTATATGGATTCATTTCATTTCTATCATGATTCCAAAAACACCCACATGTTTGGCTGTCACCTAAATTTGAAAATGACTACATAATTGAAAATGGAATTTTAAAATAGCTGCCATGGACTAGAATAAAAACGCATGCATGAAGTGATTATAACAACTACTTCTCATAACTTTTGGACCTCAAAGCATACATCAAAATACTAAAACATTGATTATCATCCGCATATTATCCAAGTTCCAAGTTCTACTCCATGTTCAGTCCATAAAACATAGATGCATCGACATAATAAATACAAGTTCTAGAGTTTGAATAAGTTAAACAAGATGAAATGCAACACAAAGAAAGATCTGGATCATGTGTTTATCTGCTTGAGCACCCACTTCTTCTTCATCCGTTCAGGCAGTGCCACCAAAGACTTGAACTTGCGATCATTGGCCACAAGAACATCATATATTGCCAACTGTTGATCATCTTCTAGATCTGGTATGCCATCAAGAACAACCCAGATTTCCTCAGGAGATGTTGGCTTTGGTGGAGGCTCGGGAGCATCAGCTTTGAACACAGCAGTGAAGTTATCTAACTTATCGCCCATCATGGTTGCAATTGAGTCATCCGATCGATACCTCTTCTTCGGACGATCTTCGTCAGCATGAGTTGATGAATTAGCATCTTTGTTGTTCGCAATGGTGTTAGCATTCTCCTCCGCCATTTTAGCTGCGCTTTCATTAGCTGTCCTTGCACCTGCGCCAGTAGCACGGTCTCTGGAGTATAATGTGCTAATCATGTCCCAAATTTTGATTGACTTGTACCTATATGAAGTGCCATCCTTGTTGGCCTGCATGAGAAAATAGTCACAGTTCAGCCACACATATCACATCGGTGGATTTGCTACTTTGGTAGACTAGTACGGTTCTGTGACTAATCTGTCCTAGCTAGGTTATATTAAAAAGCAACATCTACTTAAACATAAAAGAACTACAGGCTAATATCGTTTTAAAATATAGATAAAAGCTACAAATAAAAGCTACAGAGACAATACAAATAAAAGCTACAGAGCCAATATATCTCTAGCGTCTGCGTACTGTTGGATTTTGAACGCAAGAATAGTAGTGGCACGTGTAGTCAACTGACAGAAGAAGGTTTCCTTTGAATTAATTTGACACCGCTCTTTCTTTTTCTGCTGATGAAATGTGCTAGTGGCAGAGAGAGAGTTTCAGGATAGAGTATACAACAACGACGACCTGAAAACTGCACCTACCAAACTGCTGAAAAACTCGTCCTTGACCTGAAAACTGCACCTACCAAACTGGCTACAAATAAAATATTGTGTTTAGGAATTCTCCATTGCCTCCACACAGCCACATGGTGTTCAACAAAGATGTATATACTACTAGGGCAAAGAATATGTATATACTACTAGTGATCAGGAATTGACAAATTCAGTGATCAGATTCATGACAGTTCTCAGGTTTAAGTGCAAAGATGTGCAAGTAATAAGTAACATCAAGTAAATGACTGCAAGGAAATAGTACAAACAGAATTTCAATCATCTTAAAAATGTGACTGCAAGGAAATTGAAAATGTGACTGCAAGGAAATTGGCTGTGTGAGTTCTCATCTTAAAAATGTGACTGCAAGGAAATTGAAAATGGCAGCTGGAGTCAAAGTATTCTTCACAGGATCAACTATGAGCTAAGATTTCATAGTTGGCCACGGTACAATATTAGCAACAAATGCCGCCAAGAGAGACCAAGTTAGGAGTTGTTGGACGCTTGTAGTACTAAGCACAAGTAGGTTACCTTCACATAAGTGTTCCAAACATCATCTTCGATAGTGACCATATTCTTCTCATCATCCCAACCAAATCCACTCTGAGAAAGCATCTTGTTGACGATAGCATACTGTTTGTCAAAAGTCTTGCTCCTAGAGATGATATTATCCTTTGTGACCTCAAGCTGACACTTCTCTCTCACCTTCTTCACTGCAGCCGTATATACATGGGGTTTCCACCCATTTTGAGCACGATCTCCTTTGCTATAGTACTCCACAAACACATCCAACATAGCTTTATCCATCTCATCTGTCCACTTGAGGTAACTTCTACCTTTCTTTGTCGAATCCATGCCCGAATCCATCCCTATATGTACATAAAGATTACCATGAGTTAGTGGCAAAAGGAAAGTGTATGTATATGAGAGAGAGTAACAAACTGGACATATATGAAGCATACCAAAAAGAAAATATGTACATAAAGAAGACTGTACAACATTCAAGCAAAATTAAGCATTTGCTTGTCCACGCCTAGCTTGATAATCAGCCCACATCTGATTTGCTAGGGTCAATCTCCTGTTATTCCACTCATTTGTCACCTCAATGTGCGTAATCATATCAGGTTCGTCCACATCAATGGCATCATTGTTTAGTTGATTATCCACTTCTTGCAACATCAGATCATCCATCTCTCTTTGCCTATCAGCTAGGAAGTTATGAAGTATGCAACAAGCATTGATTACTCGAATCTGCTATTAAGTTAGTATGGCATGTTAATACACAAAACTCAAAAGATTTCAACAAATGGTTTGAATTAACAAAATTAGATGGTACCTGATTTTTTATTCCAAAAAATGAACTAACCCTGAGAATAGCCCATCTCATCTTTAAAAGAGCCCAAATCCTCTCAACTACGTTCCTAGCAATTGCATGTCGCAGGTTATAGAGCTCTTGTGGAGTTTCTGGATTATTCCCATTGGCAGCCCACTCTTTCAAGTGATACCTTGTATTTCTGAATGGAGCAAAGAAACCTGGACCATTTGTGTATCCAGCATCTACTAGGTAGTATTTTCCTGAGGTTTATGAAAATAGCTCACATTAGATTTCAGTTGAGAAATTTAGTGGCAAGTTGTATCATACTAAGATAGAAATTACCATTTGGAACTTTGAAAGAGTCTTCTCTAAACATTGCATCTCTCAGCACTCCTCCATCTGATGCGGAACCTTTCCAGCCAGCCAACACATAAACAAACTTCATTTGCGGTCACAAACACCCAACACATTTGTTGTTATGGCTTTCTTCCTATTCCTATATCTACCTTGCTTGTGTAGAGAACACGGACATCAACATGTGAGCCATCTAAAGCTCCAAGCCCATCGGGAAACCACTTTCATTTGTAGTCCTCGGGTAGTTCGGTAGCAGGGTCTGGCAACTTGATGATTTCATGAGATAAAGAAAGAATTGCTCCTAACACTTTATTGAAATGTCTACTAATTGGCTCAAGTGTTAACCTATAGGTGCTACGGATCAACCTAAACTTCATGCCATGGCTAAGAACAAGCAGTACAATGGTCACAGCTTCTTCAACAGTCACGTAAAAGGTGTCTTTCAATCCAGCCCTTTCACGTAAAATGGCACATAGGTCAAAGAATGACCTTTTGGTAAACCGTAGAGTATCATAGCAATATAAATTTGGACCCATATAAATATTCCTAAGAATCTGTCTCCTAATTCTAATCTCTTTCTCTTCCTCACTGAAATCATCAAGCTCAACTATCCTTCTCCTACAATACATATGTTGTGCTATCGCAACTATAGTAACAAAAAACCCAGCTGCTGCCCTCTTTCTTTTCTTCCTCCTCTCGTGATATAGCACTACTTGTTGATCAGCCATCTACAATAAACACAGCAAAGAACTACTTCAGATTATAATTAGTGCTGCTTTTTGTGTTTATTCTCATATTCGTATTTGGCAGTTTAATTGAATCACTGTGTGCACGCATTGTACAAGCAAACAAAATTAACATCATGGTCAGAACTGTACAAGCAGACAAAATTAACAAATATATTGTAGGAGACAAAATCAACATGTATACCTCGTATCAAAATTGTGAACTGTTGAACCTACTTACATACGCGTACAGATAGAAGTATGTCTATGGGCATACATATGCTTATGGGCAACAGCGATCAATGCTTTCGGACGACTACAAAATTCCAGCTTTTATGTATATCCACATACTAGCACTGCTTCTATGAGAAAGGTTTACCAGCTCTGTGACAGCCCCATATACTGTGAGATATACTAGAGTTCAATTGGTGCTAGCTATAGCTATATACACAGTATATAAATCAGTCAGCTAATCAATAAAGAAAAACCCAGGCGAACTGAAAGTTTCAACACTGCTTCATCACTACAAGGATTGGTGTAAGGCAAACTGAACCTAGGCGAACTAAACCTAGGCAATACAAAGATCTATCGATACAGACTGAGCCTGACCACCAAAATTACATACACCATATTACTACTAGTACTATTTGGTTCCCAGTAATCCCAGTTGATCAATCTACTAGATCTAGATAGGGCAAAAATATATTATCATCTTTGAGATACATGCACAAAGAAATTTTCTGAATCTATTACACAACCAAATGTTATCTACTGAATTTTCCAGCTACATGATATTATAATGATCATTATTTTGTAGCAATCCTCCCAGGAAGTGTGGCTGGCAAGACCGTGAGAAGTTGTACTAGTAGCAATGAACCCAAATTCAGGTTGTGACATCAGGATATTCAGGTTGTGAGATCGGGATATTCAGGCTTGTGAGATCATGATATTAGCACTCTAACCTACTAACGAATTGGCATATCTAATGACACTCAACTAGAACAAGCTTATACCAAAACTGACACTCAGACTGTCACATGTCATAGAATATTACTTGTTGGTACCAATTACAAGCTGCAACACTCTCTGAACTCAATGGGATGCTGGAACAAAAGGCAGAGATGGCCATACCGTGGCTGTTGTACTAGATAAAGAGGAGAAGGTGGAGACGAGGTGGAGGGCCCGTGTAAGTAGTCAGCAACGAGGTGGGAGGTCAAAACATGGTAGCTTCTCCCGATCTTGTCATCTTGAGGTCGATCTGCTAAGTAACCAGAAGATCAGCTAGGATTAGGGTTCAATTACATGAGAGAGAAAGAGAGCAAAAGAGGGAGACGGGGGTGAACTTGCCTGGGGGTGAACTTGCTTGTCGTCGGCCGCTTACAGTGGTGGCTCTCATCAGGACAGGATCTGAGAGGGAGGCGACGATGCGGTGGGAGGACGTGGCGGCGAGGTTGAGGAAGGAGGAGGCGACGAGGTGGAGGGACGAGGAGGAGGCGAGGCGAGGCGGACGGAGGACACGGCGGCGATGAGGCGGACGGAGGAGGCGGCGGCGCTGTGGAGTCGTCGAGGAAGGTGGGACGGAGGAGTCGGGGATGGAAATCGCAAATGACGCGTCTCGCTCGGGAATCCGGTTTCCCCCTAGAGATATTTTGTTGGATTTGTCAAATGAAATGACGGCCCAATTCCGTGCCAACCAAACAGCATATGGATGGAATTCGAAAATGAATTCCAGGATTCCAGACCCAAATGATGGATACCAAACGACCTCTAACAGTTTCCCGTTTTTCAAGCAAGAGACAAATGTTCAACCAACCAACCGTAGCCACGTGAATCCGTAGAGTTTCCTTAAGACATTTCGTCCGTAAGTCTAGTATTAAAATGCTAGACCTACGGGCTGGTTGTTACGCACTATATCTACGGACTGATGTGCTGATCGTTGGGTGGAGCACGATTCCTCAAAACATGGAAGATGAAAAAAACTAGCCAATCTTGTGACTCCAAGTCATCCCGTAAGTGCTAGTTCGTAAACTTTCTCCCGTAAGTGTAGCATTACTGTATTGTTCCCCAAAAGAGCTCAAGCAATCCAGATTAACCTGCACTTTCCCTGCTCCCGGGACCGGATAAGATGCGACGTGACGATACGTCGTAAGAGAGTGACGTCAGTCAACCCCTCAACGTAAAGAGCGACGTCAATCCCTCAATGTAAACCGGAAACAGAAAACTCACCGACGATCTCCTCGCCGGCGCCAGCGTAGGCGCCGCAGTTCTGTTCTGCATAAGAGGGAGAGGTTCGAAACAGTCAGATCAGGAAATGGAAGCTGTTATATGAGGCCAGTATTAGAGTAGAACACACACAACAGAGGGTTGATCTTGAGGAGCTTACCCTTCTCATCGGTGTTGAACTTGGAGTCCTTGTTGCTCCTAAGGTTGAGCCACTTCTTGGGCACCAACTTGGGCCAGAACACCTGCACCCAAACAACCCAAAATCAACCACACCAAGCAAACACACATCACAGGGCCTACGTGTGCCCTCGTCATGCATCTTTTCTACCTCGTCCTCTGCCATCCAAATGCTCGCTCCACATTCTTCCTAGTGGCCTCTTGTTTTTTTGTAAACCTCTTGTATTTCTCATCTTCAGGGTTGCGGATTGTCTTCACAAAGGTGACCTAGGATAGATAGATACCATCAGCTAGATATTAACCCATAGCATATGGATTACCATTGATCTCATAGGAAACCCGTGGGACATTGCCTTCTGCCAGCCTAGCAAACGTCGGAGACCGCTGCAACATATTGATGTCATTGCATGATCTAGACATGCCAAAAAAAGAGTGCCAAATCCAGAGATCATGTGATGTAATAGCCTCTAGTATGACGGTGCAACCCTCCACATGCCCTTTGAACTTCCCTTGCCAACCCAAATGACAGTTCTTCTACTGCCAATGCATGCATTATATGCTCCCAAGCATCCCAAAAAAACCCTACACTCGTTGATGGACAAAAGGTGGACAGTGTCTTTGGTGTTTGGCTCTCCGAGATAAACTTTGCCAAACACCTCAATAATTGTGCTGCAAAACTAGTACATGGCCTCAGGGCATGTGGACTCACTCATGCGCATGTAGTCGTCGAGGAGATCATCGGGCACTCCATATGCAAGCTGCCGAATGACAGCAGAACATTTCTGGTAAGAAGAGAAGCCAATCTTACTGGTACAGTCGTACTTGGCCTCGAAGTAGTTATCGTACTCCCTCATCCCATTGAGAATGTCCAAGAACAGGTTCCCGGACATCCGATAGCGGCGACAGAATGCCTTCTCTTTGAAGACTGGATTAGTTAGGTGGAAGTAGTCCTTGTAAAGGAGTATGTGTCCAGCTTCTCGGTCGCGTTCATGGTTGGCTTTGTGCCGCTTCGCCGAGCCACCTCTACGTGGCGGCAGGAGGTAGTGGTCGTGCACCATCTGTGCAGCTTCCAGCAGAACTTCGGTCTCACCGTTGGACTCCTCCTCGAACGATGACTCAACAAAATTCTTGTAGAAAAACTCGATTTCCCTTCGACTACTACCCATCTTTTCAATATACGGCCATCAATTCCCATGCCAACTCCCGCAGCACATCAGATAACCTAGAAAGGACCGACGAACGCACCTCAGGAAAACGACCGAACAGGTTGTGCGCGATGCACTCCAGAGATTGTGGCGTGTCCAGTCGATAGGTGGAGGCCGGGGCGGCGGGATGGCCCGTGGCGCGTCCAGTCAACTACGGCAACACGCGTGGCCTGCTGTGCTTCTCGATATCGTAGGGGCGACAGCGGCAGTGGGTAGTGGCGGAGGCAACGGTTGTGCCTGCTCTGGCCGCGGGATATGGAGGGCGAGGGTTTGGAGAGGAGAGTGTCTCTTGTGCCATAGGAGAGAGGGCCCATGCAAACAAGTGGGAGTACGTGCGAGGACAAGCACGCTGTCTGGGCCGACCCAACCGAGTCCCAAATTTGATGCATGGATGAGTTGATCCACGCATGTTTGTCCAGATGGGTTGCACCACTGGGCTACCACGCAGCCATCCACCAGTCCGCTAAGACTCGTTTGGACGCGCTCAGACGGGTTGATCTCCACCTGTGTCCCTCAGATGACATCCAAAAAAATATTGAATCGGTCATTTGGATGATGGTGCCATGTAGGTCCGGCTCTATATTTTGCGGGGCCCTTCACGAAATTGATGTTGTGGGTCCTAAGGCTAATATATGTCAGCATATCTAGAAATATTATGTATCTAATTCACTTGCAAAATGTTAAAAGTTAACATCCAACAACATATTCTTAGTCGAAGACATATATAAGTTATTATTAAGCACTAACTAAAAGAACATTTCATGATTCCCTATGTTTTGAGTGTTAGATAACAATACCATGGAGTTTTCTCATGTACGCTTGTTGCAGGAAAGGGTTTTTGTGGTTTGGGGGCCGGATTATCCGCCCCCATCAAGGGCCGGATAATTCGGCCAGACCATCCTAGCCAAGGGAGCATCGGCGTGTGTCTCTGTCTGGGGGCGGATTTCCCCCCGAACATTCTGTTGCGGGGGCGGATTTTCACCCAGCCGGAAAATTCGGCCTTCCTCTAGGGCCAGATAATCCGGCCCCCAGGGGAGGTTGTCAAGGACCACTCGGCACGTGCCTTAGATTGGGGGTGGATTTCCCCCGGGAAATCCGAGTCTAGGGCGGAGTATTCCCCGGGCCGAATAATCCGGCCTTCCTTTAGGGCCGAATAATCCGGGCCCCAGGGGATGTTGCCAAGGACCTCTCGGTGTGTGCCTCAGATCGGGGGCGGATTTCCCCCTAGAAAATCCGAGTCTAGGGCGGAGTATTCCCCGGGCCAGATAATCCGGCCCCAAATGGCTCCAACGGCTTTGTCTGGACAGGGGGTATAAAAGGCTCATCCACCCCTCCTATCAGATCTCTTGGTTCATTCGAAAAAGTATAGACTTGTTGCAAAAGCTCTCTCTCGATATCTCCCACTTCAACCACCCGAAGGCTTCGATCTTTGGGGGAATTGAAGGAGGAGACATCATTTATCGTCATCACGAATCAAGCGCTTTAACTCCTCTCCATTCACTTGGAGAATCCCCAATCTAGTATTCTTGTTGATATCTAGATCTTGTGTTTCGTTATTGATAACTATTGTTCTTGTGGCAGCTTGTTGTCATTACGGGAGCCTCCAATTTGATTATGGAGTTATGCCCCGCTAGTTGTGTAAAGGCGCCGGTTCCCGCTTCGAAAGGTTCCTATAGTGGAAAGGTGGATCAAGCCTTTGGTTGCGAGATCCATCGGAGAACAGGGTGAGGCATATAGTGGCGTGGTGGTCTTAGTACCGCCCACCCCTCCAACGCAGATGTACTTCCATTAACAAGGAAGGAACCGTGGTAAAACAAATCATGTGTCTCCGCGTGCTCCACTACGATTTCCTTGTTCCTCTATCTTACTCGCCTTTACTCGCTAGTAGTTAGGTTTGCATATAGGGAAATTCTACATAGTTGTATATCTAGAGAATTTACCTTTTGTGTCAAGCCTAAAATTGAAAAAGCATTAAAATTTGAAGTAGCACCTATTCACCCCCCCTCTATGTGCCCATACGATCCATTTCAATTGGTATCAGAGCCCTGCCACTTTATTCGGGCTTAACCACCTAAGATAAGTATGGGTACTAAGGAGAATGGGAGTGAGGCTATGGATAAGGTTACAATGGATGACCTCAAGACATTGGAAACAACCTTGTTGAAATCCTTTGAGACCAAGATGGAGGAGATGCAGCAAATGATTGCTCATTTCACCGCATCTACAACACCACATCCATCCTCATCTGAGGCCACCACTCCTCTTTCTAATGATAAGGCTCATGCAAAATCTAAGGAAGATGAGACGGTGGGTGAGAAAAACAGTGGTTCTGCTTCCAAGAAGGGAAGTGGTAAGGAGGATTATAGTGGGGTCTCTCACTTATATTCTCCCGACCCACCTATCCCTCATCCTCATATAAACAATAGGGGTGATCCACCCAAGCTTACTGCATCCTCATTTAATCAATGGCAATTCTTAATGAAATCTCATGTTTGAAGTTCATCAATTGAGCTTTGGAGGATCATTGAAGGTGGACTTCATGTTGGAGACCCCACTAACTTGACTAGAAGAGAAGTTGTGGATAGTCAACTAAATGCAACGGCTCTTCACATGATTCAGCTCGGAGTGGGTCCCAAGGACATGCCACGCATTAAGCACTTCAATATCGCCAAAGAAGCTTGGGATGCTCTCACCCATCTATTCATTGGAAATGAAAGCATGAGAAGAAATAAGTATGATTCTCTTAGCAATGAAGCTGAAGGATTTTACATGTTGGATGGTGAAGACCATGAAGACATGTATAAAAGACTCAAGGGCATTGAAACAACATTTAGAAAGCATGGAGCCACTCACATTGATGATGCCTGGATAAAAAGGAAATATGTGAGTGCTCTAATGCCATTTGAGCCAACAGACTTGAAGAGTTTGCAAGGTAGACACAACTACCATCAAATGACTTCCAATGAAGTCATGAAAGAAATGGTGTCATTCAAGGTTGCAACTAAGAACGCCGAAGATGCCCGTGTCCGGGCTATTGGAATGCAAAAAGGAGTCAATGTTGCTCTAAAGGAAAATGTTGTTGAACAAGATGAGGATGAAAGAGGATACGAGGGTGTCTCCATGGGCTGTCCCGAGGAGGTCAAGCATGCTCATGGAGAGTACATGGCCTTCTACAGAAGGAACTTTTGGAAGGACCCAGCTAAGGCCAAGTCTGAACTCAAACGCAAGAATGTGTCAAGTGGAAGAAGAGAGAATGGCCCAAAACTGAGGACATGTTACAATTGTGGAGATAGGTTGCACTTTGTGGATGAATGTCCTTATCAAAGTAGAGAAGACAATGGAGGAAGGCTCATCCTCAAAGAAAAATCCAAGGCTCCTAGAAAGAAACCATTTGTCAAGAAAAATAGTCCTTACAAGAAGCAACCTAAGATTGTCTTGGTGGCTCAAGAGGAATATTCTTCAGCAAGTGAAGATGAAGAGGATGAAGATATCTCTCGGGAGGTAGCTGCTATAGCCACCACATCGATCCCTACATCTCTCTTCGACTCTCCAAACAAAAATGTCATCAACAACAATGCCACTTGCCTTATGGCAAGAGGGTCTGAGGTATCATCTTCCATGCCTCTTTTCCTAAGACTAATATGGATGTTAATATGGATGATGATACAAGTCTTAGGATAAAATAAGAGGTTATTGCTTTGGACAATTTCTTTACTAACTTGCAAGGTGAGCACAAACTTCATTTTGATGCTCTTATGAGTCAACTTTCTCACTCCAAAGAACTCCTCGAAGAGAAGGGAAGAATTGAAAGAGAAGATGCTTTGGAGATAGCTTCTTTGAAGAACGCTCTAGAGGAAGAAGAGGAAACTCGAGTCTCTTTGGAAGAGAAACTTGAGTTAATTGAGGAGTCCCATGAAGAAATGGTTTCCCAGCTCATAAAAGAACATGATAATACTCTTGCTAAGGTAAAGAAACTAAAGAAGGAGAAGGTTGATTTTGGCGCTGCTCATGCTAGACTCTCAGAGAAGTTTGAGACACTTGACATTGCCTACAAGGCATTGGAGAGTGAACATTCTACTCTAAATGAGTCTCGTGATCAGCTCCAAACTCAATTGGACAAGTATAATATTCCTAGCACATCCACACCAACGTGTGGACATGAAGGTATTATTGAAGAAAATGCAAGATTAAAGGAAGAACTTGTAAAGGGATCTCAACCTAAAGGTAAAGAAGTCCTAGATGAGATCCTTAGAAAGCAAAGGAAAAACAATGGAAAGGAAGGTATTAGTTATGTTCCCAAGACAAAGAAAAAAAGAATAAGAATAAGAAGAAGAGCAAAACTACTCAACCAAAGACAAGCACCACAACCAATGATAAGACTAACTATGTTGGTTTTGTAGGGGTTAATGATCCAAATTATGAATTATTACGTGATTATTATGGTGATGTCTATGCTAGCTTTGTAGGTCCATTTGATAGTTACATACCTTGGTCTATTTGGGTTCCCAAGACCCTTGTCACTAACATGAGAGGACCCATTGAAAAATGGGTACCTAAAACCAAGAAGTAACTTTCTTGCAGGGTTATGCTTCCAGTGGGTCCAAACAGGTGCTCGATAGCGGGTGCACTAGTCATATGACCGGAAGCAAGGAGATCATCTTGGAGATGCGGCCAAACCATGATCATATAACCGTCTCCTATGGTGACAAGTCAAAATCTGAGGTATTGGGTCTTGGCAAAGTTGTGGTTGCTCACGATATCTCTCTCGTGGATGTCATGCTTGTTGAGACCCTCGGTTACAATTTACTTTCAGTTTGTGCCCTTGGTAAGATGGGCTTCACAGTTTCATTGATGGTGATTTGGTGGTACTCTTGTGGAGCAAGTCTCTAAAGGTCGCTTTCATGGGATATGTCGAAAATGACCTGTATGTGGTGGACTTCTCGGGGAAAACCACTACAGGCCTGATGTGTCTTTTAGAAAAGGCCGACACGGGTTGGTTATGGGATCGCAGACTAGCCCATGTCAATATGAGAATTTTGCAAAGTCTTCACAAGGGTGGCCACATCCTTTGACTAAAAGAAAATGTTTCCTTTGCCAAAGATCATGTTTGCAGGGCTTGTGTTGAAGGAAAAATGCATGAATCTCCCCATCGAAGGAAGACCATTATTTCATCAAAGAGGATTTTAGAGCTCCTTCATGTGGATCTCTTTGGCCCTCCATCTCATGCAAGCCTCGGTGGGAAGAAATATTTCCTCGTGACTGTTGATGATTACTCAAGACACACATGGGTCTATTTCTTCAAGTTGAAGAGCGAGACTCAACAAACGGTCATTGATTTTTCCAACGAGGTTCAACGTCAACACAATGTCCCTATATTGGCAATTAGAAGGGATAACGGCTCCGACTTCAAGAACTACACTTCAAATGAATTTCTAAGTGAAGAGGGGATAAGACATCAATATTCCGCTACGTACACTCCTCAACAAAATGGTGTAGCCGATAGGAAGAACCGGACCTTATTGGATATGGAAAGATCAATGTTGGCTGAATTCAAGTCACCATATAATTTCTGGGCTGAAGCAATTTCTACCGCATGTCACTCATCCAACCGGCTCTACCTCCACAAAATCTTGGACAAGACTCCTTATGAAATACTTGCCGATAACAAGCCAAACATCTCCTACTTCTGGCTATTTGGTTCTAAGCGTTTCTTTCTCATCAAAGGAGTTCGTTTATCTAAATTCGAGTCTAAGGCTTTAGAAGGCATTTTTGTTTGTTATGGTGCCGAATCCCACACTTATAGAGTCTACAATAAGCTCTCCGAAACTGTTGTAGAATCTTGTAGTGTGGTGTTCGAGGAAAATGATGGCTCCCGTGCGGGGCAAGTTGATGTTTGTGATGCAGATGTTGAAATACCCCAAGATGCCATAAGAAGAATGGGCGTGGGATTCTTCCGCCCCATTGAGGAACCCCTTGTGGCGGATTGGGAAGGACAATGATCTACTCAAGTAGATCCCTCATCGAGACAAGCTCAACATGCTCCAACTGTTGGAGAAACGTCTACACCACTTCCACGCAATGCTGAAGAACAGGCTGCAAGTCCCAGGCCGATTTTCCGTCTGACCCCGGATTATCCGGCCCATCTCCAGTTCAAGCCAGGACAACTCAAGACAGTGAAGGCGCATCAAGTTCTCCCAGGCTAGATTATCCAGCCACACCCTCGGCCAGATTATCCGGCCCTGAAAATCCTGACCAGCAGCAGCCTCCTATTATGGCTAATCAAGCTGGAGATCAAGGCCAAGCCAATTACTCCAACGAAGACTCAAATGATGAAGTTATTTCCCCAAGAGACAACAAGCTAATTGATCTCTGTCACAAAGCTCGTGCATATATGAACCTTAAATTAAGGGGCCACACTCTTGAAAAAGTTGTAGGTGATGTCAGACAAAGGGTGTCCACAAGAAGGGAGCTAGCAAGTTTTGGTGAGCACCAAGCTCATATATCCATGGTGGAACCCAAGAAAGTGTTTGAGGCTCTTGAAGATCCGGACTGGGTTGTTGCTATGCATGAAGAATTGAATAACTTTGAATGCAACAAGGTTTGTAAATTAGTAAAGAAGCCCAAGGATTGCCGTAATGTTATCGGCACAAAGTGGATTTTTAAAAATAAGCAAGATGAAAATGGCATTGTTGTAAGAAACAAGGCAAGACTCGTGGCACAAGGATATTCCCAGGTTGAGGGCATCGACTTTGGCGAGACTTATGCTCTAGTGGCTCGTCTTGAGTCCATCTATATCCTTGTTGCTTATGCTGCTCATAATAATTTTAAATTACAGAAAATGGATGTTAAGAGTGCTTTTCTTAATGGTCCTCTACATGATTTGGTATATGTAAAGGAACCCCCGGGATTTGAGGATCCTAACTTTCCGAACCATGTCTACAAACTAGATAAGGCACTCTATGGCCTTAAACAAGCCCCACGTGCGTGGTATGAGCACCTTAAAGAGCTTTTATTAGACCATGGCTTCGAAGTTGGGAAAATTGATCCCACTCTTTTTACTAAGAAGGTTAAGGGGGAGCTTTTCGTATGCCAACTATATGTAGACGACATTATCTTTGGCTAAACTAATAAAACTTTTAATGATGAATTTTCAAAGCTTATGACTGACAGGTTTGAGATGTCTATGATGGGGGAGTTATGGTTCTTTCTTGGAACTCAGAGAAGGAACCTTCATAAATAAAGCAAAATACATCCAAGACATGCTCAAGAGATTCAAGATGACAGAGCTTAATGGCGTCGCCACACGGATGCAAACAAAATGTCACCTTGAACTAACTCGCCATGGTAAAGATGTGGACCAAAAGGTATACTGGTCCATGATCCGCTCTCTTCTTTACCTCTTCGCATCTAGACCCGATATTGTGTTGAGTGTAGGTGTGTGTGCAAGGTATCAAACAACTCCTAAAGAAATCCACTTAGTGGCGGTCAAGAGGATCTTCCGATATTTGGTTCATTCCCCTAATTTTGGTCTATGGTATCCCAAGGGCTCCAATTTCTCTCTATGTGGTTATACTGATTCAGATTGGGTTGGTGACAAGGATGATAGGAAGTCAACTTCTGGAGCTTGTCAATTCTTGGGAAGGTCCTTGGTATGTTGGTCTTCTAAAAAGCAGAATTGTATATCTCTCTCCACCGCCGAGGCTGAATATGTGGCTACTGCTAGTGCATGTACTCAATTGTTATGGATGAGGCAAACTTTAAAGGAATACAGTGTCAATTGTGCAAAGTGCCTTTCTATGTGATAATGAAAGTTCAATCAAATTTGCGTACAATCCGGTGCAACACACTAGGACAAAGCATATTGAGATTCAGAATCATTTTATTCGGGATCATGTAGCTCGAGGTGATATTGCTCTATCTTTTGTGAGCATGAAGAACCAACTTGCTGATATTTTCACGAAGCCTCTTGATGAAGCAATGTTTTGTTACTTGAGGAATGAGCTAAAGATCGTTGATTCAAGGAGCTTGTCTTGATTATCCATGCACTCACTCTTATATCTCATCCTTATTTTGTCTAGGTGTGGGCATGGATATAGGGGGAGTGTGTTCCTAATTAATTGGGCTAACCCTTCCCCCATAATGCCGAAAGTAAGTCAAATCATTTCTCTTAATATCACTTTGTGATATGTGAGCTTATTGATGAGTATTGGTCATGAACCCAAGATATATCTTCGTGGTTTCATACCATGTACTCCAACAAGGTGGCCTTGGCCACCGCCCTCTTCCATGAGAAGAGTTGGATTTATGTGGATCTTTTTGGTTGTTGTTGCTTATCTCGTGTTCTTATGGAAATCACACTCAATTTTGGCTTTTAGTTGATTTGATTCTTGCAATCTTAAGTGTGTAGTATCATCTTAGTTTGGTTGTCTAATCCCAAGCCTTTCTCCATCCCTAAGCCATCTCTTCTAGCACACAAGTCCCTTGATCACACTTGTGGGGGTTTTGTTTGGGGACGCGTGGGCCTGAAACTCTGTATAACAGGAATTCAGATTTCAGGCTGGATAGAACCATGTGTCCGGGGCATCTAGCGATCCACCTACTCCTTCTGCTCCCACTCCATATGCTCAGTGGAACTCTTCCTCAGGGCTCAACTATGGCGAGCTTGAGCATCAGCTGTTTCCTACCCGGGCGAGGGAGCTTGATGCACCAGCTGATGATGAGGATGATGACACCGAGGAGCTTCAGGATGAGGACGAGGACGAGGAAGACGATGAGGACTACGAGTGATCCCTTGGGTCGCTAGCATCACTCTTCTTCCTTTTTGGCGTTTCCATGCCAAAGGGGGAGAAGTAGTTCTATTAGGTGTCCGTGGATTTGCATGGGTCAGGCGCAAGCACTTGCACTTTATCTTTTTGGTCTTTTTTTTCGCTTGTGCCCATTTAGCGTTGAACTTTCTTTTGTGATTTGCTTTGTATGAGACTATGTTCATTTGTGTGGCTCTGGATTTATCTCATGAATTATCCTTATAGATTCATCTATCATATTGGTTATATTGGACATATATCTCGAGGAAGGCATTCATAATGGTTATCACATTAGGTATTCTTACTATCATGAGGATGTCTCTCTCTCTCTCTCTCTCGATGGTATGACTGTTTTTGCTCATCTTCCAATTAAATAGACATGTACCTTTTTGTGTGCATTTGTACACAAATGCAATATTTTAGTATGCACACATTGAGGGGGAGTCTTTTTCATTGGATTAATGATGTTGGTTATGTAGGCTATCTTGCAAATCCTAGTATTGCCATATAACACCAAAAAGGGGGAGATTGAAAGAACATTTCATGATTCCCTATGTTTTGAGTGTTAAATAACAATACCGTGGAGTTTCCACATGTGCGCTTGTTGCAGGAAAGCGTTTTTGTGGTTTGGGGGCCGGATTATCCGCCCCCATCAAGGGTTGGATAATTTGGCCTGACCATCCTGGCCAAGGGAGCATCGACGCGTACCTCTATCTGGGGGCGGATTTCCCCCTGAACATTTCGTTGCGGGGGCAGATTTTCCCCCAGCCGGAAAATCCGGCCCCCAGGGGAGGTTGCCAAGGACCACTCGGAGCGTGCCTCAGATCAGGGGCGGATTTTCCCCCAGAAAATCCGAGTCTGGGACGGAGTATTCCCCGGGCCGGATAATCTGGCCTTCCTCTAGGGCTGGATAATTCGGCCCCTAGGGGAGGTTTCCAAGGACCGCTCGGCGCGTGCCTCAGATCGGGGGCGGATTTTCCCCTGGAAAATCCGAATCTGGGGCAGAGTATTCCTCGGGCCAGATAATTCGTCCCCCACTTGGGCCGGATAATCCAGCCCCAAATGGCTCCAACGGCTTCGTCTAGACAAGGGGTATAAAAGGCTCATCCATCCCTCCTATCGGATCCCTTGGTTCATTCGAAAAAGTATAGACTTGTTGCAAAAGTTCTCTCTTGAGATCTCCCACTTCAACCACCCGAAGACTTCGATCTTTAGGGGAATTTAAGGAGGAGACATCATTCATCGTCATCACGATCAAGCGCTTCAACTCCTCTCCATTCACTTGGAGAATCCCCGATCTAGTATTCTTGTTGATATCTAGATCTTGTGTTTCGTTATTTAACTATTGTTCTTGTGGCAGCTTGTTGTCATTATGGGAGCCTCCAATTTGATTATGGAGTTGTGCCCCGCTAGTTGTGAAAGGCGACGGTTCCTGCCTCAAAGGGTTCCTATAGTGGAAAGGTGGATCAGGCCTTTGGTGGAGAGATCCATCGGAGAACGGGGTGAGGCCTATAGTGGCGTGGTGGTCTTAGTACCACCCACCCGTCCAACGCAGATGTACTTCCCTTAATAAGGAAGGAACTGCGGTAAAACAAATCATGTGTCTTCGCGTGCTCCACTATGGTTTCCTTGTTCCTCTATCTTACTCGCCTTTACTCGCTAGTAGTTAGGTTTGCATATAGGGAAATTCTACATAGTTGCATATATAGAGAATTTACCTTTTCTGTCAAGCCTAAAATTGAAAAAGCATTAAAATTTAAAGTTGCACCTATTCACCCCCCCCTCTAGGTGCCCATACGATCCATTTCACTTACGAAATAACATATTATGACAAAATGACTAAAAGAGTAACAACATGGCCGAGGCAAGGTTACAGACTCGCCGGTATGTAGACGAAGAGCCGAAGAGGTAGATCAATTGCTGATAACTTCGGTTGTGAGCGTGAAATCGATTATATGTGTATTTTCTTGTCTCCTTCTCTTTTCGATAGCCCCATATGTCTTCTCTCTATTTTCTACAGCCCAAAATAATAAAACATGTACAATTGTATAGTCTAGAGGATGACCCCCTCCAGGTCGTGGGTCCTAGGGAGTGACAGGGTCACCTAGGGTCAGATCCTGCCCTGGCACTGCCAGGTCATGTCTTGTTTGGGGAAATCATGTTCTCCATCGCATGCCTCAATCTAAAAATGAACTGGTATATAACAATTCATTCAAACTATGTTATACTTTATAAGGTTCGAAAGAAATTTAACTAAAACAACAAAATTTAACTTTAAAAAATAACTAGCGGCCGCCGTGGCACCACCGGTGGTGCACAAGAGGTACTTGTCGTAGGTCGATAGTCCTCCTTGCTAGGATCATCCTTGACGATGCTAATTAGCCCTGCACCATCGATGGCTCTTCCTTGATGATGCCACTTGGACCAGCACCGTCGTCGCGCGTTAGGTCGACGATCTCCCGGCATGGTGTATGGACGCATCGAGCATCCTCGACCAGGCGATGTGGTCATTCACAATGTTCATCCATGCCATTCTGAATGCTGACGTGTCCGCGGGGTCGTCAGCGGTCGCCATGAGCCGCTGATGGTGGAGGTATGCAACCAGGGAAGACTCTTCCTCTAGTTTCGGACTAGGGAGGCGAGAATCGCTAATGATGAGTCCTTGTGCAAGGTTGCGCCTCGCCGGCAGTGTGACCTTCTCCTTCACTTCTCTTTTAGGGGTGTGGTAGGAGGAGGCGCACGAGGAGGACCGGCCACATGATCTCGCCGGTACACCGGAAGACGACGAGCACGAGGGGGATCTTGATGTTGTTGTCAAAGCCCTTGGAAGCCACTAGCCGTTGGCGATGGTGACGGTGGTGGCGATGAATGTTGATCTTGATATGCTCAATGAAGACATCTTGGGTGCGGCCCGGTGCACCCTAGAACCGGTTGCACCCCTCCGCGGTGTAGGAGTTCGATGGCCCGATGAGGCTGTCTGTCAAGGTCCTCCATGCCCTCTGTACAACATGTATGGAAGAAGTCGAGCCACCACTCTCACTGTCGTCAATGACCCACAAGGGGGACATGTGCTCCTCTGGTGATAGCCTCCGCCTATGCTCGTAGGTTTGATCCCACCACATCTTGCTGCAAGGCTTGGGCACTATAACATCCCATAAATTTGAGAGACACGAAAATGGGTGGAATATAGCAGTATGCATTGCATCCATGTAGATAAAATCCGGGAGAACTAAAAACTTTTTGATAGAACTAGTCAAAGTGATTGAAGTTCCACTTGAGCTTATGATTTAGGACTAGTTCATCATGAGTGTTAAAACTTTGAAATAACCTTTGGTAAATTTCTATGTTAGCAAGGATAGATGTATAACTCGTAAATAAAAGTGAATAAACATACCCACCATCTTAAAACAAGTAAAACTTGATTGCCCCTATGTTACATTCCCTGACAACAATCTAACCAAAAAACCTCGTTTCACCCTCTGCAAGCCCAGATCTCCCTCCTCCTTCTCCCCTCTGTAAGTCCAGACCTCCTCCTCCGCTATCTGCTCTCCTCCTTAATGTGTTACATTGGTTGTGTTACAAGTTGTAGTTCATCTAGAGGAAAAAAAGAGTGCAATATCCACCCCACTCGAAAAAGAAAATGAACTGTTTGAGTTACATTTTAAGAAGACATGGCTCCTCCCCATCACCTGATTGAATGAGTTACATCTGTATGGTGTAGAAAAAAGAACAAAGAAAAAAGCATATATCTAGATTGCATTGCTGTACTAGGTTATATTTTTTAGAGGTAATAGACTGGTCTATAAGTAGATACATAGGGTGTGTGAAAATAAATGTACATACCTCCTTATCATCACAACAAAGTTTGTTGTGCCATCACAACACGGGTAGATGTATCAGGGGTGGGGTACTCATCTTTTTTTGGTTACATTGCTGTTAGGTAAAAAGGTCCTCCCCCATCCTGATACATCTAGGGATTTGCTCTCCCTGATTTATCAATTGGTGCGGATATAAAAAATAGGGGAAAAAGTAATGGAGACACACATGTTCATAAAAACACACACATATTTAAAAAAGACATTTTTGGTAGAAAATTCATAGCATGTATAAAGTTAATTGGATAGAACATTCAAGTAGTGTTTCGCATGTGGTGCAGATGTAAAATGTTCTTGAAGCCAAAAAGTGTAAATTGTAATAAACTTCCCGCATCCATGGGAAGTTGCCTTTTAGATCCGTGTGGTACTTCCTTGATTCATATAACCTGTATGTTTTTAAATAAAAATGAATGGTTGTTAGTTTTTATGCATAAAACCTGATTGTCGGTACTTCAACTTCATTTACTATGCAAAAAGAAACCTATGCAAAATCATTCACTATATCTTCTTTTGCTTTGTGTATTATCAGATTTTTTAAAACTTCCTATGAAAAGAAAACAATGCCAAGGGGTTTGGGGGCATCGACCTCAATGAGCCACACGGAGAAGGTACTTCAGCACCTTCTGCTAGCCAACCAGTGGATGAGAATGGTGTTTAGACAATCATCAGATGTACCTGGTGTTGGGCCTTCCACTGGCCATAATGTTGATCAAGGAATGAGTGGTGAAGGGGCTTTAGGCACTGTGCCTCATGCACATTCAGGTGTGCGCACGGGGGTTACATTGTCGAGTGAGGATAGTGGTGGTGAATGCAAGGTCCAGTCTACTCCGAAGGGTTTACTCCAAAAACTCCCTATGTTGGTATGGTGTTTGAATCGCTTGAGGCAGCACTGGTGCATTACAACAGATATGCCAAAAATATATGTTTTTATATGAAGATTGAGTCCTCTAAAAGATCAGCCAAAGATGGCAAGAGAGACAAGAGTGTTTTCGTGTGCAATAAATCTGGCAAAAATCCAGAATTAGAGGTTGTGCCTGTTAAGCAAAGGAACCGAAAAATAACTGTGTTGACTGATTGCAAGGCGAAAATGCGTGTAAATCGGGATGATGCTCCTAGATGGATAGTGACTCAATTTATTGAAGATCACACTCATGAGGTTATTGAGAAATTTCCATTGAAAAAATACTTGCGATCTCATAATAGAACCCCAAAAGAGGAAAGGAAGTTTATTGACCTGATGCACGAGGTTAACTTGAGTTCTGGTAGGATAATGGAAATCATGGTTGAGGTTTACGGCAGCAAGAAACACATTTCATATAATACTAAAGCAGCTAGCAATTACACTACTTCGATAGATAACCAAAACAGGATCAAAGATATTCCTGAGTTGTTCAAGTACATTGAAGAAGTGAAGAAAGTGGACCTTAGATTTTTCGTTATATTTAAACTTGATGTAGATGATAGAGCATAGAACCTATATTGGGTGGATAGCGGTGCTAGATACACATACAAGTTGTACCATGATTGCATCTCATTTGATACTACATTCATGGCTAACAAATATAACATGTCTTATGCCCCTCTATTGGTATCAATAGGTATGGTCAATCGATACAGCTGGGGTGTGGTTTTCTAAGGAATGAAAAGATTGAAAACTTTGTGTGGATGTTTCAAGCCTTTTTGGAAGCTATGGATGGATTACACCCCCTGCATATCATTACTGACCAGGATGGAGCTATAAGGTCTGCAATCTTGCTGGTTTTCATAGGCATATTCCACAGATTTTGCAGGTGGCATATCATGTAGAAAGTTCAAGAGAATCTTGGTCCGTTTGTCACTAAGCGAGAAGATTTGAGGCTAGAACTCAATGAGGTTATTGATTATAGTTTGAGTGGTGAAGAGTTTGAACAGAATTGGGCAGAGATGATTGAGAGGCATGGCGTTACAGATAATGCACATTTTTGGACCTCTACGACCTACGCAAGTTCTTTGTACTAGCATATTTCCAACACCGTTTTTTCCATTTCCTCTAAACAACTGCTAGGAGTGAGGGGTTCAATGTTGTTCTTAAGAAGTATGTTAACCCACATGACAGTCTTCTACGTTTCTTCAAACAATACATGAAGCTGCAAGGAAAAATTGAGGTTGCTGAGGATGCACATGACTTCCAGGATGAGGATAAAACTGTTAGAGTCTGGTCAGATTACCCAATGGAGAAGCAAATTTTAAAAGCTTACACCCTCCCTATCTACGAAAAATTCCAGCTAGAGCTCCGCAAGATTACATCTTACAATGCTCGTGATTGTGGTGCGGGTGTGTACGAGGTTTTCCTGGTGCAAGGCTCTGTATTTGGTTATGGCCGGAGAAGTTACATAGTTGATGTTGACTTCCCTAATGAGATATACAATTGCCAGTGCTGCAAAATTAATAGGGATGGACTTCAATGTTGTCATGTGCTGAAGGTAATATCCTACCTAAGCGCAGTGAAAAAAATCCCGAAACATTACATCCTTCCTAGGTGGTCGCTTCCGCCTCCTTATATAGTTCCGCAGTGATTTGAACTTCCTGAGAACCATGCTGGAGAAAAATTATCTAGAAAATACATGAGATTGTTGCGCTATGGAACGATGTGCAATGATTTTGCTAAGCTTGTTGTCGGATTGGCATCTTCGGATAGATCAAAAGAAATTGCTGAAAAACACATGAAAGTGATGGAAAGAGAGCTGGCTGATTTGAAGAAAGCTACTGCCAACGCATCAAATAGGAAAAAGAAAGCTAAAACTACAGCAAGTTCTGAACCATCAATTACTACACCACAAAGCATGCCTGTGGGGGAAGATGCAAATGTCGTCGCAGCTCAGAAAGCAAAAGACCCACTAGTGACAGTAGCAAAGGGTAGGCCAAGTCAAAAAAAGAAGAAGGGTGGTCTCGAAATACAGAAGCCTAAACCAACTACATGTAGTGTGTGTCGTGTAACTGACCATGATGCACGGGACTGTCATGTTAGGCTAGCAAATCCGGAGAAATATCCGTTGTTGTCTTTATTCCAGTGATTATACTTTTATTACATTTTTCAACAACATATATTCGTTGTGTATTCCCGATTATACCTTTTATAAAGAACCATATGGTTTAAGAATGAAAAAGCACATGGCAAAAACATTTGGACTATAAAGACAGTGTTACATTATGTTTTTAATCCGTAGGGAAAAAACATGCATAAGTTATATTTCTGTGTACCTGCTATGTTTCACTACTAGGAAAAAGTTATCGGTGGCGCACCCAAAACGATTTCTGTGGCACATCTAGTGGTCGCCACTAAAATTATATACATATGCGCCACAGAATTCTCAAAATTTATATGCGCCACAGAATTCTATGGTACATTCTGTGACGCATATGCATAAAATCTTTTTTTTCAGAATTTTGAAATTTTCAGAATCTGATACAAATACAGGTATATAACAAGAAATACACAAAAATTGACAGAAATTCACAGAGAAGTTGCACACAGCAGTACAAATGTTCCAGTTCACATATAATACATCAACAAGCACGAATGTTCACAAGTGTTCATCAATCACATCACTTAGAACCGAATAAGTGTACAAGTACATTTCACAAGTGTTCATCTCACTCACATAACTTACAACCGCGTGATGTTGTCATAAGATTCATTTACCTCACTCAGCTCCAGTTCAATCATTAAGGTTATACACACATGACATAAAAGTCATGGATCGATGCAAATATGAAGACTATACTGTTAGAAATTTTGATGGCCAAGCTTCTATGAGACCAAGTGGTATGGTACCTTCAGCATCTATATTGAGTCACTTCAGCCCTGCCCAAACTGCCATTGCAGCATGGTGTCTCGGTCAACGATGCTGCCATGTCACCATCCAACCACGGTGCCCGACACCTGCGACTGTGCCATATGGGCAGCAACCTACATGTAACCAAGAGCAAACAAGTGTTTAACTCGAGGATCACCACTTAGGACACCAAACTCAAAGGAACATATTCTGCTATAAGAAGCTTACAAGTGTATTATGTGGTGTTTCCATAATAAAAATGATCATTTACAATACAAGCAAAAAAATGGCAGAGGCGTGGATCAGATGAAAATATCAATCGGCAACAAGTGATAATTTACAGAACTCCACCGGGCTGTGATGGAATACCGTGTCTCCATGAACTGAAACTTGGCTAGCCAATAAAGTGAACTATCCTTGTCTGCATGAAATGCAAGGAATAGCGATACCTAAACTATACAACTTTGCTTGCTACATTTTCAGTTAACAAATACTGAGACTTACAAGCGAGAAAGAATCTTGAATATTATGATCAGGTTTGTCTCCGACTCGATGTTCCATTAGACCCGGGAACTCCAGAACTATCAAAAATATAATCCTGCTGCTATCTGCTAGTAGTATGTTTTCTGCAAGATTAAGCAACAACAAACAAGAAAACTAACTAACTTGTCAATGATAAGAAGGTCTGAATAAATAATTCAATAGATCAACAGTTTAAGCAAATGATAAGGCAGATAATTGTTGCTGCAAACACGACAAATTTGTGGCCAAATAAGGGACCAGTTTGATTCTTTGTGTTACAAAATGTACTACACTCTCTAAAGCATATGATATCACTACTCTAAAACGTGGTTTTCTTCCTTTAGAGACCTACATCCCATCGACATAGCGAATTTAGAGGCCTTCCTTTCAAATATTCCAGAAGATCAGCGCTACACAAAGCAAACGGCGATCTCTAGCGAGACAACTAGAAGATAGTGTCAGCTGCATCTAAGTGTTATGTTTCAGAATACCATAGATTACATCCACATAAAATTGAGTGCCCTATTCACACAACCATTTAGAAATCGATCAATACGAACCAACTGGCGTGCCCTTAATTATTATGCATCTTACAGATATCAGCAAGCAGTAGATTAATCAGATTTAAGACCCAAGAATAGTGCAGGGAATCTTAAGTGTGGCTTCTAGTTAGAATCAAGAACCCTAGAATAAACCGTAGACCAAGATCAATATAAACTAAGAAATTCATGAAGGGGAAAGCACAGAAGGAGAAGCATGCGCTTACCGGAGATGTGGAGTTGGGTATCCGCTGCGGGAAATAGTTGCCGGAGTTGTGGAGTTTTGGTGCCGTCGCCGCCGGCGCTGCTGGGTCGAGCAAGGGAGGCGACCTGCCTCTGGTTTGCGCGACGGAGGCAACATGCATCCGGGTCGCCAACGGACAGGACGATGCGGCCGAGTTCCCATTGCCGCTGAGTCGCCGCTTGGGGCACCGGGTGGGCCGTCGTCGGCACCTCCGCTCGTCTTCCTCATCCTCCTAGGACGGCGGTGGTGGCACAACGTGGATGGAGACGGCGGCGGTGGCACAACGTGGATGGAGACGGCCGCGGTGGCACTGCGTGGACGGAGATGGCCATAGTGTGTTGTCGAGGACGAGGATGGCCGGTCTGACCATGGCCTCCATGCGGATGGACAGGCGCCGCCGGTCGCCTCCAGATCCAATCGACAGGACAGGGGATCGTAGGAGAGAAATTATTAAGAGAGAAAGAGATAAGGGAGGAGCGGTGGAGTCGGGTTCGAGAGAGGATGGGGACTTCACGATTTTTTCGCTCACGCCTAGCTAGAATTTTTTAGACACTGTCCCTGCGAAGTGGGTCCAAACTCCAAAGTGCGATAAAAAACAGCGCGCGCATGGCATCTCATGGGCTCTCCTTGCCTGCTTGATTTCTTTCTATTTTTGAGCAAATTCAAAGAAAACTTTTTTGCTCATTTTCTTTGAATGTAAAATCTTCCTTGCCTAGATTTTGTCAATTTAGCATACCAAATGAAGGGTAATCAGCTCTAGGAGAAACATACGTGACTTTAGGGAAAATAAAAATTCTAGTAGTAGGGTAAACAAACAAGGGCCCACAGATCAGGGTTTTGCCGGAAACGACGTTGGGAGGTGTCAAAATCCCTCCAAAACTTGGAGTTGCACTAATATATGTGTATAATGATGTTGCATTATGAAAAGAACAAATAGCTAGCTCCCAAGTGTGACTCGCTTCACATGCACGACTATCCCACCTAGTGGCGGAGACAGAAAATAAGTTTGAGGGGCCAATTAAAGATTTTGCCTCTTGCAAATTGTTGGAAGGGCCGGAAAACAGAATTTTAGAAAATTTAAGGTGTTTTAGGTAAGAAAACAAGGGGTGTATTAACAATCTACATGTTAGGGATGCGGGTCCCGTGCTAGTCACCCCGTCTCTGCCACTTATCCCACCAGAAGCCCTTGACTTATAGTGCGAAACATCCACTTAAGGTTCACCGATGGAAATCTTGTGAAAACTCGAGCTCTATTTTGGTTTATCATGGTCTGATGACCAAACTTGACACATACAAGGAGTAAATTCCATTGGTCAACCCCTTTCGAAGTTAGTCAAAGGCCTAGACAAGTGGAACCCACAAATCAGGTTTTTTGCCTGAAACGACACTATGAGGTGTCAAAATCGGCATCGTGGTTACAGTGTACTATGAGGAAAATTTCGGCATGACCTATCCTACACTATGAGGAAAATTTTGGCATGACCTATCCTAAAAATGGGACATATAGTAGTGCAGAAATTTGCCGAAATGGACGTGAATCAACATTCCGGCAAACCTCCATGCACCCGGCGCCGGCAACATGCATTCAAGCACAATACAAAGCTCCTCCACAAGCAAACATGCATTCAAGCACAACGCAAAGCGAAGGAACATCGTCTCGCCATCGCACACCGCCCGCAAAATAGAGTGGGAGGGAGGAGGGGGACGAGCTAGTTGGAGGTGGGAAGAAAGGAAAGGGTGGTGGTAGGTAGGAGGCGATGCCACCTTTTTTTAGATCTGTTTCGCATATTCTGTGGCGCATATGGCAAATACTCCATAAAATGTCAAAATTCTGTGGCGCATATAGCTATATGCGCCACAGAAAGTGAGAATTATGTGGCGTGCTATATGCGCCACAAAAGTGAGATTATGTGCGATATGCTATATGGTGCGCCCTGCCCATGTACTAGGTCAGCCCCCATGGGCCTCAGGAATTACATGGCTATGTATTACATGCGCCACTCACTGTTGCATATAGCTATATGCGCCACAGAATAGCAAAAATTCTGTGGAGCATTTGCTATATGCGCCACAAAATTAATTTTAGTGGAGCATTTTTCCTATATGCGCCACAAAATTAAAATCTACCTATAATCGTTTTTCTAGTAGTGTTTCTCCCTAAACACGGAGCTTCCATTCCGCTTTATTTCCTGAATTTAACCACTTGTCCATATAAAGTTTCCTGATGTTTGGCATATCCTTCTGAGTGAATGTTGGCAGTTTCCTCCCTTGCCTTTCTTTTACATTTTTAAGCATGAAGAAGACGCAATCATACATGCACACAAAAAAAGACAACAAGATAGAGAGTAGGTTAGAGGAGAAAAAGGATACAATGCTAAAATGGACAAGTACTAACAGAAAGAAAATGTAGATGAAAAATAAAATAGAATATAGCAAAATAAAAAACATAAGATCTTATTAAAAAAATGTGGGGGATGGTAGACAATATTTTTTACCCATTGTTTTGAGCTGGTGTTCACTGATCTGCACTTTTGACTTTCCATATTCTCTAGCCCAATTTTTTTATTGATGCAATTAGGTAGTGGCATGAATCAATCAACAGTCCTTATCCGTTTGTTGCTAGCAAGTCATATATCTCGAATCGTTGTGATTTTATATTTAGAACAACAAGCCAGTAGTGACCTGATGGTTCTTTTGAAGATCCTAGGAACTTTTCCAATATGGGGAAGCAAACCTGTTTATTTTGGTTTTAATTTTAAGTAGACAGTAATAATTACATGAACTAAAAAAATAACTAAAAAAAGAAACCATGAGCAAAAAAGATAAATAAGAAAACAGGGCCGCATATGGTAGTAAAATGAATGAGAAATGTAAAAATGATAACTTATTTCTTCTTTACAACCAAGCCTGTTTTTTGGACTGTTTTCAAAGCACCGTGTAATATATTTTAGGTTGAACCGACAACCAATTAGGTATATATGCACAAAACATAGTAAAGAAGACACATACAAAAAGAAAAATGTTAGTGTAAAAGACATGATATACTTCTTCACATTTTACCGCGTGCAAAAAAATGAGAGTTCTACTTACAGATATGATAAACTTCTTCGCATTTTCGTTCCATCTCTTCCGTAGTTGTCACTTTTTCCTTTGATTGATGATATCTTCCTTGCCAGTTACGCTTGTGTCCATGTAACTCCCCTTTTCTTGGAGGCATTTGTTCCTAGTGATGGTAGAGCCAAAACAGCTGATGCATCTGAGTCATCAGTCTTTGGGATTATTGTTACTTCGTCTTGTGTGACATGAACATTTTTGAAGTTAGATTCTGACTTTGCTCTCATAGCTCTGACACTCCTTTGTACCAATGATTCATCCTCTAATCTGGTGCTCCACTATGTCCTGGCAATATGTCCCCTAGAACAACACATTTACCTTCTACATGCATGGATTTCTCCTTCTCCTTCTGATCTTTGTCTTTATTATTTTCACCAATTATGGTGGCTGCCTCCCTCGCTTCTTTTGTTTCCATTACTTTACATTCTTTATCAGTTTGCTCCATGCACTTTGAAGAGCTGGTAAGGTAATTTTCTGTAGAATTTGTCTGATTGTGTGGAACCTTGGTAAAATTCCTCACTAAGATTTGTAGAGAAGCTTCGAAACCATGGAAGACATACTCGATTGCTTCTTTATATCTCGCCATTTCCTGTTACATTTTGAAAAGACAGTTTAATTTAAGAAAAAAATAATTGCTATCAGTAATAATTGTTACACTTGTGAATTAAGATCACAAATAAATGAAAAAAATGTAAAAGACAGGAAAAAGAATGTGGACTATTGTCTTTAACTTACACCTGCTGTAAGTTTAGTTGGTGCATGTTCGTTGATAAACTTTACAATCTTCACAGGGTTTGAAAATAATTGCTTTGTTCCTCTTGCTCTCTAGAAGCTTCTGAACCAGATTGAACATCATTGTTGCGCACTTGATTTCCCTTGGACATGCTCTCTCCATGAACGTCCCCTTGCTCTCTTGCACTTTCTGAAACGGATTTTATATTGGTCCTTTCCTCGTCCAACATGGTTTGTTCATGACTATCTCCTAGAGTTCCTTGTTCTGCAAATTCAGCTTTGAGCTGCAGGAAACAAACAAAAACCAAGCGAGACTGTCAGTTGCTAAAAATATCTTTTCAAAGAAAAAAATTGTGTACAGACAAGATGTAGTTACATTTTTTCGAATGAAAAAAAGACGTTAGTGTACAGTATCGGTGCTGCGCCAAACGACCCATTTCTCTTGGTATCTTGTTTAATAGCTTCCTCAATCATGACATTTGTCCACACAGCTACTCTTGTTCCTTCATCACTAATGTGCATGCCCTGTAGCTGCAATTAATCCATATATTTCACCTGTATAAAAAAGGAGGTAGTGTGAATATTCACTAAAAAAAGAAAAGTCTCATATGAGGATATAAAAATTGTGAGATAGACACACAGAAAATAAAAATAAAAATAAAAATAGAAGTTACCATAAGGTATAGCATGCAGGGCATGACTTATTCATTATCTCCATCGTTGTTCAGTGACTTGCGAATAATAGTGATCACAAATCTACCTATGTTGAGATGCTTTGCTTCCTTAATATTCACCAGAGATGGGTACACCCTTGGACTGACTCGAACCTCTATTGTTGGTGCCAGTACTGAACACCTTGCATATGTGATGTAGAATCTCAAGGACATGCTATTTGACGATCGCATTGCTGCTATTTTATCAGCCAAAGCAGTCATGGTTGGTTCTCCCCTGCCGTCGGTGCCATATTGCTCCCTCATGAAAGCTGATGAATTTTTGTCACGTTTAAACACAACTTCCAAATGCCCTATGGGGACTCCAAGAACTTCATGTACAAATCCTTCGGTCAATGGTATTGAGCCACGCACAGGGAAAACCATGCTGCACGTTGATGGATCAAAGCTATCCATCAAGTAATTCAGGATATAGCATTGAACACTTAATGTCCAGCAAGCCTCCATGCTCTGCCCCTCGTATCAATATATGTTGGTCTTTAGTTAACTTCGAATATAATTTCACCAACTTCATAGGTGGGGCCCTTTGGAACAGTTTCTTTCCCTAATTGGGCATGGAGGCTTGCTGGGCATGCGCAAAAAAATTCTAGTCAAGTACCTATTTGGGCATCAAGACGTTAGTAAAACTGGAGCATAAAAATGTGTGAAAACTAACCTCACTGTTTTCTCCTCCATCATGGTTCTGCTTGTCAGTTTGTTCCTCTTCTGGTACACTATTACCCATCTCTAGATGTTCATCTTCTTCACTGTCCTCCAACTCATCATGTATAGGTAATGCTCGAGGATTTAGGGTAAGCCTCTCCCGCATGATGCTAAGCTTTGAATTCTTCCATCCTCTCCTATTCTTCTTTCTACTACTTGATGTCGTCATTTTAACTAACTTTTTTTAAGACAGATGTTGAGACAAAAAGAATAGGCCTCGCCTATGAACCGATAAAAAAGAATTAGCATTGTGTTACATTTTTTGCATAACTGTGTAACATTTTCCTACTTGACCGAATGCTTAAATGAAAAACTCAAAATAACAAAAAAAAAATTACTTATAATTCATAGAAAAAAATGAATTCACCTACCTGTACCCCCTAGAGGGCTCTAAATTAAGAATGAAAATATTATGATCGTGTATAGTACTATCAATTATGGGTTGGGTGTTGTGCGCTTCAAACAAATCTTCTCTAGAAGATCAAAAAATATGCATCTACGAGGCACAATTACATTTCTTCAGGGAAAGTTGTGAACATAGAATTTCAATTACATTTTGATAAGTGTGTTAGCACATTTAAACGTGTATCCAAGTTGAGAGCCACCTAGTTATCATTTTCGTGAAGAATGTTATGAAGGCTACCCCTGTTACATCTACAGGTTACATCTACATGTCTACCCTGTTACATCTCTACAAACAATGATCTAGAGCTACATTTCTAGATCAATTCAGTAGCAAATAAATTAATTTCATCTAGAGCTACATTTCTAGATCAATTCAGTAGCGGGTGGAGATCTGAAGAAGATGTAGCAAGGGGTCTAGAAAATGTACATGACCTTTCTGCTTGTGGTCGGCGACAAGCGAATTTCATCGTTCATGTGTTGTAACCCGCACGGTACTAGATGCGGCCGAAGAGCAGGCGACGAGGATGGATACGGGGATGTAGCCGGCTACGGTCGCAGATGGTTGCCGGAGAATTAACTGACGACGATCCACCTCCACCCCACCCCCTCTCCGATGTACGCGACTCTCAGGGAGGAAGAACAAAGTCGGCGACGCTCAAATCTGTGAGGAGACGCATGGATGTAGCTGGACACGCATGGATGTAGCTGGACACGCACGGATGTCGCCAGAGATGTCCAGAAGCCGCCGGTGGGGGATCTGTCGCAGTAGCCGACGAACTGTAGCGATTCGTCGAGAAATGCAGCGACAAGGCGGAAGCTATGGTGTGGTGAGCTTGCCAGCGATGTAGCGAGGCGTGTGGACTGTAGAGACGCCGGCGAAATTGGACAAATCGACGAGAAATCGCCGACCGCCTCACTGGTGAGCGGATAACGCGAGATGAAGAGGGAAAAAATGACACTCTCTCTCTTCGACCAGGGTGTGGGCACGGCTCCCCAAATTCGAAAATTCGTCTCACTACGGGTAAAGGGGAAAAACAAAGCAGTGTATAGCTACGTCGACTTTCTAGATAGAATACACGTTAGTTTCCTCCACCCTTAGGCTGTCTACAGAACCTACATGCACGATGTCTACCCAACGGTACATAAAAAAAGATGGACGGGTGCGCGCCACCTGTCAGTGACCGAGTTAGCAGTAAATTCATCAACTTGTCGCTCAAGTAAGCGAAAGTAACCACCGTAACACTGTAAACACCTCCCGGCCGTCGGTGTCCCGTCCCGTATAACACGCTGCTTATAAATCGGGCCCCCTTTCTCTCTCTCCATCCCCCATTCTCTCACCTGCACACAACACAACACAACGCAACGCACGCTGCGCGCGAGAAGAGAGAGAGAGGAGAGAGAGAGAGAGAGATGGCAGCACCGCTAGAGGCGCCGCTGCCGCTGATGCCCGAGGAGGTGCCGCTGCCGCCGGTGCCGCTTCCGTTGGAGGAGGCGCCGCTGGTGCCCGAGGAGGTGCCGCTGCCGCCGGAGGAGGCGCCGCTGGTGGAGCGGATCACGGCGACGCTGGCGGAGGACGTCATCTCCTTCTGCGAGGCCACCATCGCGAGGCTCGAGGAGGCGGCGTCGACGCTGCTCCAGGAGACCGGCGACGGGCTGGAGAACATCGTCGCGGCCGGGGACCTCATCCACAACACCTTCCACTACCCGGTCCTGGACCCGGAAGGTGCACCACTCCAGGCGGCCCTTCGCGATCTCGGGTCCGTCATCAGGGTCGACGACTACGCCTACCCCCAGCGCGACTTCACCGCATACGCCAACGCTCTCGGTCTCATCCCGTCTACGCCAACGTGGCAGCTCTGGTTCTCCAGCTACGCGCTGGCCGACTCCCAGGCGAGGGTGGCGCTGGAGTGGCTGAAAGCCACGCAGAGGGAGAGCCTCGAGGCTGGAGTCGCCATCCGCCTCTGCGAGGACGACTGGGAGGGCATGGACGCAGCGCAGCAGAGGCTGCAGCAGGCCATCGGCCGGGCCAAACAGGCCCTGATGGCGCTGTACACGATGAGCTTCACCTTGGCGGAGTTGGACCAGATCGTGATCAACGGCGCCGGCCAAGTTCTTCCTCCATGATCGACCCCATCAGGCGCGTGCGGGGTTCGTCGTCGCTCGTGTGTCGAGGAGGCCGCTGGATGGACGATCCCGCAACGCCAAGTTCTCCGTCGATCTCTGAGCGCATGCATTCCGCGAGTTCATGCAAGTAGGTAGATAGATCAACTCCACTAAGTGTCTCGATCATCGGTTATTTCGTCCTCTTTGCAGGTTCTGTTGGATCGATTAAGCTTACCATCGATCCGATCGAGTTTTTTCGTGTTGTTCTGTCTTAGGATCACCGTACTATGTTCTGGCTTTCTGATCGAGTTTCTTACTTTTTGGTGAGATATGTTAGATGGGTAAACGTGTGATTCTGTCTGGTTTGATCATCAGTCTGTAATGGACCTGTTTCTGTTTTCAGCGAGTTAATTTCGCAGGTTCTCTTCTATTAATTTCCCACAGATGCGATTGCAAATTATGTGTGTTGCCCTTAGTCTCTTGCTTGATGCGTTTAATCTTGTCTACTTGCACATAGCTAGGCATATATTGATTTGTTAAGAAGCCCAAATTATGTCTGTAATGTTGTTGTTTCTGTTCCCTGCTGCTTTTTGATCGACCATTAAGAAGCCCAAATTGGATTGATTTTTCTGATGAATTAAATGTGTAGCAACTAGCTTGGAACTTCTGATCTTTTGTTTTTGGAAGAATTAGAAACTGCATAAGATTACTAGCATGCTCGTCACATTACTAATTAATTGTCCTCTTTATCACTGTTAACTAGCCTTCATGCTGTGCTTATACTCATGAAGTATTATTTGGACAGTCTTAGGCAGGATAGGTTGTGTTTGACGAGCTGTGATAGACATCGTGTCTATTTGTAACGGATGTACTAGAGAAGTAGTCATGGAAGTAGCAAAGAAAATGAGCCAGATGGTAAGATAGGCAAACACTGTAATGGTAGTCATGATGGAAGTAGTCATGAAAATTAGGAAAGGAAAAATATCAACGGTACAATAGACTTGAATGTTTAGAGATGTCCGAAAGCTAAGAAGTGGCACTTCCTAGTGTTCCTATTTATAAACAAAACATGACTGTCAACTGTGACTCGTTTGGATTATCATCCATTTTACTCCAGGATACATTAAACAATTCTCCATTTCACAACAAAAGATCAGGCATATATACATAGTAAAATGGTAAATCACTACGAAAAAAATACCGCTGCCGTGTAAATATGGCTTTGCCGTGTGCCAAATGGACTGAAACACGGTAAAGATTGTCTTTGCCGTGGGCAATCTAGAAAGCACACGGCAAAGTACGCGAACACGGCAAATTTCTGAAAAGGAACACGGCAAAGAAATATACACGGCAAAGACCCACAAAGGAACACGGCAAAGAAAACACACTCGGCAAAGTCGACAGCGGCACACGGCATAGGAGTCATCACGGCAACGAGTTGGGACCTGTGATCCCACAGGTCCACTTGACGGGAAGAAGCTAACAGCTGCAGACGGTGGCCTCTTTGCCGTGTGCCCTTGTCGGTCCTTTGCCGTGTGTATTCCGCAGTATACACGGCAAGGACCTTTACCGTGTGTATTCTGCAGTATACACGGCCAAGGGCCTTTGCCGTTGTATTCCGCAGTATACATGGCAAAGTCCTTTTTTTCTTTTTTCCCTTTTATCACATTACTCTTAGGAAAATCATAAAAAAATCATTCTAATTCAAAAAAAATAGAAATAATATATCAAAATTTGCAGAAAAATAAGATCTATCTATCTACACTCAAATATTAGATATTTGTGTTGAATATGAATCTTCATACTCGTCGTTTTAACCATAGTTTAAAATAGGGATAAAGAATTAAAAAATGATCGAAACAATGTAAAACCTTCACGTGGAGTCATATTATGTGGCATAGTTGGGAGGAAAAATACCAAACTTGGTATATTGATTATGTCTCAAAAAACCCTTCACAAAATGACCTATCTCATTCGAGGTTTCCCCGCTTTCGATTCAAATGACCAATGTTATGGCCAGAATCGCGACATAGTTTGTGACAATATGCCCATATTGTGCATGCATGTGCATCATAGGATGGCGAACAATATTGCAGGAGGAAGTTTTCCCTTTCATCGCATGGAAAAGTCATTTTCTATTTTGGAGCGCAAAAATCGGGGCGTTTTGTGAAGCAACACCAAACGGTGAATACAAAAATGCTACCACCCATTTTTCAAAAATACTAGACCACCTTACATGGACAATGTCCCAACCGGGTATTCGTAAACCTTTCTGTCCATCTCTGGTAAAAAAGACAAATTTCTATCGAATCGATAGAAAGTGGGTCAGATATGAACTGCAGGTACATGATCTGATGCTCATGTTTTTTTACAAAAATCATTTTTGGGTTCACAATATGATGTTTCTTCAGAGATCTAATGCAATTTTAGCGAGGCTCATCCCCGAGTTAAGAATCTTCATGCCCGCCGTTTGATTAGGGTTTGACGATAGTTTCAAATGACCATAACTAAATAAAAAAATCGAAAAAATGCGAGACCTTCGCATGGTGTCATATTATCTGGCATAATTGGGAGGAAAATATCAAACTTGGTATGTTGATTATGTCTTAAAAAACCTTCACAAAATGACCTATCTCATTCGAGATTTCCTGGCTTTCGGTTCAAATGACCAATGTTATGGCCAGAATCACGACATAGTTTGTAATAATATGCCCATATTGTGCATGCATGTGCATCATGGGATGACGAACAATGTTGCAGGAGGAAGTTTTCCTTTTTGTCGCATGGAAAAACTATTTTCTATTTTCGAAGCGCAAAAATCAGGGCGTTTTGTGAAGCAACACCAAACGGTGAATACAAAAATGCTACCACCCATTGCTAAAATATACTAGACCACCTTACATGGACAATGTCCCAACCGGGTATTCGTAAACCATTCCGTCCACCCCTGATAAAAAGACAAATTTCTGCCAAATTTGTAGGAAGTGGGTCAGATATGAACTGTAGGTACATGACCCGACGCTCATGATTTTTTATAAAAATCATTTTTAGGTTCACAATATGATGTTTCTTTAGAGATCTAATGCAAGTTTTGCGAGGCTCAGCCTCGAGCTAAGAATCTTCATGCCCGCCGTTCGATAATAGTTTCAAATGACCATAACTAAATAAAAAAATCGAAAAAATGCGAGACCTTCACGTGGTGTCATATTATGTGGCATAGATGGGAGGAAAAATATAAAACTTGGTATATTGATTATGTCTCAAAAAATCTTCACAAAATAACCTATCTCATTCAAGGTTTTCTGACTTTCGGTTCAAATGACCAATATTATGGCCAGAATCGCGACATAGTTTGTGATAATGTGCCCACAATGTGCATGCATGTGCATCATGGGATGGCGAACAATGTTGCAGGAGGAAGTTTTCCTGTTTATCACACGGAAAAGCCATTTTCTATTTTCGAAGCGCAAAAATCGGGGCGTTTTGTGAAGCAACACCAAACAGTGAATACAAAAATGCTACCACCTATTTTTCAAAAATACTAGACCACCTTACATGGACAATTTCCTAACTGGATATTCGTAAACCTTTCCGTCCACCATAGTGAAAAAGACAAATTTCTGCCGAATCGGTAGAAAGTGGGCCAGATATAAACTGCAGGTACAAGATCTGATGCTCATGATTTTTTTACAAAAATCATTTTTAGATTCACAATATGATGTTTCTTCAGAGATCCAATACAAGTTTAGCGAGACTCAGCCCCGAGCTAAGAATCTTCATGCCCGCCATTTTGTCCATAGTTTGAAAGAGGCATAAGAAATTCAAAAACGATCAAAATAATATGACAAGGTTGATCAATCATTTTTAGGTTCACAATATTATATGGATGCCATATTTGGATAGGCTAAAGGTGGGGACTAAATGCACTAGGGGAATCTAGGGAGAGATAGTGTGGTGATTCCACACACAGTAGCTTTGTATTCAATTCACTTCCAAGGTTTACAAATGCTCCTCGAGCTGTATTGGAGAGAGGACGAAGAAATAACTCTCTTACTCTCACCACTAGCTAGCTCCGAGTCACTTGCTAGAAGAACATAACCTCTCAAGACTAACTCTGTAAAACTCAACCCAATCGAGATCAACCCTTTCTACAGAGGCCCTAGCCCTCCTTATATAGGGGTGGCTAGGTCTCCAATTAGGGCGTACGTGGAGGCATATTCTAGGGAATATGCCTCCTCCCAAAATAGTAAGCCGACCGGGTCGCTTTTCCCCGCGTCATCCATGCAGAGGCTACGTGAGCCTCTACGGCGCCCGCGTCAGCCGACATTGGCGTCGTCACCTTTGTCAGCCACGCCTTGGTGGTCCTGCCTCTGTCCGCTTCGCTCACGCTGTGCGTACTGGGGTCACCTTTGACCAGCGAGATACCTTCCTTCTTCCATAAGCTTGATATGACCCGGATCGTACATAATTGATCCGGTCACACCTGTTCCTGCATACAAATTAGATTCATCCATCCGACTTACGGCTTAAGTCGGTTGAGACTCAGTTAGGTGGATATCCCCTGGTCCGGGTTACCCCGAGATTCGGCCTGCCTTGAGGTAACTCGGCCAACATTCGCTTTGACCTTGTCGTACCTCGGCTAACTCGGCCTTTATACCTCGGCGTGACCCTACCCGGGGGTATCCCCCCAACATTAGTCCCCGAAGCTGGTGCGGTCTTAGCTGCCTCGGTCGCTAAGGCCACAACAGGTTCAATTTCACTGAGCTTTGAGTTCCTTCTCCGAGTTACCCCCTTATCTCGGATTCCATGGGTTTACTTTCCCTTAGCACATTCCAAGTTGTCACTTGCTGGCCGGGTTACCACATTCTCATCCGGGTCGTTCTTCCTTCTCTCGTACACTTCCCCACGTGGAGGCTAATCATTAGCTTGCCTCATTTTAAGGGCCAGCAACAGTAACCGCCGCAGTTATTGTCAGGAGTTACTGTGCGCACGTCACGTCACGCCTGCCTCTTCGTTAACTGTATCACTGCGTCGCGTCATGGGATCCGCTACGCCCTGTGGTCCTTCATGTGGCTCATCGCTGATTGGTCGATCCGGGTTATACACGGCCACACCGTGTGGCACACCCGCATAACACGATCCCACTACCCCCTCGAGGGAGTGGTTAAATAGGGGAGGGGCGCGCCCCTTGGGTCTTTTCCCCACTTCCGCGCCCCTCTGCCTCTACTTCTTCTTCTTCTTCTCCCGCGACAGCGCCGCCGCCACCGCGCCTGAGTAGCAGCGCCGCCGCCGCACTGCCTCCATGCTCACCAGCGTCGCTGCCGCCTCCGCGCATCTCTTCCCCCATGGGTCGCTGCCAGTCTAGGCCACTGCCACCCACCGCCGCTAGCGCCAGTGAGGGCAGCGAACTCGAGATGACTGAGGAGGAGCTCGCCATCGCCGAGCAGGAGATGGAGGAAGATGCGAGCGCCGATCAGCGCGTGCAAGGTGCTCCTGGGTCTGCCAGGATGACCTGGATTGGCTCTACCGCACCAGGCGCATCCCAGAGGGCGTCACCGCACGCCTCGCTTCCTCCGAGCTTGCCCCCTCACCCAATCCGACTGAGTATGTGGTGTTCCTATCTCATTTTCAACGCGGGTTTGGTCTGCCAGTGAGCGACTTTTTCCACGACTGGTTAAACACATACGAACTCCAGCCGCACCACCTTCCAGCCAATGCCATCACATCTCTCTCCGCCTTCGCCTCCACCATCGAAGGTTATGCCGGACTGTGGACCACGAAGGAGCTCTGGATCCGGTTCTTTGGCCTTCGCCGGAACGTGATTCCGAACATCCAGCTTGACCCGGAGGACAAGCAGCTCACACAGTTCGGTGCTGCGTCAATTTCTCCTCGGAGGCTGTCCGTCTTCCCCCGAGTCACTAGGCTGGACTCTTGCAAGGGATGGGCCCAGACTTTCTTCTATGTCCAGAACGACACTACTGAGGATATGATCCGGCTGCGCCTTTACGCTCCGGGTCCTCCCAATCCGGAATTGTGGGACGTGGTCCCTAAGAAGCCCACCGTCCTGGCGAACCAGGTCAACAAGAGGTTCCAGGAGTTGAAGGACCTCGGATTGCGCAACGAGGAAGCCATGATCATGTTTGTCCGCAACCGGATCTCCCCCCTTCAGAAACACACACATTAAGTCTGTCACATGAGCTGGGGCCGCGACCTCAACCGGACCTCGTCTTTCGAGTTGAGCAACACAGAGATCTACCGCCGGGTCAAGGCCCTCTTCACCACCCACAAGGACTTCTCCTCTGAGTGGACGTGGGGATTTGAACACTATTGCCGAGATAGGCTTCCTCCCATGGTAAGCTTCATGCCGCAAAATTTCTCCGAATTAAATTATATGTCGGTCACTATTGTATACTTAACTCTGTTGTCTTTTCTTTCCCTTAGCAATTCCTTTAGCAAACTATCGAGGATGGCACCGAGCCCTCCCTCAAATGGGCGCCTGACCGAGATACCTCTGACAAGGAGGAACCGGATCAGGAGATGTTCCTTCCAATGGCCGACGCGACCAAGTGACCCAGCGGTAAACTCTCTTCCATTAGAGATTGGCCCGACGATGAAGATGACTCGGATGTTGAGGTGTTGGAAGCATTTGACACTGTCCCCCTTTCTTATGCTTTTCTGGCATCAGCTAACCCCGGTGGGCAGATCCATGAGGACCCTCCCCTTGCCGTGGGTGATCCTGTTTCGGTTGTGCCGAAGAAGAAAAGGGGAGCCGCATCAACTTCTTCCTCCGGACCTTCTCAGCTAGCCAAAAGGCGAAAGAAGTCCGGGGACAAAACTGCCTCCAAGCCTACAACCAAGGCCCCAGCACGAAGGGCTCGGAAGCCCAAGGAGCCCCTGACCTCGGATGAGTAAGCCTCTTTTCCCTCTGCCATTTACTTGTTCTTCTATTGTTATAGTTTCTCATCCGACACTGTTTGATTCGGCAGGGCTGCGGTGGAGGTCCCACAGAGTGGATCCGACATTGCCTCCCCGCTCCAACATAGCCCTTCTCCCCCTCGTGGCGACGATTCACGCCCGCTGAGCCCAATCCTGGAGGGTTCAGCGGCTGCTCCGGGTTCCAACCCACCTCGTCAAGAGGATGGCAACCTTGGAGCGGGGGAGACTGGCTCTGCCGAGGCAGCAGCCACCACTACTTTGGCTCCGCCGCAACCAGCTACCACCGAGGTTACCTCAGCACCTCCACCAAAGAAGAAACCAGAACCAGCACCAGCACCAACTCAAGCACCAGCAGCAAAAGCAACAGCAACAGCACCAAGCCCCTCCGCCTCGTTCGAGTCTTCTCAGTCTCGGCGAGAAAGCACCAAGGCAGCTCCCAAGGGTAAATCTGCTGCAACAACTTCCACTTATCAGCAGCAACCTAAGGGCAAGAAGGCCCCTGACGCCACCAGGGCAACGTCCATCGAGGCTGGACAGTGCACACTCGCGTCCATGCTTTCGAAGAAAACTCCACCACCGAAGAACGCCCCTGCCGAGCCAGCTGACACGCAACTCGTTTTGCACACCAGCCCGGCCCTTGCCCAGGTTGAGAGGAGGGAGGCGCATGCCAAGGGTTTGGTAGCGCCCCATATGCTCAGTGGCGAACGATACCCTCCGACCTTGATCGAGTTCGTGAACAACTGGAACAAGGCAGAGTTCGTCCACAACGACGATCTCCCGGAGAAGTTCAGTCCCGCCGAGTTTTCTGCTCAAATGAACACAGCCGCTAAGGCAATTAACCTTGCGGGTCGGATGATGGAGGTACGTTACTTCACCTTTTCCTTAGCATGTTGTAGATATTAGTGATATAAGCATTAGTCCCCGAGCCTCTGGGGGAGTAACTTGTTACTCGGCCGGATGCTCCTTAGATAACTAACGTAGCTCCTTGATAACTTCAAATATGCACACACCTAGAGCCGGGTTAAGTTCCACTTGTCCCGGATTTTGTACACTTCGAATATGCACACACCTAGAGACGGGTTAAGTTCCACTTGGCCCGGATTTTGTACACTTCGAATATGCACACACCTAGAGCCGGGTTAAGTTCCACTTGGCCCGGATTTTGTACACTCCGAATATGCACACACCTAGAGCCGGGTTAAGTTCTACTTGGCCCGGATTTTGTACACTTCGAATATGCACACACCTAGAGCCGGGTTAAGTTCCACTTGGCCCGAATTTTGTACACTTCGAATATGCACACACCTAGAGCCGGGTTAAGTTCCACTTGGCCCGGATTTTGTACACTTCGAATATGCACAAGACTAAGTTATCATTTTGCACTCTTTTCAGGTGACCACCAACCGCTGGAGCACCGAATTTCAGCGTCTCCTGGACACTCACAAGATGCTGCGTGCAAAACATAATACACTTCTCGCTGAATACGATAAAAGGGGTAAGCTTGCTCCCTTGGCATGTTTCCGTTTTTCTTCATCCTCTTCCGCCGAACTAATCCATCGTTCGGATTTCGCAGCTGAGGTGGAAGCTGAGAACATTATCATGAGGAAAAACCTGGACCAGATCAAGGGTAAGTCGTTTTGGCTCAACTTTGCTATGTTCTCCATCTCCTTTTCTCCTTGGCTCGGCAAACATTCATACCTCGGCTTTGCCGGGTCAACAAACTATTTCAGCATCTCTTAAAGATAGTGTGCCCGTGCCTGATATGATGCTGCATTTTCTCGAACAAGCAGGGCAGCATCAGGCCGAGCTCAAAAATAAAGACGACGAGCTTGCCCTCCTCCGAGCCAAAGATGATGAGATTGCCAAGCTCAAGGCAGATATGAAGAAGCTGAAAGCACAACATCAAACCGAACTTGAAAAGGCTGGCCAGGACTATACGGAAGAGCGCGAGCGCCTTAATCTCCAGATTGCCAAGGACCGAGAACTTCTCCAGGAGGCCGACGTCAAACTTGAGTCGGCGAATACTGAACTTGTGCAGCTTCACAAAAGGCGTGATGACTGTACCAAGGAGTTGACCCGGATCCACAACCATATTTCACGTAAGCTCCTTTCCCTCATCCGGCATATTTCTCCGGGTTACTTCACATGTCTTTTCTTTACTTGCTTCTCTTGTCTTGTTTTCAGGAAAATTTCCAGAGGGCAATACCATTGCGAGCACCGCTGTTGCTAATTTCCGCCAAGAGAGGGGTACTCTCGTTGCTCCTGACGCTGTAGAGATTCCCTATGACATGGAGGACCTGTTGGTCAGCTTGTCTTCTCGCATGGAAATCGTGAAGAACTATGGCAAGGATATCCTTGACGTTGCAATCCGAATCTTCAACACTTTTTGGCCTGCGGAAGACACTCCGGAGGGGACCGCAGTTCTTGTTGATAAGTTGATGGAATGTGAGACCCAACTCAACCTTTGGAGGGAATCCGCTGGACGCGCCGGAGCTGAGACCGTTCTCCACTACGTGCTTACGTGGTACGAGAAGATCGACCTCAACCTCCGAGCGCGCATGCGCACCGGATCCAAATGGACCAGTGACCCGGAGTGGGTAGCTCGGCGCAAGGCTTGCGCCCATAGCCTCATCGAATATGCTCCCATTCATGAATGGAATGAGGGTCCAAGCTTCCTTGGTGGCGTGGATGATGAAAACGCTGAGAACGTTGAAGATGGCTCGGATGAGGATGAAGAGGACGATGCCTCGGACATTGAAGACAGCGAAGATGACGCCGAACTTCCTCCTCCTGCTGCTCCTTGAGTGAAAAAACTTTAAAGTTTATCAGATCCCCGGTATGCCGGGTGGAATTGTATCCAGTACACCAGTGATATTTTGCTACTAAGTTTTTATGCCGGATTAACTTGGGCGTAGTCCCCGAGTTTCATTTTCTTGTTCATCCAATCTTTTGGCTCGGCTCGTGTCTACCTTGATTCGGTTTTACGACTTACGAATCCGAGCTTCAAAAATTGTCTTAACAATACTTGGAAACTTTAGGCTTAGCTCAAAATAATTCAGCATAATAATTTGAAAGTAAACACAAGGTTAGTCCGAAAAACAAACGTCGGCTCGGTTAAGTTCCTTTCCTTAGTCGTTTTTCATGTGCTACGCAATTCCAAACTTGTTCTCTTGCTTACCATGAAGCCAATTCTTGTTGGACAACAGCAAGTCGAAGAGTTGGGTTCTTGGTGCTCACACATTACTAATCCGGACTAAGTAGAACAACTTATGCTAGCCGACGTATAAATAATAGATACAGAAGACAACAAATATTATTAAGGCAGTCCCCGAGTTACTGCTCGAGGTGCCAACATTTCATTGATAAACTCATTGCCGGCATACACACCGACAAATGAGAGACCCGGATACATACACTCCTCTGCTAAGTGTAGAAAGGACGAAGTAGAGCTACATTCCATGGACGCTTAGATTTCTCGCCAGACCTGTCCCCCTTGTTCTTTTCCTGTGGCTTTGCATTGATAAGATAATAAGAATCATTGTGCAATGCTTTGCTTACAATGAATGACCCTTCCCATGGGGGGATAACTTATGCATGCCAGTGATGCGTTGTACCAACGAGTGCAGATCACCTTCCCGGAAGACTCGGGGGTTTACTTTCCGGCTATGATAGCATCGAAGATTTTGCTGATATATGGTGGATCTGGACAATGCCAATTCTCTCGCTTCTTCCAGCAGATCAACATCATTTTGCCGGGCTTCTTGCACTTCGGCTTCTGTGTATTGGGTGACCCTAGGCGAGTCATGCTCTATGTCAGCTGGTAATACAGCTTCTGCCCCATATACCAAAAAAATGGCGTATAACCTATTGATCGATTCGGAGTTGTTCTTAAACTCCACAATACCGCTGGTAGTTCTTCTATCCAGCACCCCGCTGATCTTTGCAGCGGCTCAATGAGCCGAGGTTTTATCCCGGATAGTACTAATCCGTTGGATCTTTCCACTTGTCCGTTTGATGCAGGATGGGCTACCGAGGCAACGTCCAGCCGGATCTTCTTATCTCGGCAGAATCATGCAAATGCTCCTTCAGCAAAATTTGTGCCATTATTAGTTATGATACTGTGAGGATAACCGTATCTCAAGATGATGTCTTTGAGAAATGTCACGGCCGTAGCTCCATCACATTTTCTTATTGGCTTTACTTCAATCCATTTTGTAAACTTATCCACCATGACCAAAATGTGAGTCATATTTCCCCTTGCTGGTTTGAACAGGCCAACCATGTCCAAACACCATACGGCAAATGGCCAAGTGATTGGTATGGTCTTGAGTTCCGACATCGCAATATGTGTCTTGGTAGCATACCTCTGACAACCATTGCATTTTCTTACCAAATCTTCTGCTTGTTCTAAGGCACTTGGCCAGTAGAATCCATGCCGGAAAGCTTTTGCTACCAAAGCTCTAGACGAGGCATGATGCCCACATTCCCCTTGATGTATATCTCGGAGGATGTCAAGCCCTTCTTTCGGGTCAACGCATCATTGGAGGACATTGCTCACACCCCTTTTGTATAGCTCAGAATTGATGATTGTGTATGCCTTTGCTCTCCTCTGAGTTTGCCTGGATAGCACCTCCTCAGCGGGTAAAGTTCCATCTTTCAGGAATTGAAATATAGGTAGTGCCCAAGCTGGTATTGCTCATACAGGGAACACATCCTCATCAATTTCCATCCGATCCACCGGCATAACTTCAACCGGATCATGCTGAGCAGTCCCCGGGTCTTGCGAAGAAGTCCCCGGGTTCGCTGAGGCAGTCCCTAGGTTTGCTGAGGCAGTCCCCGGGTTTCGCGCACCACCTCCCATGTCAATGTCCATGGGCACAGCTCCGGACTCCGGATCCTCCGGGACGTAAATTGAGTCGGTTTCTGGGGACGGTCTAATAGATGGTTTTCTAAGGTGTTCTAATGCTACACCCGGTGGAATTGCTTGTCGGGTTGATCCGAGCTTCGACAATACGTCGGCAGCCTCATTTTCCACCCGGGGTACATGGCGAAATTCGCATCCCTCAAAGTAACCAGATATTTTCTGTACATGGAATCTGTATAATGCCATGTTTGAATCAAGAGCGTCCCACAACCCCGACACTTGCTGAACTACCAAATCCGAGTCGCCAAAGCATTGGATCCGACGTATCCCAATTTCTTTTGCCACTTTGAGCCCATGCACAAGTGCTTCATATTTAGCGACATTGTTCGACGCTGCGAAATGGATCTGTAGCACATACTTCAACTGGACATTCTTTGGCGAGGTAAGCACAACTCCGGCGCCTAACTCGGTTTTTGTTTTTGACCCGTCAAAGTGCATTCTCCAGTAGTTCGGATCTGGTAGCGGTGGTTCATATTGTACCTCGGCCCAGTCCACAAAAAAGTCGGCCACAGCCTGAGACTTGATTGCTTCTCTTTTGTCATATTGTGGCGCATAGGGAGCTAGTTCAATTGCCCATTTTGCAATCCTGCCACTTGCATCCTTGTTACTCATTATCTCGGATATGGGAGCTTCACATATTACTTTGATAGGGTGCTCCTCAAAATAATGTTTTAGCTTCTTTGCCGACATGTATACGCCATACGCCACTTTCTGATAGTGTGGATAATTTTGCTTTGACGCTGATAATACCTCGCTCAGATAATATACTGGCCTTTGCACCGACTTACCCTCTTCGTCGCGCTCTACCACGATTACTGCACTTACAACTCGGTTGGTTGCGGCTATATAGAGCAATATTGGCTCCTTTGATAGTGGAGAGGCTAACACTGGTGCAGTGGCTAACATTTTCTTTAATTGTATAAAGGCTTCATTGGCCTGCGGCGTCCAAATGAACTTGTCCGACTTTTTCATGAGTTGATAGAGAGGCAATGCCTTTTCTCCCAACCGACACACAAACCGACTTAACGATGCCATGCAACCAGTGAACTTCTGGACATCGTTAAGACACTTCGGCAGTTCCATTTGCTCTATGGCCCGGATTTTAGTTGGATTGACTTCGATACCTCGGCTGGAGACAAGAAATCCGAGTAATTTTCCAGCCGGGACACCGAAGGTACATTTTTCTGGATTAAGCTTCATCCAGAACCTCCTTAGGTTCGCGAATGTCGGCCTGATATCATCAAGGAGCGTTTTACTTTCCTTGGTCTTGATAACCACATCATCCACATACACCTGTACATTTTGACCAATTTGGTCGTGCAAACATTTCTGCATACATCTTTGGTACGTTGCCCCTGCATTACGTAAACCAAATGGCATGGTGCGATAGCAATAAGCCCCATACGGGGTGATAAATGCAGTCTTTATTTGATCATCCGGATCCAGAGGTATCTGGTGGAAACCAGAATATGCATCAATGAATGACAACAGTTCACATCCAGTAGTTGAATCTATGACCTGATCTATCCTTGGCAGTGGAAATGGATCTTTTGGACACGCCTTATTCAGGTTCGTGTAATCGATACACATACACCAAACCACTGCCACATTCGGATCATCCTTCTTCTTCTCCACTAGCACCGGATTAGATAGCCAATCCGGGTAAAGAACTTCCATGATAAATCCTGCTGCTAGTAACCGAGCTATCTCGTCTCCAATGACTTTTCTCCTATCTTTGGCGAAGCGGCGGAGAGGTTGCTTCACCGGCCTTGCTCCGGGTCCCATGTTCAAAGAGTGCTTGGCCAACTCCCTCGGAACACCTTGCAAGTCCTGTGTGGATCAAGCAAAAATATCCCGATTCTCACGGAGGAAGTTGACGAGATCGCTTTCCTATTTATCATTTAACCCGGCACCAATTGTTACGGTGCGCTCTGGGAACATATCATCAACAGGCACTTTCTTGGTATCCTTTGTGGCTTGGAACGAAACACTACCATGCGGATTACTCAATGCCGACATATATTGCTGCACGGACTGAGCCAATGCCGCCACCTCTTGGATTTTTCTTTTCTCTTGCGCAATCACGAGTGACTTGTCTAGGTTAGACCCGGCTGAGGCACACTCAATGGAACGCCAGAAATCTCCAGCAATGGTAATCACTCCATTTGGCACGGGCAACTTCATCTTCAGATAACTGATATGGCAGCTTGCCATGAACTTGTTCAGTGCTGGTCTTCCGAGTAACGCGTGATACGCACTTTCTAAGTTCACCACTTCAAACTCCAGATTCTCAGTTTGGCAGTTATCTCTCGTGCCGACCAATACGTCAACCCGAACCTTGCCTATGGGCTCACAAGAAATGCCTGGCACAATTCCATGGAAAGTTGTCCTTGTAGCTTGGAGCATGTTCTCCGTGATACCCAACTTGCGCATTGTATCCGCATACATAATGTTAATGCTACTGCCATTGTCAATCAGTACCTTGGAGAACCTCACATTGATGTTAGGCCCAATAAATGTCGGATCCAGCACTAGCGCATACGAACCAGGACTTGGCATAAGCTTGGGATGATCTTTGATGCTCTAGGTAATTTCCTGGTCCGACCAAGGAATATACCTCGTCACTGCTGGCATTACCGCATTGACCTCCATATGTCGGCGCTGCAAGCTCTTTCTATCTGTTTCCTCAATGGTAAACACACAGTAACTCTGATGATGTTCGTTGTACTCATTCCTCCCCTCATTTCCGGGGTACCTCTGATCCGGCTGATGCTGGTCTTCCACTTGATGCACTGCATCCCTTCTCTCATGGTTATCATACCTCGGCGGAGGGGGAGGCAACATTAGTTGTTGCGTGTTTGCTCCGGAGAGCAATTGCTGCCGGGGTAACTCCTGCCGAGGTTGATCGTTCCGAGGTGCCTGAGCATTCCCCGAACCACCTTGCTCTATCTTACGCATCCACTCACATTGCCTCGTTATATGACCCATTGGGTTACTCGTATTTGGCGTGTGAAATTTACACGACTGGTCCAACATTGACTCATAAGTATACCTCGGACGGTCCTTCTTTTTCTGCCACTGTTTCTTCTGCTCTGGTGTCCAAGTTTTCTTGCCATCATTTCTCGGCGCCCATTGTTGGCCTCCAGTTTTCTGACGTTGATTTCCCCCTGCTCCGGGCTGATCTTGATTCACACCAGCAACTTGTTGCGAACTATACCGGTAATCTGGTCTGTCATCTCTTCTTTTACCCCGGTAGTCATTCCTCCGGGATGACCCGACTCCATCTCTCTAGTAGCACTCCTCATTTGACTCGTTTGGCACGAGCCTAGGTTGAGTCGGATCACCCAAAGCATACGAATCAGCAATCCGGATTGTCTCTGCCAACGTAGTTGGCATATCCCTTTGCAATCTTTGCCACAACATGCTTGCATATCTGCATCCTTGCACAAACCATGCTATGGCCTGTGACTCTATCACACCCTCACACGAGTTTCTCACGGTACACCACCGGGTTAAAAACTCCCGGTCCGTCTCGTTCGGTCTCTGCTTACACATAGCTAGGGTGTGTGGCCTATTTGGCCTCTGATACGTACTTGAGAAATTGCTGATAAACATTTCCTCAAAATCGATCCAGCAGTTAATACTTCCGGACAGCAAATTCTTTAACCATACCCTCGTTGGTCCCTCCAACATCTGGGGTACGTATCTCACAGCCCATCTCAAGTTGCCTGTAGCAATTTTCACAGCTGTAGCATAGTTAATCAACCAATCCTCCGGCTTCGTACTGCCGTCATACGTCTTTGTGCCTCTAGGTAACTGGAAGTTAGGTACCGGAGGCTCCTTCATGATCCGAGGCCCAAAACACGCAGGACCCGGGGGACCTTGACATTCAATCTGTTCCGACCTATACAGCCGATCCCGTTTTAATCTGGCATCATCAGGCATCAAATCCCTGCTTCCCAATCTTGACCCTATCACATGATAGTCCGGCCTTGGGTATCCTGCGTTCACCATTTCCGAATCTCCATCGTTATACCGGTCTTGCTCTCGTGGAGCACCTCTCTGTTGCATACCTCGGCCGACACTTTGCTCTTGCCTTGGTATATTTCGCTGCTGCGGTTGTCCTGCCGAGTTGCGGTGTCCGGCATTGCCATTTACAGCGTTTCCTTGACCGGCATTGCCTTTGTCACGGTTAACTCGGCCAGCTTCACCTCGGCTCACACTTCGTTGCTCGTCATTTCTCTGTACTTCTTTTGCTTTCCCTGCCCTTGTCGGGTCATACGGGACGATCTGTTTGTTCCTCCTGGCCGAGGTTACTACCTCTTCTCTCCTAGGACCACCATGAGGAGACGATGCAGCTCCAGCGGATTTCTCCGGGTTACCCATCACCGAATGAACGATCTTGGAGGCCCCAGCTCTCTCCGGGTTAGCCCTGAGCAATTCCTCATTTTGCCTATTCGCGATCCAAACCAACTCATTGACCCTATCTTGCTGTCTCTGACGGGCTTCACCCGTTAGACCCTCTAATTCGGACGCAATGCATCCGCTCACGAGGTTTTTTCGGGTACTATACTTCGGCAGCCCCACGGATAAACAGTTCTCTGACTCCTCAATCCTAGTATCACCCTCTTTGTTCATTTCACTCATGAGATTTCTCCCCTTCACTTTTACAACATCTACTTTATTTGCCTTTGCGTACTCACGCAGTGTCATGTTCAACGACTGCTGAGCCGCGGCTATCTTTTTCGCACCCTCTAGAATTTTTTGCCTAGTTTCCTCTAGCTCGGCCTGTGCCTGAGCCGGATCTACCACTGCTGCTACTGGGTTTGCCAAGCTATCCATCGCTTGCTGCAACACATTTTCCGGCCTCTCTAGTGGAGGACCTCTACTTTTCCTTGGTGCCTTAGGCGTTACCTCTGGATCTGGTGCCGGATCCTTGCTTGCGCCTGCACCAGACGCAGTCATCATCACCTCAGCACGGTCCGGGGAGCGAGTGATACTCGCCCCGTGAACCACGCTAAGGGGTGGCTCGCCTGCCTCGACGACGTGCCATGGATGAACACATGACACATCGACAACAACGACCTTGTGTGCGCCGAGCTTGACGAAGAGGTGGTTGCGCGGAAGTGGGCGCTTGCCGAAGCAGCCAGCGTTGTCGCTGACAAAGTCCAGCACTCCAAAGCGCTGAACGAGCCCGGAGACGATACGTTCGCCAGTGCCGATGAGGTTTCCCGTCCGGATCTTGACCCCTGCTAGCGCCGCTAGCCCCACGGTGGGCGCCAACTGTCGTGGTGGTGTCACGACAGATGCCATGGATAGGCTAAAGGTGGGACTAAATGCACTAGGGGAATCCAGGGAGGGATAGTGTGGTGATTCCACACACAGTAGCTTTATATTCAATTCACTTCCAAGGTTTACAAATGCTCCTCGAGCTGTATTGGAGAGAGGAGGAAGAAAGAACTCTCTTACTCTCACCACTAGCTAGCTCTCAGTCACTTGCTAGAAGAACATAACCTCTAAAGACTAACTCTATAAAACTCAACCCAATCGAGATCAACCCTTTCTACAGAGGCCCTAGCCCTCCTTATATAGGGGTGGCTAGGTCTCCAATTAAGGCATACGTGGAGGCATATTCCAATGCAGAGGCTACGTGAACCTCTGCGGCGCCCGCGTCAGCCGACATTGGCGTCGTCACCTTTGTCGGCCACGCCTTGGTGGTCCTGCCTCGTCACTTCGCTTACGCCGCTGTCTTCGGGGTCACCTTTGACCAGCGAGATACCTTCCTTCTCCTACAAGCTTGATATGACCGGATCGTACATAGTTGATCCGGCCACACCTGTTCCTGCATACAAATTAGATTCATCCATCCGACTTACGGCTTAAGTCGGTTGAGACTCAGTTAGGTGGACATCCCCTGGTCCGGGTTACCCGAGATTCGGCCTGCCTTGAGGTGACTCGGCCAGCATTCGCTTTGACCTTGCCGTACCTCGGCTAACTCGGCCTTTATACCCCGGCGTGACCCTACCCGGGGGTATCCCCCCAACATTTGTCGAATTCCGATTTACAGATTTAAATATATGAATTATTCCATATTAAATAGAAAAAGGCAAAAAATAAAATCATTTTATTTTTTATTCGGATTCAAGATTATTATTACTTATTCATTGTTGTCTACTTAAATAATTATTTGGAATCTAAAACTAAGACGTGTGACATCATGGTCCAAGAGTTAATATGATTGATATGAAAGTATTATCGACCAGGTATGATTTCTTTCTGGGAAGCTCATTCAGAAGGAAGGAAGAAGTTAAGCGTGCTAGGGCAAGAGTAGTGTTAGGATGGGTGAACGAAGGGGAAGTTTGATCATGAGTACAATTTGACCTAATATTAAGCATACTTATGGTTAAAAGTATTCCATATGAGATAAACAAGTAAAAAAATATTCAAAAAGTTTGAAAAAACAATTGATTTTTTTTTATTTTTTTTTGAAAAGGCAACCTCTTTGCCGTGTATGAGACACACGTCAAAGATAGCCTTTGCCGTGTAGGATTTATGGGCGACACACGGGAAAGACTGCCTTTGCCGTGTAGGATTTATGGACAACATACGGCAAAGAATAGACACCGTCATCTTCGAGGAAACCGTCATCTCACTTTACTTTGCAGTGTCTACGCGTAAGACACACGACAAAGTCTTTGCCGTGTCTTATTTAGAAAACACACGGCAAAAGGCCTTTGCCGTGACGAACGTTGTTGTGTGGCATTTGCCGTGGTTCGGAAGGCATTTGTCGTGTCCTCTTGCCCACACAGCAAAGGGCCCGTGTGCCATAGTGAATAATGGATATATTGGTAACCCATTATACCGGCATAACATATTACAAATTGTCACACAGATTCAAGCTTCCTTCAATAATGACATCAACTGGATAAAACAAACTTGGTTTTTCTATGCCTTGATGTGAGCACTGCAGATAATGGAGTCCTCAGTTGTCTCTAGAAATAACTACCTACATAAGATGATTTTGATAATTAAAAAAGCTGCACATTTAGCGATGCCAACCATTTTTTGGATGTTCAAACTTAAAATTTGTGCAGAATCCTAGTATCACGCAAAATTATTCATAAATATAGGCATTGCACGACCCTCCAGCTTCCCTTTATCAATTTTATAGACTTCTACATTGTATTAACGTTCCATACATAGGGAAGCATAGAACTGAAACTACACTTATGTGGTTCAAGGGGTCTGTGTATACAAAGCTCTGCTTGTCCCAGATTGCGGCAATCAAACCGAACCAACCATCTCAAAAGTTGAACGTCCAGAAATTCAAATTTCATAATGTTCGGGCCACCAAAGCAAGAGCAATGCTTCTAAAGTTCTAGATAGAAATATTTGACACCCAACTGAATTTTAGTACATCCAGCATGAACCCCTCGTTGGGCATGCTATTCTATTTTAAGTTACTAGGGAATCAAATAAAATTGGAAAAGATCCTAAAAGGTCACACTACTACATATATCTAGCATTATTTTCCTTTTTTCGTACAACAACATGGCAGTACATTGAAGTAATCCAAGAAACAAAACTCACCCAGCTTACAACAATAAAAATTAAAAATTCTAGAACATGCAACTATTAGGCAAAAAAGAAAAAGAAAGGAATAATGGGAAAGCCCACAAGAAATGCACATTCTGTGAAATGAAAATGCAGAAGCCTGAAAACAGAGAACAAGTTTTATGTCAAAATAATATCTGCATCTTTCCCAGGCAACATATATTTACAGGTTGATCGTGCTCTTTACTGATGTAACCTATTTCATGGCCAGAAAAACTAAGAGGTCGTGTCACAGGATTGCTCTTTGCCTTTGGCTTCACAAAAACACCCCATAAGTAGCTCTCTCCGTGACTCCATCTATAAAATTAGCACCCCACTAAAAGTCTGTCACTACCCAGGCATATTAATTTTGAAACTTGCACTATAAATTAGATGAGTAAATAGTACCATCAATTAAAATCAACATAGTATGGATGGTTTTCTTTTTTTGTAGGAATCTAAATACAGAGTAGGAGCACTAACACTGAGAATCAGGTGGAAGCACTTCTGAGGAATATATCAACAACATCATGTCATTAATATATGCTTTCATGACAAAACCATAGTAGGTCTGAAAGAGATGACGACGCTTCTTTTCACAACTTCAAATACATAAAGGAATATTGATTACATGAATGCATACAGTGAATAGTATAACACATAAGCCAATTTATACTGAAACCAACATAAACGTATCATTAGGGCTATTGTTAGGAAACTATATTTGTTCTTCTTAGCCCCCAAAACATAATATCAGAACATGTTCTGCATTTTCTACTCCATTTTTTCCTTCTTCCATAAGATGAATGCTTATTCACAAAAGATTCTTATGGATTTGATTTTAAAGTTGATCTAGATCGTTTTTATGTTCGAACCAGAGAACTCCTAGAGTCCTGCTCCGTTTTACCAATTAAGAACAATCAGAATAAAAGACAAAATGATTGACGCTCAGTGGTACTATTTGATAGCTGATGGGGCGAAGGAAAAAATTGTAACGACCATAACACTTTTGTTTGTTCCAATTCTGCCATTTCAAAGGCCATCACCTCTAGGCAATAACTTCAAAGGTAAAATGGAAAAACTTTCGGAGAGCTAGATAACAGTTTCCTGGCCAATGAGCTTCACTTTGTAATAGACTTGGCCACATTTTCCTCAGATTGAAAGGGATGGAGTTAACAAATTTTGGATCATCTAGAAATTATTTGAGTATAATTTAGTAGTCTTTGGCTCTTTGCATCAGTTTTCTATTAAAAAAGCTATCCTAGTTTCATATCAACTACTGTCTAATTCTCTTATTCTTTCCAAGCATACATACATACAAACTAAATAGGGTTAAGAAAAAGAATATATGGAAACTTTGGCAGATCTGTAAGTACATTTTCTAGTACTGAACTTATGAATAAAGAGTAAAACTAAAAAGGGTTAAAAATAAAGGAATACCAATGTTGAGAGCCATTGCACTGACTACATTTGCCATAGCTTCTTGTTTCTGTCTACTGCCACATATCTCATACACTGTTGGGAACCTGGTAAAACCGTCATTTAGGAAATCATGTTGATTATCTTGCTCACAGTTTCTCTTGCACATAACTCAGAGACATAACAGCAAGAGTGAAATAACTGCAGTAAGTAAGAAATAAATAAAAAGGCACCAAACTTTATATATTACTCCCTCTGTTCAGAAATATAAGACATTTTAGCTTTGTGAAATAAATGTATCTAGACGCCTTTTAGTATATATGTTCACTCCCAACCTCTACGAATCTATACACTAAAAGATATCTACATACATTTGATTCACAAAGTTAAAACGTCTTATTTTTATGAACGGAGGGAGTAGAAAATAAAGAGGGTTCCCTTCACCACCTGAAGAAAATAAAATTATCCATGGAACAAATAGTAGCACAATGTAGGTGTCTATACAAGGTTTTCATTCCAGAAGTACTTGTTTATTGTTATCATTACATAAAACCTACTCAGGTTACAATAAATGGAGCTAAGGACATAAAACAAAGCAATAAAACAACATACGAACATCCTTTCTTTCCCATCAAAGTGTTCTTTAACAGTTTCTTTCCTAGTAAGTTACTGAGGCCGGTGACTGAACTCCGGAAGACAACACAAGTTATGGCTGGTAGATAGTGGATTATCGGAAACATATCCCCTCACTAATCAATTTTCTTGTCCTTTGATATACATATGCTCCTTGGTCAAGAAAATCCATTCTAGATTTCTCCTAATTTTGAAGGAACCACAACATCAAACAACCCCCGTCCGGAACCAGGGTACGTTAGGAGAGATCAGCAACAACTCAAGGGCGCTGTAGTGAATGAACCCACGAAAGTATTTTGAAAGGAGATTTTGGGGCCTTTTTTAATCAACCTCGGACCTTTCTCTGAAAAAAGGCAACCCTTATAATGAATAAAAAAGAAACACGAACGCAACGAACTGCGCCCAAAATGCCCTAACCAGCCAAGAAACGCGAAAATTGTTCCTTCGAACCGCCGATTTCGCTGCAGGAAAGTAAGAAGATACGACCTACGGACCAAGAAAGAGAGAGGGACGTAGGGTCTGACCGAAATCGCAAGGTGATCATGACGGGAGCAGAAAATCACAACCCAGCCGCAGTACAGATAAGAAGCGCAAGAAGAGAATCTTACCATTGCGCGGCGGTTAGACCACTCCCATGCGTTGGAAAACCTAACCCCATTTCAGTCTAGCTGCCGCACCAGACCCAGTAGTCTGCCGTCGGCGCTCCTCCTTGTACGTGTGGATATCGACAGAGGTGTCGTGCGTTTAGCACTTTGACGATCGTGGGACTGCACTGCATCAACCGACGCGCTTCATCGATAATCCACACATGCGCGTTTAGTGGTTAATCTCGTGGCTTTCTACTTTGACTAGATCTTGAGAGTATCGCGTAGAGAAAATGTTGTGTTTATCTTTGCGTGGTCCAACACATCGGTTTGCAAAACAAATGGTTTACTTGGAGATGATTTAGCTGATCTAATAATATCATCAACACGGGAAATGTGATGATCAAATGCGTACACAATTGCAGGAATATGAACCGAAGTGCCAGACTTTGCACACTTTTGATGTATACTAGAAGCTACTAAGAGCATTAATTACAACTAGGTCTTGCTAGTATCAGACCCACCGTTCAGTGCGGAAGAGTGTGACTCGGCAATCGCCATTGTATCAAGATTTCGAGCTATATCTCGCGCGCAAGGAATTTCTGTGTAGGCCGTCTAACAAAATAGGGCCAGCAGCGATCCGTGGACCCCACTGCATAACAGATTAGTTACCTCCGTCCCCGCCCTTGGGCTGTCTACAGAAACCACCCCCACGATGTCTGCCCAACGGTATATTAAAAAAATGATGGACGGGTGGACACCACCTGTCAGTGACTGAGTTAGCAGTAAATTCAATCAACTTGTCGCTCAAGGAAGCGAAAGTAACCACCGTAACACACTGTAATCACCTCCCGTCGGTCCCGTCCCGTATAACACGCTGCTTATAAATCGGGCCCCCTTTCTGTCTCTCCATCCCCATTCTCTCACCTGCACACAACACAACACAACGCAACGCAACACACGCTGCGAGAAGAGAGAGAGAGAGAGATGGCAGCACCGCCACAGGCGCCGCTGCCGCCGGAGGAGGCGCCGCTGATGCCCGAGCGGATCACGTCATCTCCCTCTGCGAGGCCACCATCGCGAGGCTCGAGGAGGCGGCGGCGATGCTGCGCCTGGAGAACGGCGACGCGCTGGAGAACATCGTCGCGGCCGGGGACCTCATCCACAACACCTTCCACTACCCGGTCCTGGGCCCGGAAGGTGGACCACTCCAGGCGGCCCTTCGCGATCTCGGCTCCGTCATCCGCGTCGACGACCACGTCTACCCCCAGCGCGACTTCACCGTCTACGCCAACGCTCTCGGTCTCATCCCGTCTACGCCAACGTGGCAGCGCTGGGACTCCAGCTACGCGCTGGCCGACTCCCAGGCGAGGGTGGCGCTGGAGTGGCTGAACGCCGCGCAGAGGGAGAGCCTCGCGGCTGGAGTCGCCATCCGCGTCTGCGAGGACACCTGGGAGGGCATGGACGCAGCGAGGCGGAGGCTGCAGCAGGCCATCAGCCGGGCCAAGCAGGCGCTGATGACGCTGCAGGCGATGCGCGGCACCTTGGCGGAGTTGGACCAGATCGTCATCAACGGCGCCGGCCAAGTTCTTCCTCCATGATCGACCCCATCAGGCGCGTGTGCGGGTTCGTCGCTCGTGTCTCGAGGAGGCCGCTGGATGGACGATCCCGCAACGCCAAGCTCTCCATCGATCTCTCAGCGCATTCCGCGAGTTCATGCAAGTAGGTAGATAGATCAACTCCACTAAGTGTCTCGATCGGTTATTTCGTCCTCTTTGCAGGTTCTGTTGGATCGACTGAGCTTACCATCGATCCGATCGAGTTTGTTCGTTCTTCTGTCTTAGGAAATTAGTGCACACTGGACGATCACCGTACTTTGTTTTGGCTGTCTGATCGAGTTTCTTACTTTGATGAGATGTTAGATATGGGTAAACGTGTGATTCTGTCTGGTTTGATCATCAGTCTGTAATGGACCTGTCTCTGTTTTCAGCAAGTTAATTTCGCAGGTTCTCTTCTATTAATTTCCCACAGATGCCATTGCAATATGTGTTGCCCTTAGTCTCTTGCTTGATGCGTTTAGTTAATTTGTGTCATCTTGTCTACTTGCACATAGTCATATATTGGTTCGTTATGTATGTTGCTGTTTCTGTTGTCTGCTGCTTTTTGATCGATTGTGTATCCAATTCCAAGCCCGAATTGGATTGATTTTTCTGATGAATTGAATGTGTAGCAACTGCTAGCTTGGAACTTCCCATTTTTTGTTTTTGGAAGAATTAGAAACTGCATAAGATCAAGTTAACTAGCCTTCATGTTGTCCTCTTTATTTGGACAGTCTTATTAGGCATAGTTTGTGTTTGACGAGTTGTGATAGACACCGTGTTTATTTGCAACGGATGGACTAGAGAAGTAGTCATGGAAGTAGCAAAGAAAATGAGCCAGATGGTAAGATAGCCAAACACTGTAATGGTAGTCATGATGGAAGTAGTCATGAAATTAGGAAAGGAAAAATATCAACGGTACAATATAGACTTGGATGTTTAGAGATGTCCGAACCTTATAAGTAGTGGCACTTCCTATTTATAATGGAGATAACAGTAAGATAGGCAAACACCGTATTGGTTTTTCTATGCCTTGATGTGAGCACTGCGGATAATGGAGAGTCCTCAGTTATCTCTAGAATTAACTACCTGCATAAGATGAATTTCATAGTTAAAAAAGCTGGCGTGCTTTGAATAAAGCTGCACATCTAGAGATGCAACCATTTTTTGGATGTTCAAACTTAAAATTTGTTCAGCATCCTAGTATCACGCAAGATTATTCATAAATATAGGCACTGCATGACCGTCCAGCTTCCCTTTATCAATTTTAAATTGGAAATTATAGACTTCTACACTATGTATTGACGTTCCATACATACTGAAGCATAGTACTGAAACTACACTTATGTGGTTCAAGGGGTCTATACAAAGCTCTGCCTGTCCCAGATTGCGGCAATGAAACCTAACCCACCATTTCAAAAGTTGATGACGTCCAGAAATTTAAATTTCATAATGTTTGGGGCACCAAAGCAAGAACAATGCTTCTAGATAGGAATATTTTACACCCAACTGAAGTTTGGTACATCCAGCATGAACCCCTCGTTGGGTGATATATCATGCTATTCTTTTTTGAAGTTACCAGTGTTAGGAATAAGCACTCCGTGTCCGGCACCGACGGTGTCACGTATACGAGTCGTATACGTATAGGATTCCTAGCAGTACATCAAGGTGTGTATGTTGAGTCCAATCCGTATACTTGCATGTAACTGAGTACTAGTAGGATTAGAGTTGGGCTAGTATTCGAGTCGGCATACTAGAATCCTAGTATATATATATGCATGTACCCTGGGTTGTAAACATACCACGAGTTGAATCAATCAAAGAAAACTATAAGGCACGCCAGGTGCCTTTGGCAATCCAAAAATTGTGTCTTTCATGTGTCTGTTTCGGCGAGACAGAAATCGTCAGAAGTGTTGATCCGTGCGTGTCCGCGGAGTGTATCGCCTGAGATCTTCGTCGTCTACGCCGGAAAGTATCCCGACGAAAGTACTGTCGGATCTGGGCCAACAATTGGTATCAGAGCCAAGGTCGTCGTTCGTGATCTGCTGAAAGTACTAGGAGGTCATGGCGATGGTGAAGTTTGGCGAGAGCTCGGCATCGGCACCGGTGACAGAGACGGTGGGGCAGCTTTGTATCCGCGCCTCGATCGCAAGGACTACGGGCTATGGGCACTCAACATGGAGGTGGCCATGGAGGCTCAGGAGGTTTGGGAGGCCGTCGATCCAGGAGGCGACGAGTACGACAAGGGAGGCACGAAGTACCGGAAGGATCACCAAGCGCTAACGGCACTCTATTCCGTCGTGCCAAAGGACGTGATGCAGCACCTCGTCGGAAAGAAATCAGTGAAGGATGCATGGGAGACGATCCAGATCTTGCACCAAGGTCATGCCCGTGTGAAGGAAGCACATCTTCAAACTTTGACGAAAAGCTATGAAGATCTGAAGATAGAGGAGAGCGAGACGGTTGATCAGTTTGCCGCCCGTTTTGTTACCCTCGTCAACGCAATCATGGGATGTGGCGAGAGATTGGATGAGATCAAGAACATCAGAAGGTTCCTGTGTGCGGCGCCGGCGCGCTACATGCAGATCGTCACATCGATTGAACAATGTCTCGACCTGAATACATTGACGGTTGAGGATCTCGTCGGAAGATTCAAGGCACACGACAAGAGAATTCGGATCAGCTTCGGTGATCCAGAACAGGTTGAACACCTGATGCTCACGAAGCAGCAGTGGATGACTCTTTCGAAAGAAAAGCAAGGAGGCTCCACGAGTGGCAAGGAGAAGCAACGCCCAGCGAAAAAGTACATCGCGGGACAGGATGATGAAGATGACGCCCCGCCGCGGAGGAAGTTTGACATAAAGAAAGTAAGGTGTCATAACTGCGGCGAGCTTGGTCACTTCAAGGTTGATTGCCAGAAACCACCAAAGGAAAAGGAGAGGGCTCTCATCGCCCAGGAAGGAGATGATGGACCGATGATGTTGATGCTCGAAGTAACTGAGTTGATGGATGAGGAGGATCCTCCATCAGCGGCTACGGAGATTGTGGCAGAAGTAGATCATGATCTACCATGTGTGGATCACGAGGAACGGAGTGCCCCGTTACCACGTGAAGCCACGTTTGAGGCAAGTGAAGCCTCGGGACTTGTTCATGGCGATCTATGCATTGGAATTTCACCTGCAACTCCGTCTGGCAATAAGTTCTTCATGCTTGTGGTGGATGATCATAGTAAATACATGTGGATTGTGTTGCTGAAAATTAAGGATCAGGGGGTGAGCTGCATCAAACTGTGTTGACCATGGCACAGAGCATGATGAAGAGTAAAGGCTTGCCAGGAAAATTTTGGGGTGGGGCAGTCAATACGGCTATTTATTTGCTGAACATGGAGCCAACTGAGAGTGGCGTTGGTATAACACCGTACGAAGCATGGTATGGATGGAAACCCTCAGTTGATCATCTTCGCACTTTTGGGTGCGTGGCGCATGTCAAGACGGAGTCCGACCATAAGAGTAAATTGGCGGAGCAGAGGACTCCAATGATCATGACGGGCTATGAAAGCTCAAAGGAATACCGCTTGTGCAATCCTTATACCAATAAGGTGGTTGTCAGGGGCGACGTAATCTTTGAGGAAGGCGAGTCATGGAATTGGGGCTCCAACGAACCGGGATATCCAACTTTTCACGTCACGTGGGATCTTGAGTATGAAGAAAATATGGATCAACCAAGCTTATCCTTGTCAGCAAGTTCGGGCCCAGAAGGCGCTAAAGGCCTAGGAGGTGCTCCAGGCGTGGACACCAGGCCGGAAACACAAGGGATTCTCCCAGAAGAAAAAGAGTCTGAAGACAAGGCTAGTCCGTGGCTAGAAGACACGGAACTGGAAGGGCGCGCAGATGCATGTGCGGCGATACCTGCACTTGTTTGCCCAGCAATTATAAGAGGAGGGGGAGCTGAAGCGATCCCAGCAAACAGGAAAGCAAGGCTAGAAGGCGATGGTCCAAGAGTGTGGACTGGTAGTCAGACAGATGGAGGAGACCCAACAATAGGGGGTGCAGATCCATCAAGAGGCTTTTCACGTGGTATAAAGAAGCTAGAAGAAAACATGCCAGAAAGGGATTCAAAAAGAAAAGATGAATCGCTACAGGTAGACAACATGTGCCTTGCTACTCCAGATGAGCCAGAAGACGATGTTGGTCAGGAGCAGGTAGAAGTCAGAATTGCTAGTCACGGTAGAAAGCTAGCTTTGCTAGTTAACCAACATGAGCTAGCTCCTACGTATTTGTTCTATTGCATCCAAGAGTACCGACAAGCAGAAGATCAAATATGTGAAGCATCCATGAGAAAGTACTTCATCGAACCAAGTATAATGTCTCAAGGCGCGGACAAAAAGACTGTCGGCGTGAAGGCATGGAGAAGGGTGCGGACAAAAAGGGTTGTCGGCGTGAAGCCATGGAGAAGCCGACGAAAGAAAAGTCGGTGACATGGGTGCTGAGAAAGGAAGCGGCGAAAGCAATGCCGTGGATGACGCCCGCGAGAAGCAGCATGTATATTTGGGATCTAGGTGGATGTTGAAGAGCACGTCGTGCTTAGGGGGTGATTGATAGAAATAAGCACTCCGTGTCCGGCACCGACGGTGTCACGTATACGAGTCGTATACATATAGGATTCCTAGCAGTACACCGAGGTGTGTGTGTTGAGTCCAATCCGTATACTTGCATGTAACTGAGTACTACTAGGATTAGAGTTGGGCTAGTAGTCGAGTCGGCATACTAGAATCCTAGTATATATATGCATGTACCCCGGGTTGTAAACATACCACGAGTTGAATCAATCAAAAAAAACTATAAGGCACGCCAGGTGCCTTTGGCAATCCAAAAATTGTGTCTTTCGTGTGTCTATTTCGGCGAGACAGAAATCGTCAGAAGTGTTGATCCGTGCGTGTCCGCGGAGTGTATCGCCTGAGATCTTCGTCGTCTACGCCGGAAAGTGTCCAGACGAAAGTACTGTTGGGTCTGGGCTAACAACCAGGGAATCAAATCAAATTGGAAAAGATCCCAAAAGGTCACACTACTACATATATATAGCATTATTTTCCTTTTTCATACAACACATGGCACTACAGTGAAGTAATCCAAGAAACAAAACTCACCCAGCTTACAACAATAAATATAAAAATTCTCAGAACATGCAAGACTATTAGGCAAAAAAGAAAAACAAAGGAATAATGGGAAAGCCCACAAGAAATGCAAGTTTTTCAATCACCCTACAGTTTTGTTCCAATCACAGTGAACGACTATAACACTTTTGTTTGTTCCAATTCTGCCTGGGCAAAAGTCAGTTGCCCAATGAGGTTATCTAGTCTGGCTAAGCAAGTTTTTCAATCACCCTACAGTTTACCAAATACCCAGCTTAGCTAAGAAAGTTAAAATACTCTATCCACACCCATAACATTCCATTCTGTGTTTTAGAAAGAATAGTTGTACTTGAGCAATTTTTCGTAGAGATCAGATAATTTCTGGTCAATCAAAACTCAAGATATGGATAAATTAACCTTACGCATGGAAAATACAGATCCACTGCAGTCATGGAGTGGCTGCATTTCATCAGGTCACTCGAGCAACAATCAATGAAAATCAGAGCTCCATACTAAACCATCCAAAACAGTTGAAAATGGAAGCAGTAACACTATGGGAATCATATTAGAAGCAGATCTATGTTTTAATATCCCTGGATTAATACGTTGTCCATATTCATATTATTATTAAACAACCATGGCCAGTGGACTGGTCATTACAAGTTGAAATGATCCATGGTTGCTGAGATGAAAAATTGCAAAGTAAGAGAGCATTATTACTCACCTCCAACAGATCGCCTCTGGTGGAGGGCGTATTGCATACTCCACACTTGAGCCGATGACCACTGGCATGTCTATATTGTGGTGTAGACTCTTTCACTCAGACTGGCATCCAATATTAGCATCTGTTGGCAAGTTAAAATGGACCATAATCTGTTAGCACTTTGAAAATGGACCTAATAACCATTTGATTAGTCCTCTCAAACCCTCAAGCCCTATCTGATGCAAGACCAATACATATATTTTCATATGAATCACAAATAACAAAGTATTCATCCAATGTTTGACCTAATACAAATTTTCTCAAATTTGTTAAGATACAGATGTATCTAATACTAAATAATGCCTAGATACAATCGAATCTAGACAAATCTAAGTCAACTAATTTGGGTCGAAGGGAGTACATGATTTGAGGAATGAGATTGGTGAAAGAACCTGGTAATAGGATGAAATAATTGCTAATATTGGTTACCCATTAGCCTTTTTTTTGGCAATTAGAGAAACACCATCCACCTATATTTTCAAATGCCACCACCTCCAGGCAATAATTTCAAAGGCAAAATGGAAAAACTTTCAGAGAGCTAGATAACAGTTTCCCGGTCAATGAGCTTCGCTTTGTAATGGACTTGGCCATGTTTTCCTCATATTGAAAGGAATGGAGTTAACAATTTTTGCATCATCTAGAAATTATTTGAGTATAATTTAGTAGTCTTTGGCTCTTTGCATCAAATTTCTGTTAAAAAAGCTATCCTAGTTTCATATCAACTACTGTCAAATTCTCTTATTCTCTCCAAGCTGGGAATGCCTCCTCCTGCAGTGCAAGTATATGCAAACTGAATAGGGTTAAGAAATGTTGAATTATGATCCAAATTCTATTAAGGAGGCTAACTTCTAACGGAGTGGAGCAAGCCCCGTCGCCGGAGGCTTGGGACGACAGCCCATACCGTGGCCAACATGGATGCTTGTGGGGGGTGTGGGGGCGATAGCCCCCCGTGGTACGGATCATCGAAGACCTAGGTTACCACTACTATATAAACCTGATGTAAGCCGCTGGCTAGGATAAGTTGCACCTGTGAAAATCCCCGGTGTTGTGTAAACACTCCCTGTTATAGTGAAGTTTCGGTGGCTGGCGCCTGTGGTTTTTACCTGTCTTTGTTGGAGAGGTTTTTCCATGCTAAATCTGTGTCCCCCTTGCTGCGATTTCGTTTTCATTCTTCGTTATTTACTTGTCGCAAAGATAACACGTGGTATCAGAGCCCCAAGTTCTAATCTAGGGTTTGCGATATGTCGTCATTGAAGTTCGATCTACCACAGTTGGACTACACCACAAGATTCTACTTGTGGTAGGTGAAGATGCGGGCGATTCTCGCCCAAACTTCAGATCTGGATGAAGCACTAGAAGGATTCAGGAAAAAGGATGCAATCTATGGAAGTGAAATATGATGATGAGGATCTAGCTCTATTACTCTTATGCTCGCTGCCTAGTTCTTATACACACTTCCGTGATATAATATTGTTGAGCCGTGATGAACTAACCCTTGATGAAGTACAAGAGGCCCTCAAACAGAGGGAAAAGATGAAAACTATGGTGCAGGCAGATGGGGCGTCATCCAAGGCTGAAGCTCTATAGGTCCGTGGTAGGACCGAGCAGAGATTTAATAACTATGGCAACCGAGATAAGAGCAAGGACAACAGAAGTCATTCGAAGTCCAAGGGAAAGGACAAGTTCTGCAGGTATTGTAAGAAATCTAATCATGTTATTGATGATTGTTGCAAGCTGTAGAATAAGAAGAAAAGGAACGGAACTTACCAACCGAAAGATAAGGATCAAGGTACTAGTAAGGCTGTTGTTGTTTCTGGTGATAGTTCTGACGATGAATGTTTAGTTGTTTTTGCTGCTTGTGCTTCTCGTGATGATGAATGGATACTTGATACTGCATGTTCGTTTCATATTTGCTGTAACAAAGATTGGTTCAGTTCATATGAGTAGGTGCAGACTGGAGATTTTGTACGTGTGGAGAATGACAACCCATGCTATATTGTCGGAGTTGGATCTGTTAAGATCAGGACACATGATGGTGTGACACGTACGTTGACTGAGGTGAAGCACATACCAACCATGGCCAGAAATCTGATCTTCCTAAGTACCATGGACGTTGATGGATACAAGTACGCCGGTGGGCGTAGATTGTTGAAGGTATCAAAAGGTACTCTTATTCACGTGATAGGTGATATGAATTCTGCTAATTTATATGTTCTTAAAGGTAGCACTTTGCCCGGTATTGTTGCTGCTGTTACTTCTAATGATTCTGATGATTGTGGTAAAACAAATCTATGGCATATGCGTCTTGGACATATGAGCGAACATGGCATGGAAGAGTTGATCAAGAAAGAGCTAATTGATGGTTGCAACTTGGGTAAGTTTGAATTCTGTGAGCACTGTGTTTTTGGTAAGCATAAAAGAGTTAAATTCAATGTTTCCGTTCATACCACCAAAGGCATTTTAGATTATGTGCATGTTGATGTATAGGGACCTTCCCGTAATGTAAGATCCCTCCTTATTAAAGGAAAAGATCCCTGTGATTGCAATGCTAGTCCCTGGATCAATGCTAGCATCCACAGTTTAAGATGAAGTACACAGATACAAAGGTCGTTTATTACAGTCCTTCCAGAGATAAAACATAGTCTTTTACAACTCATGGCCAAAGGCCTAATACAAGAGTTTATGGAATATGTAAATAAACATAAGTCTTCATCTTCATGTGCCACAGGCAAGCATGTTGAGTGTAGACTCATGACTCCTAATCATCATCAGAGTAACCTGCAACATCATAAGTTACAGCCACAGAGGGTCAATACTTTGGAATAGTATTGGCAAGTGATACCTTAGTATATTTTAAGTGGACTATAATACTATATGCATTTGGCTGGTGGAGCTTAGGCTTGCATTGCTCAAAATAGATTTTTCCTTAACTTTTTGAAAACACTAAGTTTTTGCTTGGCACAAAACTCCCAAGGCATCTATCAATCAAAGACTCTAGATCCACTGGGCATCTACCAATCAATGAAGATCCTTTTACCCTTGTTCACCCACAAGTTTTATTTTGAAATTGGAGTGATGAGATTCTTGAAGTTTCCATGTCTTGATGCTCAAATTGTCCTTTACCAGGACATGGCTAAGTACTTAGGTTTTACACTGTAGAGGTGGTGCACTTTCCCCACAAGCCTTGGTTTCCCAAGACATGATCCTTCAAGAGCCTTTCCTTAGTCAAATGGACGCGTTCCAACCTATCATCCCCTCTACCACCCTCTGTCCAAGAGACTAAGTTCCAGCATCCTAAGATCATGGCAGAGCCCATAATGCCAAGTGGTTGCACTTGAAGCTTCTCAACATTTGACATCTCAAATCTCTTTGTTTCCTGGGTGGCCATCCACAAGTGAGATACACTAAGGTAAACCAAAAACATGGGCCTTGAGAACCACTCAACCAAAAACCACAAAGCAAGTCACATTCCACCTGTGAGATTCATTAACTTAGTTGTTTTGTTAAATAAAAACAAGTCCTTAGACTTAGAATAATTTTTCCATAGTGTATATATAAACCACCCTTGTTTTCTAGTAGCTAGGCTAAGCATGATAGTAATAGGAATCTTGACTTAGGTAATTTTCACTAAGGTTTTACCTAATAGGTTTTCCCAAAGCATAGCTTGTACTTAGCAAAAATCCATGCAAGTCCTATACTTAGAAAAATAATACTAATGCATATATAAAATATAGGAATGGAATATTCATGATGATATCACTTGCCTTGGTAGTGTGGAGAGTAGCACTCGTCACAATCACAATCACTAGCAAAATCTACACACAAAGTTATAGCACACAATTACACACAATTATACAAACAAAAATAATATGAATGCTTGCATGCATGAATCTACCAAGTGATGATTTTTGAAAACTCAACCAAGCAAGTGCATGAATACAGAATCTAAACAAGTCACAAAATAGCCAAGACAACTTAAATAAACCTAAAACAAAATACTAAACTAAATCTATACTCAAAAAGGCCTCAACCAAGTCTCTGCAATTTTAGCACATCTAATGGCTACTATTTGCTAAACAAAAAGGATAGGCAGAAAGGTCTTGTTTTTCTGAATCCAACGGTATAAAGTTTGCAAAATTCTAACGTGGAATTCAAAAGATATTGGCATTTGAAATCTGGATCAAAATCTGTTTTTAAAATTCTATTTTCAGATCTAACCTAGCCACGCGTCATGTTCTTATTCGCCTGCATCGTTAAATGCGGATCGAGCGATACAGACCGCTGGATCTAAAGGGGCAGGTGCGGCTCGGATCGCTGCATCGCTTTGGGTTAAGTGGATCTATCCTAGCGCCACGATGCAGATCTAACGGCCGCTACTTCTCGCCAAGAACTGGCGGCGAGGCGGCTACCGGCGGCGAACTGTCGGTCGATGGCGTTCTTGACGATTCAGGAGGTAAGTGAGATCGAGAGTAGCTCACCGGGCTCGAGAGGTCACGGCGAAGCTTCGTACTGCGGTTGGTCAAGGCGCTCGGGCACTGCGATTGCTCACCGGAGTTCGTGGCGTCGGCGTCGGGTGGTCGTCGGGGACGTCGCTGAATCACCCCAAGGCAAGATAATGACACGGTTAGGTTCACGGGTCAAGGCGAGTCGTGTGCGTGAACTAGAAGGCGCGATGCGTCTGACTTACCACTAGAGTTCGCGGAGTTTGTGCAGACGTCGGTGGCGACTAGTCGACGATGTTGCGAGCTATGGTCCATGCGAGAGCAAACGAAATGTGTTAAAGAAGCGCAGATTCACCGAATCAGTTTGCAAGAACGAGGCGGAGGGAAGCTCTGGACTCACCGGAATTACCGCAATGCCGGAGACGGCGGGTTTCGAGGGTAATGCTCCTGCAGCCTGGTGGCGCTGGTCGGGGTTTGAGGGAGAGAGAGAGAGGGTTCTTATAGCCTGGTCACGAGCGAGAATCACTCGCCAATAAATCGAATTGACGCCGCGAATTAAACACGAAACGCCTGCGTTGATTTGGGGATGAACGGTCGTGCGGGTGGAGACGACGGTGGCGTGGAGAAGGCCGCTTGTCGGCCGTGCACGAGTGGCGGTGAATCGGGTCTGCTGCGGTGCGCTATGCGTGAAAGAAGTACAAGGAGATCCCGGGTGGGCTTGGATCTTGGGCTGGATCCGCCGCTCGGCCCTTTTCCTTTCTTTAAGCCTTTTCTTTTTCTAATTTCATTTTCTGAATAGAATTTGATATGAATTCAAATCCTTTTGAATTCAAACTTCTTTGGGGATTTTTGCAGGGTTCTGTGGGTTCACAAACAATCAAATAACCTAGTGGTTACCTTGCAAAGGCTTGGTCAAGCTTGGGTTTCAAAATAAACAGAGATTTGCTCTAGTTGCAAATATTTGGAATAGGGTTTATAAAATATTTCTAAATTTGAATTTTGGGTTTAAATGCTTCTCCTATTCTTTCCAACCATGGTGGCAAGCAAACAAGATCATGGACAATCAAATCCCAAAGGGTGTTGGCCAATTGAGACAATTTGCCCACATGAAATCATAGCTCAAACTTCTGTCTCCAAATGATTTTGAGAAAAACCCTATATGAATGAATGATGCAAGAATGAAATGAATGAGTTTTTGAAACATGATTTTTGGGATGTTACAAATCTAACCCCCTTAAAATGAATCTCGCCCTCGAGATTCGGATTGGCTAGCAAATAGGTGAGGGTGGTCTTTCCGAAGATCATCTTCTCTTTCCCATGTTGCTTCTTCTTCGGAATGATGATTCCATTGTACTTTGCAAAATTTGATAGTCTTTGTTCTTGTGACTCTTTCTGTGGTCTCAAGAATCTTGACAGGCTTTTCTTCATAGGTGAGATCACTTTCTAGTTGAACTTCTTCCAAAGATATGGTATCTTTCAAAGATGTTTCTTCCATTTCTGGGTGACATTTCTTGAGCTGGCTCACATGAAAAACATTATGGATCTAGTAAAGATGTTTGCCTTCGATTTCATATGCACTTCTCCTTGCGACTTAAAATTTTGAATGGTCCCACATATCTTGGTGCTAACTTTCCTTTGACTCCAAATCTTTTTACTCCACGAAGTGGTGATACTCTAAGATAAGCTCTATCCCCAACTTCGTAAGTGACTTCTCTACGCTTAGCATGTGCGTAGCTTTCCGTCGAGACCGTGCTATCTTCAACTGTCTCTAACCAATTTGACCTTTTCTTGGCGTCTTTGATAAGATCTGGTCCAAACAAACTTCTTTCTCCCACACCATTCCATAGCAATGGGGTGGTACACTTTCTTCCGTATAGAAACTCGAATGGTGCCATCCCAATACTAGATTGGTGACTGTTGTTGTAAGAAAACTCTGCGTAAGGCAGACTTTCATCCCAACTTGCTCCATAGTCTAGGGCACATGCCCTCAACATGTCTTCAAGAATTTGGTTAGTCCTTTCTGTTTGTCCATCAGTTTGAGGATGAAAAGCGGTCTGAATTCCAACCTCGCTCCTAGAGATTCATGAAGTGTCTCCAAAAGTGAGAAGTGAACTGAGTTCCTCTATCGTACACAATACTCTTAGGTACACCGTGAAGGCATACAATTCTGCTCATGTAGATTTTGGCTAACTTTGGTATAAGTTGTCTTTACGGGTATAAAATGAGCCACTTTAGTTAGGCGATCTACTATTACCCATATGGAATCATACCCTGACCTGGTCCTTGGTAATCCGGTAATGAAATCCATACCAATATTTTCCCACTTCCATTCAGGAATAGGCATTGGTTGAAGCAAACCTGCTGGTTTCGATGTTCGCTTTCACTACTACACACATCACACAAAGCAATGTGTTCGGCAATGTCCCTTTTAAGATTGTTCCACCAAAATCTTTCTTTCATATCCATATACATTTTGGTGTTTCCCGGGTGAATAGAATATGGAGAGTTATGGGCTTCTTGCAGAATCAGTTTCCGCATTTCCGGATCTTGTGGAACACAAATACGTTTCTCGTGCCATAAAGTACCTTGTTCGTCCATATGGAAACTTTTAGCTTTCCCTTGGCTAATCCTTTCCTTGATCTCTTCGATCTCTTTATCCGTCTTTTGGGCTTCTTTAATCTTATCCAAGCAGTGGGTTGAACATCCAAAGACATAAGATGTCCTTCCCAGACAATCTCCAACCCGAGTTCCTTGAATTGCTTACACAAATCATCAGGCAATTCACTTTTGGTAAGACCATTTACAAACGCCTTACGACTTAGAGCATCTGCTACTACATTTGCTTTACCGGGGTGGTATTGCAAACTCAAGTCGTAATCCTTGATAAGTTCTAACCATCTCCTTTGTCTCATATTGATTTCCTTCTGGGTGAAGATATACTTCAAACTCTTATGATCGGTGAATACTTCACAACGTTTTCCCAAAAGGTAATGTCTCCATGTTTTGAGTGCATGGACAACAGCGGCTAACTCTAAATCATGAGTAGGATAATTTACTTCATGAGTTTTGAGTTGTCTCGAGGCATAAGCCACAACTTTTCCGCCTTGCATAAGTACGGCACCTAATCCTTGATGAGAAGCATCACAATATACTTGGAAATCCTTTTCCAAATCTGGTAAGCACAGAACTGGTGCTGACACAAGTCTCTTCTTTAGTTCTTGAAAGCTGAGTTCACATCCTTCACACCAAGCAAATTTCTTATCTTTCTTTAACAGTTCTGTCATTGGTTTAGCAACCTTAGAAAAATTTTCAATGAACCTTCTGTAGTAACCTGCTAAACCAATGAAACTACGAACCTCTTTTACATTCTTAGGAGATTCCCATTCTGTCACAGCTGAAACTTTAGCAGGGTCAACTGCTACACCATCCTTTGTCATAACGTGACCAAGAAATCCAACTTCCTCTAACCAAAACTCACACTTGCTGAATTTGGCATAAAGCTTATGTTCCCTTAGTTTCTCAAGTATCAAGCGTAGATGTCTTTCATGCTCTTCCTTGCTCTTGGAGTAGACTAAGATGTCATCGATGAAAACGACAACGAACTTGTCGAGAAATTCCATGAACACTTTATTCATCATATTCATGAAGTATGCTGGAGCGTTGGTTAACCCAAATGGCATCACCGTGTACTCATACAATCCATACCTTGTGGTAAATGCTGTTTTAGGTATGTCTTGCTCTCTTATCTTGAGTTGAAAATAGCCTGACCGAAGATCAATCTTCGAGAACACACATGCTCCTTCTAGCTGATCAAACAAGTCATTTATTCTTGGCAAAGGATATTTGTTCTTGATGGTTACCTCGTTGAGAGAACGGTAATCTATGCATAGTCTTTGAGTTCTATCTCTCTTTTCTACGAACAAAACTGGAGCTCCCCAAGATGAAGAACTTGGCTGGATGAATCCTTTCTGCAATTGTTCTCCAAGTTGTTTCTTGAGTTCTCTAAGTTCGTCAACTGACATTTTATAAGGCCTCTTTGCCCTTGGTCCAGAACCTGGTACCAAATCTATTATAAACTCCACATCTCTATCTGGTGGCATTCCTGGCAATTCTTCCGGGAACACATCCGGATACTCACACACAATTGGCACACTGTCCATGCTAACCCCCTTAAGAGAATTCAGCTTACTCCCTTTAGATCTAAAGTTGGATTTGAATATTATCCTCTTACCTTCAGGGGTTGTGAGTGAAATCGTACGATTTGCACAATCTAGTACTCCCTCATATTTAGCCATCCAGTCCATTCCCAAAATTACATCCAGTCCTTGGGAATTTAGGATTATTGGGTGTACTGGAAACTTATGTTTTCCGATCTCTATGACTAGATCATGACATCCTGAGTTTACTATCATTTCTCCACCAGGAGAACTTACTTTTATAGGACACCCAATGGTTTCTACCGGTAGTTCATTTCTTTCGACAAATGCTTTTGATATGAATGAATGAGATGCACCAAAGGTCAAAGAGTACAAATGCTGAGATGGAATTGAGTCCGAACTTACCAACAAAGATCGGGCTCTTCAAAGACCTCCTCCACATTGATGTGGTTAACCTGTCCTTTCTGAAAAGGATTGGGCTTGATAGGTCCTTCAACTTTCTTCTCGGTGCACTCATTAGCATAATGCCCTGACTTCTTGCATTTGAAGCATTCAACTGGGATGTCCCTTTTAGGCTGACTTCTACTTCCACTTCCACTTCCACTTCCACTATGGTGGCTCTTATGTCCACTCTTGTGGTTCTTGTACTTATCATTGTCATGACTGCGATGATGCTTGTTGTCATGACGGTTGTGGTTGTGGTGCTTGTTAAACTTCCCATGCTTGTGGGATCCTGAGCTGACGCTATCATCATAGTGAGATCGTTTATGAGACGATCCCGAGCTGTGCTTGTCGGAGTGTTTCCTCTTCCTACTCTCGACTTGCTTCATTTTATTCTCCACAATAACAGCCTTGTCACACAGTGACTGATAAGTTGGAACATATGCCACAGACAGCTGTAGATTTAGCTCATCATTCAAGCCTTCTAGAAACTTTTCCTTCCTTTTTGCATCAGTGTCAACCTCATCCGGTGCATAGCGCGCCAGATTGTTGAACTCTTCAATATATTCAGCCACGCTGTGGTGGCGCTGCTTCAGTTGTGAAATTCCTTCTTTTTCAGGCTCATCATACCGTGAGATATGAGTAATCTGAAACCATCTTCAAATATAGCCCAAGTCACCTCATCAATAGGTGTGGTAATCTGAAATTGTCCCACCATGTCGCGGCTGGTCCTTCCAACAGATGTCTTTGCAAACTGACCTTTTCAGCATCTGTGCATCCCACGGTCACTAAGTCTTTGTTCACGAGCGTAGCCAATCATTGGCCACCATGGGATCGGCCGTTCTGAAAACTTAGCTGGCCTCGTGAAATGGTGAGCATATCAAAACACGGAGGGTTGTTGTTGTTGTTATTGTTGTTATTGTTGTTGTTGGGGTTGTTGTTGTTGTTCGGTTCGGATGAACGCCGTCATCATTTGCATAAGCCGTGTCTGCGCATTCATCATTTGTTGCATTTCCGGTAATGTTGGGGTTGGGGTTGGTGTTTTACTTGTGACGGGAGGCATCTGTGGTTTGTTCATATAGAGATAAGAATGAGATACCCTTATATGATTTATGCACAATACATTACTCAAACCAACACATAGCAAGCAACACTAGGATAAAAGCTAAACAACAAGATAACAAAAAGTCTCAAGGTACAAACACACAAGTGGCAAGCCATCCACATGTCGGATGGTCCAACAATAAGTTCTCAAATAACAAGTGCGGAAAATAAAGATAACTGAGTAGTCAAATCTACTCGTCGGCATCAATCTCCTCCTCGACAAAGGTAAGACCTGCGTTCTCCATTGCGGTCTTGTTCTCCTCGATGGTAGTGGTCAAAGAGTCGATCTTGGCCTTGAGAGCCCTCTTCTGGGAACGAAGCCTCTCAATCACTGTCTGCTGCTGCTCTAACTCGAAGTCCTTGGACTGTAGTTCCTCGGTCATATCACGAATCCTCTTGTTCCTATCCTGGACACGCTTCTCTTGACTCTTGAACTTACGGTCTTGGGTCTCGAACTTTGCCTCCATCTCCTTGACTATCTCGTCCTGCTGCGCGAAGAGCTTGTCCTTCTCGCGAAGCTGCACCTGGAGCTCGTCATTACTAAGCATGACGTTGGTCCTATCGGTATCCACGTGCCTAATAAGAGTCTCTAAGTCCTGGAGGTATAGGCGTATCGGCTCTGCTGTGACCCTCGAGTCGTCCTCAAAGTCAATGGACTCTCCGTCATCATCACGCCTTCCGAAGGCGTGGAAGTGAGTGCCTCTAACCTGTCGGGAGTGACGTCCTAACAGTCGTCCTATCAGATCCTGCATGACAACTTCCATGCCTCTCTCCCTGTCATCGTGCATAAGCTTGAAGACGATGGCCTCCGTAGTAGGCTCTGGCGTCCTGGCTGGTTCACCTTGAATCCCCAAAGGTCCTTCCTCTCAAACTTGGTGAGTGGGTGCACCGTAATGATAGGAAGAGGGAGATCGAGTAAAGTAGTAAGCTCTACGATACGAGGACCAAAAGCAGGTAACTGGAACTCCTCAACAGTGCTGATGGCAATAGGCATCTATTTATAAGATTGAAAAAGTTAGAACAACACAATTTAAGATAAACAAGACAAACATTCAAACACATTCTTGGGACACACAAAAATCATACAAGTCATGCATACAAGAATCCATTACATCAACCAAGGTTCAAACTTATTTAAGGTATCATTTTGGAAAATAAGGTGATAGGTGGTGGTCCAACTAACGAAGTGCGCTTACAATCCTATCTCATTGGATCTGGTGGCTAACACAATGTTCCTAGTGGCAATCACCCTATCTTGTTCACATGCTTCTATCACTAAGTCTATAATATCTCCTCTTAAGGATTGGTTGGTGACTTCCAACTCTTGGGTATGTTCCTTCTCTTTCTCTAAGTCTTTTTGGAGGTTGAGCATCCTGCACTTGACTCTAGCACTTAGTTCCTTGATAGTCTTCCAAGCTGCTTCTTTTGCTGACTCAAAGAATGTGGTGTGCATAAAAGTGTTGGTGTACATGCAAGCCTTTTTCTTTGTGGTTGTCTTCCTTGTTCTTGTACAAGTGAAGTTGCACCCACCAATACTCCACTCCATCCTCCATCACTGGAAAGCCTTTGTACACTGTTGCACCATGTACTCCCATGGTTTCCATGAGGTCCTTGAGAATCTTGGGAAACTCAGTCTCACACTCCAAGGTCATGGTCATGAGTGGTCCTTTCTTCACGGCTTCGTTGACGGAGTTCATCTACAAATAGAGATGAGAATGAGAAGATTAGAAAAGTTCTGAGAAGAATAGACAAGTGTAGAAGAAGTTAAAATTTTCCTTAGTGGTTTCCAATCCTAGGGTCATAATCCTACAGGCAACACAGTGCTCTGATACCATCTGTAAGATCCCTCCTTATTAAAGGAAAAGATCCCTGTGATTGCAATGCTAGACCAAGGATCAATGCTAGCATCCACAGTTTAAGATGAAGTACACAGATACAAAGGTCGTTTATTACAGTCCTTCCAGATATAAAACATAGTCTTTTACAACTCATGGCCAAAGGCCTAATACAAGAGTTTATGGAATATGTAAATAAACATAAGTCTTCATCTTCATGTGCCACAGGCAAGCATGTTGAGTGTAGACTCATGACTCCTAATCATCATCAGAGTAACCTGCAACATCATAAGTTACAGCCACAGAGGGTCAATACTTTGGAATAGTATTGGCAAGTGATACCTTAGTATATTTTAAGTGGACTATAATACTATATGCATTTGGCTGGTGGAGCTTAGGCTTGCATTGCTCAAAATAGATTTTTCCTTAACTTTTTGAAAACACTAAGTTTTTGCTTGGCACAAAACTCCCAAGGCATCTATCAATCAAAGACTCTAGATCCACTCTGGGCATCTACCAATCAATGACTGAAGATCCTTTTACCCTTGTTCACCCACAAGTTTTATTTTTGAAATTGGAGTGATGAGATTCTTGAAGTTTCCATGTCTTGATGCTCAAATTGTCCTTTACCAGGGACATGGCTAAGTACTTAGGTTTTACACTCTGTAGAGGTGGTGCACTTTCCCCACAAGCCTTGGTTTCCCAAGACATGATCCTTCAGTAGCCTTTCCTTAGTCAAATGGACGCGTTCCAACCTATCATCCCCTCTACCACCCTCTGTCCAAGAGACTAAGTTCCAGCATCCTAAGATCATGGCAGAGCCCATAATGCCAAGTGGTTGCACTTGAAGCTTCTCAACATTTGACATCTCAAATCTCTTTGTTTCCTGGGTGGCCATCCACAAGTGAGATACACTAAGGTAAACCATAAACATGGGCCTTGTGAACCACTCAACCAAAAACCACCAAGCAAGTCCCATTCCACCCAGGAGATTCATTAACTTAGTTGTTTTGTTAAATAAAAACAAGTCCTTAGACTTAGAATAATTTTTCCATAGTGTATATATAAACCACCCTTGTTTTCTAGTAGCTAGGCTAAGCATGATAGTAATAGGAATCTTGACTTAGGTAATTTTCACTAAGGTTTTACCTAATAGGTTTTCCCAAAGCATAGCTTGTACTTAGCAAAAATCCATGCAAGTCCTATACTTAGAAAAATAATACTAATGCATATATAAAATATAGGAATGGAATATTCATGATGATATCACTTGCCTTGGTAGTGTGGAGAGTAGCACTCGTCACAATCACAATCACTAGCAAAATCTACACACAAAGTTATAGCACACAATTACACACAATTATACAAACAAAAATAATATGAATGCTTGCATGCATGAATCTACCAAGTGATGATTTTTGAAAACTCAACCAAGCAAGTGCATGAATACAGAATCTAAACAAGTCACAAAATAGCCAAGACAACTTAAATAAACCTAAAACAAAATACTAAACTAAATCTATACTCAAAAAGGCCTCAAACAAGTCTCTGCAATTTTAGCACATCTAATGGCTACTATTTGCTAAACAAAAAGGATAGGCAGAAAGGTCTTGTTTTTCTGAATCCAACGGTATAAAGTTTGCAAAATTCTAACGTGGAATTCAAAAGATATTGGCATTTGAAATCTGGATCAAAATCTGTTTTTAAAATTCTATTTTCAGATCTAACCTAGCCACGCGTCATGTTCTTATTCGCCCGTACCGGTTCGTCTGGATCGAGCGATACAGACCGCTGGATCTAAAGGGGCAGGTGCGGCTCAGATCGCGTACCGCTTCGGGTTAAGTGGATCTATCCTAGCGCTACGATGCAGATCTAACGGCTGCTACTTCTCTGGCCAAGAATCGGGCGGAGCGGGCGGCTACCGGGCGGCGAACTGCTTGGCCGATGACGCGTTGACGATGCAGGAGGTAAGTGAGATCGAGGAGTAGCTCACCGGCTCAGGAGGTCACGGCGAAGCTCGTACTGCGGTTGGTCAAGGGCGCCGCACGGCCGCGATTGCTCACCGGAGTTCGTGGCGGCGTCAGTGCGCCGGGTGGTCGCCGGGACGCCGTGAATCACCCCAAGGCAAGATAATGACACGGTTAGGTTCACGGTGGTCAAGGCAGTCGTGCGTGAACTAGAAGGCGCGGGCGGTCAGACTACCACTAGAGTTCGCCGGAGTTCGTGCAGACGTCGGTGGCGACTAGTCGACGATGTTGCCGGAGCTATGGTCCATGCGAGAGCAAACGAAATGTGTTAAAAGAAGCGCAGAGATTCACTGAATCAGTTTGCAAGAACGAGGCAGAGGGAAGCTCTGGACTCACCGAATTCCGGCCAATCGCCGGAGACGGCGAGGTTTCAGAGGGTAATGCTCGCACTGGTGGCGCCTGGGTTCGGGTTTGAGGGAGAAGAGAGTGGGGACAGTGGGGGTTCTTATCGCCTGGTCACGAGCGAGAATCACTCGGCCAATAAATCGAATTGACGTCGCGAATTAAACACAGAAACGCCCGCGTTGATTTGGGGATGAACGGTCGTGCGGGTGGAGACGACGGTGGCGTGGAGAAGGCCTGCTTACGGAGTGCACGGAGTGGGTCTGTCACTCAGCAATGTGCTTAGCGTGAAAGAAGTACAAGGAGATCCCCGGTGGGCTTGGGGGATCCGGCTGCCGGGCTGATTCTGGCCGCCCTTTTCCTTTCTTTAAGCCTTTTCTTTTTCTAATTTCATTTTCTGAATAGAATTTGATATGAATTCAAATCCTTTTGAATTCAAACTTCTTTGGGGATTTTTGCAGGTTCTGGGTTCACAAACAATCAAATAACCTAGTGGTTACCTTGCAAAGGCTTGGTCAAGCTTGGGTTTCAAAATAAACAGAGATTTGCTCTAGTTGCAAATATTTGGAATAGGGTTTATAAAATATTTCTAAATTTGAATTTTGGGTTTAAATGCTTCTCCTATTCTTTCCAACCATGGTGGCAAGCAAACAAGATCATGGACAATCAAATCCCAAAGGGTGTTGGCCAATTGAGACAATTTGCCCACATGAAATCATAGCTCAAACTTCTGTCTCCAAATGATTTTGAGAAAAACCCTATATGAATGAATGATGCAAGAATGAAATGAATGAGTTTTTGAAACATGATTTTTGGGATGTTACACGTAAGACTTCTATTGGTAGTGCTAATTACATGCTTACTATTATTGATGACTACTTAAGAAAAGTGTGGCCATTTTTTTTGAAACATAAATCTAATGTTTTTGATGCTTTTAAGAAGTGGAAAGTTATGGTTGAAAAGCAAACTGAAAAGAAGGTAAAGGTACTACTTACTGATAATGGTATGAAATTCTGTTCTAACAAGTTTGAAGAGATTTGCAGTAACAATGGTATGATCAGGCACCACACCATACCTTACACTCCTCAGCAGAATGGCGTGGTTGAACGCATGAACAAAACCATCATCTCGAGGGTTCGTTATATGTTGTCAAATGCATGTATGGATAGACGTTTCTAGGCTGAAGCAGCCAACACAGCATGCTACCTCATCAACATGTCACCTTCTATTCCTCTTTATAAGAAAACTCCCAGTGAGGTATGGTCAGGGTCGCCTGCTGATTATTCATAGTTGAGAGTTTTTGGTTGCACTGCTTATGCTCACGTTGATAATGGAAAGTTAGAGCCTAGAGCTGTTAAGTGCATATTCCTTGGTTATGGTTCAAGAGTTAAAGCAGATAAACTATGGAATCCTGAAACTAAAAAGATTTTGTTGAGTAGGAACGTTGTTTTCAATGAATCTGTTATGTATCATGACAGCTTTGCATCAGATCCCTCTCCTGTTGCTATTGGAGAGGAGGGAGTTAGTGTCCAGGTGGAGCACCTGAAGGAGTTATGCCCTAGAGGCCAATAATAAAGTGTATTATTTGATACATCTCATGTATGTTCATAATACGTTTCATACTGTGCTATAACTGTGTTAATACGAAACGTTAATACACGTGTGGTATGTAAACAAACCGTGTCTCTAGTTACCTCTAGTGAACTGGTTCATTGGTCATGAGGATGGTCTGTGTTTCAAGACCATGGGCATTTATGCCAACTAACAATGAGGTCATGTTATTAGTTGAATAACATAATAGACAAACATCCGACCGTTATATCTTAATGAGATCTAGTTACAAAGTTCACCATTGATGATAAACCATAGAGAACCTCGCAACCCGATCCTTTGACTGTGAGGTAATACAAATCACCATTCCGGAAGAAGCTTAGATGGTTATCAAGAGTCATCTCGTAACAGGGTGATCAAAAAGGTGCCACTCAGGTTTTCCGAAGGGATGCGTAGAGGAGTACATATCAAGACCAGGATTTGTCAAGTCTGTGTAACGGACAGATACATGTGGCCATCTCGGTGACGTTGCATTGATGAAGCTTGCAAGCACGTGACTAGGTCATGGAATGCAACGACATGAGAACGAGAAAAACAAGTTCATCAGTAACGAGATTGAACTAAGGTATGCAGATACCGAAAATCAAGTCTCGGATGAATTAGGTATCGAATGACAAAGGGAATGGGGAACGACTATCTCACGGTTTGAGCGATTGTATTCGTGAAACGCACGGGGGTCACATGGCCATCCAGGTCCCTCTGTTGATCATTGATATGAGAGTGGTCTCTATCATGTCCGGAGTGTTTCCGAACCGAAGGATGTCACACTTAAGGGTAGGGACGCTTAGGGTAGATGAGGAATCGTATGAGAAATAGAGAGAGAGAAACCAGAATAGTTTCGGTAACATCCGATGGAGATCGGAAGGGGTCCGAAAGTTGTTCCGGAGTAAAGGAATAATTAATATGTGTATTTAAATGTTAATTGGAGAATTAATTGTAAATATATTTTTTATTTTATTTTTGAAGGCACTATATTGCTAATGGGCCTCACCCGAAGGGAGGCCCAAGAGGGCAAGGCGCCTAGGGAGTGGGGGGCGGCCGGCCTAGGGCTAGTGGGTCGCCCCAGTGGGGCCCACCTAGGGCCGGCGGCTGCCCCAAGGTGGCCGGCGGGTGTGGGGATTAGTCCCACACCACCTGGCCCCTAGGTGGTGCCCTTCCCCCTCCCACTATATAAAGGGGTCCCCCCTACCCCTTTGAATCACCCATTCCTCTCATTCTCTCTCATCTGCTAAGGACTTCCCCGTAATATTGGGGAGGACCTCGTAGTTGAGTTCTCCACCTTCACACTACCTTCGTGTGATCGGTGATCCGACATCTACTTCTTCTGCTGCTCGGCTGGATCGGAGTCTAGTTGACGTCTCCTACACCGGACGTGTGACGAACTTCGGAGGCACCACACTTGGGGTGCTGCTCGTCTTCGTCAATATACGCCTTCCTATGTAAGGCGTACCTCTGTTTGGAAAGGTATGAATACTGTATTCCTTCTCCGTTACTTATGTCTACATAGTATAGATCCTGGTATTAGTGTTCGAGTAGATAGAAATTTTTTGTTTTCTGCTACGGAACCGTTCAGCACCTACGGAAAACTGTTGATAATAATGTTGTGGCTGATGATACTCTTGAGGAAAATGTTGATGATCACGTTGTTCAGCACTCACCTACTGTTTTGCAGCAACCACATGAGTCTATTGTTGCTGATAGACCGAGGCGTAACATAGTTCCACCTCGTCGTTTAATTGAAGAATGTAATCTTGCTCATTATGCCTTGAGTTGTGCTGAACAGGTGGAGCATGATACTGAACCTGCTACATACAATGAAGTTGTTGCATCCGTTGACCATGAGAAGTGGGTTTCTTCTATGCAAGAAGAGATGCAATCACTTGAAAAGAATGGCACATGGTATGTTGTGCGCTTTCCTAAACAAAAGAAGGATGTCTGCTGTAAGTGGATATATAAAAGGTAGGAAGGTTTGTCTCCTAATGAGCCTCCAAGGTTTAAGGCAAGGTTAATAGCAAAAGGTTTCAGTCAGATTCCAGGTATTGACTATAATGATGTTTTTTCTCTGGTTGTGAAGCATAGTTCTATTCGTGCTTTCTTTGGTATTGTTGCTATGCATGATCTTGAGCTTGATCAGTTAGATATAAAGACTGCTTTCCTGCATGGTGAACTGGAGGAGGAGATTTACATGGACCAACCTGAAGGGTTCATAGTTCCTGGAAAAGAGGATTTTGTGTGCAAATTGAAGAGGTCGTAAGGCATGCCTCTATTTGCAAAGGTATGAATAATGTATTCCTTCTCCGTTACTTATGTCTACATAGTATAGATCCTGGTATTAGTGTTCGAGTAGATAGAATTTTTTTGTTTTCTGCTACGGAACCCTTCAGTGGTATCAGAGAGGGTCTATGGGTAGACATGTCGTACGGATAGAACACATAGCAATATGTGGGCATTGATTCTCTAGTTGCTACCCTCTTTAGTATCATTTTTCATATCGCGACACTGTTTGATGAAGCGGCCCCCAACCAACCTCACGCGGTGATTCACGAGACTGGTCCACAAATCAAAGTGGCTTAGGGGGTGTCTATCTCTCTACAGTAGTTGATATGGCATCGATACCGGAGGGCCCTGAAAAGGGAAGAAGAACGGCAATCATTGAATCCATGTTGTGGCTCGACGTTCGTAGGTGGGAAAGGGTTCTACTGCGAAAGCCCTAAAGCCGCGTAAAACATGCAATAGTTAATATAGAAGCGTCTATCTTCTTTATTGCATAGGGGCAAGTATTATAACATGGCAATGACGAGTTTACGAAACTCTTATTAAAGTTGTTGATGATGATCATAAAGCTACAAACCATGTCATAACACTTTACTTTTAGAAGTATTACTTATTGTGCTAGTATACTTACTAGACGGTAGCATGATAAGATAATTCCTCATAGTATTCCAGTTATCGTATTCCCCTTGTGTGTGCACCACCAAGAAAGTTCTTCGGTATGAGGCGATCTAGGGTTACAGGCCTGGGTGTCAGACATATCTACGTTCGCATACACTGGGTGTAAGCCATGTTGCACTATGAATACACACGAGTTAGGACTGGCGAGCCTAGCACGTTAGAGAAACGTGGCCTCGGAATACAAGAGACCGAAAGGTCGAGCATGAATCACATGGTTGATGTGATCGACATTAGGGAATGTCCACCTTTGATACTACACTGATGGCCGTGACGATCGGGGGAGGTGCAGAGGATAGGGATCATGTGATCACTGAACGAGTAGAGGGATGTTTGTTTAAGTGGGAGTTCTTTTAGTTAAAACTTGAACTCATTATTATGAACGTAGTCTAAACACTTTGCAAATCCTTTGTAGATGTCTTGCCCACCCACCTTCAACCTTAGCACTTTCCTCGAGAAGGACAAGCTGAAAACTGATGGAACCAACTTCACCGCATGGTTCCGCAATCTTAGGATCCTCCTAGTCCCCTACAAGTTGACTTATGTCATCGAGGCTGAGCTTCCGGCTAAGCCTGCAGATTCCGCCTCTGAGGACGAAAAGAATGTCTAGCAGTCCAAGGCGGATGATTTCTCCCTCATATAGAGTGGAATGCTCTATTCCATGGAGCCGGAGCTTCAAAAACATTTTGAGGAGATGAATGCTTTTGAGATCATTGAGGATCTCAAGGCTGTCTTTGCTCCACAGGCTCATGCAGAGAGGTATGATGCTTCTGAGCTATTCTTCTCTGCTAAAATGGAAGAGCATAGCAGTATTAGTGAGCACGTGGTCAAAATGTCTGGCTATGTTAAGCGCTTAAACGCCCTGGATTGCAAGATCCCGGAGGAGCTCGCTATAGATAGGGTGCTGAACTCGCTGCCTCCTAGCTATAAGGGTTTTGTGATGAACTACAACATGCAAGGGATGACTAAGACCCTTGCTGAGGTGTTCGCCATGCTCAAAACTGCTGAGGTTGCTGATGGTCAACAAGACCACCAACTTTAAGAAACCGGGGCAAAAGGGAAAAGGCAAGGGTAAGAAGTCTAAGAGGGATGGCAGGTTTGTTCCCAGCACCTCAAACACTGCCAAGCCTGGCCCTAAGCCCGGCACTTCGTGTTTCTACTTCAAAGGGGATGGGCACTGGAAACACAACTGCCCCAAGTACCTTGAAGATAAGCGAGCTGGCAAGATAGCCATTCCGGACAAAGGTATATATGATATACATGTTATTGATGTATTCCTGACGAGCGCCAGGAGTAACACCTAGGTATTTGATACCGGATCTATTGCTCATATTTGTAACTCTCAGCAGGATCTGTAGAGTAGGAGGCGCCTGAGGAAGGACGAGGTGACGGCGATGCCACGCGCAATGGTTCGAGAGTCGGCGATGGCCGCCGGCACCGCATCTCTGCTTCACCGTCAGGATTATTGTTGATTTTGAATAAATGCTATTATGTACCCGCACTGAGTATGAATATTGTGAGTGGGTCTTACTTGTTGCAAGACCGTTATTCGTTTAAATCAGGAACAAATGGTTGTTCAATTTATATGAATGATGTTTTCTATGTTCATGCTCCTGTACGTTATGGTTTATTCTTACTTGATCTTGATTGTGATACACACATCCATAGTGTTGATGCTAAACGTTGTAAGCACAGTAACGATAATTCCATGTACATATGGCATTGCCGTCTTGGTAATATTAGCATAAAGCGCATGAAGAAGCTTCATTCAGAAGGGCTTCTTGGATCGTTGGATTTTGAATCCCTTGATACATGTGAGCCATGCCTCATGGGCAAGATGACCAGGACACCATTCTCCGGAATAGTGGAGAGAGTTGTAGACCTACTTGGGATCATACACACGGATGTATGTGGACCAATGAGTGTCTCAACACGCAATGGTTATCGTTACTTTGTTATCTTTACTGACAACTTGAGCAGATATGGATATATCTACTTAATGAAGCACAAGTCTGAAACCTTTGAAAAGTTCAAGGAATTTCAGAAAGAGGTAGAAAATCAACTTAACAAGAAAATCAAGCACCTTCGATCGGATCGAGGAGGCGAGTATTTGAGTTATGAGTTTAACATGCACTTGAAGGACTATGGGATTATACCACAACTTACGCCAGCCGGAACACCACAACGTAATGGTCTATCGGAACATCGTAACCAAACCCTATTGGATAGCGTACGGTCCATGATGTATTTAACTGATTTATCTGTGTCTTTTTGGGGATACGCGTTAGAAACCGCCGCTTTTATTTTAAACCGAGCACCATCCAAATCCGTGGAGACAACCCCATATGAGATATGGCATGGCAAGAAGCCATTGTTGTCATTTCTGAAAGTTTGGGGTCGTGAGGCTTACATTAAGAAACTGCAGCCTGACAAACTCGAACCCAAATCAGAAAAATGTATCTTTGTGGGATACCCAAGGGAAACCGTTGGGTATACTTTCTACAACCAAGCCGAAGGCAAAACGTTTGTCGCAAAAACTGGCACCTTTCTCGAGAAAGAGTTTCTTGCAAAAGGAGTGAGTGGAAGGAAAATTGAGTTAGATGAAATTGTTGACCCTTCTCACCATATTCCGAGTAGCGCAACGGAAGCTGTTCCGAAACCGCTCTCCAACATGGAGGAAGAGACCATTGATGCTGATCAAAACAATGACATCGAGACTCCTGAGGTTCGCATGTCTACAAGGGTTCGTGCCACTCTAGATTGGTATAGTAGCCTTGTGATGTCTGTCATCTTAGATGATCAGGAAGAACCTGCAAACTACAAAGAAGCTATGGATAGTGCTGACTTCGAGAAATGGCTAGAAGCCATGAAATCCGAAATAGGATCCATGCATGAAAACCATGTTTGGACCTTGGTGGATCTCCCAGAAGGCTCCAAGGCCGTGGAAAATAAATGGATCTTTAATAAAAAGACAGATGCGAATGGTAATGTGACCATTCACAAAGCTCGAGTTGTTGCAAAGGGTTTTCGACAAATTCAAGGAGTTGATTATGACGAGACTTATTCTCCCATAGTGATGCTTAAGGCTGTTAGGATTTTAATAGCAATTGCTGCACATTTCGATTATGAAATTTGGCAGATTGATGTTAAGACCGCATTCCTCAATGGTCACATTGATGAAGAGTTGTATATGATGCAACCAGAAGGTTTTGTCAATCCTAAGGATGCTGGAAAGGTATGCAAGCTTCAACGGTCCATTTATGGATTGAAGCAAGCATCTCAGAGCTGGAACCAACGTTTTGATCAAGTGATCAAGAGTTTTGGATTTGTCCAAAACCAACAAGAGTTCTGTGTTTACAAGAAAGCGAGTGGGAGCTCGGTTGTTTTCTTAGTAGTATATGTGGATGACATATTACTCATGGGAAACGATGTGGATCTTATGAAAAGTGTGAAAGCATATTTAAGCAACCAATTTTCCATGAAGGATCTAGGTGAAGCTGCATATATATTAGGAATCAAGATCTATAGGGATAGATCAAGACACCTAATAGCATTGAGTCAGAGTACTTACATAGATAAGATTTTGAAGAGGTTCAAAATGGAAAACACCAAGAGGGGTTTCACACCTATGATGAAGAATTGCAAAATGAGTATGACTCAATGTCCTGTAACGGACGATGATAGAGAGAAGATGTCTTACATTCCCTATGCCTCAGCCATAGGATCTATCATTTATGCAATGCTTAGTACCCGACCTGATGTGGAAATGGCTCTTAGTTTGACGAGCCGATATCAGAGTAATCCAGGACCAGATCACTAGACAGCTGTGAAAAATATCCTGAAGTATCTAAGAATAACAAAGGATATGTTCCTAATCTATGGAGGGAATGATGAAGCTCTAAACGTAACAGGTTACATATATGCGAGCTGGATTCAGATCATGATGACTCGAAGTCTCAGACATGATTTTTTCTTGGTGAATGGTGGGGCGGTAAGCTAGAAGAGAAAGAAGCAGCCGGTGGTGGCACAATCTTCAATGGAGTCTGAATACATTGCTGCAGCTGATGCAGCAAATGAAGCTGTTTGGCTAAGGAATTTCGTCATCGAACTTGGAGATTTTCCCAATGCGCAAGACCCCGTGACGATCTATTGTGATAACACGGGAGCTATTGCAAATGCAAGGGAACCAAGAACTCATTCCACAGCCAAACACATCAAGCTTAGATTTCACGTCATCCGGCAGAACATTGACGAAGGCGAAGTCAAGATTTGCAAAGTAGATACCGAACTAAATGTAGCAGATCCGTTGACGAAAGCTCTCCATCTATACAAGCATGAACAACACCGAAATTCCATTGGTGTTAGGTTCCTGCCTATTGTAAGCTAGTTTTGTTTATACTCTAGTGCAAGTGGGAGACTGAAGGAGTTATGCCCTAGAGGAAAATAATAAAGTGTATTATTTGATACATCTCCTGTATGTTCATAATATGTTTCATACTATGCTATAACTGTGTTAATACGAAACGTTAATACACGTGTGGTATGTAAACAAACCGTATCTCTAGTTACCTCTAGTGAACTGGTTCATTGGTCATGAGGATGGTTTGTGTTTCAAGACCATGGGCATTTATGCCAACTGACAATGAGGTCATGTTATTAGTTGAATAACATGATAGACAAACATCCGACCATTATATCTTAATGAGATCTAGTTACAAAGTTCACCATTGATGATAAAACACAGAGAACCTCGCAATCCGATCCTTTGACTGTGAGGTAATACAAATCACCATTCCGGAAGAAGCTTAGATGGTTATCAAGAGTCATCTCGTAACAGGGTGATCAAAAAGGTGCCACTCAGGTTTTCCGAAGGGATGCGTAGAGGAGTACATATCAAGACCATGATTTGTCCAGTCTGTGTAACATACAGATACATGTGGCCATCTCGGTGACGTTGCATTGATGAAGCTTGCAAGCATGTGACTAGGTCACGGAATGCAATGACATGAGAACGAGAAAAACAAGTTCATCAGTAACGAGATCGAACTAAGGTATGCAGATACCGAAGATCAAGTCTCGGATGAATTAGGTATCGAATGACAAAGGGAATGGGGAACGACTATCTCATAGTTCGAGTGATTGTATTCGTGAAACGCACGGGGGCACATGGCCATCCAGGTGGGCTTGTTCGTCTGCGGTACCAAAGTTGGCAGGCCAGCGCATGGCGGTACCTAAGTTGCCTGAAATTACCGCGTTTCAAAAAGTTGGGCCGCCAACTACTGAGAGGGGCCATTTCGAGGCAAACTCATCTCACCCCTGCCAAATTCAAACATTCCATTAAACTGCCCCGTGAAGTAGACGGTCGGGACCCTCATGTCGGTCATCTGTCCGTGACGCGGGCGCCAACGCGGCAACCTCTTAGGCAAATCGAGCAGCTAAGTGGATTGGATGCGTTGACCGATTTCACAAATCCATTCCCAACTTTCCCCTAGCACCGGCGGCGTCAGATTCCACCCTCCAGGCAGGACGATCCCTTCAGACATTTGACTTCCAGCGCCAAGTTGCTGCGCCAAGTCGCTAATCCCGAGCTCCAATGGCGCATGTCGTAGCCGCCGTTGCGAGGCTCTAGCCCGCCTCCGCCACCGACGAGCCGAGCAGCTCGGAGGATGGCAGATCCTACTATCAAGAAATAAGAAGTTCTGTCTACAAGCGGGTGATCTATCCTTCTCTTTGCTATTCGCACTAGTTACAACTGCTAGCTGGCTACTGAACCTCAAATTGTTTGTTAGCCCAACGCTGACAAACATATTTTGTCCACAGTCATTCATCAATGGGATCTGCGGACCCCTTACCTGGTTACGGTAGTCCTCTATAGGTGCGACTCTAAGGGCAAGAGGTATGGACACCATTGTTTCATGATGGAAGAAGTGCCTGTGAGATCTACACTATATCCGGTATGGTTGTGCTCTGCGTAATCATGTTGAATTATGGCCGCATCGCAAAGTTCAGCTTCATGGATGAACGTGGAATCATGGTTCCTATAACGTGTGGCGGTCACTAATTGGGTTGATGAAAAGGTATGCTTTACCGCCATGTTTGAGCTGAAATGTGATGTCTTGGATGTGGAAGCTGCAATCGGGAGTCTCCTTCTATTCTTGGACAGGGTGGTTGCTCAACCCAATTACCTCCTTGTAAGCAAAGGTCTCTTGGGGTTCGCATGTTTGTGATGAATTGTAATTTTGTTTTATTTACTCAGAGATATTGGGCGCTTATGCAATGATCTTGTTTCTTTGACAGAAGTGCCACAAGGTTAGAAACATGACCGCCAGTCGATCATTTTGCTCAAGAAATTAAAACAAGTGGAAAGATGTCATTTTGTTGCCCGAAGAAATTAAAAACGAGTGGAAAGATGATGTTGGACACGATTCTGGTGCACATTGTCCCGGCGATGCAGAGTACGTGAAGCTAAGAAAATTGGCACCGAGGAAGAGGAAGAAGGTAGGAAATGAAGAAGCCATTGGACGTGAAGGCTTGACACCCAGGCTGTGGAAGAAGGCTGCTAGCAATGAAGATGCATAGTAATGTGTTGAACTTGAACCTATATATGTAATTCTGTTAAATTATGATTGCTCTGTGTGTGGCACGTTGCTGGGCGAAACAATCTACCCATGTTCTCTGAGTAAAATGTACCGCGACTTAGGGTTTGGAAACGCTCGAGTCAGTAGTTGAATCCGAAATTGTGATTGTGCCACTGCTATCTGAAAACAAGGATCCACCAGTTCCACGATTGCTGAGGGGCAGGAGGTCTCCAAATACGACGGAATGTAAGTGGCACATAAATAAATTATTTAAGCTGCCACACTCCACGAAGCAGCAACTTATTTCAGATGCTGCACAACGACGTGGCAATATAAACAGCAATGTTCTCACCGATAAGGCCCAGATGAGGAGGAAATGGGTACCACTTTCTGGCCTAATCTTGAGCCCGTCTATCTCACCGCCTCTCTGCTCCTGCATCCCCTGCATCTGACGAAGCTCCCGGATCTCCAGTAACCGGGTGTACGTGCTTCCACTTTATAAATTGTGGTTGTGCCATTTGCATGCGGCACAATCCACGTAGATTACGTTTAAACAAACCACCAATGTCAGAATACACTAGTAGAAAAGGTGTCTTTGGTCCACGGTCACATTCCCAATCTGGGACAGAGATCTAAATCGAGGCAGAAATTGATCTAAATCACAAATTCTTCCACAAATTAATCGAGATAGAGATCTAAATCGAGGCATTTCATTACTTCAACCACAAATTCTTCTAAACAAAGGTGCGATTTAACATCCTACATTAATTCAACCACTAGTCAACAATTTCACTTTCGCTGCCACTGTCCTCTGAGCCACCGGCTTCCTCGTCGCTGTCGGACGGAACCTCCACGATGTCCGCATTGTTCGTGAGACGGAGCACCTCTTCGCATCGAGCGGCGGCGATGACGGTGTACTTGGTCCGTCCAGGGACGAACCAGAACCTCTCCCGCCCTTATCGGTTGCGGAGATCCCGGTGCACCACGCGCCCGTCAATGATGCGGTTGCCAATCTTGGCCTTCCGCTCCTTCTTGAACAGCGTCGGCCAGTACGGGTTGGCCGCCGCATACCGGGGAAGCGCCCTCTTCCACGCGGGCATCTGGCGGCGGCGCTCCGCGATTTCGCTCTCCATCTCGGCTCGGCCAGGTAGCGGAGCCACCGGCACCCTCGCAGAGCTAATGCGCCATCCGTGGGACACCTTCGCCGCTGGCGACGCGAGGATGTTGAAGTTCGCGAACATCACTGCCTCGTACAAGTTCAGATCGGTCATCTCCATGGCGGGGCGGTGGAGATTGGAGAGGATGAGGGGATGGACGACGAAGCGACACGCTATGGCGCCTCCTATTTGTACACGAGGACGACGAAACGACGGTCAGACAAAAGAAGTAATGCGGGGTCAGAGCAATTTTTTTCTCCCTGGAATCCAGGACCAATAGTTCAGACCGCTAGGTCAACAAGTACAAATATTACAACTTAAAAAGGCACAGAGCTTAAGCTAAATAGAACTAGTTATCACACATCTCCTTGATCTTCCTAATCTTGGCCCGATGCACATCTTCCTACGAGAGCAAGGATCGAATTGCCTGCTCCTTCCTTTTAGTATCTTCCTTGCACAACTTCAATTGTTTCTCTGCATTTTTCCTCATGCACTTGTCAATACTCGTAGTTGTGTACTGCAGGACTTTGGCCTGGTGGAGATCATTCCTTGCTTGAGTCAGTTCTTGCTCTGCTTTAGCCTTCAGGGCCAACGCCGCGTCCCTCTCCTTCTCGACTTTGATAACCTTGTCTTGCACCCACCTGAGATCTCGCTTATGCTTGGTCGTGTCAACTGGTTCCCATAGCTTCGTCTCAACACTATCAAGAAGTGAGCTGAATACAGATTCTTTCAACTCGACAGTCATTTCCCATAGTTTTTCCAGTGTTTTCTGCATCGATTTGGGCCACTCTGGATCTACCCATTTGACAACACCGCAACTTCCGCCTTGCATCATTGCACGATGTCCTTGACACCGTAGAAACCTCCTGCTTGTGTTTCGTCCTTCGAAGGCTACAAATTTAGCGGGCACATATCCATGTTTACATACCAGAGGACTGTCTTCATCCTCTAAACCGTGATAGTCGGAGTCATACATCGTCTGGTTGACCTAACACATCATACGCGCATGAGTAAACAGATTAGATCTAGCTCAAAAAATAGATAACTTGCCACAGATGATAGAAATAGAGATGAGACGACTCACATCGAAATCACCGTCCCTGTCGTCACGACACGTTTCCTCGCCGTCTCCCCTTGAACCCATGGCGAGAGGGGAGGGGTGGCTATCGGAGAGGGGATTGGGATGGAGGCGCCATCGGCTTGCGGCTACGGTAGGATGGGAGTAAAGTGGGTAAAGTGGCTTCAAGGGCAAGGAAGAGAAGTAATGGGGACGTGACACTAGGATGTGGCCCACTGAACTCGTGAGACGTGACACTCGCAACAGGGGAGCGCCCGGTGTTGCCAGTTTGTCTAGAGCAAGCGTGGCCAATCATGCCGCAGAACAGCCTACTCGCGGATCACTCTCATGAAGACCATCCCAATTGTCCAAGTGCCCCAATCGAACGGTATGTAACAATCGTCAAGCAGAACAACTGTGTTAGGGCATGCCTTCTAGAAGACTCGGTCTAATGGCTACCCATGCAATGACACTGGTGTATCCATGTGTGGTTTGTGAAAAGAACAGACATGCAATCACACTAGGTAGATCCATATGTGGTTTATGGAAGTAACAGACATGCAATGACTCTAGCTGTGATTCATGAAAAGAACTGACGTGCAGTGACACTGGGTGTGGTTCATGAAAAGAACAGACATGCAATGACATCGGTGGATCCATGTGTGGTTTATGGAAGTAACAGACATGCAATGACTCTAGCTGTGGTTAATGAAAAGAACACGCATGCAATGCCACTGGGTGTGGTTCATGAAAAGAACAGACACGCAATGACACTGGTGGATCCTTATGTGGTTTGTTTAGAGGAACAGACATGAAATGACACCGGTGGATCCACGTGTGGTTCATGAGAAGAACACACATCCAATGACACCGGTGGATCCTTATATGGTTTGTTAGAGGAACAGACATGCAATGACACCAGTGGATCCTTATGTGGTCTGTTTAGAGGAACACACATGCAATGATACCGGGTGTGGTTCATGAAAAGAACAGACATGCAATGACTTATGTGGTTTGCTTAGAAGAACACACATGCAATGACACTGGGTGTGGTTCATGAAAAGAACAGACAGGCAATAACACTGGTGGATCCTTATGTGGTTTGTTTAGAAGAACACACATGCAATGACACTGGGTGTGGTTCATGAAAAGAACAGACACGCAATGACACTGGTGGATCCTTATGTGGTTTGTTTAGAGGAACAGACATGCAATGATACCGGTGGATCCACGTGTGGTTCATGAGAAGAACACACATCCAATGACACTGGTAGATCCTTATGTGGTTGATGAAAAGAACATACATGAAGTGACACTAGGTGTGGTTCATGAAAAGAACAGACATGCACTAACACTGGGTGTGGTCCATGAAAAGAACAGACATGCAATGACACTGGTGGGCCCATCCTTATGAGGTTCATGAAAAGAACAGACATGCAATGACACTGGTGGATCCTTATGTGGTTTATTTAGAAGAACACACATGCAATGACACTGGGTGTGGTCCATGAAAAGAACACATATCCAATGACACTTGTGGATCCTTATGTGGTTTGTTTAGAGGAACAGACATGCAATGACACCGGTGGATCCACGTGTGGTTCATGAGAATAACACACATCCAATGACACTGGTAGATCCTTATGTGGTTCATGAAAAGAACACACATGCAGTGACACCGGGTGAGTTTCATGAAAAGAACAGACATGCAATGACACTGGGTGTGGTTCATGAAAAGAACAGACATGCAATGACACTGATGGATCCTTATGTGGTTCATGAAAAGAACAGACATGCAATGACACTGGTAGATCCTTATGTGGTTCATGAAAAGAACAGACATGCACTGACACTGGGTGTGGTTCATGAAAAGAACAGACATGCAATAACACTAGTGGATCCTTATGTGGTTTGTTTAGAAGAACACACATGCAATGACACTAGGTGTGGTTCATGAAAATAACACACATCCAATGACACCGGTGGATCCTTATGTGGTTTGTTTAGAGGAACAGACATGCAATGACACCGCTGGATCCACGTGTGGTTCATGAGAAGAACACACATCCAATGACACTGGTAGATCCTTATGTGATTCATGAAAAGAACAGACCTGCAGTGACACCGGGTGTGTTTCATGAAAAGAACAGACATGCAATGACACTGGGTGTGGTTCATGAAAAGAATGTATATGCAATGACACCTGTGGATCCTTATGTGGTTCATGAAAAGAATGTACATGCAATGACACTAGTAGATCCTTATGTGGTTCATGAAAAGAATAGACATGCAATCGACACCGAGTGTGGTTCATGAAAAGAACAGACATGCAATGACACCGTGGATCCACGTGGTTCATGAGAAGAACACATCCAATGACACCGGTAGATCCTTATGTGGTTCATGAAAAGAACGGACATGCAAAGGACACCGGTGTGTTTCATGAAAAGAATGACATGGAATGACACTGGTGTGATTCATGAAAAGAACAGACATGCAATGACACCGATGGATCCTTATGTGGTTCATGAAAAGAATGTATGCAATGACACTGGTGGATCCTTATGTGGTTCATGTAAAGAATAGACATGCAATGACACTGGTGGATCCTTATGTGGTTCATGAAAAGAACACACATCCAATGACACTGGTGGATCCTTATGTGGTTTCTTTAGAGGAACGGACATGCAATGACACCGGTGGATCCACGTGTGGTTCATGAGAAGAACACACATCCAATGACACTAGTAGATCCTTATGTGGTTCATGAAAAGAAGACATGCAGTGACACTTTCGGTGGTTCATGAAAAGAATGACATGCACTAACACCGGTGTGGTTCATGAAAAGAACAGACATGCAATGACACTGGTGGGCCCATCCTTATGTGGTTCATGAAAAGAACAGACATGCAATGAGACTGGTGGATCCTTATGTGGTTTGTTTAGAAGAACACACATGCAATGACACTGGGTGTGGTTCATGAAAAGAACACATATCCAATGACACTGGTGGATCCATATGTGGCTTGTTTAAAGGAACAGACATGAAATGACACCGGTGGATCCATGTGTGATTCATGAGAATAACACACATCCAATGACACTGGTAGATCCTTATGTGGTTTATGAAAAGAACATACATACAGTGGCATCGGGTGTGTTTCATGAAAAGAACAGACATGCAATGACACTGGGTGTGGATCATGAAAAGAACAGACATGCAATGACACTGGTGGATCCTTATGTGGTTCATGAAAAGAGCAGACATGCAATGACACTGGTAGATCCTTATGTGGTTCATGAAAAGAACATACATGCACTGACACTGGGTGTGGTTCATGAAAAGAACAGACATGCAATGACACTAGTAGATCCTTATGTGGTTCATGAAAAGAATAGACATGCACTGACACTGAGTGTGGTTCATGAAAAGAACAGACATGCAATGACACTGGTGGATCCACGTGTGGTTCATGAGAAGAACACACATCCAATGACACCGGTAGATCCTTATGTGGTTCATGAAAAGAATGACATGCAAAGGACACCGGTGTGTTTCATGAAAAGAATGACATGGAATGACACCGGGTGTGGTTCATGAAAAGAATGACATGCAATGACACTGATGGATCCTTATGTGGTTCATGAAAAGAACAGACATGCAATGACACTGGTGGATCCTTATGTGGTTCATGAAAAGAATAGACATGCAATGACACTGGTGGATCCTTATGTGGTTCATGAAAAGAACACACATCCAATGACACTGGTGGATCCTTATGTGGTTTCTTTAGAGGAACGGACATGCAATGACACCGGTGGATCCACGTGTGGTTCATGAGAAGAACACACATCCAATGACACTTGTAGATCCTTATGTGGTTCATGAAAAGAACAGACATGCAGTGACACTCGGTGTGGTTCATGAAAAGAACAGACATGCACTGACACTGGGTGTGGTTCATGAAAAGAACAGACATGCAATGACACTGGTGGGCCCATCATTATGTGGTTCATGAAAAGAACAGACATGCAATGAGACTGGTGGATCCTTATGTGGTTTGTTTAGAAGAACACACATGCAATGACACTAGGTGTGGTTCATGAAAAGAACACATATCCAATGACACTGGTGGATCCATATGTGGCTTGTTTAAAGGAACAGACATGAAATGACACCGGTGGATCCACGTGTGGTTCATGACAATAACACACATCCAATGACACTGGTAGATCCTTATGTGGTTCATGAAAAGAACATACATACAGTGGCATCGGGTGTGTTTCATGAAAAGAACAGACATGCAATGAAACTGGGTGTGGATCATGAAAAGAACAGACATGCAATGACACTGGTGGATCCTTATGTGGTTCATGAAAAGAGCAGACATGCAATGACACTGGTAGATCCTTATGTGGTTCATGAAAAGAACAGACATGCACTGACACTGGGTGTGGTTCATGAAAAGAACAGACATGCAATGACACTAGTGGATCCTTATGTGGTTTGTTTAGAAGAACACACATGCAATGACACTGGGTGTGGTTCATGAAAATAACACACATCCAATGACACTGGTGGATCCTTATGTGGTTTGTTTAGAGGAACAGACATGCAATGACACCGGTGGATCCACGTGTGGTTCATGAGAAGAACACACATCCAATGACACTGGTAGATCCTTATGTGGTTCATGAAAAGAACAGACATGCAGTGACACCGGGTGTGTTTCATGAAAAGAACAGACATGCAATGACACTGGGTGTGGTTCATGAAAAGAACAGACTTGCAATGGCACTGGTGGATCCTTATGTGGTTCATGAAAAGAACAGACATGCAATGACACTGGTAGATCCTTATGTGGTTCATGAAAAGAATAGACATGCACTGACACTGAGTGTGGTTCATGAAAAGAACAGACATGCAATGACACTGGTGGATCCACGTGTGGTTCATGAGAAGAACACACATCCAATGACACTGGTAGATCCTTATGTGGTTCATGAAAAGAATACACATGTAGTGACACCGGGTGTGTTTCATGAAAAGAACAGACATGCAATGACACTGGGTGTGGTTCATGAAAAGAACAGACATGCAATGACACTGATGGATCCTTATGTGGTTCATGAAACGAACAGACATGCAATGACACTGGTGGATCCTTATGTGGTTCATGAAAAGAATAGACATGCAATGACACTGGTGGATCCTTATGTGGTTCATGAAAAGAACACACATCCAATGACACTGGTGGATCCTTATGTGGTTTCTTTAGAGGAACGGACATGCAATGACACCGGTGGATCCACGTGTGGTTCATGAGAAGAACACACATCCAATGACACTAGTAGATCCTTATGTGGTTCATGAAAAGAACAGACATGCAATGACACTCGGTGTGGTTCATGAAAAGAACAGACATGCACTGACACTGGGTGTGGTTCATGAAAAGAACAGACATGCAATGACACTGGTGGGCCCATCCTTATGTGGTTCATGAAAATAACAGACATGCAATGTGACTGGTGGATTCTTATGTGGTTTGTTTAGAAGAACACACATGCAATGACACTGGGTGTGGTTCATGAAAAGAACACATATCCAATGACACTGGTAGATCCATATGTGGCTTGTTTAAAGGAACAGACATGCAATGACACCGGTGGATCCACGTGTGGTTCATGAGAATAACACACATCCAATGACACTGGTAGATCCATATGTGGTTCATGAAAAGAACAGACATACAGTGGCATCGGGTGTGTTTCATGAAAAGAACAGACATGCAATGACACTGGGTGTGGATCATGAAAAGAACAAACATGCAATGACACTGGTGGATCCTTATGTGGTTCATGAAAAGAGCAGACATGCAATGACACTGGTAGATCCTTATGTGGTTCATGAAAAGAACAGACGTGCCATGACATTGGGTGTGGTGCATGAAAAGAACAGACAAGAAATGACACAGGGGGATCCTTATGTGGTTTGTTTAGAAGAAAACACATGCAATGACACTGGGTGTGGTTCATGAAAATAACACACATCCAATGACACTGGTGGATCCTTATGTGGTTTGTTTAGAGGAACAGACATGCAATGACACCGGTGGATCCACGTGTGGTTCATGAGAAGAACGCACATCCAATGACACTGGTAGATCCTTATGTGGTTCATGAAAAGAACAGACATGCAGTGACACCGGGTGTTTCATGAAAAGAATGTATGCAATGACACCGGGTGTGGTTCATGAAAAGAATGTACATGCAATGACACCTGGTGTATCCTTCTGTGGTTCATGAAAAGAACAGACATGCAATGACACTGGTAGATCCTTATGTGGTTCATGAAAAGAACAGACATGCGCTGACACTGAGTGTGGTTCATGAAAAGAATAGACATGCAATGACACTGGTGGATCCACGTGTGGTTCATGATAAGAACACACATCCAATGACACTGGTAGATCCTTATGTGGTTCATGAAAAGAACAGACCTGCAGTGACACCGGGTGTGTTTCATGAAAAGAACAGACATGCAATGACACTGGGTGTGGTTCATGAAAAGAACAGACATGCAATGACACTGATGGATCCTTATGTGGTTCATGAAAAGAACAGACATGCAATGACACTGGTGGATCCTTATGTGGTTCATGAAAAGAATAGACATGCAATGACACTGGTGGATCCTTATGTGGTTCATGAAAAGAACACACATCCAATGACACTGGTGGATCCTTATGTGGTTTCTTTAGAGGAATGGACATGCAATGACACCGGTGGATCCACGTGTGGTTCATGAGAAGAACACACATCCAATGACACTAGTAGATCCTTATGTGGTTCATGAAAAGAACAGACATGCAGTGACACTCGGTGTGGTTCATGAAAAGAACAGACATGCACTGCACTGGGTGTGGTTCATGAAAAGAACAGACATGCAATGACACTGGTGGGCCCATCCTTATGTGGTTCATGAAAAGAACAGACATGCAATGAGACTGGTGGATCCTTATGTGGTTTGTTTAGAAGAACACACATGCAATGACACTGGGTGTGGTTCATGAAAAGAACACATATCCAATGACACTGGTGGATCCATATGTGGCTTGTTTAAAGGAACAGACATGAAATGACACCGGTGGATCCACGTGTGGTTCATGAGAATAACACACATCCAATGACACTGGTAGATCCTTATGTGGTTCATGAAAAGAACATACATACAGTGGCATCGGGTGTGTTTCATGAAAAGAACAGACATGCAATGAAACTGGGTGTGGATCATGAAAAGAACAGACATGCAATGACACTGGTGGATCCTTATGTGGTTCATGAAAAGAGCAGACATGCAATGACACTAGTAGATCCTTATGTGGTTCATGAAAAGAACAGACATGCACTGACACTGGGTGTGGTTCATGAAAAGAACAGACATGCAATGACACTGGTGGATCCTTATGTGGTTTGTTTAGAAGAACACACATGCAATGACACTGGGTAGATCCTTATGTGGTTCATGAAAAGAATAGACATGCACTGACACTGAGTGTGGTTCATGAAAAGAACAGACATGCAATGACACTGGTGGATCCACGTGTGGTTCATGAGAAGAACACACATCCAATGACACTGGTAGATCCTTATGTGGTTCATGAAAAGAACAGACATGCAGTGACACCCGGTGTGGTTCATGAAAAGAACAGACATGCACTAACACTGGGTGTGGTTCATGAAAAGAACAGACATGCAATGACACTGGTGGGCCCATCCTTATGTGGTTCATGAAAATAACACACATCCAATAACACTGGTGGATCCTTATGTGGTTTCTTTAGAGGAACGGACATGCAATGACACCGGTGGATCCACGTGTGGTTCATGAGAAGAACACACATCCAATGACACTAGTAGATCCTTATGTGGTTCATGAAAAGAACAGACATGCAGTGACACTCGGTGTGGTTCATGAAAAGAACAGACATGCACTGACACTGGGTGTGGTTCATGAAAAGAACAGACCTGCAATGACACTGGTGGGCCCATCCTTATGTGGTTCATGAAAAGAACAGACATGCAATGAGACTGGTGGATTCTTATGTGGTTTGTTTAGAAGAACACACATGCAATGACACTGGGTGTGGTTCATGAAAAGAACACATATCCAATGACACTGGTGGATCCATATGTGGCTTGTTTAAAGGAACAGACATGCAATGACACCGGTGGATCCACGTGTGGTTCATGAGAATAACACACATCCAATGACACTGGTAGATCCATATGTGGTTCATGAAAAGAACATACATACAGTGGCATCGGGTGTGTTTCATGAAAAGAATGTATGCAATGACACTGGGTGTGGATCATGAAAAGAACAGACATGCAATGACACTGGTGGATCCTTATGTGGTTCGTGAAAAGAGCAGACATGCAATGACACTGGTAGATCCTTATGTGGTTCATGAAAAGAATAGACATGCACTGACACTGGGTGTGGTTCATGAAAAGAACAGACATGCAATGACACTGGTGGGTCCTTATGTGGTTTGTTTAGAAGAACACACATGCAATGACACTGGGTGTGGTTCATGAAAATAACACACATCCAATGACACTGGTGGATCCTTATGTGGTTTGTTTAGAGGAATGTATGCAATGACACCGGTGGATCCACGTGTGGTTCATGAGAAGAACACACATCCAATCACACTGGTAGATCGTTATGTGGTTCATGAAAAGAACAGACATGCAGTGACACCGGGTGTGTTTCATGAAAAGAACAGACATGCAATGACACTGGGTGTGGTTCATGAAAAGAATAGACATGCAATGACACTGGTGGATCCTTATGTTGTTCATGAAAAGAACAGACATGCAATGACACTGGTAGATCCTTATGTGGTTCATGAAAAGAATAGACATGCACTAACACTGAGTGTGGTTCATGAAAGAAATGTACATGCAATGACACTGTGGATCCACGTGGTTCATGAGAAGAACACACATCCAATGACACTAGTAGATCCTTATGTGGTTCATGAAAAGAACAGACATGCAGTGACACTCGGTGTGGTTCATGAAAAGAACAGACATGCACTAACACTAGGTGTGGTTCATGAAAAGAACAGACATGCAATGACACTGGTGGGCCCATCCTTATGTGGTTCATGAAAATAAGAGACATGCAATGAGACTGGTGGATTCTTATGTGGTTTGTTTAGAAGAACACACATCCAATGACACTGGGTGTGGTTCATGAAAAGAACACATATCCAATGACACTGGTGGATCCATATGTGGCTTGTTTAAAGGAACAGACATGCAATGACACCGGTGGATCCACGTGTGGTTCATGAGAATAACACACATCCAATGACACTGGTAGATCCATATGTGGTTCATGAAAAGAACAGACATACAGTGGCATCGGGTGTGTTTCATGAAAAGAACAGACATGCAATGACACTGGGTGTGGATCATGAAAAGAACAGACATGCAATGACACTGGTGGATCCTTATGTGGTTCATGAAAAGAGCAGACATGCAATGACACTGGTAGATCCTTATGTGGTTCATGAAAAGAACAGACATGCATCGACATCGGGTGTGGTTCATGAAAAGAACAGACATGCAATGACACTGGTGGATCCTTATGTGGTTTGTTTAGAAGAACACACATGCAATGACACTGGGTGTGGTTCATGAAAATAACACACATCCAGTGACACTGGTGGATCCTTATGTGGTTTGTTTAGAGGAACAGACATGCAATGACACCGGTTGATCCACGTGTGGTTCATGAGAAGAACACACATCCAATGACACTGGTAGATCCTTATGTGGTTCATGAAAAGAACAGACATGCAGTGACACCGGGTGTGTTTCATGAAAAAATGACATGCAATGACCTTGGGTGTGGTTCATGAAAATAACAGACATGCAATGACACTGGTTGATCCTTATGTGGTTCATGAAAAGAATGTACATGCAATGACACCGTAGATCCTTATGTGGTTCATGAAAAGAATAGACATGCAATCGACCGAGTGTGGTTCATGAAAAGAACGGACATGCAATGACACCGGTGGATCCGTGTGGTTCATGAGAAGAACACACATCCAATGACACTGGTAGATCCTTATGTGGTTCATGAAAAGAATACACATGTAGTGCCACCGTGTGTTTCATGAAAAGAAACGGACATGCAATGACCCGGGTGTGGTTCATGAAAAGAACAGACATGCAATGACACTGATGGATCCTTATGTGGTTCATGAAACGAACAGACATGCAATGACACTGGTGGATCCTTATGTGGTTCATGAAAAGAATAGACATGCAATGACACTGGTGGATCCTTATGTGGTTCATGAAAATAACACACATCCAATGACACTGGTGGATCCTTATGTGGTTTCTTTAGAGGAACGGACATGCAATGACACCGGTGGATCCACGTGTGGTTCATGAGAAGAACACACATCCAATGACACTAGTAGATCCTTATGTGGTTCATGAAAAGAACAGACATGCAGTGACACTCGGTGTGGTTCATGAAAAGAACAGACATGCACTGACACTGGGTGTGGTTCATGAAAAGAACAGACATGCAATGACACTGGTGGGCCCATCCTTATGTGGTTCATGAAAAGAACAGACATGCAATGAGACTGGTGGATTCTTATGTGGTTTGTTTAGAAGAACACACATGCAATGACACTGGGTGTGGTTCATGAAAAGAACACATATCCAATGACACTGGTGGATCCATATGTGGCTTGTTTAAAGGAACAGACATGCAATGACACCGGTGGATCCACGTGTGGTTCATGAGAATAACACACATCCAATGACACTGGTAGATCCATATGTGGTTCATGAAAAGAACATACATACAGTGGCATCGGGTGTGTTTCATGAAAAGAACAGACATGCAATGACACTGGGTGTGGATCATGAAAAGAACAGACATGCAATGACACTGGTGGATCCTTATGTGGTTCATGAAAAGAGCAGACATGCAATGACACTGGTAGATCCTTATGTGGTTCATGAAAAGAACAGACATGCACTGACACTGGGTGTGGTTCATGAAAAGAACAGACATGCAATGACACTGGTGGATCCTTATGTGGTTTGTTTAGAAGAACACACATGCAATGACACTGGGTGTGGTTCATGAAAATAACACACATCCAATGACACTGGTGGATCCTTATGTGGTTTGTTTAGAGGAACAGACATGCAATGACACCGGTGGATCCACGTGTGGTTCATGAGAAGAACACACATCCAATCACACTGGTAGATCGTTATGTGGTTCATGAAAAGAACAGACATGCAGTGACACCGGGTGTGTTTCATGAAAAGAACAGACATGCAATGACACTGGGTGTGGTTCATGAAAAGAATAGACATGCAATGACACTGGTGGATCCTTATGTTGTTCATGAATAGAACAGACATGCAATGACACTGGTAGATCCTTATGTGGTTCATGAAAAGAACAGACATGCACTGACACTGAGTGTGGTTCATAAAAAGAACAGACATGCAATGACACTGGTGGATCCATGTGTGGTTCATCAGAAGAACACACATCCAATGACACTGGTAGATCCTTATGTGGTTCATGAAAAGAACAGACATGCAGTGACACCGGGTGTGTTTCATGAAAAGAATAGACATGCAATGACACTGGGTGTGGTTCATGAAAAGAATAGACATGCAATGACACTGATGGATCCTTATGTGGTTCATGAAAAGAACAGACATGCAATGACACTGGTGGATCCTTATGTGGTTCATGAAAAGAATAGACATGCAATGACACTGATGGATCCTTATGTGGTTCATGAAAAGAACACACATCCAATGACACTGGTGGATCCTTATGTGGTTTCTTTAGAGGAACGGACATGCAATGACACCGGTGGATCCACGTGTGGTTCATGAGAAGAACACACATCCAATGACACTAGTAGATCCTTATGTGGTTCATGAAAAGAACAAACATGCAGTGACACTCGGTGTGGTTCATGAAAAGAACAGACATGCACTGACACTGGGTGTGGTTCATGAAAAGAACAGACATGCAATGACACTGGTGGGCCCATCCTTATGTGGTTCATGAAAAGAACAGACATGCAATGAGACTGGTGGATCCTTATGTGGTTTGTTTAGAAGAACACACATGCAATGACACTGGGTGTGGTTCATGAAAAGAACACATATCCAATGACACTGGTGGATCCTTATGTGGCTTGTTTAAAGGAACAGACATGCAATGACACCGGTGGATCCATGTGTGGTTCATGAGAATAACACACATCCAATGACACTGGTAGATCCTTATGTGGTTCATGAAAAGAACAGACATACAGTGGTATCGGGTGTGTTTCATGAAAAGAACAGACATGCAATGACACTGGGTGTGGATCATGAAAAGAACAGACATGCAATGACACTGGTGGATCCTTATGTGGTTCATGAAAAGAACAGACATGCAATGACACTGGTAGATCCTTATGTGGTTCATGAAAAGAATAGACATGCAATGACACTGGTGGATCCTTATGTGGATTATTTAGAAGAACACACATGCAATGACACTGAGTGTGGTTCATGAAAAGAACACATATCCAGTGACACTTGTGGATCCTTATGTGGTTTGTTTAGAGGAACAGACGTGCAATGACACCGGTGGATCCACGTGTGGTTCATGAGAATAACACACATCCAATGACACTGGTAGGTCCTTATGTGGTTCATGAAAAGAACACACATGCAGTGACACCGGGTGAGTTTCATGAAAAGAACAGACATGCAATGACAGTGGGTGTGGTTCATGAAAAGAACAGACATGCAATGACACTGATGGATCCTTATGTGGTTCATGAAAAGAACAGACATGCAATGACACTGGTAGATCCTTATGTGGTTCATGAAAAGAACAGACATGCACTGACACTGGGTGTGGTTCATGAAAAGAACAGACATGCAATAACACTAGTGGATCCTTATGTGGTTTGTTTAGAAGAACACACATGCAATGACACTGGGTGTGGTTCATGAAAAAAAACATCCAATGACACCGGTGGATCCTTATGTGGTTTGTTTAGAGGAACAGACATGCAATGACACCGGTGGATCCACGTGTGGTTCATGAGAAGAACACACATCCAATGACACTGGTAGATCCTTATGTGGTTCATGAAAAGAACAGACATGCAGTGACACCGGGTGTGTTTCATGAAAAGAACAGACATGCAATGACACTGGGTGTGGTTCATGAAAAGAACAGACATGCAATGACACTAGTGGATCCTTATGTGGTTCATGAAAAGAACAGACATGCAATGACACTGGTAGATCCTTATGTGGTTCATGAAAAGAATAGACATGCACTGACACTGAGTGTGGTTCATGAAAAGAACAGACATGCAATGACACTGGTGGATCCACGTGTGGTTCATGAGAAGAACACACATCCAATGACACTGGTAGATCCTTATGTGGTTCATGAAAAGAACAGACATGCAGTGACACCGGGTGTGTTTCATGAAAAGAACAGACATGCAATGACACTGGGTGTGGTTCATGAAAAGAACAGACATGCAATGACACTGATGGATCCTTATGTGGTTCATGAAAAGAACAGACATGCAATGACACTGGTGGATCCTTATGTGGTTCATGAAAAGAAGAGACATGCAATGACACTGTTGGATCCTTATGTGGTTCATGAAAAGAACACACATCCAATGACACTGGTGGATCCTTATGTGGTTTCTTTAGAGGAACGGACATGCAATGACACCGGTGGATCCTTATGTGGTTCATGAAAAGAATGGACATGCACTGACACTGAGTGTGGTTCATGAAAAGAACAGACATGCAATGACACTGGTGGATCCACGTGTGGTTCATGAGAAGAACACACATCCAATGACACTGGTAGATCCTTATGTGGTTCATGAAAAGAACAGACATGAAGTGACACCGGGTGTGTTTCATGAAAAGAACAGACATGCAATGACACTGGGTGTGGTTCATGAAAAGAATAGACATGCAATGACACTGATGGATCCTTATGTGGTTCATGAAAAGAACAGACATGCAATGACACTGGTGGATCCTTATGTGGTTCATGAAAAGAATAGACATGCAATGACACTGGTGGATCCTTATGTGGTTCATGAAAAGAACACACATCCAATGACACTGGTGGATCCTTATGTGGTTTCTTTAGAGGAACGGACATGCAATGACACCGGTGGATCCACGTGTGGTTCATGAGAAGAACACACATCCAATGACACTAGTAGATCCTTATGTGGTTCATGAAAAGAACAAACATGCAGTGACACTCGGTGTGGTTCATGAAAAGAACAGACATGCACTGACACTGGGTGTGGTTCATGAAAAGAACAGACATGCAATGACACTGGTGGGCCCATCCTTATGTGGTTCGTGAAAAGAACAGACATGCAATGAGACTGGTGGATCCTTATGTGGTTTGTTTAGAAGAACACACATGCAATGACACTGGGTGTGGTTCATGAAAAGAACACATATCCAATGACACTGGTGGATCCTTATGTGGCTTGTTTAAAGGAACAGACATGCAATGACACCGGTGGATCCACGTGTGGTTCATGAGAATAACACACATCCAATGACACCTGTAGATCCTTATGTGGTTCATGAAAAGAATGACATACAATGGTATCGGTTGTGTTTCATGAAAAACAGACATGCAATGACACTGGTGTGGATCATGAAAAGAATGTACATGCAATGACACGGTGGATCCTTATGTGGTTCATGAAAAGAAATGTACATGCAATGACACCTGTAGATCCTTATGGTTCTTGAAAAGAATAGACATGCAATGACACTGGTGGATCCTTATGTGGTTTATTTAGAAGAACACACATGCAATGACACTGAGTGTGGTTCATGAAAAGAACACATATCCAGTGACACTTGTGGATCCTTATGTGGTTTGTTTAGAGGAACAGACATGCAATGACACCGGTGGATCCACGTGTGGTTCATGAGAATAACACACATCCAATGACACTGGTAGGTCCTTATGTGGTTCATGAAAAGAACACACATGCAGTGACACCGGGTGAGTTTCATGAAAAGAACAGACATGCAATGACAGTGGGTGTGGTTCATGAAAAGAACAGACATGCAATGACACTGATGGATCCTTATGTGGTTCATGAAAACATGTACATGCAATGACACTGGTAGATCCTTATGTGGTTCATGAAAAGAACACACATGCACTGACACTGGGTGTGGTTCATGAAAAGAACAGACATGCAATAACACTAGTGGATCCTTATGTGGTTTGTTTAGAAGAACACACATGCAATGACACTGGGTGAGGTTCATGAAAAAAAACATCCAATGACACCGGTGGATCCTTATGTGGTTTGTTTAGAGGAACAGACATGCAATGACACCGGTGGATCCACGTGTGGTTCATGAGAAGAACACACATCCAATGACACTGGTAGATCCTTATGTGGTTCATGAAAAGAACAGACATGCAGTGAACCGGGTGTGGTTCATGAAAAGAACATACATGCAATGACACTGGGTGTGGTTCATGAAAAGAACAGACATGCAATGACACTAGTGGATCCTTATGTGGTTCATGAAAAGAACAGACATGCAATGACACTGGTAGATCCTTATGTGGTTCATGAAAAGAATATACATGCACTGACACTGAGTGTGGTTCATGAAAAGAACAGACATGCAATGACACTGGTGGATCCACGTGTGGTTCATGAGAAGAACACACATCCAATGACACTGGTAGATCCTTATGTGGTTCATGAAAAGAAAACAGACATGCAAGGACACCGGTGTGTTTCATGAAAAGAATGACATGCAATGACACCGGTGTGGTTCATGAAAAGAATGCACATGCAATGACACTGATGGATCCTTATGTGGTTCATGAAAAGAACAGACATGCAATGACACTGGTGGATCCTTATGTGGTTCATGAAAAGAAGAGACATGCAATGACACTGTTGGATCCTTATGTGGTTCATGAAAAGAACACACATCCAATGACACTGGTGGATCCTTATGTGGTTTCTTTAGAGGAACGGACATGCAATGACACCGGTGGATCCTTATGTGGTTCATGAAAAGAATGGACATGCACTGACACTGAGTGTGGTTCATGAAAAGAACAGACATGCAATGACACTGGTGGATCCACGTGTGGTTCATGAGAAGAACACACATCCAATGACACTGGTAGATCCTTATGTGGTTCATGAAAAGAACACACATGAAGTGACACCGGTGTGTTTCATGAAAAACAGACATGCAATGACACTGGGTGTGGTTCATGAAAAGAATAGACATGCAATGACACTGATGGATCCTTATGTGGTTCATGAAAAGAACAGACATGCAATGACACTGGTGGATCCTTATGTGGTTCATGAAAAGAATAGACATGCAATGACACTGGTGGATCCTTATGTGGTTCATGAAAAGAACACACATCCAATGACACTGGTGGATCCTTATGTGGTTTCTTTAGAGGAACGGACATGCAATGACACCGGTGGATCCACGTGTGGTTCATGAGAAGAACACACATCCAATGACACTAGTAGATCCTTATGTGGTTCATGAAAAGAACAAACATGCAGTGACACTCGGTGTGGTTCATGAAAAGAGCGACATGCAATCGACACCTTGGGTGTGGTTCATGAAAAGAACAGATGCAATGACAGGTGGGCCCATCCTTATGTGGTTCGTGAAAAGAACAGACATGCAATGAGACTGGTGGATCCTTATGTGGTTTGTTTAGAAGAACATACATGCAATGACACTGGGTGTGGTTCATGAAAAGAACACATATCCAATGACACTGGTGGATCCTTATGTGGCTTGTTTAAAGGAACAGACATGCAATGACACCGGTGGATCCATGTGTGGTTCATGAGAATAACACACATCCAATGACACTGGTAGATCCTTATGTGGTTCATGAAAAGAACAGACATACAGTGGTATCGGGTGTGTTTTATGAAAAGAACAGACATGCAATGACACTGGGTGTGGATCATGAAAAGAACATGTATATGCAATGACACATGGATCCTTATGTGGTTCATGAAAAGAATGTACATGCAATGACACTGGTAGATCCTTATGTGGTTCATGAAAAGAATAGACATGCAATGACACTGGTGGATCCTTATGTGGATTATTTAGAAGAACACACATGCAATGACACTGAGTGTGGTTCATGAAAAGAACACATATCCAGTGACACTTGTGGATCCTTATGTGGTTTGTTTAGAGGAACATACATGCAATGACACCGGTGGATCCATGTGTGGTTCATGAGAATAACACACATCCAATGACACTGGTAGGTCCTTATGTGGTTCATGAAAAGAACACATGCAAAGGACACCCGTGAGTTTCATGAAAAGAATGTACATGCAATGACAAAGGGGTGTGGTTCATGAAAAGAACAGACATGCAACGACACTGGTGGATCCTTATGTGGTTCATGAAAAGAAATGTATATGCAATGACACCGGTAGATCCTTATGTGGTTCATGAAAAGAATGTACATGCACTGACACTGGGTGTGGTTCATGAAAAGAACAGACATGCAATAACACTAGTGGATCCTTATGTGGTTTGTTTAGAAGAACACACATGCAATGACACTGGGTGTGGTTCATGAAAAAAAAACATCCAATGACACCGGTGGATCCTTATGTGGTTTGTTTAGAGGAACATACATGCAATAACACCGGTGGATCCACGTGTGGTTCATGAGAAGAACACACATCCAATGACACTGGTAGATCCTTATGTGGTTCATGAAAAGAATGTACATGCAAAGGACACCGGTGTGTTTCATGAAAAGAATGTATATGCAATGACACTGGGTGTGGTTCATGAAAAGAACATGTACATGAAAAGACACTAGTGGATCCTTATGTGGTTCATGAAAAGAACAGACATGCAATGACACTGGTAGATCCTTATGTGGTTCATGAAAAGAATAGACATGCACTGACACTGAGTGTGGTTCATGAAAAGAACAGACATGCAATGACACTGGTGGATCCACGTGTGGTTCATGAGAAGAACACACATCCAATGACACTGGTAGATCCTTATGTGGTTCATGAAAAGAATGTATATGCAAATGACACCGTGTGTGTTTCATGAAAAGAATGTACATGCGATGACACCGGGTGTGGTTCATGAAAAGAATGTACATGCAATGACACCGATGGATCCTTATGTGGTTCATGAAAAGAATGTATATGCAATGACACTGGTGGATCCTTATGTGGTTCATGAAAAGAAGAGACATGCAATGACACTGTTGGATCCTTATGTGGTTCATGAAAAGAACACACATCCAATGACACTGGTGGATCCTTATGTGGTTTCTTTAGAGGAACGGACATGCAATGACACCGGTGGATCCTTATGTGGTTCATGAAAAGAATGGACATGCACTGACACTGAGTGTGGTTCATGAAAAGAACAGACATGCAATGACACTGGTGGATCCACGCAGGTTCATGAGAAGAACACACATCCAATGACACTGTAGATCCTTATGTGGTTCATGAAAAGAATGTACATGAAGTGACACCGTGTGTTTCATGAAAAGAACAGACATGCAATGACACCGGTGTGGTTCATGAAAAGAATAGACATGCAATGACACCGATGGATCCTTATGTGGTTCATGAAAAGAATGTATATGCAATGACACCTGTGGATCCTTATGTGGTTCATGAAAAGAATAGACATGCAATGACACTGTGGATCCTTATGTGGTTCATGAAAAGAACACGGATCCAATGACACTGGTGGATCATTATGTGGTTTCTTTAGAGGAACGGACATGCAATGACACTGTGGATCCAATGGTGGTTCATGAGAAGAACACACATCCAATGACACTAGTAGATCCTTATGTGGTTCATGAAAAGAACAAACATGCTGTGACACTCGGTGTGGTTCATGAAAAGAATGTATATGCAATGACACCGGGTGTGGTTCATGAAAAGAATGTACATGCAATGACACTGTGGCCCATCCTTATGTGGTTCGTGAAAAGAATGCACATGCAATGAGACTGTGGATCCTTATGTGGTTTGTTTAGAAGAACACACATGCAATGACACCGGGTGTGGTTCATGAAAAGAACACATATCCAATGACACTGTGGATCCTTATGTGGCTTGTTTAAAGGAATGTATATGCAATGACACCGGTGGATCCACGTGGTTCATGAGAATAACACACATCCAATGACACTGTAGATCCTTATGTGGTTCATGAAAAGAATAGACATACAAGGGTATCGGTGTGTTTCATGAAAAGAATGTACATGCAATGACACCGGGTGTGGATCATGAAAAGAATGTACATGCAATGACACTGTGGATCCTTATGTGGTTCATGAAAAGAATGTATATGCAATGACACCGGTAGATCCTTATGTGGTTCATGAAAAGAATAGACATGCAATGACACCGTGGATCCTTATGTGGTTTATTTAGAAGAACACATGCAATGACACTGAGTGTGGTTCATGAAAAGAACACATATCCAATGACACTTGTGGATCCTTATGTGGTTTGTTTAGAGGAACAGACATGCAATGACACCGGTGGATCCACATGTGGTTCATGAGAATAACACACATCCAATGACACTGGTAGATCCTTATGTGGTTCATGAAAAGAACACACATGCAGTGACACCGGGTGAGTTTCATGAAAATAACAGACATGCAATGACACTGGGTGTGGTTCATGAAAAGAACAGACATGCAATGACACTGATGGATCCTTATGTGGTTCATGAAAAGAATGTATATGCAATGACACTGGTGGATCCTTATGTGGTTCATGAAAAGAAGAGACATGCAATGACACTGTTGGATCCTTATGTGGTTCATGAAAAGAACACACATCCAATGACACTGGTGGATCCTTATGTGGTTTCTTTAGAGGAACGGACATGCAATGACACCGGTGGATCCTTATGTGGTTCATGAAAAGAATGGACATGCACTGACACTGAGTGTGGTTCATGAAAAGAACAGACATGCAATGACACTGGTGGATCCACTTGTGGTTCATGAGAAGAACACACATCCAATGACACTGGTAGATCCTTATGTGGTTCATGAAAAGAATGCATGAAGTGACACCGGTGTGTTTCATGAAAAGAATGACATGCAATGACACCGGTGTGGTTCATGAAAAGAATAGACATGCAATGACACCGATGGATCCTTATGTTGTTCATGAAAAGAACTTACATGCAATGACACTGGTGGATCCTTATGTGGTTCATGAAAAGAATAGACATGCAATGACACTGGTGGATCCTTATGTGGTTCATGAAAAGAACACACATCCAATGACACTGGTGGATCCTTATGTGGTTTCTTTAGAGGAACGGACATGCAATGACACCGTGGATCCACGTGGTTCATGAGAAGAACACACATCCAATGACACTAGTAGATCCTTATGTGGTTCATGAAAAGAACAAACATGCAAATGACACTCGGTGTGGTTCATGAAAAGAATGTATATGCACTAACACCGGGTGTGGTTCATGAAAAGAAATGTACATGCAATGACACCGTGGGCCCATCCTTATGTGGTTCGTGAAAAGAATGTACATGCAATGAGACTGGTGGATCCTTATGTGGTTTGTTTATAAGAACACACATGCAATGACACTGGGTGTGGTTCATGAAAAGAACACATATCCAATGACACTGGTGGATCCTTATGTGGCTTGTTTAAAGGAATAGACATGCAATGACACCGGTGGATCCATGTGTGGTTCATGAGAATAACACACATCCAATGACACTGGTAGATCCTTATGTGGTTCATGAAAAGAATAGACATACAGTGGTATCGGGTGTGTTTCATGAAAAGAACAGACATGCAATGACACTGGGTGTGGATCATGAAAAGAACAGACATGCAATGACACTGGTGGATCCTTATGTGGTTCATGAAAAGAACAGACATGCAATGACACTGGTAGATCCTTATGTGGTTCATGAAAAGAATAGACATGCAATGACACTGGTGGATCCTTATGTGGTTTATTTAGAAGAACACACATGCAATGACACTGAGTGTGGTTCATGAAAAGAACACATATCCAATGACACTTGTGGATCCTTATGTGGTTTGTTTAGAGGAACAGACATGCAATGACACCGGTGGATCCACATGTGGTTCATGAGAATAACACACATCCAATGACACTGGTAGATCCTTATGTGGTTCATGAAAAGAAAACACATGCAGTGACACCGGGTGAGTTTCATGAAAAGAACAGACATGCAATGACACTGGGTGTGGTTCATGAAAAGAACAGACATGCAATGACACTGGTAGATCCTTATGTGGTTCATGAAAAGAACAGACATGCACTGACACTGGGTGTGGTTCATGAAAAGAACAGACATGCAATAACACTAGTGGATCCTTATGTGGTTTGTTTAGAAGAACACACATGCAATGACACTGGGTGTGGTTCATGAAAAAAAAAACACATCCAATGACACCGGTGGATCCTTATGTGGTTTGTTTAGAGGAACAGACATGCAATGACACCGCTGGATCCACGTGTGGTTCATAAGAAGAACACACATCCAATGACACTGGTAGATCCTTATGTGGTTCATGAAAAGAACAGACATGCAGTGACACCGGGTGTGTTTCATGAAAAGAACAGATATGCAATGACACTGGGTGTGGTTCATGAAAAGAACAGACATGCAATGACACTAGTGGATCCTTATGTGGTTCATGAAAAGAACAAACATGCAATGACACTGGTAGATCCTTATGTGGTTCATGAAAGGAATAGACATGCACTGACACTGAGTGTGGTTCATGAAAAGAACAGACATGCAATGACACTGGTGGATCCACGTGTGGTTCATGAGAAGAACACACATCCAATGACACTGGTAGATTCTTATGTGGTTCATGAAAAGAACAGACATGAAGTGACACCGGGTGTGTTTCATTAAAAGAATGTACATGCAATGACACCGGGTGTGGTTCATGAAAATAATGTACATACAATGACACCGATGGATCCTTATGTTGTTCATGAAAAGACCATACATGCAATGACACTGGTGGATCCTTATGTGGTTCATGAAAAGAATAGACATGCAATGACACTGGTGGATCCTTATGTGGTTCATGAAAAGAACACACATCCAATGACACTGGTGGATCCTTATGTGGTTTCTTTAGAGGAACGGACATGCAATGACACCGGTGGATCCACGTGTGGTTCATGAGAAGAACACACATCCAATGACACTTGTATATCCTTATGTGGTTCATGAAAAGAACAGACATGCAGTGACACTCGGTGTGGTTCATGAAAAGAATGTATATGCAATGACACCGGTGTGGTTCATGAAAAGAATGTATATGCAATGACACTGGTGGGCCCATCCTTATGTGGTTCATGAAAAGAACAGACATGCAATGAGACTGGTGGATCCTTATGTGGTTTGTTTAGAAGAACACACATGCAATGACACTGGGTTTGGTTCATGAAAAGAACACATATCCAATGACACTGGTGGATCCTTATGTGGCTTGTTTAAAGGAACAGACATGCAATGACACAGGTGGATCCACATGTGGTTCATGAGAATAACACACATCCAATGACACTGGTAGATCCTTATGTGGTTCATGAAAAGAAGAGACATACAGTGGCATCGGGTGTGTTTCATGAAAAGAATGTATATGCAATGACACCGGGTGTGGATCATGAAAAGAATGTATATGCAATGACACCGTGGATCCTTATGTGGTTCATGAAAATAATACATGCAATGACACCGTAGATCCTTATGTGGTTCATGAAAAGAACATGACATGTAATGACACCGGGTGTGGTTCATGAAAAGAATGTATATGCAATGACACTGGTGGATCCTTATGTGGTTTGTTTAGAAGAACACACATGCAATGACACTGGGTGTGGTTCATGAAAATAAACCACATCCAATGACACTAGTGGATCCTTATGTGGTTTGTTTAGAGGAACAGACATGTAATGACACCGGTGGATCCACGTGTGGTTCATGAGAAGAACACACATCCAATGACACTGGTAGATCCTTATGTGGTTCATGAAAAGAATGTACATGCAATGACACCGGTGTGTTTCATGAAAAGAACAGACATGCAATGACACTGGGTGTGGTTCATGAAAAGAACAGACATGCAATGACACTGGTGGATCCTTATGTGGTTCATGAAAAGAACAGACATGCAATGACACTGGTAGATCCTAATGTGGTTCATGAAAAGAACAGACATGCACTGACACTGAGTGTGGTTCATGAAAAGAACAGACATGCAATGACACTGGTGGATCCACGTGTGGTTCATGAGAAGAACACACATCCAATGACACTGGTACATCCTTATGTGGTTCATGAAAAGAATAGACATGTAGTGACACCGGGTGTGTTTCATGAAAAGAACAGACATGCAATGACACTGGGTGTGGTTCATGAAAAGAACAGACATGCAATGACACTGGTGGATCCTTATGTGGTTCATGAAAAGAACAGACATGCAATGACACTGGTGGATCCTTATGTGGTTAATGAAAAGAATAGACATGCAATGACACTAGTGGATCCTTATGTGGTTCATGAAAAGAACACACATCCAATGACACTGGTGGATCCTTATGTGGTTTCTTTAGAGGAACGGCTATGCAATGACACCGGTGGATCCACGTGTGGTTCATGAGAAGAACACACATCCAATGACACTAGTAGATCCTTATGTGGTTCATGAAAAGAACAGACATGGAGTGACACTCGGTGTGGTTCATGAAAAGAACAGACATGCACTAACACTGGGTGTGGTTCATGAAAAGAACAGACATGCAATGACACTGGTGGGACCATCCTTATGTGGTTCATGAAAAGAACAGACATGCAATGAGACTGGTGGATCCTTATGTGGTTTGTTTAGAAGAACACACATGCAATGACACTGGTTGTGGTTCATTAAAAGAACACATATCCAATGACACTGGTGGAACCTTATGTGGCTTGTTTAGAGGAACAGACATGCAATGACACCGGTGGATCCACGTGTGGTTCGTGAGAATAACACACATCCAATGACACTGGTAGATCCTTATGTGGTTCATGAAAAGAATGTACATGCAAAGTGACATCAGTGTGTTTCATGAAAAGAATGTACATGCAATGACACTAGGTGTGGATCATGAAAAGAACAGACATGCAATGACACTGGTGGATCCTTATGTGGTTCATGAAAAGAACAGACATGCAATGACACTGATAGATCCTTATGTGGTTCATGAAAAGAACATACATGCAATGACACTGGTGGGCCCATCCTTATGTGGTTCATGAAAAGAACAGACATGCAATGACACTGGTGGATCCTTATGTGGTTTGTTTAGAAGAACACACACGCAATGACACTGGGTGTGGTTCATGAAAAGAACACATATCCAATGACACTGGTGGATCCTTATGTGGCTTGTTTAAAGGAACAAACGTGCAATGACACCAGTGGATCCACGTGTGGTTCATGAGAATAACAACCTCCAATGACACTGGTAGATCCTTATGTGGTTCATGAAAAGAACAGACATACAGTGGCATCGGGTGTGTTTCATGAAAAGAACAGACACGCAATGACACTGGGTGTGGATCATGAAAAGAACAGACATGCAATGACACTGGTGGATCCTTATGTGGTTCATGAAAAGAACAGACAAGCAATGACACTAGTAGATCCTTATGTGGTTCATGAAAAGAACAGACATGCACTGACACTGGGTGTGGTTCATGAAAAGAACAGACATGCAATAACACTAGTGGATCCTTATGTGGTTTGTTTAGAAGAACACACATGCAATGACACTGGGTGTGGTTCATGAAAAAAAACACATCCAATGACACCGGTGGATCCTTATGTGGTTTGTTTAGAGGAACAGACATGCAATAACACCGCTGGATCCACGTGTGATTCATGAGAAGACCACACATCCAATGACACTGGTAGATCCTTATATGGTTCATGAAAAGAATGTATATGCAAAGGACACCGGTGTGTTTGATGAAAAGAACAAACATGCAATGACACTGGGTGTGGTTCTTGAAAAGAATGTATATGCAATGACACTGTGGATCCTTATGTGGTTCATGAAAAGAATGTACATGCAATGACACCGGTAGATCCTTATGTGGTTCATGAAAGGAATAGACATGCACACCGAGTGTGGTTCATGAAAAGAATGTATATGCAATGACACCTGTGGATCCATGTGGTTCATGAGAAGAACACACATCCAATGACACTGGATCCTTATGTGGTTCATGAAAAGAATGTACATGCAATGACACCGTGTGTGTTTCATGAAAAGAACACACATGCAATGACACCGGTGTGGTTCATGAAAAGAATGTATATGCAACGACACTGGTGGATCCTTATGTGGTTCATGAAAAGAACAGACATGCAATGACACTGGTGGATCCTTATGTGGTTCATGAAAAGAATAGACATGCAATGACACTGGTGGATCCTTATGTGTTTCATGAAAAGAACACACATCCAATGACACTGGTGGATCCTTATGTGGTTTCTTTAGAGGAACGGACATGCAATGACACCGGTGGATCCACGTGTGGTTCATGAGAAGAACACACATCCAATGACACTAGTAGATCCTTATGTGGTTCATGAAAAGAATAGACATGCAGTGACACTCGGTGTGGTTCATGAAAAGAATGTACATGCAATGACACCGGGTGTGGTTCATGAAAAGAATGTACATGCAATGACACCGTGGGCCCATCCTTATGTGGTTCATGAAAAGAATGTATATGCAATGAGACTGGTGGATCCTTATGTGGTTTGTTTAGAAGAACACACATGCAATGACACTGGGTGTGGTTCATGAAAATAAAACAGATCCAATGACACTCGTGGATCCTTATGTGTCTTGTTTAAAGGAACAGACATGCAATGACACAGGTTGATCCACGTGTGGTTCATGAGAATAACAAACATCCAATGACACTGTTAGATCCTTATGTTGTTCATTAAAAGAAGAGAAATACAGTGGCATCGGGTGTGTTTCATGAAAAGAATGTATATGCAATGACACCGGTGTGGATCATGAAAAGAATGTATATGCAATGACACTGTGGATCTTATGTGGTTCATGAAAATAATGTACATGCAATGACACTGGTAGATCCTTATGTGGTTCATGAAAAAGAATGTATATGTACTGACACTGGGTGTGGTTCATGAAAAGAACAGACATGCAATGACACTGGTGGATCCTTATGTGGTTTGTTTAGAAGAACACACATGCAATGACACTGGGTGTGGTTCATGAAAATAAACCACATCCAATGACACTAGTGGATCCTTATGTGGTTTGTTTAGAGGAACACACAGGTAATGACACCGTTGGATCTACTTGTGGTGCATGAGAAGAACACACATCCAATGACACCGGTAGATCCTTATGTGGTTCATGAAAAGAATGTACATGCAAAGGACACCGGTGTGTTTCATGAAAAGAATGTACATGCAATGACACCGGGTGTGGTTCATGAAAAGAATGTATATGCAATGACACTGTGGATCCTTATGTGGTTCATGAAAAGAACACACATGCAATGACACTGTAGATCCTAATGTGGTTCATGAAAAGAATGTATATGCAATGACACCGAGTGTGGTTCATGAAAAGAATGTACATGCAATGACACCGTGGATCCATGTGGTTTCATGAGAAGAACACACATCCAATGACACCGTACATCCTTATGTGGTTCATGAAAAGAATAGACATGTAGTGACACCGTGTGTGTTCATGAAAAGAATGTACATGCAATGACACTGGGTGTGGTTCATGAAAAGAACAGACATGCAATGACACTGGTGGATCCTTATGTGGTTCATGAAAAGAACAGACATGCAATGACACTGGTGGATCCTTATGTGGTTAATGAAAAGAATAGACATGCAATGACACTAGTGGATCCTTATGTGGTTCATGAAAAGAACACACATCCAATGACACTGGTGGATCCTTATGTGGTTTCTTTAGAGGAACGGCTATGCAATGACACCGGTGGATCCACGTGTGGTTCATGAGAAGAACACACATCCAATGACACTAGTAGATCCTTATGTGGTTCATGAAAAGAACAGACATGGAGTGACACTCGGTGTGGTTCATGAAAAGAACAGACATGCACTAACACTGGGTGTGGTTCATGAAAAGAACAGACATGCAATGACACTGGTGGGACCATCCTTATGTGGTTCATGAAAAGAATGTATATGCAATGACACTGTGGATCCTTATGTGGTTTGTTTAGAAGAACACACATGCAATGACACTGGTTGTGGTTCATTAAAAGAACACATATCCAATGACACTGGTGGAACCTTATGTGGCTTGTTTAGAGGAACAGACATGCAATGACACCGGTGGATCCACGTGTGGTTCGTGAGAATAACACACATCCAATGACACTGGTAGATCCTTATGTGGTTCATGAAAAGAATGACATGCAAAGGACATCAGGTGTGTTTCATGAAAAGAACAGACATGCAATGACACTAGGTGTGGATCATGAAAAGAACAGACATGCAATGACACTGGTGGATCCTTATGTGGTTCATGAAAAGAACAGACATGCAATGACACTGGTAGATCCTTATGTGGTTCATGAAAAGAACATACATGCAATGACACTGGTGGGCCCATCCTTATGTGGTTCATGAAAAGAACAGACATGCAATGACACTGGTGGATCCTTATGTGGTTTGTTTAGAAGAACACACACGCAATGACACTGGGTGTGGTTCATGAAAAGAACACATATCCAATGACACTGGTGGATCCTTATGTGGCTTGTTTAAAGGAACAAACGTGCAATGACACCAGTGGATCCACGTGTGGTTCATGAGAATAACACACATCCAATGACACTGGTAGATCCTTATGTGGTTCATGAAAAGAATGCATATGACATCGGTGTGTTTCATGAAAAGAATGTACATGCAATGACACTGGTGTGGATCATGAAAAGAATGTACATGCAATGACACTGTGGATCCTTATGTGGTTCATGAAAAGAAATGTATAAGCAATGACACTAGTAGATCCTTATGTGGTTCATGAAAAGAACAGACATGCAATGACACCGGGTGTGGTTCATGAAAAGAATGTATATGCAATGACACCTGTGGAGCCTTATTTGGTTTGTTTAGAACAACACACATTCATTGACACTGTGTGTGGTTCATGAAAATAACACACATCCAATGACACTGGTGGTTCCTTATGTTGTTTGTTTAGAGGAACAAACATACAATGACACCGGTGGATCCACGGTGATTCATGAGAAGAACACACATCCAATGACACCGGTAGATCCTTATATGGTTCATGAAAAGAATGACATGCAAAGGACACCGGGTGTGTTTCATGAAAAGAACAAACATGCAATGACACCGGGTGTGGTTCATGAAAAGAATGTATATGCAATGACACTGGTGGATCCTTATGTGGTTCATGAAAAGAATGTACATGCAATGACACCGGTAGATCCTTATGTGGTTCATGAAAAGAACAGTATATGCAATGACACTCGAGTGTGGTTCATGAAAAGAATGTACATGCAATGACACCGGTGGATCCACGTGGTTCATGAGAGAAGAACACATCCAATGACACTGTAGATCCTTATGTGGTTCATGAAAAGAATACACATGCAATGACACCGGTGTGTTTCATGAAAAGAATGTACATGCAATGACACTGGGTGTGGTTCATGAAAAGAATGTATATGCAATGACACCGTGGATCCTTATGTGGTTCATGAAAAGAACAGACATGCAATGACACTGGTGGATCCTTATGTGGTTCATGAAAAGAATAGACATGCAATGACACTGGTGGATCCTTATGTGTTTCATGAAAAGAACACACATCCAATGACACTGGTGGATCCTTATGTGGTTTCTTTAGAGGAACGGACATGCAATGACACCGGTGGATCCACGTGTGGTTCATGAGAAGAACACACATCCAATGACACTAGTAGATCCTTATGTGGTTCATGAAAAGAATAGACATGCAGTGACACTCGGTGTGGTTCATGAAAAGAATGTATATGCAATGACCGGTGTGGTTCATGAAATGTACATGCAATGACACTGTGGGCCCATCCTTATGTGGTTCATGAAAAGAATGTACATGCAATGACACCGGTGTATCCTTATGTTGTATTTTTAGAAGAACACTCATGCACTGTCACGGGTTGTGGTTCATGAAAAGAACACATATCCAATGACACTGGTGGATCCTTATGTGGCTTGTTTAGAGGAACAGACATGCAATGACACCGGTGGATCCACGTGTGGTTCATGAGAATAACACACATCCAATGACACTGGTAGATCCTTATGTGGTTCATGAAAAGAATGTATATGCAAAGTGACATCGTGTGTGTTTCATGAAAAGAACAGACATGCAATGACACTGGTGTGGATCATGAAAAGAAATGTATATGCAATGACACCTGTGGATCCTTGTGTGGTTCATGAAAAGAACAGACATGCAATGACACTGGTAGATCCTTATGTGGTTCATGAAAAGAACAGACATGCACTGACACTGGGTGTGGTTCATGAAAAGAACAGACATGCAATGACACTAGTGGATCCTTATGTGGTTTGTTTAGAAGAACACACATGCAATGACACTGGGTGTGGTACATGAAAAGAACACACATCCAATGACACTGGTGGATCCTGATGTGGTTTGTTTAGAGGAATGTATATGCAATGACACCGGTGGATCCACGTGGTTCATGAGAAGAACACACATCCAATGACACCGTAGATCCTTATGTGGTTCATGAAAAGAATGTACATGCAAGGACACCGTGTGTTTCATGAAAAGAATGCATATGCAATGACACCGGGTGTGGTTCATGAAAAGAATGTATATGCAATGACACCGGTGGATCCTTATGTGGTTGATGAAAAGAATGTACATGCAATTACACCGTGGATCCTTATGTGGTTCATGAAAAGAACAGACATGCAATGACACTAGTGGATCCTTATGTGGTTCATGAAAATAACAGACATGCAATGACACTGGTAGATCCTTATGTGGTTCATGAAAAGAACAGACATGCAATGACACCGGGTGTGGTTCATGAAAAGAAATGTATATGCAATGACACTAGTGGATCCTTATGTGGTTTGTTTACAAGAACACACATGCAATGACACTGGGTGTGGTTCATGAAAAGAACACACATCCAATGACACTAGTGGATCCTTATGTGGTTTGTTTAGAGGAACAGACATGCAATGACACCGGTGGATCCACGTGTGGTTCTTGAGAAGAACACACATCCAATGACACTGGTAGATCCTTATATGGTTCATGAGAAGAACGCACATCCAATGGACACCGGGTGTGTTTCATGAAAAGAATGTATATGTAATGACACTGGGTGTGGTTCATGAAAAGAACAGACATGCAATGACACTGGTGGATCCTTATGTGGTTCATGAAAAGAACAGAGATGCAATGACACTGGCGGATCCTTATGTGGTTCATGAAAAGAATAGACATGCAATGACACTGGTGGATCCTTATGTGGTTCATGAAAAGAACACACATCCAATGACACTGGTGGATCCTTATGTGGTTTCTTTAGAGGAACGGACATGCAATGACACCGGTGGATCCACGTGTGGTTCATGAGAAGAACACACATCCAATGACACTAGTAGATCCTTATGTGGTTCATGAAAAGAATGTATACATGCAGTGACACTCGGTGTGGTTCATGAAAAGAATAGACATGCACTGACACTGGGTGTGGTTCATGAAAAGAACAGACATGCAATGAAACTGGTGGGCCCATCCTTATGTGGTTCATGAAAACAACAGACATGCAATGAGACTGGTGGATCCTTATGTGGTTTGTTTAGAAGCACACACATGGAATGACACTGGTTGTGGTTCATGAAAAGAACACATATCCAATGACACTGGTGGATCCTTATGTGGCTTGTTTAGAGGAACAGACATGCAATGACACCGGTGGATCCACGTGTGGTTCATGAGAATAACACACATCCAATGACACTGGTAGATCCTTATGTGGTTCATGAAAAGAACAGACATACAGTGGCATCGGGTGTGTTTCATGAAAAGAACAGACATGCAATGACACTGGGTGTGGATCATGAAAAGAACAAAATTGCAATGACACTGGTGGATCCTTATGTGGTTCATGAAAAGAACAGACATGCAATGACACTGGTAGATCCTTATGTGGTTCATGAAAAGAATGTATGCAATGACACTGGTGTGGTTCATGAAAAGAACAGACATGCAATGACACTGGTGGATCCTTATGTGGTTTGTTTAGAAGAACACACATGCAATGACACTGGGTGTGGTTCAGGAAAATAACACACATCCAATGACAAGAACAGACATGCAATGACACCGGTGGATCCACGTGTGGTTCATGAGAATAACACACATCCAATGACACCGGTAGATCCTTATGTGGTTCATGAAAAGAATGTACATGCAAAGTGACATCGTGTGTGTTTCATGAAAAGAATGTATATGCAATGACACTGGTGTGGATCATGAAAAGAATGTATATGCAATGACACCTGTGGATCCTTATGTGGTTCATGAAAAGAACAAACATGCAATGACACCGTAGATCCTTATGTGGTTCATGAAAAGAATGTATATGCAATGACACTGGGTGTGGTTCATGAAAAGAACAGACATGCAATGACACTAGTGGATCCTTATGTGGTTTGTTTAGAAGAACACACATGCAATGACACTGGGTGTGGTACATGAAAAGAGCACACATCCAATGACACTGGTGGATCCTTATGTGGTTTGTTTAGAGGAACAGACATGCAATGACACCGGTGGATCCACGTGTGGTTCATGAGAAGAACACACATCCAATGACACTGGTAGATCCTTATGTGGTTCATGAAAAGAATGTATATGCAAAGGACACCGGTGTGGTTCATGAAAAGAACAGACATGCAATGACACCGGGTGTGGTTCATGAAAAGAATAGACATGCAATGACACCGTGGATCCTTATGTGGTTGATGAAAAGAATGCACATGCAATTACACTGGTGGATCCTTATGTGGTTCATGAAAAGAATAGACATGCAGTGACACTAGTGGATCCTTATGTGGTTCATGAAAAGAACAGACATGCAATGACACTGGTAGATCCTTATGTGGTTCATGAAAAGAACAGACATGCAATGACACTAGTGGATCCTTATGTGGTTTGTTTACAAGAACACACATGCAATGACACTGGGTGTGGTTCATGAAAAGAACACACATCCAATGACACTTGTGGATCCTTATGTGGTTTGTTTAGAGGAACAGACATGCAATGACACCGGTGGATCCACGTGCGGTTCATGAGAAGAACACACATCCAATGACACTGGTAGATCCTTATGTGGTTCATGAAAAGAATGTACATGCAAAGGACACCGGTGTGTTTCATGAAAAGAACAGACATGTAATGACACTGGGTGTGGTTCATGAAAAGAACAGACATGCAATGACACTGGTGGATCCTTATGTGGTTCATGAAAAGAACAGACATGCAATGACACTGGCGGATCCTTATGTGGTTCATGAAAAGAATAGACATGCAATGACACTGGTGGATCCTTATGTGGTTCATGAAAAGAACACACATCCAATGACACTGGTGGATCCTTATGTGGTTTCTTTAGAGGAACGGACATGCAATGACACCGGTGGATCCACGTGTGGTTCATGAGAAGAACACACATCCAATGACACTAGTAGATCCTTATGTGGTTCATGAAAAGAACAGACATGCAGTGACACTCGGTGTGGTTCATGAAAAGAATAGACATGCACTGACACTGGGTGTGGTTCATGAAAAGAACAGACATGCAATGAAACTGGTGGGCCCATCCTTATGTGGTTCATGAAAACAACAGACATGCAATGAGACTGGTGGATCCTTATGTGGTTTGTTTAGAAGCACACACATGGAATGACACTGGTTGTGGTTCATGAAAAGAACACATATCCAATGACACTGGTGGATCCTTATGTGGCTTGTTTAGAGGAATGTATATGCAATGACACCGGTGGATCCACGTGGTTCATGAGAATAACACACATCCAATGACACCTGTAGATCCTTATGTGGTTCATGAAAAGAATGTATACAAAGGACATCGGGTGTGTTTCATGAAAAGAACAGACATGCAATGACACTGGTAGATCCTTATGTGGTTCATGAAAAGAACAGACATGCACTGACACTGGGTGTGGTTCATGAAAAGAACAGACATGCAATGACACTGGTGGATCCTTATGTGGTTTGTTTAGAAGAACACACATGCAATGACACTGGGTGTGGTTCAGGAAAATAACACACATCCAATGACAATGGTGGATCCTTATGTGGTTTGTTTTGAGGAACAGACATGCAATGACACCGGTGGATCCACGTGTGGTTCATGAGAAGAACACACATCCAATGACACTGGTAGATCCTTATGTGGTTCATGAAAAGAATGTACATGCAAAGTGACACCGGTGTGTTTCATGAAAAGAATGTACATGCAATGACACCGGGTGTGGTTCATGAAAAGAATGTACATGCAATGACACCGGTGGATCCTTATGTGGTTCATAAAAAGAATGTACATGCAATGACACTGTTGATCCTTATGTGGTTCATGAAAAGAATGTACATGCAATGAAACCGAGTGTGGTTCATGAAAAGAATGTACATGCAATGACACCTGTGGATCCACGTGGTTCATGAGAAGAACACACATCCAATGACACCTGTAGATCCTTATGTGGTTCATGAAAAGAATACACATGTAGTGACACCGGGTGTGTTTCATGAAAAGAATGTATATGCAATGACACCGGGTGTGGTTCATGAAAAGAATGTATATGCAATGACACTGGTGGATCCTTTTGTGGTTCATGAAAAGAACATACATGCAATGACACTGGTGGATCCTTATGTGGTTCATGAAAAGAATAGACATGCAATGACACTGGTCGATCCTTATTTGGTTCATGAAAAGAACACAAATCCAATTACAAAGGTGGATCCGTATGTGGGTTCTTGAGAGGAACGACATGTAATGACACCGTGGATCCACGTGTGGTTCATGAGAAGAACACACATCCAATGACACTGTAGATCCTTATGTGGTTCATGAAAAGAATGTACATGCAATGACACTCGGTGTGGTTCATGAAAAGAATGTATATGCAATGACACCGGGTGTGGTTCATGAAAAGAATGTATATGCAATGACACCTGTGGGCCCATCCTTATGTGGTTCATGAAAAGAATGACATGCAATGAGACCGTGGATCCTTATGTGGTTTGTTTAGAAGAACACACATGCAATGACACCGGTTGTGGTTCATTAAAAGAACACATATCCAATGACACCTGTGGATCCTTATGTGGTTTGTTTAGAGGAATGTATATGCAATGACACCGGTGGATCCACGTGGTTCATGAGAATAACACATCCAATGACATCGGAGATCCTTATGTGGTTCATGAAAAGAATGCACATGCAAAGGACATCGTGTGTGTTTCATGAAAAGAATGTACATGCAATGACACTGGTGTGGATCATGGAAAGAATGTATATGCAATGACACCGGTGGATCCTTATGTGGTTCATGAAAAGAATGTATATGCAATGACACTGTAGATCCTTATGTGGTTCATGAAAAGAACACACATGCAATGACACCGGGTGTGGTTCATGAAAAGAACACATCCAATGACACTTGTGGATCCTTATGTGGTTTGTTTAGAGGAACAGACATGCAATGACACCGGTGGATCCACGTGGTTCATGAGAAGAACACACATCCAATGACACTGTAGATCCTTATGTGGTTCATGAAAAGAATGTACATGCAAAGGACACCGGTGTGTTTCATGAAAAGAACAGACATGTAATGACACCGGGTGTGGTTCATGAAAAGAATGTATATGCAATGACACTGTGGATCCTTATGTGGTTCATGAAAAGAATGTACATGCAATGACACTTGCGGATCCTTATGTGGTTCATGAAAAGAATAGACATGCAATGACACTGTGGATCCTTATGTGGTTCATGAAAAGAACACACATCTAATGACACCGTGGATCCTTATGTGGTTTCTTTAGAGGAACGGACATGCAATGACACCGTGGATCCACGTGGTTCATGAGAAGAACACACATCCAATGACACTAGTAGATCCTTATGTGGTTCATGAAAAGAATGTACATGCAAGGACACCTTGTGGTTCATGAAAAGAATAGACATGCAATGACACCGGGTGTGGTTCATGAAAAGAATGTACATGCAATGAAACTGGTGGGCCCATCCTTATGTGGTTCATGAAAACAATGTACATGCAATGACACTGTGGATCCTTATGTGGTTTGTTTAGAAGCACACACATGGAATGACACTGGTTGTGGTTCATGAAAAGAACACATATCCAATGACACTGTGGATCCTTATGTGGCTTGTTTAGAGGAAATGACATGCAATGACACCGTGGATCCACGTGTGGTTCATGAGAAGAACACACATCCAATGACACCGTAGATCCTTATGTGGTTCATGAAAAGAATGTATATACAAAGGGCATCGTGTGTTTCATGAAAAGAATGTACATGCAATGACACCGTAGATCCTTATGTGGTTCATGAAAAGAACAGACATGCAATGACACCGGGTGTGGTTCATGAAAAGAATGCATGCAGTGACACCGGTGGATCCTTATGTGGTTTGTATAGAGGAACATACATGCAATGACACCGGGTGTGGTTCATGAAAATAACACACATCCAATGACACTGGTGGATCCTTATATGGTTTGTTTTGAGGAATGACATGCAATGACACCGGTGGATCCACGTGGTTCATGAGAAGAACACACATCCAATGACACTGTAGATCCTTATGTGGTTCATGAAAAGAATGTATATGCAAAGTGACACCGTGTGTTTCATGAAAAGAATGTATATGCAATGACACCGGGTGTGGTTCATGAAAAGAATGTATATGCAATGACAACCGGTAGATCCTTATGTGGTTCATAAAAAGAAATGTATATGCAATGACACCTGTTGATCCTTATGTGGTTCATGAAAAGAATGTACATGCAATGACACCGAGTGTGGTTCATGAAAAGAATGTATATGCAATGACACTGTGGATCCACGTGGTTCATGAGAAGAACACACATCCAATGACACCTGTAGATCCTTATGTGGTTCATGAAAAGAATACACATGTAGTGACACCGGTGTGTTTCATGAAAAGAATGTATATGCAATGACACCGGTGGATCCTTATGTGGTTCATGAAAAGAACATATGCAATGACACCTGTGGATCCTTATGTGGTTCATGAAAAGAATAGACATGCAATGACACTGGTCGATCCTTATTTGGTTCATGAAAAGAACACACATCCAATGACACTGGTGGATCCTTATGTGGTTTCTTGAGAGGAACGGACATGTAATGACACCGGTGGATCCACGTGTGGTTCATGAGAAGAACACACATCCAATGACACTCGTAGATCCTTATGTGGTTCATGAAAAGAATGTACATGCAAAGGACACTCGGTGTGGTTCATGAAAAGAATGTACATGCAATGACACCGGGTGTGGTTCATGAAAAGAATGTATATGCAATGACACTGTGGGCCCATCCTTATGTGGTTCATGAAAAGAATGTACATGCAATGAGACTGGTGGATCCTTATGTGGTTTGTTTAGAAGAACACACATGCAATGACACTGGTTGTGGTTCATTAAAAGAACACATATCCAATGACACTGGTGGATCCTTATGTGGCTTGTTTAGAGGAATGTATATGCAATGACACCGTGGATCCACGTGTGGTTCATGAGAATAACACACATCCAATGACATCGGTAGATCCTTATGTGGTTCATGAAAAGAATGTACATGCAAAGGACATCGTGTGTGTTTCATGAAAAGAATGTACATGCAATGACACCGGGTGTGGATCATGAAAAGAATGTACATGCAATGACACTGTGGATCCTTATGTGGTTCATGAAAAGAATGTACATGCAATGACACTGTAGATCCTTATGTGGTTCATGAAAAGAACAGTCATGCAATGACACCGGGTGTGGTTCATGAAAAGAATGTATATGCAATGACACTCGTGGATCCTTATGTGGTTTGTTTAGAAGAACACACATGCAATGACACTGGGTGTGGTACATGAAAAGAACACACATCCAATGACACTGGTGGATCCTTATGTGGTTTGTTTAGAGGAATGACATGCAATGACACCGTGGATCCACGTGGTTCATGAGAAGAACACACATCCAATGACACCGGTAGATCCTTATGTGGTTCATGAAAAGAATGTACATGCAAGGACACCGTGTGTTTCATGAAAAGAATGTACATGCAATGACACTAGGTGTGGTTCATGAAAAGAATGTATATGCAATGACACCTGTGGATCCTTATGTGGTTGATGAAAAGAATGTACATGCAATTACACCGTGGATCCTTATGTGGTTCATGAAAAGAATAGACATGCAATGACACTAGTGGATCCTTATGTGGTTCATGAAAAGAATAGACATGCAATGACACCGTAGATACTTATGTGGTTCATGAAAAGAACAGACATGCACTGACACTGGGTGTGGTTCATGAAAAGAACAGACATGCAATGACACTTGTGGATCCTTATGTGGTTTGTTTACAAGAACACATGGGTGTGGTTCATGAGAAGAACACACATCCAATGACACTTGTGGATCCTTATGTGGTTTGTTTAGAGGAATGACATGCAATGACACCGGTGGATCCACGTGGTTCATGAGAAGAACACACATCCAATGACACCGTAGATCCTTATGTGGTTCATGAAAAGAATAGACATGCAAAGGACACCGGTGTGTTTCATGAAAAGAATGTATATGTAATGACACTGGGTGTGGTTCATGAAAAGAATGTACATGCAATGACACCGATGGATCCTTATGTGGTTCATGAAAAGAACAGTATATGCAATGACACCGGATCCTTATGTGGTTCATGAAAAGAATAGACATGCAATGACACCGTGGATCCTTATGTGGTTCATGAAAAGAACACACATCCAATGACACTGTGGATCCTTATGTGGTTTCTTTAGAGGAACGGACATGCAATGACACCGTGGATCCACGTGTGGTTCATGAGAAGAACACACATCCAATGACACTAGTAGATCCTTATGTGGTTCATGAAAAGAACAGACATGCAATGACACTCGTGTGGTTCATGAAAAGAATGTATATGCAATGAACCGGGTGTGGTTCATGAAAAGAATGTACATGCAATGAAACCTGTGGGCCCATCCTTATGTGGTTCATGAAAAGAATGTATATGCAATGACACTGGTGGATCCTTATGTGGTTTGTTTAGAAGAACACACATGCAATTACGCTGGGTGTGGTTCAGGAAAATAACACACATCCAATGACACTGGTGGACCCTTATGTGCTTTGTTTTGAGGAACAGACATGCAATGACACCGGTGGATCCACATGTGGTTCATGAGAAGAACACACATCCAATGACACTGGTAGATCCTTATGTGGTTCATGAAAAGAATGTACATGCAAGGACACCGGTGTGTTTCATGAAAAGAATGTATATGCAATGACACCGGTGTGGTTCATGAAAAGAATGTACATGCAATGACACCTGTGGATCCTTATGTGGTTCATGAAAAGAAATGTACATGCAATGACACTGGTTGATCCTTATGTGGTTCATGAAAAGAATGTATACATGCAATGACAAAGTGTGGTTCATGAAAAGAACAGACATGCAATGACACCGGTGGATCCACGTGTGGTTCATGAGAAGAACACACATCCAATGACACCGGTAGATCCTTATGTGGTTCATGAAAAGAATGTATATGCAAGGACACCGGGTGTGTTTCATGAAAAGAATGTACATGTAATGACACCGGGTGTGGTTCATGAAAAGAATGTATATGCAATGACACTGATGGATCCTTATGTGGTTCATGAAAAGAATGTACATGCAATGACACCAAGGATCCTTATGTGGTTCATGAAATGAACAGACATGCAATGACACGGGTGGATCCTTTTGTGGTTCATGACAAGAAAACACATCCAATGACACTTGTGGATCCTTATGTGGTTTCTTTAGAGGAACAGACATGCAATGACACCGGTGGATCCACGTGTGGTTCATGAGAAGAACACACATCCAATGACACTAGTAGATCCTTATGTGGTTCATGAAAAGAATGTACATGCAAAGGACACTCGGTGTGGTTCATGAAAAGAATGACATGCAATGACACCGGGTGTGGTTCATGAAAAGAAATGTACATGCAATGAAACTGGTGGGCCCATCCTTATGTGGTTCATGAAAAGAATGTATATGCAATGACACTGTGGATCCTTATGTGGTTTGTTTAGAAGAACACACATGCAATTACATGGGTGTGGTTCAGAAAATAACACACATCCAATGACACCTGTGGATCCTTATGTGCTTTGTTTTGAGGAATGTATATGCAATGACACCGGTGGATCCACATGTGGTTCATGAGAAGAACACACATCCAATGACACCGGTAGATCCTTATGTGGTTCATGAAAAGAACACATGCAATGACACCGGGTGTGTTTCATGAAAAGAATGGACATGCAATGACACTGGGTGTGGTTCGTGAAAAGAACAGACATGCAATGACACTGGTGGATCCTTATGTTGTTCATGAAAAGAACTGACATGTAATGACACCTGTTGATCCTTATGTGGTTCATGAAAAGAACAGACATGCACTGACACTGAGTGTGGTTCATGAAAAGAACAGACATGCAATGACACTGGTGGATCCACGTGTGGTTCATGAGAAGAACACACATCCAATGACACTGGTAGATCCTTATGTGGTTCATGAAAAGAATAGACATGTAGTGACACCGGGTGTGTTTCATGAAAAGAACAGACATGCAATGACACTGGGTGTGGTTCATGAAAAGAACAGACATGAAATGACACTGGTGGATCCTTATGTGGTTCATGAAAAGAACAGACATGCAATGACACTGGGTGTGGTTCATGAAAAGAACAGACATGCAATGACACTAGTGGATCCTTATGTGGTTTGTTTACAAGAACACACATGCAATGACACTGGGTGTGGTTCATGAAAAGAACACACATCCAATGACACTTGTGGATCCTTATGTGGTTTGTTTAGACGAACAGACATGCAATGACACCGGTGGATCCATGTGTGGTTCATGAGAAGAACACACATCCAATGACACTGGTAGATCCTTATGTGGTTCATGAAAAGAACAGACATGCAGTGACACCGGGTGTGTTTCATGAAAAGAACAGACATGTAATGACACTGGGTGTGGTTCATGAAAAGAACAGACATGCAATGACACTGGTGGATCCTTATGTGGTTCATGAAAAGAACAGACATGCAATGACACTGGCGGATCCTTATGTGGTTCATGAAAAGAATAGACATGCAATGACACTGGTGGATCCTTATGTGGTTCATGAAAAGAACAGACATGCAATGACACTGGTAGATCCTTATGTGTTTCATGAAAAGAACAGACATGTAATGACACTGGGTGTGGTTCATGAAAAGAACAGACATGCAATGACACTGGTGGATCCTTACGTGGTTCATGAAAAGAACAGACATGCAATGACACTGGCGGATCCTTATGTGGTTCATGAAAAGAATAGACATGCAATGACACTGGTGGATCCTTATGTGGTTCATGAAAAGAACACACATCCAATGACACTGGTGGATCCTTATGTGGTTTCTTTAGAGGAACGGACATGCAATGACACCGGTGGATCCACGTGTGGTTCATGAGAAGAACACACATCCAATGACACTAGTAGATCCTTATGTGGTTCATGAAAAGAACAGACATGCAGTGACACTCGGTGTGGTTCATGAAAAGAATAGACATGCACTGACACTGGGTGTGGTTCATGAAAAGAACAGACATGCAATGAAACTGGTGGGCCCATCCTTATGTGGTTCATGAAAACAACAGACATGCAATGAGACTGGTGGATCCTTATGTGGTTTGTTTAGAAGCACACACATGGAATGACACTGGTTGTGGTTCATGAAAAGAACACATATCCAATGACACTGGTGGATCCTTATGTGGCTTGTTTAGAGGAACAGACATGCAATGACACCGGTGGATCCACGTGTGGTTCATGAGAATAACACACATCCAATGACACTGGTAGATCCTTATGTGGTTCATGAAAAGAACAGACATACAGTGGCATCGGGTGTGTTTCATGAAAAGAACAGACATGCAATGACACTGGTAGATCCTTATGTGGTTCATGAAAAGAACAGACATGCACTGACACTGGGTGTGGTTCATGAAAAGAACAGACATGCAATGACACTGGTGGATCCTTATGTGGTTTGTTTAGAAGAACACACATGCAATGACACTGGGTGTGGTTCAGGAAAATAACACACATCCAATGACAATGGTGGATCCTTATGTGGTTTGTTTTGAGGAACAGACATGCAATGACACCGGTGGATCCACGTGTGGTTCATGAGAAGAACACACATCCAATGACACTGGTAGATCCTTATGTGGTTCATGAAAAGAACAGACATGCAGTGACACCAGGTGTGTTTCATGAAAAGAACAGACATGCAATGACACTAGGTGTGGTTCATGAAAAGAACAGACATGCAATGACACTGGTAGATCCTTATGTGGTTCATGAAAAGAATAGACATGCAATGACACTGGTTGATCCTTATGTGGTTCATGAAAAGAACAGACATGCACTGAAACTGAGTGTGGTTCATGAAAAGAACAGACATGCAATGACACTGGTGGATCCACTTGTGGTTCATGAGAAGAACACACATCCAATGACACTGGTAGATCCTTATGTGGTTCATGAAATGAATAGACATGTAGTGACACCGGGTGTGTTTCATGAAAAGAACAGACATGCAATGACACTGGGTGTGGTTCATGAAAAGAACAGACATGCAATGACACTGGTGGATCATTATGTGGTTCATGAAAAGAACAGACATGCAATGACACTGGTAGATCCTTATGTGGTTCATGAAAAGAATGCACATGTAGTGACACTGGGTGTGTTTCATGAAAAGAACAGACATGCAATGACACTGGGTGTGGTTCATGAAAAGAACAGACATGCAATGACACTGGTGGATCCTTATGTGGTTCATGAAAAGAACATACATGCAATGACACTGGTGGATCCTTATGTGGTTCATGAAAAGAATAGACATGCAATGACACTGGTGGATCCTTATTTGGTTCATGAAAAGAACACACATCCAATGACACTTGTGGATCCTTATGTGGTTTCTTTAGAGGAACGGACATGTAATGACACCGGTGGATCCACGTGTGGTTCATGAGAAGAACACACATCCAATGACACTAGTAGATCCTTATGTGGTTCATGAAAAGAACAGACATGCAGTGACACTCGGTGTGGTTCATGAAAAGAACAGACATGCACTGACACTGGGTGTGGTTCATGAAAAGAACAGACATGCAATGACACTGGTGGGCCCATCCTTATGTGGTTCATGAAAAGAACAGACATGCAATGAGACTGGTGGATCCTTATGTGGTTTGTTTAGAAGAACACACATGCAATGACACTGGTTGTGGTTCATTAAAAGAACACATATCCAATGACACTGGTGGATCCTTATGTGGCATGTTTAGAGGAACAGACATGCAATGACACCGGTGGATCCACGTGTGGTTCATGAGAATAACACACATCCAATGACACCGGTAGATCCTTATGTGGTTCATGAAAAGAACAGACATGCAGTGACATCAGGTGTGTTTCATGAAAAGAACAGACATGCAATGACACTAGGTGTGGATCATGAAAAGAACAGACATGCAATGACACTGGTGGATCCTTATGTGGTTCATGAAAAGAACAGACATGCAATGACACTGGTAGATCCTTATGTGGTTCATGAAAAGAACAGTCATGCACTGACACTGGGTGTGGTTCATGAAAAGAATGTACATGCAATGACACTAGTGGATCCTTATGTGGTTTGTTTAGAAGAACACACATGCAATGACACTGGGTGTGGTTCATGAAAAGAACACACATCCAATGACACCGTGGATCCTTATGTGGTTTGTTTAGAGGAATGACATGCAATGACACGGTGGATCCACGTGGTTCATGAGAAGAACACACATCCAATGACACCTGTAGATCCTTATGTGGTTCATGAAAAGAACAGACATGCAAGGACACCGGTGTGTTTCATGAAAAGAATGTACATGCAATGACACTGGGTGTGGTTCATGAAAAGAATAGACATGCAATGACACTGGTGGATCCTTATGTGGTTGATGAAAAGAACAGACATGCAATTACACTGGTGGATCCTTATGTGGTTCATGAAAAGAATAGACATGCAGTGACACTAGTGGATCCTTATGTGGTTCATGAAAAGAACAGACATGCAATGACACTGGTAGATACTTATGTGGTTCATGAAAAGAACAGACATGCACTGACACTGGGTGTGGTTCATGAAAAGAACAGACATGCAATGACACTAGTGGATCCTTATGTGGTTTGTTTACAAGAACACATGGGTGTGGTTCATGAAAAGAACACACATCCAATGACACTTGTGGATCCTTATGTGGTTTGTTTAGAGGAACAGACATGCAATGACACCGGTGGATCCACGTGTGGTTCATGAGAAGAACACACATCCAATGACACTGGTAGATCCTTATGTGGTTCATGAAAAGAATAGACATGCAGTGACACCGGGTGTGTTTCATGAAAAGAACAGACATGTAATGACACTGGGTGTGGTTCATGAAAAGAACAGACATGCAATGACACTGGTGGATCCTTATGTGGTTCATGAAAAGAACAGACATGCAATGACACTGGCGGATCCTTATGTGGTTCATGAAAAGAATAGACATGCAATGACACTGGTGGATCCTTATGTGGTTCATGAAAAGAACACACATCCAATGACACTGGTGGATCCTTATGTGGTTTCTTTAGAGGAACGGACATGCAATGACACCGGTGGATCCACGTGTGGTTCATGAGAAGAACACACATCCAATGACACTAGTAGATCCTTATGTGGTTCATGAAAAGAACAGACATGCAGTGACACTCGGTGTGGTTCATGAAAAGAACAGACATGCACTGAAACTGGGTGTGGTTCATGAAAAGAACAGACATGCAATGAAACTGGTGGGCCCATCCTTATGTGGTTCATGAAAAGAACAGACATGCAATGACACTGGTGGATCCTTATGTGGTTTGTTTAGAAGAACACACATGCAATTACGCTGGGTGTGGTTCAGGAAAATAACACACATCCAATGACACTGGTGGATCCTTATGTGCTTTGTTTTGAGGAACAGACATGCAATGACACCGGTGGATCCACATGTGGTTCATGAGAAGAACACACATCCAATGACACTGGTAGATCCTTATGTGGTTCATGAAAAGAACAGACATGCAGTGACACCGGGTGTGTTTCATGAAAAGAACAGACATGCAATGACACTGGGTGTGGTTCATGAAAAGAACAGACATGCAATGACACTGGTGGATCCTTATGTGGTTCATGAAAAGAACAAACATGCAATGACACTGGTTGATCCTTATGTGGTTCATGAAAAGAACAGACATGCACTGACACTGAGTGTGGTTCATGAAAAGAACAGACATGCAATGACACTGGTGGATCCACGTGTGGTTCATGAGAAGAACACACATCCAATGATACTGGTAGATCCTTATGTGGTTCATGAAAAGAATAAACATGTAGTGACACCGGGTGTGTTTCATGAAAAGAACAGACATGCAATGACATTGGGTGTGGTTCGTGAAAAGAACAGACATGAAATGACACTGGTGGATCCTTATGTGGTTCATGAAAAGAATGTATATGCAATGACACCGGTGGATCCTTATGTGGTTAATGATAAGAATAGACATGCAATGACACTGGTGGATCCTTATGTGGTTCATGAAAAGAACACACATCCAATGACACTGGTGGATCCTTATGTGGTTTCTTTAGAGGAACGGACATGCAATGACACCGGTGGATCCACGTGTGGTTCATGAGAAGAACACACATCCAATGACACTAGTAGATCCTTATGTGGTTCATGAAAAGAACAGAAATCCATTGACACTGGTGTGGTTCATGAAAAGAATGCATGCATCGACACTGGGTGTGGTTCATGAAAAGAACAGACATGCAATGACACTGGTGGATCCTTATGTGGTTCATGAAAAGAACATACATGCAATGGCACTGGTGGATCCTTATGTGGTTCATGAAAAGAATAGACATGCAATGACACTGGTGGATCCTTATTTGGTTCATGAAAAGAACACACATCCAATGACACTTGTGGATCCTTATGTGGTTTCTTTAGAGGAACGGACATGTAATGACACCGGTGGATCCACGTGTGGTTCATGAGAAGAACACACATCCAATGACACTCGTAGATCCTTATGTGGTTCATGAAAAGAATGTACATGCAAAGGACACTTGGTGTGGTTCATGAAAAGAACAGACATGCACTGACACTGGGTGTGGTTCATGAAAAGAACAGACATGCAATGACACTGGTGGGCCCATCCTTATGTGGTTCATGAAAAGAACAGACATGCAATGAGACTGGTGGATCCTTATGTGGTTTGTTTAGAAGAACACACATGCAATGACACTGGTTGTGGTTCATTAAAAGAACACATATCCAATGACACTGGTGGATCCTTATGTGGCTTGTTTAGAGGAACAGACATGCAATGACACCGGTGGATCCACGTGTGGTTCATGAGAATAACACACATCCAATGACACCGGTAGATCCTTATGTGGTTCATGAAAAGAACAGACATGCAGTGACATCAGGTGTGTTTCATGAAAAGAACAGACATGCAATGACACTGGGTGTGGATCATGAAAAGAACAGACATGCAATGACACTGGTGGATCCTTATGTGGTTCATGAAAAGAACAGACATGCAATGACACTGGTAGATCCTTATGTGGTTCATGAAAAGAACAGACATGCACTGACACTGGGTGTGGTTCATGAAAAGAACAGACATGCAATGACACTAGTGGATCCTTATGTGGTTTGTTTAGAAGAACACACATGCAATGACACTGGGTGTGGTTCATGAAAAGAACACACATCCAATGACACTGGTGGATCCTTATGTGGTTTGTTTAGAGGAACAGACATGCAATGACACCGGTGGATCCACGTGTGGTTCATGAGAAGAACACACATCCAATGACACTGGTAGATCCTTATGTGGTTCATGAAAAGAACAGACATGCAGTGACACCGGGTGTGTTTCATGAAAAGAACAGACATGCAATGACACTGGGTGTGGTTCATGAAAAGAACAGACATGCAATGACACTGGTGGATCCTTATGTGGTTGATGAAAAGAACAGACATGCAATTACACTGGTGGATCCTTATGTGGTTCATGAAAAGAATAGACATGCAGTGACACTAGTGGATCCTTATGTGGTTCATGAAAAGAACAGACATGCAATGACACTGGTAGATACTTATGTGGTTCATGAAAAGAACAGACATGCACTGACACTGGGTGTGGTTCATGAAAAGAACAGACATGCAATGACACTAGTGGATCCTTATGTGGTTTGTTTACAAGAACACATGGGTGTGGTTCATGAAAAGAACACACATCCAATGACACTTGTGGATCCTTATGTGGTTTGTTTAGAGGAACAGACATGCAATGACACCGGTGGATCCACGTGTGGTTCATGAGAAGAACACACATCCAATGACACTGGTAGATCCTTATGTGGTTCATGAAAAGAATAGACATGCAGTGACACCGGGTGTGTTTCATGAAAAGAACAGACATGTAATGACACTGGGTGTGGTTCATGAAAAGAACAGACATGCAATGACACTGGTGGATCCTTATGTGGTTCATGAAAAGAACAGACATGCAATGACACTGGCGGATCCTTATGTGGTTCATGAAAAGAATAGACATGCAATGACACTGGTGGATCCTTATGTGGTTCATGAAAAGAACACACATCCAATGACACTGGTGGATCCTTATGTGGTTTCTTTAGAGGAACGGACATGCAATGACACCGGTGGATCCACGTGTGGTTCATGAGAAGAACACACATCCAATGACACTAGTAGATCCTTATGTGGTTCATGAAAAGAACAGACATGCAGTGACACTCGGTGTGGTTCATCAAAAGAACAGACATGCACTGACACTGGGTGTGGTTCATGAAAAGAACAGACATGCAATGAAACTAGTGGGCCCATCCTTATGTGGTTCATGAAAAGAACAGACATTCAATGACACTGGTGGATCCTTATGTGGTTTGTTTAGAAGAACACACATGCAATGACACTGGGTGTGGTTCAGGAAAATAACACACATCCAATGACACTGGTGGATCCTTATGTGGTTTGTTTTGAGGAACAGACATGCAATGACACCGGTGGATCCACATGTGGTTCATGAGAAGAACACACATCCAATGACACTGGTAGATCCTTATGTGGTTCATGAAAAGAACAGACATGCAGTGACACCGAGTGTGTTTCATGAAAAGAACAGACATGCAATGACACTGGGTGTGGTTCATGAAAAGAACAGACATGCAATGACACTGGTGGATCCTTATGTGGTTCATGAAAAGAACAGACATGCAATGACACTGGTTGATCCTTATGTGGTTCATGAAAAGAACAGACATGCACTGACACTGAGTGTGGTTCATGAAAAGAACAGACATGCAATGACACTGGTGGATCCACGTGTGGTTCATGAGAAGAACACACATCCAATGACACTGGTAGATCCTTATGTGGTTCATGAAAAGAATAAACATGTAGTGACACCGGGTGTGTTTCATGAAAAGAACAGACATGCAATGACATTGGGTGTGGTTCATGAAAAGAACAGACATGAAATGACACTGGTGGATCCTTATGTGGTTCATGAAAAGAACAGACATGCAATGACACTGGTGGATCCTTATGTGGTTCATGAAAAGAATAGACATGCAATGACACTGGTGGATCCTTATGTGGTTCATGAAAAGAACACACATCCAATGACACTGGTGGATCCTTATGTGGTTTCTTTAGAGGAACGGACATGCAATGACACCGGTGGATCCACGTGTGGTTCATGAGAAGAACACACATCCAATGACACTAGTAGATCCTTATGTGGTTCATGAAAAGAACAGACATGCAGTGACACTCGGTGTGGTTCATGAAAAGAACAGACATGCACTGACACTGGGTGTGGTTCATGAAAAGAACAGACATGCAATGACACTGGTGGGCCCATCCTTATGTGGTTCATGAAAAGAACAGACATGCAATGAGACTGGTGGATCCTTATGTGGTTTGTTTAGAAGAACACACATGGAATGACACTGGTTGTGGTTCATGAAAAGAACACATATCCAATGACACTGGTGGATCCTTATGTGGCTTGTTTAGAGGAACAGACATGCAATGACACCGGTGGATCCACGTGTGGTTCATGAGAATAACACACATCCAATGACACTGGTAGATCCTTATGTGGTTCATGAAAAGAACAGACATGCAGTGACATCGGATGTGTTTCATGAAAAGAACAGACATGCAATGACACTGGGTGTGGATCATGAAAAGAACAGACATGCAATGACACTGGTGGATCCTTATGTGGTTCATGAAAAGAACATACATGCAATTACACTGGTAGATCCTTATGTGGTTCATAAAAAGAACATACATGCACTGACACTGGGTGTGGTTCATGAAAAGAACAGACATGCAATGACACTAGTGGATCCTTATGTGGTTTGTTTAGAAGAACACACATGCAATGACACTGGGTGTGGTTCATGAAAAGAACACACATCCAATGACACTGGTGGATCTTTATGTGGTTTGTTTAGAGGAACAGACATGCAATGACACCGGTGGATCCACGTGTGGTTGATGAGAAGAACACACATCCAATGACGCTGGTAGATCCTTATGTGGTTCATGAAAAGAACAGACATGCAGTGACACTGGGTGTGTTTCATGAAAAGAACAGACATGCAGTGACACTGGGTGTGGATCATGAAAAGAACAGACATGCAATGACACTGGTGGATCCTTATGTGGTTCATGAAAAGAACAGACATGCAATGACACTAGTAGATCCTTATGTGGTTCATGAAAAGAACATACATGCACTGACAATGGGTGTGGTTCATGAAAAGAACAGACATGCAATGACACTAGTGGATCCTTATGTGGTTTGTTTAGAAGAACACACATGCAATGACACTGGGTGTGGTACATGAAAAGAACACACATCCAATGACACTGGTGGATCCTTATGTGGTTTGTTTAGAGGAACAGACATGCAATGACACCGGTGGATCCACGTGTGGTTCATGAGAAGAACACACATCCAATGACACTGGTAGATCCTTATGTGGTTCATGAAAAGAACAGACATGCAGTGACACCGGGTGTGTTTCATGAAAAGAACAGACATGCAATGACACTGGGTGTGGTTCATGAAAAGAACAGACATGCAATGACACTGGTGGATCCTTATGTGGTTGATGAAAAGAACAGACATGCAATTACACTGGTGGATCCTTATGTGGTTCATGAAAAGAATAGACATGCAGTGACACTGGTGGATCCTTATGTGGTTCATGAAAAGAATAGACATGCAATGACACTGGTGGATCCTTATGTGGTTCATGAAAAGAACACACATCCAATGACACTGGTGGATCCTTATGTGGTTTCTTTTGAGGAATGGACATGCAATGACACCGGTGGATCCACGTGTGGTTCATGAGAAGAACACACATCCAATGACACTAGTAGATCCTTATGTGGTTCATGAAAAGAACAGACATGCAGTGACACTCGGTGTGGTTCATGAAAAGAACAGACATGCACTGACACTGGGTGTGGTTCATGAAAAGAACAGACATGCAATGACACTGGTGGGCCCATCCTTATGTGGTTCATGAAAAGAACAGACATGCAATGAGACTGGTGGATCCTTATGTGGTTTGTTTAGAAGAACACACATGGAATGACACTGGTTGTGGTTCATGAAAAGAACACATATCCAATGACACTGGTGGATCCTTATGCGGCTTGTTTAGAGGAACAGACATGCAATGACACCGGTGGATCCACTTGTGGTTCATGAGAATAACACACATCCAATGACACTAGAAGATCCTTATGTGGTTCATGAAAAGAACAGACATGCAGTGACATCGGATGTGTTTCATGAAAAGAACAGACATGCAATGACACTGGGTGTGGATCATGAAAAGAACAGACATGCAATGACACTGGTGGATCCTTATGTGGTTCATGAAAAGAACAGACATGCAATGACACTGGTAGATCCTTATGTGGTTCATGAAAAGAACATACATGCACTGACACTGGGTGTGGTTCATGAAAAGAACAGACATGCAATGATACTAGTGGATCCTTATGTGGTTTGTTTAGAAGAACACACATGCAATGACACAGGGTGTGGTTCATGAAAAGACCACACATCCAATGACACTGGTGGATCCTTATGTGGTTTGTTTAGAGGAACAGACATGCAATGACACCGGTGGATCCACGTGTGGTTCATGAGAAGAACACACATCCAATGACACTAGTAGATCCTTATGTGGTTCATGAAAAGAACAGACATGCAGTGACACCTGGTGTGTTTCATGAAAAGAACAGACATGCAATGACACTTTGTGTGGTTCATGAAAAGAACAGACATGCAATGACACTGGTGGATCCTTATGTGGTTGATGAAAAGAACAGACATGCAATTACACTGGTGGATCCTTATGTGGTTCATGAAAAGAATAGAGATGCAATGACACTGGTAGATCCTTATGTGGTTCATGAAAAGAATAGACATGCACTGACGGTGGGTGTGGTTCATGAAAAGAACACACATCCAATGACACTGGTCGATCCTTATGTGGTTTGTTTAGAGGAACAGACATGCAATGACACCGGTGGATCCACATGTGGTTCATGAGAAGAACACACATCCAATGACATTGGTAGATCCTTATGTGGTTCATGAAAAGAACAGACATGCAGTGACATCGGGTGTGTTTCATGAAAAGAACAGACATGCAATGACACTAGGTGTGGTTCATGAAAAGAACAGACATCCAATGACACTGGTGGATCCTTATGTGGTTGATGAAAAGAACAGACATGCAATTACACTGGTGGATCCTTATGTGGTTCATGAAAAGAATAGACATGCAATGACACTGGTGGATCCTTATGTGGTTCATGAAAAGAACACACATCCAATGACACTGGTTGATCCTTATGTGGTTTGTTTAGAGGAATAGACATGCAATGACATCGGTGGATCCACGTGTGGTTCATGAGAAGAACACACATCCAATGCCACTAGTAGATCCTTATGTGGTTCATGAAAAGAACAGACATGTAGTGACATCAGGTGTGGTTCATGAAAAGAACAGACATGCAATGACACTGGGTGTGCTTCATGAAAAGAATAGACATCCAATGACTCTAGCTATGGTTCATGAAAAGAACACACATGCAATGACACTAGGTGTGGTTCTTGAAAAGAATAGACATGCAATAACACTGGTGGATCCTTATGTGTGGTTCATCAAAAGAACATACATGCAATGACACTAGTGGATCCTTATGTGGTTTGTTTAGAGGAACAAACATGCAATGACATTGGTGGATCCATGTGTGGTTCATGAGAAGAACACACATACAATGACACTGGTGGATCCTTATGTGGTTTGTTTAGAGGAACAGACATGCAATCACACTAGGTGGATCCATATGTGGTTTATGGAAGTAATAGACATGCAATGACTCTAGCTGTGATTCATGAAAAGAACAGACATGCAATGACACTGGTGGATCCATGTGTGGTTCATGGTAAGAACACACATCCAATGACACTGGTGGACTCTAGCTGTGGTTCATGAAAAGAACAGACATGCAATGACACTGGTGGATCCGTATGTGGTTTGTCAGGTGAACACACATGCAAGGACATTGGGTGTGGTTCCTGAAAAGAACAAACATGCAATGACACTGGTGGATCCTTATGTGGTTTGTTTAGAGGAACACACATGCAGTGACATTGGGCGTGGTTCATGAAAAGAACAAACATGCAATGACACTGGTGGATCCTTATGTGGTTTGTTTAGAGGAACAGACATGCAATGATATTGGGTGTGGTTCATGAAAAGAACAGACATGCAATGACACTGGTGGATCCTTATGTGTGGTTCATGAAAAGAACATACATGCAATGACACTGGTGGATCCTTATGTGGTTTGTTTAGAAGAACACACATACAATGACACTGGGTGTGGTTCATGAAAAGAACACACATCCAATGACACTGGTGGATCCACGTGTGGTTCATGAGAAGAACACACATCCATTGACACTGGTAGATCCTTATGTGGTTCATGAAAAGAACTGACATGTAGTGACACTGGGTGTGGTTCATGAAAAGAACAGACATGCACTGACACTGGGTGTGGTTCATGAAAAGAACAGACATGCAATGAAACTGGTGGATCCTTATGTGGTTTGTTTAGAAGAACACACATGCAATGACACTTGGTGTGGTTCATGAAAAGAACACACATCCAATGACACTGGTGGATCCTTATGTGGTTTGTTTAGAGGAACATACATGCAATGACACCGGTGGATCCACGTGTGGTTCATGAGAAGAACACACATCCAATGACGCTGGTAGATCCTTATGTGGTTCATGAAAAGAACAGACATGCAGTGACACCGGGTGTGGTTCATGAAAAGAACAGACATGCAATGACACTGGGTGTGGTTCTGTCACATCCCAAGATTTTCCAAATCTTGTAATGTGAAAAATTAAATAAACAAAATAAATTTTTGTTGAAAATCAGGGTGAAAAGAAACTTTTGTTTCTAAAAGGAGACTTAAAATCTCATCTTGAACAAACTTTGGTAGAAGTTTGAATTCAATAAATTCATATCAAGGGAAATGCATTCCTCAATGAATGTATCTGGAAATTTGAACACTTGGAAAGTAAATCCAAAATCCAAAACCCTAAGCCCTAATGGAAGGAAATCATTTTCCAAAGTATCTCCAAATCTATGGATTTGATCCATACCAAAGTTGATCAACAAATTTTCACAAAGGATCAAGAAAGACCTTAGAAGTTGGTTTCACTCAATTTGGAACCATAAGCAAAATCTTGTGAATATATTAAGACAAGGAAATTGAAATTTCCAAAGCTAATAAAGCCCTTACCAAAAGCCATACCAAATGGTGAACAAATAATCCTAAAGGGATTTATTTGGATAAACATTTATCAAAGGAAAATAAATTGTTTTGGAAACACTGTTTTAGATCTTTTAATAAAAGACTTTGGTTTCAAATGAAAAGATAAGCCAAATTAATTTTGGCTAAACTTTTGAAAATAAAATATTTTTTTTTGATAAAGTGAGTAAAGGTTTATTTAAATAAAATAAAGGATTTAAATATCCAATTTTATTTAAGTAAAAGCTTTTCCCATTTTAAATAAACACCAAGTATTTTATTACTACTTTGAAATCTTTTATTAAAAGGTTTTGCTTTGATTAAAATGAGTAAAGGATTATTTAAATAAAATAATAAGGATTTAAATATCCAATTTTATTTAAGTAAAGGCTTTCCCATTTTAATTAAAACACCAAAACTTATTTATTTATTTAAATAAGTTTCCAAGTATTCTATTATGTTTCAAATTAAACCTTCTGGTTTGGTTTTGAAAATAATTGGAATTCAAATGGAAATTTTATTTAAATAAAACAAACCCTAATAACTAAAGATCCATTTTATTTAATTATTAAATGGATCTTAAAATAAATAAAAATATTATTTTATTTTGAGATTTGGATTATGTTGTCAAACAGAACCAAATTCAAATGAAAAGTTGAGTGCTTGTTTGAATGTTTGAATCTTGATTGAATTGTTTGAATAATTGTTTGGAAATTGAAAACAGAAAAAGAATTAGAAAAAGAAAAAAAAATGACGAGAAAAAAATAAAAGCAGAACCATTGACCCAGCCCAATAGGCCCAATTCCATTGATATTCTCCCCAGAAGAAATCTCTTCTCACTAAGAAATCTACCCACAGAGACAATGGGACCCACTTCTCCCTCTCACTCACTCGCTGACATCAGACCCCACCTCCTCTTATTCTCCCACACTCGAACCGTTTTTCTTCACCGATTAAATAGCCCACAGTGACACTGACCCGTGGACCCCGTTCCTTCTCTTTTTCCCAGCGGTAGGCCCACTCTCTGTTCTTCTCTCTCACCCCTTGACCATTTCTTCCCCTCAACGGCTCTGCCCGATTTACTCGGCGTTGAATTCGCGTTAACCACGGACTTTACTCCTGACGACGCCTATTTAACGCCTTCCTCTCTCTGTCATTTCCCCAGGACCTCACGCCTCGAGAGCCTCCAGTGCCCTCAATCGGCCCGCACCCTCACTGCTCCGACCACCGTCTCGGCCGATTCCAGCCAGCACCGCCCTCTCGACTCCTCGATCACGCACTGTGCTCAGCATTTCCAGCCTACTGCGGCCAGCTCACCCATGGCGCCCAGGCGTCGGCGATGACACCAAGCGAGCGCCACCGTCTGCCTCGTCTCCGTCAAGTTTCTCTGGTAGGTATAGACCACCCCGAGCCCTCTCATTTACGCTCACAGCTTCGACATGATCTCCTGCATCTAACCCAGACCTCCGTTTGTCCTCTCGTGGTCCACAGCACCGTCTTCGACAAGCTCGACTCTTGCCGCCATCGCTTCCTCTCCGTGAGCCACCGGTAAGACCAGACCGTCCCTTCACTCCTTGTTCACGCACACGACCTTGCCTTGGACCCGCATCTAAGCTGTGCCTTCCTTTCGCGGAGTGAATCACGGCGTCCTGACGACAATTTGAGCACCACCGCCGCAACTCTCGATGAGAGATTCCACCTAACGGTCGCCCTTGCCTCGTCAATCGCCCGTTGAGCATCACCGTGACCCCCGAGCGGTGAGCAACCTCCTTCTCCTTGCCCTCTGCATCGCGGCACCGTCATCGACGACTCGCTCGCCAGCCGTTAGCCACCTTAGCGCCCGCCTTAGTCAAAACCGACATGACGTTGATCTAGATCGGCGAGCAAGATTAGTTCATAAACACGAAGGGGTAGAAGGGTACGGACCGTGCGATTAGATTTGATCCAACGCCCCACAGCCACGATCCGGCGAACCGGTGCCGTCAATAGAATCTGCGCGTGTCACCTAATCATTTAAAAACAGATTTGAAAAGCGAAACTTTGCCATTTCAAACTCTTGTATCTTTTGATCCACACGTCCAAATTTTACAAATTTGATGTCGTTGGAATCAGCAAGACAAGCTCTAACCAACCCTACCCTTAGTTTAGCAAATAGTACCTGTTAACTTGTTTGATTTTGCAGATTCTTTTGTATGCTTGCTAACATTAGAAAAATCATTTAAAAAAATGATATTTAGGTTAAAACCTTTGCCAATTAGTTTGTTGTGACCTTGCTGACCATAGGAACCAACCCATAGTTTGGAAAGTGATTTTGGAAAAGAATAGAATGGATTAATTAGTTTAGTCCATTTCTAGCTAACTAAAACTATTTGTTTTGTTTATGAAAATGCTTTCATAAAGAAAACTTTGAGAAAATGTTTTGGACCAAACCTACTGACCCAAAACACCAAGTTTTGCAATAGCAACTCATTTGGTGAACCCTATAGACTAAAACCCTAGTAGACATATTTCTTCACCACATAAAATGACCAAATAGGTGCCTTGTTTTGAAAATGGTTTTGAGGTGAAACCTTTTGCTAACAACTTTGCCACTTTGGTAAATGACCAATTTGGATCTTACAAAGTTTAGGAATCTAATAGAAACCCTTTTGCAAATGACTTTGCCATTTTGGTAAATGACCAATTTGGAACTTACAAAGTTTAGAAGCCTAGTGAGGACCATCCCTACATTAGAACCAACCTTTGCATGCCTATGCATGACTTTGCCACTTTACAAAAATGACCATTAGGTGTACCCAAATGTCTATGACCCACTAGGAACCACTTTTGCAAACAAAGCAAAGCTTGGCATGCTTGCATGCATTTCTTTGACTTTGTTATTTTATGTGTTGATTTGCTTGATTGGTAGATTGAGTTTGTGCCTTGCTTGATTGATTGTAGTGACTTGAAGAGTGTGAGTGTTGCAAGGACAAGGTGAACTTATACCCTCTACCAAAAGGCAAGTGATGCTTCATATCTTATATCCCATTATTTTCACTATGCATTAGTGTTTTTGCTAAAGTAAAATCTTGCATGGTTTTTATTTTGCTAAGTATAGACCTTGCTATAGGAAATCTAGTAGATGAATCCTTAGTAGGATTTTCCTTAGTTAAGAATCCTATTACTACCAAGCTTAGCCTAGCTAATAGAAAACCTGGGTGGGATATATATTCATGCTATGAAAATTTCTAAGTCTATGGACTTATGTTTTGTTTAATAAAACAACTAAGTTAATGAATCTCCTGGGTGGAATGGGACTTGCTTGGTGGTTTTTGGTTGAGTGGTTCACAAGGCCCATGTTTATGGTTTACCTTAGTGTATCTCACTTGTGGATGGCCACCAGAAACAAAGAGATTTGAGATGTCAAATCTTGAGAAGCTTCAAGTGCAACCACTTGGCATTATGGGCTCTGCCATGATCTTAGGATCTTTGGAACTTAGTCTTTTGGACAGTGGGTGGTAGTGATTGATAGGTTGGGCAACGTCCATTTGACTAAGGAAAGGCTCTTGAAGGATCATTCTTGGGAAACCAAGGCTTGTGGGTAAAGTGCACCACCTCTGCAGTGTAAAACCTAAGTACTTAGCCAAGACCCTGGTAAACGAAAATATGATCATCAAGACATGGAAGCAATCAAGAATCTCATCACTCCACTTTCTAAATTAAAACTTGTGGGTGAACAAGGGTTGTGTGAAATTCTTCAATCTTTGATGGAGAGATGGCTTGGTACAAGGATCTCAAAATCTTAGATTGGGAAATTGTTTTTGCCAAGTAAATCTTCAGTCTTTGATTGATAGATGCCTGAGTGGATCTTCATCTTTGATTGATAGATGCCTTGGAATTTGTTTTGCCAAACAAAACTTATTTTCAAAAATGATAGGAAAAATCTATTTTGAGCAATGCAAGCCTCAACTCCACTCAGCCAAATGCATATAGATGATAGACTCACTATACTACCAAAGTATCACTTGCCAATACAATTCAAATGTATTGACCCTTGTGGCTGTAACTTATTATGTTGCAGGTTTGATTGTTTTAGTGAAGATTGATTGATTAGGATTACAAAGTCTACAACCAACAACTGACTGTGTCAAATTGATGATGAAGGACCAAATGACTATTGTTATTCAGCTGCAATGTAATGTTTTAGCATAATTAGCTATTTTTGATGTAATAAAATTATTTTATTCCGGGTTATAAAGCTTTATTATTACATTTGTTTCTCGATATTACATCTGAAGCTGTGGATGCTAGCTATTGATCCGAGGACTAGCATTGTAAACCACGGGACTCAATCTTATTAAAGGTTGGGGATCTCTGAGAATGGTATCAGAGCATTGTGTTGCCTGTAGGATTTGTAACCCTAGGATTGGACAAAAACCCTTAGACAATAGGAGTTGTCTCATTCCAAAACTTATTTACAAAAACAATCTTGTAAACTCTTTCCTCAACCATTTTGGTTTCAACTCTACTTCTCTTCTATTTCAAACTTGATGGAAAAGCCTACCCCATGACCAAAGACTTCATCATGAGCAAAGGACTACTTCAACATCATCAACTCTAATGACTTCAACTTCTTCAACTCCAATGACTTCAGCATTTTCAGCATGTTCACCAAGGACTTCAACTTGGATATCACTAAAGACTACAAGTCTTGAGTAACGTTTCACTTGAAGACTAAGGAAAAACAACTTAGAAGGAGCCATCAACATCTTTGAAGTATTTGTGGCCAAGAGACAAGAATTCTCCAAGGATACAAAGATCTCAATCAAAAAGAATCAACCAAGAAGGATGGAAAGATCACAAGTAAACCATGTAGATGGACCACCATAATTTAGTTAAGTCAAACCCACCAACTTATGTGGTGTAACAAAAATATTTTGTTGCCTAAGTATGTGCTTGAAACTTGTTGTTTGAGTGAAATGTTTGTTTGTGATTGCTTGCACATTGCTTGTGTGAATTGTGATGTGTGTGATTAGGATTGATTCCCTTAGAAACCTTTTGCCTATTCTAATCCCTATCCAACCCAAACAGATGACTTCTCCAAGAGACTCCAACATCAATGATGGTGACAACAACAACAACCAAGAGGACAACATGAAAGAGCTCATAGCAACCCAACACCAGTTGAGCCAAGTGACAACTCAGCTTTTAGCCAACAACAATGGATTAGACCCAGCCATACAAAGGATTTTGAAACTTCAATCCCAACTGTTGCAAGGATTGGTTACTCAAGTGATCAACATGAGAGAAAACTTTTCCCAAGGAGCTAATGACAACAAGGATGACAAAGATGTTATTCTAGAAGGAACCCAAGTTAGCAATACTTGTGTAGTCAAGGATCATGCAACTAAGGAGCATGAAGATCAATGCCCCAAGAAGAGAGGAAGATCTCCCATTTATGAAGAGCATGAACTAGAAGAACCCCTAGCTTTGGAGAGACCCAAGAAGAAGAAGAAGAAATGCCCCAACCCAAACAAGAAGGATATTACTCAAGAGCAATGTTACACTTGCAAAGAGATGGGACACTATTACAATGAATGCCCAGAAAAGAAGAACCAAGGAAATAAACAAGAGACAATGATACTAAAGGAAAAGAAAGATATCAGCCAACTGATATGTTACAAATGCAAGAACGCAGGACACTATGCAAGCAACTGTCCAGAAAAGATGAAGAACAAGTTGAACAATTCTATGGAGAAACTCAACCTTAGCCCATGAGTCAAGCATGGAAATAAAGGCCACTATGCAGAAGTTTTCCAGGATCCCAAGAAGGCCAACATGTAGTTTAGTTGGAAAATTTTTAAGGGTGGTAGTACCCTAGGTGCTTTTGAACCAACTTGTAACCCTAGCCTCCCCAAATCTCGGGACGAGATTTCTTTTAAGGGTGGTAGCCTGTCACATCCCAAGATTTTCCAAATCTTGTAATGTGAAAAATTAAATAAACAAAATAAATTTTTGTTGAAAATCAGGGTGAAAAGAAACTTTTGTTTCTAAAAGGAGACTTAAAATCTCATCTTGAACAAACTTTGGTAGAAGTTTGAATTCAATAAATTCAAATCAAGGGAAATGCATTCCTCAATGAATGTATCTGGAAATTTGAACACTTGGAAAGTAAATCCAAAATCCAAAACCCTAAGCCCTAATGGAAGGAAATCATTTTCCAAAGTATCTCCAAATCTATGGATTTGATCCATACCAAAGTTGATCAACAAATTTTCACAAAGGATCAAGAAAGACCTTAGAAGTTGGTTTCACTCAATTTGGAACCATAAGCAAAATCTTGTGAATATATTAAGACAAGGAAATTGAAATTTCCAAAGCTAATAAAGCCCTTACCAAAAGCCATACCAAATGGTGAACAAATAATCCTAAAGGGATTTATTTGGATAAACATTTATCAAAGGAAAATAAATTGTTTTGGAAACTGTTTAGATCTTTTAATAAAAGACTTTGGTTTCAAATGAAAAGATAAGCCAAATTAATTTTGGCTAAACTTTTGAAAATAAAATATTTTTTTTTGATAAAGTGAGTAAAGGTTTATTTAAATAAAATAAAGGATTTAAATATCCAATTTTATTTAAGTAAAAGCTTTTCCCATTTTAAATAAACACCAAGTATTTTATTACTACTTTGAAATCTTTTATTAAAAGGTTTTGCTTTGATTAAAATGAGTAAAGGATTATTTAAATAAAATAATAAGGATTTAAATATCCAATTTTATTTAAGTAAAGGCTTTCCCATTTTAATTAAAACACCAAAACTTATTTATTTATTTAAATAAGTTTCCAAGTATTCTATTATGTTTCAAATTAAACCTTCTGGTTTGGTTTTGAAAATAATTGGAATTCAAATGGAAATTTTATTTAAATAAAACAAACCCTAATAACTAAAGATCCATTTTATTTAATTATTAAATGGATCTTAAAATAAATAAAAATATTATTTTATTTTGAGATTTGGATTATGTTGTCAAACAGAACCAAATTCAAATGAAAAGTTGAGTGCTTGTTTGAATGTTTGAATCTTGATTGAATTGTTTGAATAATTGTTTGGAAATTGAAAACAGAAAAAGAATTAGAAAAAGAAAAAAAAAAAAAGCAGAAAAAAAAAAAGCAGAACCAACCAGTTGACCCAATAGGCCCAATTCCAGCCATATTCTCTCCCCGAAGAAATCTCTTCTCACTAAGAAATCTACCCACAGAGGCAGACACCGGGACCCTTCTCCCTCTCACTCACTTTCGTGACATCGACCCCACCACCTCTTATTCTCCCACACACGAACCGTTTTTCTTCACCGATTAAATAGCCCACACTGACACTGACCCGTGGACCCCCGTCCTTCTCTTTTCCCAACTTGGTAGGCCCACTCTCTCATTCTTCTCTCTCACCCGCGACCATTTCTTCCCCTCAACGGCGCTCACCGTTACTCTCGGCGTTGAATTCGCGTTAACCACGGACTTTACCTGCGACAGCGCCTGTTAACCGCCTTCCTCTCCTCTGTCATTTCCCCAGACCTCACGCCTCGAGCCTCAGTGCCCTCAATCGAGCCGCACCCTCACTGCTCCGACCACGTCTCCGGCCGATTCCAGCCAGCACCGCCCTCTCGACTCCTCGATCACGCAGCTTGCTCAGCATTTCAGCGCACCTTCTGCAGCTCACCATGGCGCCCAGGCGTAACGATGACACCAAGCGAGCGCCACCGTCTGCCTCGTCTCCGTCAAGTTTCTCTGGTAGGTATAGACCACCCCGAGCCCTCTCATTTACGCTCACAGCTTCGACATGATCTCCTGCATCTAACCCAGACCTCCGTTTGTCCTCTCGTGGTCCACAACCGCCGTCTTGACAAGCTCGACTTCGCCGCCATCTGCTTCCTCTCCGGCGAGCCCCACCGGTAAGACCAGACCGTCCCTTCACTCCTTGTTCACGCTACGACCTTGCCTTGACCCAGCGCATCTAAGTGCCTTCCTTTGCCGGAGTGAATCACGGCGGCGTCCACGACAAGCAAACACCAGCACCACCGCGGCAACTCCGATGAGAGATTCCACCTAACCCGGTCGCCTTGCCTCGTCAATCGCACGTTGAGCATCACCGTGACCCCCTGAGCTCGGTGAGCAACCCCTCCTTCTCCCTTGCCCTCTGCATCGCCGGCACCGTCATCGACCGACGACTCCGCCGCCGTTAGCCACCGCAGCGCCGCCAGCTTCTGGTCAAAACCGCGCGAGCCGTTCGATCTAGATCGGGCGAGCAAGATTAGTTCACTTAAACGAAGGGTATGCTTTCTGGACCGTGCGATTAGATTTGATCCAACGCCCACAGCCACGATCCGGCCCGAACCGTCAATAGAATCTGCGCGTGTCACCTAATCTGTTTAAAAACAGATTTGAAAACAGAAACTTTTGCCATTTTCAAACTCTTGTATCTTTTGATCCACACGTCCAAATTTTACAAATTTGATGTCGTTGGAATCAGCAAGACAAGCTCTAACCAACCCTACCCTTAGTTTAGCAAATAGTACCTGTTAACTTGTTTGATTTTGCAGATTCTTTTGTATGCTTGCTAACATTAGAAAAATCATTTAAAAAAATGATATTTAGGTTAAAACCTTTGCCAATTAGTTTGTTGTGACCTTGCTGACCATAGGAACCAACCCATAGTTTGGAAAGTGATTTTGGAAAAGAATAGAATGGATTAATTAGTTTAGTCCATTTCTAGCTAACTAAAACTATTTGTTTTGTTTATGAAAATGCTTTCATAAAGAAAACTTTGAGAAAATGTTTTGGACCAAACCTACTGACCCAAAACACCAAGTTTTGCAATAGCAACTCATTTGGTGAACCCTATAGACTAAAACCCTAGTAGACATATTTCTTCACCACATAAAATGACCAAATAGGTGCCTTGTTTTGAAAATGGTTTTGAGGTGAAACCTTTTGCTAACAACTTTGCCACTTTGGTAAATGACCAATTTGGATCTTACAAAGTTTAGGAATCTAATAGAAACCCTTTTGCAAATGACTTTGCCATTTTGGTAAATGACCAATTTGGAACTTACAAAGTTTAGAAGCCTAGTGAGGACCATCCCTACATTAGAACCAACCTTTGCATGCCTATGCATGACTTTGCCACTTTACAAAAATGACCATTAGGTGTACCCAAATGTCTATGACCCACTAGGAACCACTTTTGCAAACAAAGCAAAGCTTGGCATGCTTGCATGCATTTCTTTGACTTTGTTATTTTATGTGTGTTGATTTGCTTGATTGGTAGATTGAGTTTGTGCCTTGCTTGATTGATTGTAGTGACTTGAAGAGTGTGAGTGTTGCAAGGACAAGGAGTGAACTTATACCCTCTACCAAAAAGGCAAGTGATGCTTCATATCTTATATCCCATTATTTTCACTATGCATTAGTGTTTTTGCTAAAGTAAAATCTTGCATGGTTTTTATTTTGCTAAGTATAGACCTTGCTATAGGAAATCTAGTAGATGAATCCTTAGTAGGATTTTCCTTAGTTAAGAATCCTATTACTACCAAGCTTAGCCTAGCTAATAGAAAACCTGGGTGGGATATATATTCATGCTATGAAAATTTCTAAGTCTATGGACTTATGTTTTGTTTAATAAAATAACTAAGTTAATGAATCTCCTGGGTGGAATGGGACTTGCTTGGTGGTTTTTGGTTGAGTGGTTCACAAGGCCCATGTTTATGGTTTACCTTAGTGTATCTCACTTGTGGATGGCCACCCAGGAAACAAAGAGATTTGAGATGTCAAATGCTGAGAAGCTTCAAGTGCAACCACTTGGCATTATGGGCTCTGCCATGATCTTAGGATCTTTGGAACTTAGTCTTTTGGACAGTGGGTGGTAGTGATTGATAGGTTGGAGCGTCCATTTGACTAAGGAAAGGCTCTTGAAGGATCATTCTTGGGAAAACAAGGCTTGTGTGTAAAGTGCACAACCTCTGCAGTGTAAAACCTAAGTACTTAGCCATGTCCCTGGTAAAGGACAATTTGAGCATCAAGACATGGAAGCAATCAAGAATCTCATCACTCCAATTTCTAAATTAAAACTTGTGGGTGAACAAGGGTTGTGTGAAATTCTTCAATCTTTGATGTAGAGATGGCTTGGTACAAGGATCTCAAAATCTTAGATTGGGAAATTGTTTTTGCCAAGTAAATCTTCAGTCTTTGATTGATAGATTGCCCTGAGTGGATCTTCAATCTTTGATTGATAGATGCCTTGGAATTTGTTTTGCCAAACAAAACTTATTTTCAAAAATGATAGGAAAAATCTATTTTGAGCAATGCAAGCCTCAACTCCACTCAGCCAAATGCATATAGATGATAGACTCCACTATACTACCAAAGTATCACTTGCCAATACAATTCAAATGTATTGACCCTTGTGGCTGTAACTTATTATGTTGCAGGTTTGATTGTTTTAGTGAAGATTGATTGATTAGGATTACAAAGTCTACAACCAACATACACTGTGGCACTTTGAAGATGAAGGACCCAATGCTTATAGTTATTCCGCTGCAATGTAATGTAATAGCCTAATGAGCTATGTTTGATGTAATAAAATTATGTTATTCCTGGTTATAAAGTTGTATTATGACCTTTGTTTCTCGATATTACATCTGAACTGTGGATGCTAGCTATTGATCCAGGGACTAGCATTGTAAAGACAGGGGACTCAATCTTATTAAAGGTTGGGGATCCTACAGGTTCATGAAAAGAATAGACATCCAATGACTCTAGCTGTGGTTCATTAAAAGAACACACATGCAATGACACTGGGTGTGGTTCATGAAAAGAACAGACATGCAATGACACTGGTGGATCCTTATGTGTGGTTCATGAAAAGAACATACATGCACTGACACTAGTGGATCCTTATGTTGTTTGTTTAGAGGAACAAACATGCAATGACACTGGTGGATCCATGTGTGGTTCATGAAAAGAACACACATCCAATGACACTGGTGGATCCTTATGTGGTTTGTTTAGAGGAACAGACATGCAATCACACTTTTGTTTTTGAGGTGAAACAGTAGGGAAAATCCCCACTGCAATTTTTATTATTATATATGATTATGAGTATGTTACATTGGAAAAAAATTGATCTAAGGTAGATCAAAACAGAAAAAATACATCATTGTACCCTATCCCTGGTCTAATTGCTGGTTAAGCCAGGCTTTGAATTTTTCTTTGTATTTTCCTTTGATTCTGAATTGTAGCCATCTCATTTCTTGGTAGAATATTACTTTCCATCTTTAAATTGTGGGTCTTTTGTCATTAAAAATCTTCTCATTTCTGCATATCAAGATACCCCAGGCAGCCATGATAATGATCTCGATTGCAAAAGGTAGGTGTAACTTTTCTTTGATGTCTGAAATAGCTTCCATTCCTGTTAGGTTTGCAGTTCTGTTTCTGTAAATATGGTCCCAGCATTTGTTTGCAAATGGACAATCCCAGAATAGATGATTAACTGATTCTTCCAAGTAGCAGTTTGAAGTTACACAATTGAAATCTGGTAGGATGAACTGTTTTCTTTTCAGAAGATTCCTTGTATTCAATCTGTCTAGAAGCAGAAGCCAGAAGAAGAACTTATGTTTGTTTTGGCAGGAGGTTGCCCAAACCCAAGAAAAGTGTGGTGGTGATGGTGAATATCCAATCATGGCTGTGTAGGCCTTTTTTACTTCAAACTTATCTGATCCCCAAATATAATTCCAATTATCATGGGTATCCCCCTAAGTGATATGCCTGAATTCCTGGCATCTCTCTTCCATGGCTAAGAACTCAGAGTATGCTTGTTGGGATAGTGGTAGATGAAAGTTATCTTCTAGGTAATCAGCATGTAAGAAGTCATGTACACTGATATTTGAGAATTTAGCATATGACAGAAGGTGAGGGAATTTATTCATCAAGCACTCATCTTGCCAAAGGTCTGACCAGAAATATGTAGACTTTCCTGAATTCAGATTGCATTTAGCCATGCCTTTAAAGTTGTCAATTAACTTGATATGAGATTTCCACCAAAAAGATCCTTCCATACTTCTTCCAGGTAGTTTTCCATTTTTGTAGTAAGTATCCCATATGAGATGAACCCAAGGAATGTCATGGTGATTGTAGAATTTGTCTAAGTTTTTTAGAAGAAGGGCAGTATTTTGGGTCTGAAGGTTTAACACCCCTAGACCCCCTGATCCTTAGGTCGACAGATTTTATCCCATGACACCAGTGCTTGTCCTTTTGCTTGAACATCATCAATATTCTTTCTCCATAGACAATATCTCATGTATTTTATAATTTGATCTTTCATGGCAATTGGTACTTCCAAACAGCTCATGAAATAAAGAGGAATTGAGGGCATAACAGATTTTACCAGTTGCAGTTTCCCTCCATAATTCAAGAAATCAGCAATACCACATAATCTTCTTTCCACTCTTTGAACAATGGGTAGGAAGTGCTCCATGGAAGGTTTTGTGATGCTTAGTGGTAAACCAAGGTAAGTGAAAGGGAGACAACCAGTTTGACAGTTGATTGTCATAGCAAAATGCATTAGTCTATCATTACATATGTTTATTGGCATCATGCTAGATTTCAAATATTTGAATTTGAGCCTTGTGGAACTTGCAAATGTTTGAAGGAGTGCTTTTAAGCATAATAACTGAGCAGCATCTGCCTTTAGAATCACCAGTGTATCATCAGCATATTGAATAACAAGGAAATCACTGTTGGGTGGTCCTTCAATAGGAGGTGTTAGAAGGTTCATATGCATGGCCTTATTCAGGACAGATTGAAGGAGATCAGCAGAAAGAACAAAAAGCAATGGAGAAAGGGGGTCTCCTTGTCTCACACCTCTTCGGCAATAGAACTTTTTACCAGGCACTCCATTTAGAAGGATTTCAGAAGTTCCAGATTCAAAGATCATTTCTATCCATTTGATCCATTTCCTTCCAAATCCTCTAGCTTTAAGGATATTAATGATGGCAGAGTGGTCAATTGTATCAAATGCCTTCTCAAAATCAAGTTTTAGAATTAGAATTTCCTCCTTTGACTTGTGGAAACAGATTGTATCACACCATAAGTATTAATGATGGCAGAGTGGTCAATTGTATCACACCATAAGTATTCAAAATCCCATACAATGCAATCTTGAATAGACCTATTATTGAGGAAACCATATTGATTTTTATGCACCAATTCCAGAATAACAGATTGCAGTCTATTTGCAAGAAGTTTTGTAATTATTTTGAATACACAGTTCAATAAGGAAATTGGCCTGAAATCAGCAGAGGTAGAAGGGCATGTGACTTTGGGAATGAGAGTAATGTATGAAGAGTTGATTCTTTCAAGGGAGACTTTCTCATTGAAGAAATTCTGAATCATTAATTTGATATCATTTTCAATGATAGACCAGCAGTTTTTGATGAATTCATTGTTAAAACCATCGGGCCCAGGAGACTTGTCATTTGGTAATTCAGAAATAATCTCCTCAATTTCTTTGTCAAGAAATGGTTTTTCAAGTGAATTCTTCATCTCATCATTCATTCCATTTCCATAAAAATCTGCTAGATTGTAATGCATCTCAGTTTTAACTGAAGTACCCATTCTTGCCTTGAAGTCATTCCAAAGAATATCAGCCTTGTCAAGGTGATTGGTAAATTCCAGTCCATTTGCATTCCTAATCATTGAGATATAATTGTGTCTAAAACTGATGGTAGCTTTGGAGTGAAAAAACTTTGTGTTTTCATCCCCAAGTTTCACCCATTTAATTTTTCCTCTTTGTTTCCAATAGCTGTTTTGGTTCTGGAGAAGAGAGATAATATGTGATTTCAGGATATCTCTAAGGTGCCATTCATTGATGGTTAATGTCCTAGATTCTTCAAGTAGATCAAGAAAGTCAATTGTGTCATTCACGTTAGCAATTTGGTCCCTTAAGCATGGTAATTGTTTGGCCCAAATCTTGATGCCTCTTCTCACATTTTTCAACTTAGCACATATTCTTTTTGCCAAGTCTTGATAATTCACTGGTATATTCTAGGCATTTTGCACAATCATCTTAAAATCAGAATGGTGAAGCCAGTAATTCTCAAATCTAAATATTTGTGCCTTGGGAATGTTAGTTCCAATAGAGATGACACAAGGTAGGTGATCAGAAGTGGGTTTGGATAAGGGTGTAACCAATGTGTAAGGGTATTTGGTTGTCCATGAGCTAGAAGTAAAGAACCAATCAAGTCTTTCCAAAAGTGGATCTTTTTGCATGTTGCTCCAGGTGAATTTCCTTCCTTTCAGTGGCAGCTCAATAAGTCCCAGGTTACTGATAGCATCATTGAAAAGCATGGTTTCATTAACATCTCCCCCACTTTTATTTCTATCAGTAAGACTTCTGATGAGATTAAAATCCCCTAAGATAATCCAGTCAACACTATTAGGCATATTGATGTTGGAAAACCAGTCCAAAAATCAATTTTCCTATCAGCTTGACATGGACCATAGATATTTGTGAGAGTCTAGGAGTCATTGGATAATTGAGAAGTGAAAGTGACAGAAGTGGAGAATTCATTTTGGAAGGCTTTGATGCCATTAAATAATGAACTGGACCAAATGATGATGATCCCTCCAGAAGCACCAATTGATGGTAAAGAGTCAAAACAGTCAAACTTATTTGGACATAATTTCTTTAAATAATTGATATCAAAATTTTCTCTCTTGGTTTCTTGGAGACAAATGATATCACATTCAGATTCCATGATTTTGCTTTTTAATGCCAACCATTTTTTCAGAGTTAATCCCTCTAAGGTTCCAGTTTAGAATCTTCCAATTTCTGTTGTTACTCATTGATAAACAGGCTGGGCGGGTATTGTGGTGACACAAGGTATGTAGTCACACAAACAAGATTGAACATATCACAGGGAACAGAGTTCATAAACATGCAAAGCAGCATATAGGTCTGTAGCAACTCATAACAGACACCAAAGGTAAATAATCCAGACACAAAAGGGCAGAATTTTGTAGACATTGACAACATTATTTAGGTGCTTTCTTCTTAGCTTGCTGTCCACAGGAATCAGCAGCACCACCCTTCTTATTGCTTAGAAAGTTTGATTTAGAGCCAGCCTTCTTTGGTCCAAGTTTTCCAGGAGGCTTGATGATCAAATCATTGATCTTGCTCTTCTTCAGCAACCTTTTCTCAAGCTCCCCCTCCTTAACCTTGCAAAATGAATCAGCAAGGTTCTTAACAACTTTATTACTGAGACAAGGTGGTGCAGCATTGCAAGAGAGACAGTTATGATCAGAACAGTTCACATGGCTCTTAAACCCCCCATTAATTCCACAATTCTAGGGCTTCTTCTCACCTCAGAGTCCACCATTGGTTCTTTACCCCTCCTCCTTTTTGCAGGTGCATTTGGCACCATCATATTTGGTGGGGATTCATTCAGGAAGTGAGGTGGGATCTGTCCAACACATTCATTAGGGATAATGAAAGTGAAAGTAGTTTCTTCAGCAATTGGCTCCTTAATAATATCCCAAAGGGGAGAGGTAAGAAAGTGTCTAGCCCAACTGAATTTTTCAGGAGTGATGAGCATGAGTGTGATAAAGTTAAACCAACTTACAGGGATGTCACATTGTAGTTTGCCTTTGCCAGGTAAGGGATTAATGTGTGGAGCAAAGAATCTGTCCCATAGTTCTAGGCCTTGCTTTGAGAATGATTGTTTAGCAGATAGCAGTTCAGATGAAGTGACAAATGGAGTGATGGCCATTCCAACTTGCAGATGTGCCTCATTGGGGGAAAGAAGGTTTGTGTCCTCCATCATCCAGTCATCTTGTGCATTATTCTCATTAGCAATGTGGTTGTCCTCCTCATTATCCTGGTAGTTATGCAGAATATTAAGCAATCCATCTCCCATGCCCACATCCCGGATATCATCAGCAACTAATTGTTCCACTTCAATATCCTCAGCACCATGGACAGATGCCTTATCACTGTCAGATGAGACATAGGCCACAGGAATAGAACCAGTAACTGCACTGTCAGCCTCCTGAGGTGGCAAATTAAGATTATCAATAGGCATATCAACACCTTCAGCAAACACAGGACCATGGACAACATTCTAGTTCCCCTAGCCAGCATTATTTTGCCGAGGTGCAGGCTCAACCCATTGGTCCCATCCACCAATGTCCCCTTCTGGTTGTGGAGGAGGTGGTGGTGGAGGGGGGCGAAAAATGGGTCCCACCACAGGCAGGGGGTGAGGGTCAGCACCATCATTAGGTAGTGGGTCCTCATCAGGTGGCCCCCCAGGAGATTGTTGTTTAAAATTTCAACAGAGAAAGTCCAAGATTTTGTATCCACCAGGTCTCCAATGGTGAATCTGACACTTTTAGGAACATCCAAAAGGTCAGTGACTCTGAGTTTAGCAATGATTCTTCCTTTGTGCTCAGGGTCCCTTTCCCAGAGTAGCACTTTACCAATATCAGAGAAAACTGCATTCAGTCCTCAGTGTTCCAGTGATCAAGTGGAGGACCCAGGAGCATAACCCAACATTCATTGTTAAATTGAGTCCTACGCTAGTTAATTCTTTCATTGTGCCTAACAAAAGAGATAGCAACATCCTGGAAGGGGATAGGTCCTGCAGCAATTAACCTGTCTCTATCACTGACATTTGCAAATTGAACATATGCAGAGCCAAAAGGACAATCTTGAATATCATGAAACTCAACACATGCTTCATTGAAAAATAAATCTTGCAACACATCACGAATATTCTCAAAAGGAACTAGACCAGGGGGAAGGGGATGGGTGTGCGCAATGGCATACTGTTCATGTGCCCTTGGGCGGCGAGGAACCACCACCCTCCTGACCTGATTCCGGCCAGCCACCTGCATAATCTCGAAGCCATGGGGTAGGAAAGGCTGTGGGTCGAGTGGAATGTTTGCCATTGCTTCGGTGGTTGTCGCCGGCGACGAGCAGAGCAAGGAGGTTGGGGTTTTCATAGGCGTGGGAGTTGAGGAGGCAGTGGGTTCAGGCGAATACTTTTTTTGGGCAAGTGCAAAATCTTTAAGACAATCGTACACCCTGGGCGCGAAACTTGCGGCGTGACATGGGCCTTGAACCATTTCAGGTAAGATTTGTCGGGCCATGGACAAGTAGGGAAAGTAGGAAATTTTAAAAATGGCAAAAGACCAGGTAAATTAATTGCGGCCGATTTGTTGACTGCAGGTGATTTCGCCCCCTTATTAACTTGGCCATTAATCACAATTTCACAAATGAAGTGCCCGGTACCACTCGTTTAATGTCACCTTTTATTTGACCGTTATTGCATGGGGCCGATGACGTCGGCTAACCAATACGATCAAAACAGACGCCTTATTTTTCTTTTTGTAAGAAACAAAAGTCCAATCTTTATCCAATTCTTTGTAATATTCTTTCTCTTCAAATTTCCAATTTGGACCACCATTACCCCAAAGGTTGATCTTCAAGGTAAATGATTCATCTGAGAAAGAACCAGAATTATAAATTTCGAAACCCACAACTCTTGATGCAACAGAGAACCTAAAGGTTCTATCTTGGAGGATCTTGACTTGAAATTTTGATGCCTGTCCCCCAAAACAAGCTTGAAGAACAATGCCAATTGTATGAACATTAATCTGAAAATTTGTACGACCAAAAGATCCAACAAGGAAGAAAGGCCTTCTGCGAAGTCCACCAGAGAAATTGACGTGTTGACCAAATTTCTTTAACATATTTGCCTCGAAAGTCATCCCTTTAGTGAAATCCAAAAAAGTACAATTGTTGTGTTTGGCTGCTGATGCCAGAGGCATATCAACAATTTGAGCACCCACCACCACCCTTTTGATGACAAGGTCCAAAATCACACCATAAGAGATTTCCTCATTTTGGAGTAGGAATCTAGCATTAATAACCACCTTGTCATGATTTAGCAATACAATCCGCTTAGCAAGAGAATAGAGGACCAAAAAACCAAGAGCTTTGTCCAAATCATCAGATGGCAAGGTAGAGCTAGTGACGTGCCACATAAGCTTAAAATCTTCATTCTTATTATCAATAACATGAGGAGTCCCATGAAAATCAGCAGATGGTGTGGAAATATCATTGATTCTTGCAAGATGAGAGGGGAACCTCACCACAGAACCAATCTTGAGTACCTCCCCATTTTCCAAGCTTCTACCCTCAAGTGGTGAACCGTTGGCAGTGAGAATGACCAACCAACGATTATCCGAGAGAATCAGAGATCCAACATGGAACTTACCATCGGTGGAGCTCCCGGAGAAGATGATTTTCCATCCACCACCAGATGAATCCAGTGAATGGGAGCCCGTGATTAGGTGTGCGACGGCGCCGGAGTGGCGCCGACGAGAGCCGGTGGAAGGTTCCTCAGAGAGGCATGCTTCGGAATTCCTGCGAGTCCTACTTGTGCCGAAGCTGCAGCGTATGACTAGGTCATATGCAATCACACTCGGTGGATCCATATGTGGTTTATGGAAGTAATAGACATGCAATGACTCTAGCTGTGATTCATGAAAAGAACAGACATGCAATGACACTGGTGGATCCATGTGTGGTTCATGGGAAGAACACACATCCAATGACACTGGTGGACTCTAGCTGTGGTTCATGAAAAGAACAGACATGCAATGACACTGGTGGATCCATATGTGGTTTGTCAGGAGAACACACATGCAATGACATTGGGTGTGGTTCATGAAAAGAACAAACATGCAATGACACTGGTGGATCCTTATGTGGTCTGTCTAGAGGAACACACATGCAATGACACCGGGTGTGGTTCATGAAAAGAACAGACATGCAATGACTGATGTGGTTTGTTTAGAAGAACACACATGCAATGACACTGGGTGTGGTTCATGAAAAGAACAGACAGGCAATGAAACCGGTGGATCCTTATGTGGTTTGTTTAGAAGAACACACATGCAATGACACTGGGTGTGGTTCATGAAAAGAAAAGACACGCAATGACACTGGTGGATCCTTATGTGGTTTGTTTAGAGGAACAGACATGCAATGACACCGATGGATCCACGTGTGGTTCATGAGAAGAACACACATCCAATGACACTAGTAGATCCTTATGTGGTTCATGAAAAGAACAGACATGCAGTGACACTAGGTGTGGTTCATGAAAAGAAAAGACATGCACTGACACTGGGTGTGGTTCATGAAAAGAACAGACATGCAATGACACTAGTGGATCCTAATGTGGTTTGTTTAGAAGAACACACATGCAATGACACTGGGTGTGGTTCATGAAAAGAACACACATCCAATGACACCGGTGGATCCTTATGTGGTTTGTTTAGAGGAACAGACATGCAATGACACCGGTGGAACCACGTGTGGTTCATGAGAAGAACACACATCCAATGACACAGGTGGATCCTTATGTGGTTCATGAAAAACGGACATGATGACACCGGGTGTGTTTCATGAAAAGAACAGACATGCAATGACACTGGGTGTGGTTCATGAAAAGAACAGACATGCAATGACACTTGTGGATCCTTATGTGGTTCATGAAAAGAACACACATGCAATGACACTGGTAGATCCTTATGTGGTTCATGAAAAGAACAGACATGCACTGACACTGAGTGTGGTTCATGAAAAGAACAGACATGCAATGACATTGGTGGATCCTTATGTGGTTTGTTTAGAAGAACACACATGTAATGACACTGGGTGTGGTTCATGAAAAGAACACACATCCAATGACACTAGTGGATCCTTATCTGGTTTGTTTAGAGGATCAGACATGCAATGACACCGATGGATCCACGTGTGGTTCATGAGAAGAACACACATCCAATGACACAGGTGGATCCTTATGTGGTTCATGAAAAGAACAGACATGCAGTGACACTGGGTGTGTTTCATGAAAAGAACAGACATGCAATGACACTGGTGGATCTTTATGTGGTTCATGAAAAGAACAGACATGCAATGACACTGGTGGATCTTTATGTGGTTCATGAAAAGAACAGACATGCAATGACACTGGTGGATCCTTATGTGGTTCATGAAAAGAATAAACATGCAATGACACTGGTGGATCCTTTTGTGGTTCATGAAAAGAACACACATCCAATGACACTGGTGGATCCTTATGTGGTTTGTTTAGAGGAACAGGCATGCAATGACACCGGTGGATCCACGTGTGGTTCATGAGAAGAACACACATCCAAAGACACTGGTAGATCCTTATGTGGTTCATGAAAAGAACAGACATGCAGTGACACCGGGTGTGGTTCATGAAAAGAACAGACATGCAATGACACTGGGTGTGGTTCATGAAAAGAATAGACATCCAATGACTCTAGCTATGGTTCATGAAAAGAACACACATGCAATGACACTAGGTGTGGTTCATGAAAAGAACATACATGCAATGACACTGGTGTATCCTTATGTGGTTTTTTAGAGGAACAAACATGCAATGACACTGGTGGATCCATGTGTGGTTCATGAGAAGAACACACATCCAATGACACTGGTGGATCCTTATGTGGTTTGTTTAGAGGAACAGACATGCAATCACACTAGGTGGATCATATGTGGTTTATGGAAGTAATAGACATGCAATGACTCTAGCTGTGATTCATGAAAAGAACAGACATGCAATGACACTAGTGGATCCATGTGTGGTTCATCAGAAGAACACACATCCAATGACACTGGTGGACTCTAGTTGTGGTTCATGAAAAGAACAGACATGCAATGACACTGGTGGATCCATATGTGGTTTCTCCGGAGAGCACACATGCAATGACATTGGGTGTGGTTCATGAAAAGAACAGACATGCAATGACACTGGTGGATCCTTATGTGGTTTGTTTAGAGGAACACACATGCAGTGAAATTGGGCGTGGTTCATGAAAAGAACAGACATGCAATGACACTGGTGGATCCTTATGTGGTTTGTTTAGAGGAATAGATATGCAATGACATTGGGTGTGGTTCATGAAAAGAACAGACATGTAATGACACTGGTGGATCCATGTGTGGTTCATGGGAAGAACACACATCCAATGACACTGGTGGACTCTAGCTGTGGTTCATGAAAAGAACAGACATGCAATGACATTGGTGGATCCATATGTGGTTTGTCAGGAGAACACACATGCAATGACATTGGGTGTGGTTCATTAAAAGAACAGACATGCAATGACACTGGTGGATCCACGTGTGGATTGGTTAGAGGAACACATATGCAGTGACATTGGGCGTGGGTCATGAAAAGAACAGACATGCAATGACACTGGTGGATCCTTATGTGGTTTGTTTAGAGGAATAGACATGCAATGACATTGGGTGTGGTTCATGAAAAGAACAGACATGCAATGACACTGGTGGATCCTTATGTGTGGTTCACGAAAAGAACAGACATGCAATGACACTGGTGGATCCTTATGTGGTTTGTTTAGAAGAACACACATGTAATGACACTGGGTGTGGTTCATGAAAAGAACACACATCCAATGACACTGGTGGATCCTTATGTGGTTTGTTTAGAGGAACAGACATGCAATGACACCGGTGGATCCACGTGTGGTTCATGAGAAGAACACACATCCAATGACACTGGTAGATCCTTATGTGGTTCATGAAAAGAACTGACATGCAGTGACACTAGGTGTGGTTCATGAAAATAACAGAAATGCACTGACACTGGGTGTGGTTCATGAAAAGAACAGACTTGCAATGACACTGGTGGATCCTTATGTGGTTTGTTTATAAGAACACACATGCAATGACACTAGGTGTGGTTCATGAAAAGAACACACATCCAATGATGGTGGATCCTTATGTGGTTTGTTTAGAGGAACAGGCATACAATTACACCGGTGGATCCACGTGTGGTTCATGAGAAGAACACACATGCAATGACACTGGTAGATCCTTATGTGGTTCATGAAAAGAACAGACATGCAGTGACACCGGGTGTGTTTCATGAAAAGAACAGACATGCAATGACACTAGGTGTGGTTCATGAAAAGAATAGACATGCAATGACACTTGTGGATCCTTATGTGGTTCATGAAAAGAATAGACATGCAATGACACTGGTGGATCCTTATGTGGTTCATGAAAAGAACAGACATGCAATGACACTGGTGGATCCTTATGTGGTTCATGAAAAGAACACACATCCAATGACACACGTGGATCCTTATGTGGTTTGTTTAGAGGAACAGACATGCAATGACACCGGTGGATCCACGTGTGGTTCATGAGAAGAACACACATCCAATGACACTGGTAGAACCTTATGTGGTTCATGAAAAGAACAGACATGTAGTGACACCGAATGTGGTTCATGAAAAGAACAGACATGCAATGACACTGGGTGTGGTTCATGAAAAGAATAGACATCCAATGACTCTAGCTGTGGTTCATGAAAAGAACACACATGCAATGACACTGGGTGTGGTTCATGAAAAGAATAGACATGCAATGACACTGGTGGATCCTTATGTGTGGTTCATGAAAAGAACATATATGCAATGGCACTAGTGGATCCTTATGTGGTTTGTTTAGAGGAACAAACATGCAATGACACTGGTGGATCCATGTGTGGTTCATAAGAAGAACACACATCCAATGACACTGGTGGATCCTTATGTGGTTTGTTTAGAGGAACAAACATGCAATCACACTAGGTGGATCCATATGTGGTTTATAGAAGTAACAGACATGTAATGACTCTAGCTATGATTCATGAAAAGAATAGACATGCAATGACACTGGTGGATCCATGTGTGGTTCATGGGAAGAACACACATCCAATTACACTGGTGGATCCTTATGTGCTTTGTTTAGAAGAACACACATGCAATGACATTGGTGGATCCATGTGTGGTTTATGAGAAGAACACACATCCAATGAACTCTAGTGGATCTATCTTGGCATAATTTGATGTATTCCACGATGTCTTTCATTGTACAAGACACTTTCCATTTTTATACTACTCAGTTTTGCCCTTGGTTTTATGTGGTACTACTTAGTTTTGCCCCCCTCTCTATCTTTTGTAGAAGCCCAAACCTGTGCTCACCATGTCTGCTACTACCTGATTGGTTGTCACAGTTGTCACGCGGATCGTGCGCACCAACCGTTGATTGGTTCAGTTCATATGAGTCGGTGCAGACTGGAGATTTTGTACGTGTGGAGAATGACAACCCATGTCATATTGTCGGAGTTGGATCTGTTAAGATCAGGACACATGATTGTGTGACACGTACGTTGACTGAGGTGAAGCACATACCAACCATGGCCAGAAATCTGATCTTCCTGAGTACCATGGACGTTGATGGATACAAGTATGCCGGTGGGCGTAGATTGTTGAAGGTAGAAAAAGGTACTCTTATTCACGTGATAGGTGATATGAATTCTGCTAATTTATATGTTCTTAGAGGTAGCACTTTGCCCGGTATTGTTGCTGCTGTTACTTCTAGTGATTCTGATGATTGTGGTAAAACAAATCTGTGGCATATGCGTCTTGGACATATGAGCGAACATGGCATGGAAGAGTTGGTCAAGAAAGAGCTAATTGATGGTTGCAACTTGGGTAAGTTTGAGTTCTGTGAGCACTGTGTTTTTGGTAAGCATAAAAGAGTTAAATTCAATGTTTCTGTTCATACCACCAAAGGCATTTTAGATTATGTGCATGTTGATGTATAGGGACCTTCCCGTAAGACTTCTATTGGTAGTGCTAATTACATGCTTACTATTATTTATGACTACTTAAGAAAAGTGTGGCCATTTTTTTGAAACATAAATCTAATGTTTTTGATGCTTTTAAGAAGTGGAAAGTTATGGTTGAAAAGCAAACTGAAAAGAAGGTAAAGGTACTACTTACTGATAATGGTATGAAATTCTGTTCTAACGAGTTTGAGGAGATTTGCAGTAACAATGGTATGATCAGGCACCACACCATACCTTACACTCCTCAGCAGAATGGCGTGGTTGAACGCATGAACAAAACCATCATCTCGAGGGTTCGTTATATGTTGTCAAATGCAGGTATGGATAGACGTTTCTAGGCTGAAGCAGCCAACACAGCATGCTACCTCATCAACATGTCACCTTCTATTCCTCTTTATAAGAAAACTCCCAGTGAGGTATGGTCAGGGTCGCCTGCTGATTATTCATAGTTGAGAGTTTTTGGTTGCACTGCTTATGCTCACGTTGATAATGGAAAGTTAGAGCCTAGAGCTGTTAAGTGCATATTCCTTGGTTATGGTTCAAGAGTTAAAGCAGATAAACTATGGAATCCTGAAACTAAAAAGATTTTGTTGAGCAGGAACGTTGTTTTCAACGAATCTGTTATGTATCATGATAGCTTTGCATCAGATCCCTCTCCTGTTGCTATTGGAGAGGAGGGAGTTAGTGTCCAGGTGGAGCACCTGAAGGAGTTATGCCCTAGAGGCCAATAATAAAGTGTATTATTTGATACATCTCATGTATGTTCATAATACATTTCATACTGTGCTATAACTGTGTTAATACGAAACGTTAATACACGTGTGGTATGTAAACAAACCGTGTCTCTAGTTACCTCTAGTGAACTGGTTCATTGGTCATGTTATTAGTTGAATAACATGATAGACAAACATCCGACCGTTATATCTTAATGAGATCTAGTTACAAAGTTCACCATTGATGATAAAACATAGAGAACCTCGCAACCCGATCCTTTGACTGTGAGGTAATACAAATAACCATTCCGGAAGAAGCTTAGATGGTTATCAAGAGTCATCTCGTAACAGGGTGATCAAAAAGGTGCCACTCAGGTTTTCCGAAGGGATGCGTAGAGGAGTACATATCAAGACCAGGATTTGTCAAGTCTGTGTAACGGACAGATACATGTGGCCATCTCGGTGACGTTGCATTGATGAAGCTTGCAAGCACGTGACTAGGTCACGGAATGCAACGACATGAGAATGAGAAAAACAAGTTCATCAGTAACGAGATTGAACTAAGGTATGTAGATACCGAAAATCAAGTCTCGGATGAATTAGGTATCGAATGACAAAGGGAATGGGGAACGACTATCTCACGGTTTGAGCGATTGTATTCGTGAAACGCACGGGGGTCACATGGCCATCCAGGTCCCTCTGTTGATCATTGATATGAGAGTGGTCTCTATCATGTCCGGAGTGTTTCCGAACCGAAGGATGTCACACTTAAGGGTAGGGACGCTTAGGGTAGATGAGGAATCGTATGAGAAATAGAGAGAGAGAAACCAGAATAGTTTCGGTAACATTCGATGGAGATCGGAAGGGGTCCGAAAGTTATTCCGGAGTAAAGGAATAATATAATATGTGTATTTAAATGTTAATTGGAGAATTAATTGTAAATATATTTTTTATTTTATTTTTGAAGGCACTATATTGCTAATGGGCCTCACCCGAAGGGAGGCCCAAGTGGGCAAGGCGCCTAGGGAGTGGGGGCCGTCCGGCCTAGGGCTAGTGGGCCACCCCAGGGGCCACCTAGGTGGCCGGCGGGTGTGGGGATTAGTCCCACACCACCTGGCCCCTAGGTGGTGCCCTTCCCCCTCCCACTATATAAAGGGGTCCCCCTACCCCTTTGAATCACCCATTCCTCTCATTCTCTCTCATCTGCTAAGGACTTCCCCGTAATATTGGGGAGGACCTCGTAGTTGAGTTCTCCACCTTCACACTACCTTCGTGTGATCGGTGATCCGACATCTACTTCTTCTGCTGCTCGGCTGGATCGGAGTCCGGTTGACATCTCCTACACCGGACGTGTGACGAACTTCGGAGGCACCACACTTGGGGTGCTGCTCGTCTTCGTCAATATACACCTTCCTGTGTAAGGCGTGCCTCTGTTTGGAAAGGTATGAATACTGTATTCCTTCTCCGTTACTTATGTCTACGTAGTATAGATCCTGGTATTAGTGTTCGAGTAGATAGAAATTTTTTGTTTTCTGCTACGGAACCGTTCAGCACCTATAGAAAACTGTTGATAATAATGTTGTGGCTGATGATACTCTTGAGGAAAATGTTGATGATCACGTTGTTCAGCACTCACCTACTGTTTTGCAGCAACCACATGAGTCTATTGTTGCTGATAGACCGAGGCGTAACATAGTTCCACCTCGTCGTTTAATTGAAGAATGTAATCTTGCTCATTATGCCTTGAGTTGTGCTGAACAGGTGGAGCATGATACTGAACCTGCTAGATACAATGAAGTTGTTGCATCCGTTGACCACGAGAAGTGGGTTTCTTCTATGCAAGAAGAGATGCAATCACTTGAAAAGAATGGCACATGGTATGTTGTGCGCTTTCCTAAACAAAAGAAGGATGTCTGCTGTAAGTGGATATATAAAAGGTAGGAAGGTTTGTCTCCTAATGAGCCTCCAAGGTTTAAGGCAAGGTTAGTAGCAAAAGGTTTCAGTCAGATTCCAGGTATTGACTATAATGATGTTTTTTCTCTGGTTGTGAAGCATAGTTCTATTCGTGCTTTCTTTGGTATTGTTGCTATGCATGATCTTGAGCTTGAGCAGTTAGATATAAAGCGCTTCCTGCATGGTGAACTGGAGGAGGAGATTTACATGGACCAACCTGAAGGGTTCATAGTTCCTGGAAAAGAGGATTTTGTGTGCAAATTGAAGAGGTCGTAAGGCATGCCTCTATTTGCAAAGGTATGAATAATGTATTCCTTCTCCGTTACTTATGTCTACATAGTATAGATCCTGGTATTAGTGTTCGAGTAGATAGAATTTTTTTGTTTTCTGCTCTGGAACCCTTGATGGTATCGAGGCGGGTCTATGGGTAGACATGTCGTACGGATAGAACACATAGCAATATGTGGGCATTGATTCTCTAGTTGCTACCCTCTTTAGTATCATTTTTCATATCGCGGCACTGTTTGATGAAGCGGCCCCCAACCAACCTCACGCGGTGATTCACGAGACTGGTCCACAAATCAAAGTGGCTTAGGGGGTGTCTATCTCTCTACAGTAGTTGATATGGCATCGATACTGGAGGGCCCTGAAAAGGGAAGAAGAACGGCAATCATTGAATCCATGTTGTGGCTCGACGTTCGTAGGTGGGAAAGGGTTCTACTGCGAAAGCCCTAAAGCCGCGTAAAACATGCAATAGTTAATATAGAAGCGTCTATCTTCTTTATTGCACAGGGGAAAGTATTATAACATGGCAATGACGAGTTTACGAAACTCTTATTAAAGCTATTGATGATGATCATAAAGCTACAAACCATGTCATAACACTTTACTTTTAGAAGTATTACTTATTGTGCTAGTATACTTACTAGACGGTAGCATGATAAGATAATCCCTCATAGTATTCCAGTTATCGTATTCCCCTTATGTGTGCACCACCAAGAAAGTTCTTCGGTATGAGGCGATCTAGGGTTACAGGCCTGGGTGTCAGACATATCTATGTTCGCATACAGTGGGTGTAAGCCATGTTGCACTGTGAATACACACGAGTTAGGACTGGCGAGCCTAGCACGTTAGAGAAACGTGGCCTCGGAATACAAGAGACCGAAAGGTCGAGCATGAATCACATGGTTGATGTGATCGACATTAGGGAATGTCCACCTTTGATACTACACTGATGGCCGTGACGATCGGGGGAGGTGCAGAGGATAGGGATCATGTGATCACTGAACGAGTAGAGGGATGTTTGTTTAAGTGGGAGTTCTTTTAGTTAAAACTTGAACTCATTATTATGAACGTAGTCTAAACACTTTGCAAATCCTTTGTAGATGTCTTGCCCACCCACCTTCGACCTTAGCACTTTCCTCGAGAAGGACAAGCTGAAAACTGATGGAACCAACTTCACCGCATGGTTCCGCAATCTTAGGATCCTCCTAGTCCCCTACAAGTTGACTTATGTCATCGAGGCTGAGCTTCCGGCTAAGCCTGCAGATTCCGCCTCTAAGGACGAAAAGAATGTCTAGCAGTCCAAGGCGGATGATTTCTCCCTCATCTAGAGTGGAATGCTCTATGCCATGGAGCCAGAGCTTCAAAAACATTTTGAGGAGATGAATGCTTTTGAGATCATTGAGGATCTCAAGGCTGTCTTTGCTCCACAGGCTCATGCAGAGAGGTATGATGCTTCCGAACTATTCTTCTCTGCTAAAATGGAAGAGCATAGCAGTATTAGTGAGCACGTGGTCAAAATGTCTAGCTATGTTAAGCGCTTAAACGCCCTGGATTGCAAGATCCCAGAGGAGCTCGCTATAGATAGGGTGCTGAACTCGCTGCCTCCTAGCTATAAGGGTTTTGTGATGAACTACTACATGCAAGGGATGACTAAGACCCTTGCTGAGGTGTTCGCCATGCTCAAAACTGCTGAGGTTGCTGATGGTCAACAAGACCACCAACTTTAAGAAACCGGGGCAAAAGGGAAAAGGCAAGGGTAAGAAGTCTAAGAGGGATGGCAGGTTTGTTCCCAGCACCTCAAACATTGCCAAGCCTGGTCCTAAGCCTGGCACTTCGTGTTTCTACTTCAAAGGGGATGGGCACTGGAAACACAACTGCCCCAAGTACCTTGAAGACAAGCGAGCTGGCAAGATAGCCATTCCGGACAAAGGTATATATGATATACATGTTATTGATGTATTCCTGACGAGTGCCAGGAGTAACACCTGGGTATTTGATACCGGATATATTGCTCATATTTGTAACTCTCAGCAGGATCTGTAGAGTAGGAGGCGCTTGAGGAAGGACGAGGTGACGATGCACGTCGGCAATGGTTCGAGAGTCGAAGTGATGGCCGTCGGCACCACCATCTGCGTCTCAAATCGGGATTATTGTTGATTTTGAATAAATGCTATTATGTACCCGCACTGGGTATGAATATTGTGAGTGGGTCTTTCTTGTTGCAAGACCGTTATTCGTTTAAATCAGGAACAAATGGTTGTTCAATTTATATGAATGATGTTTTCTATGTTCATGCTCCTGTACGTTATGGTTTATTCTTACTTGATCTTGATTGTGATACACACATCCATAGTGTTGATGCTAAACGTTGTAAGCACAGTAACGATAATTCCATGTACATATGGCATTGCCGTCTTGGTAATATTAGCATAAAGCGCATGAAGAAGCTTCATTCAGAAGGGCTTCTTGGATCGTTGGATTTTGAATCCCTTGATACATGTGAGCCATGCCTCATGGGCAAGATGACCAGGACACCATTCTCCGGAATAGTGGAGAGAGTTGTAGACCTACTTGGGATCATACACACGGATGTATGTGGACCAATGAGTGTCTCAACACGCAATGGTTATCGTTACTTTGTTATCTTTACTGACAACTTGAGCAGATATGGATATATCTACTTAATGAAGCACAAGTCTGAAACCTTTGAAAAGTTCAAGGAATTTCAGAAAGAGGTAGAGAATCAACTTAACAAGAAAATCAAGCACCTTCGATCGGATCGAGGAGGCGAGTATCTGAGTTATGAGTTTAACATGCACTTGAAGGACTGTGGGATTATACCACAGCTTACGCCAGCCGGAACACCACAACATAATGGTCTATCGAAACATCGTAACCAAACCCTATTGGATAGCGTACGGTCCATGATGTCTTTAACTGATTTATCTGTGTCTTTTTGGGGATACGCGTTAGAAACCACCGCTTTTATTTTAAACCGAGCACCATCCAAATCCGTGGAGACAACCCCATATGAGATATGGCATGGCAAGAAGCCATTGTTGTCATTTCTGAAAGTTTGGGGTTGTGAGGCTTACATTAAGCTATGACTGACAAACTCGAACCCAAATCAGAAAAATGTATCTTTGTGGGATACCCAAGGGAAACCGTTGGGTATACTTTTTACAACCAAGCCGAAGGCAAAACGTTTGTCGCAAAAACTGGCACCTTTCTCGAGAAAGAGTTTCTTGCAAAAGGAGTGAGTGGAAGGAAAATTGAGTTAGATGAAATTGTTGACCCTTCTCACCGTATTCCGAGTAGCGCAACGGAAGCTGTTCCGAAACCGCTCTCCAACATGGAGGAAGAGACCATTGATGCTGATCAAAACAATGACATCGAGACTCCTGAGGTTCGCATGTCTACAAGGGTTCGTGCCACTCTAGATTGGTATAGTAGCCTTGTGATGTCTGTCATCTTAGATGATCAGGAAGAACCTGCAAACTACAAAGAAGCTATGGATAGTGCTGACTTCGAGAAATGGCTAGAAGCCATGAAATCCGAAATAGGATCCATGCATGAAAACCATGTTTGGACCTTGGTGGATCTCCCAGAAGGCTCCAAGGCCGTGGAAAACAAATGGATCTTTAATAAAAAGACAGATGCGAATGGTAATGTGACCATTCACAAAGCTCGAGTTGTTGCAAAGGGTTTTCGACAAATTCAAGGAGTTGATTATGACGAGACTTATTCTCCCATAGTGATGCTTAAGGCTGTTAGGATTTTAATAGCAATTCTTTGCACATTTCGATTATGAAATTTGGCGATTGATGTTAAGACCGCATTCCTCAATGGTCACATTGATGAAGAGTTGTATATGATGCAACGAAGGTTTTGTCAATCCTAAGGATCTTTGGAAAGGTATGCAAGCTTCAACGGTCCATTTATGGATTGAAGCAAGCATCTCGGCTGGAACCAACGTTTTGATCAAGTGATCAAGAGTTTTGGATTTGTCCAAAACCAACAAGATTCTGTGTTTACAAAAGCGAGTGGGAGCTCGGTTGTTTTCTTAGTAGTATATGTGGATGACATATTACTCATGGGAAACGATGTGGATCTTATGAAAAGTGTGAAAGCATATTTAAGCAACCAATTTTCCATGAAGGATCTAGGTGAAGCTGCATATATATTAGGAATCAAGATCTATAGGGATAGATCAAGACACCTAATAGCATTAAGTCAGAGTACTTACATAGATAAGATTTTGAAGAGGTTCAAAATGGAAAACACCAAGAGGGGTTTCACACCTATGATGAAGAATTGCAAAATGAGTATGACTCAATGTCCTGTAACGGACGATGATAGAGAGAAGATGTCTTACATTCCCTATGCCTCAGCCATAGGATCTATCATTTATGCAATGCTTAGTACCCGACCTGATGTGGAAATGGATCTTAGTTTGACGAGCCGATATCAGGGTAATCCAGGACCAGATCACTAGACAGCTGTGAAAAATATCCTGAAGTATCTAAGAAGAACAAAGGATATGTTCCTAATCTATGGAGGGAATGATGAAGCTCTAAACATAACAGGTTACATATATGCGAGCTGGATTCAGATCATGATGACTCGAAGTCTCAGACATGATTTGTTTTCTTGGTGAATGGTGGGGCGGTAAGCTAGAAGAGAAAGAAGCAGCCGGTGGTGGCACAATCTTCAATGGAGTCTGAATACATTGCTGCAGCTGATGCAGCAAATGAAGTTGTTTGGCTAAGGAATTTCGTCGAATCGGGAGATTTTCCCAATGCGCAAGACCCCGTGACGATCTATTGTGATAACACGGGAGCTATTGCAAATGCAAGGGAACCAAGAACTCATTCCACAGCCAAACACATCAAGCTTAGATTTCACGTCATCCGGCAGAACATTGACGAAGGCGAAGTCAAGATTTGCAAAGTAGATACGGAACTAAATGTAGCAGATCCGTTGACGAAAGCTCTCCATCTAGACAAGCATGAACAACACCGAAATTCCATTGGTGTTAGGTTCCTGCCTATTGTAAGCTAGTTTTGTTTATACTCTAGTGCAAGTGGGAGACTGAAGGAGTTATGCCCTAGAGGAAAATAATAAAGTGTATTATTTGATACATCTCCTGTATGTTCATAATATGTTTCATACTATGCTATAACTGTGTTAATACGAAACGTTAATACACGTGTGGTATGTAAACAAACCGTATCTCTAGTTACCTCTAGTGAACTGGTTCATTGGTCATGAGGATGGTTTGTGTTTCAAGACCATGGGCATTTATGCCAACTGACAATGAGGTCATGTTATTAGTTGAATAACATGATAGACAAACATCCGACCGTTATATCTTAATGAGATCTAGTTACAAAGTTCACCATTGATGATAAAACACAGAGAACCTCGCAACCCGATCCTTTGACTGTGAGGTAATACAAATCACCATTCCGGAAGAAGCTTAGATGGTTATCAAGAGTCATCTCGTAATAGGGTGATCAAAAAGGTGCCACTCAGGTTTTCCGAAGGGATGCGTAGAGGAGTACATATCAAGACCATGATTTGTCGGTCATGTAACATCTGAGATACATGTGGCCATCTCGGTGACGTTGCATTGATGAAGCTTGCAAGCATGTGACTAGGTCACGGAATGCCATGACATGAGAACGCGAAAAACAAGTTCATCGATGTTAGATCGAACTAAGGTATGCAGATACCGAAGATCAAGTCTCGGATGAATTAGGTATCGAATGACAAAGGGAATGGGGAACGACTATCTCATAGTTCGAGTGATTGTATTCGTGAAACGCACGGGGGTCACATGGCCATCCAGGTGGGCTTGTTCGTCTGCGGTACCAAAGTTGGCAGGCCAGCGCATGGCGGTACCTAAGTTGCCTGAAATTACCGCGTTTCGAAAAGTTGGGCCGCCAACTACTGAGAGGGGCCATTTCGAGGCAAACTCATCTCACCCCTGCCAAATTCAAACATTCCGTTAAACTGCCCCGTGAAGTAGACGGTCGGGACCCTCATGTCGGTCATCATCTCGTGTGGCGCCAACGCGGCAACCTCTTAGGCAAATCGAGCAGCTAAGTGGATTGGATGCGTTGACCAATTTCACAAATCCATTCCCAACTTTCCCCTAGCACCGGCGGCGTCGGATTCCACCCTCCAGGCAGGACGATCCCTTCAGACATTTGACTTCCAGCGCCAAGTTGCTGCGCCCAGTTGCTGCGCCAAGTCGCTAATCCCGAGCTCCAATGGCGCATGTCGTAGCCGCCGTTGCGAGGCTCTAGCCCGCCTCCGCCACCGACGAGCCGAGCAGCTCGGAGGATGGCAGATCCTACTATCAAGAAATAAGAAGTTCTGTCTACAAGCGGGTGATCTACCCTTCTCTTTGCTATTCGCACTAGTTACAACTGCTAGCTGGCTACTGAACCTCAAATTGTTTGTTAGCCCAACGCTGACAAACATATTTTGTCCACAGTTTTCTGTCAAGTGGGATCTGCGCGGACCCCCCTTACCTGGTTACGGTAGTCCTCTATAGGTACGACTCTAAGGGCAAGAGGTATGGACACCATTGTTTCACGATGGCAGAAGTGCCTGCGCAGATCTACACTATATCTGGTATGGTTGCTGCTCTGCGTAATCATGTTGAATTATGGCCGAAGCAGACTGCAAAGTTCAGCTTCATGGAAGAACGTGGAATCATGGTTCCTATAATGTGTGACAGTCAGCTAATTGGGTTAATGAAAAGGTATGCTTCGGCTGCCATGTTTGAGCTGAAATGTGATGTACTAGATGTGGAAGCTGCTGCAACTGGGAGTCGCCCTTCTATTCTTGGACAGGGTGGTTGCTCGAACCCAATTACCTCCTTGTAAGCAAAGGTCTCTTGGGGTTCGCATGTTTGTGCTGAATTGTAATTTTTGTTTTATTTACTCTGTAGATATTGGGCAGTTATGCAACAGTCTTGTTTCTTTGACAGGAAGCGCCACAAGGTTAGAAACATGACTGCCAGGTCAGTCATTTTGCTGCCCGAAGAAATTAAAAACAAGTGGAAAGATGTCATTTTGCTGCCCGAAGAAATTAAAAACGAGTGGAAAGATGATGTTGGACACGATTCTGGTGCACATTGTCCCGGCGATGCAGAGTACGTGAAGCTAAGAAAATTGGCACCGAGGAAGAGGAAGAAGGCAGGAAATGAAGAAGCCATTGGACGTGAAGGCTTGACACCAGTGGAAGAAATTGCGGCAATGAAGATGCATAGTAATGTGTTGAACTTGAACCTATATATGTAATTACATTAAATTCTGATTACTCTGTGTGTGGCACGTTCTTTGAAACAATCTACCCATGTTCTCTGAGTAAAATGTACTGCGACTTAGGGTTTGGAAGCGCCCGTCGATGGTTGAATCGAAATTGTGATTGTGCCTTGCTATCGAAAACAAGGATCCACCAGTTCCACGATTCTTTGAGGCGGAGGTCTCCAAATCTGACGGAATATAAGTGGCACATAAATAAATTATTTAAGCTGCCACACTCCACGGAAGCAACAACTTATTTGAGATCTTTGCTAGACGTGGCAATATAAACAGCAATGTTCTCACCGATAAGGCCTAGATGAGGAGAAATGGGTACCACTTTCGGCTAATCTTGAGCCGTCTATCTCACCGCCTCTCTGCTCTGCATCCCCACACTGCATCGAAGCTCCGGATCTCCGATGCTTAGGGTGTCGTGCTTCCACTTTATAAATTGTGGTTGTGCCATTTGCATGTGGCACAATCCACGTAGATTACGTTAAACAAACCACCAATGTCGAATACACTAGTAGAAAAGGTGTCTTTGGTCCACAGTCCGTTCCCAATCCGGACAGAGATCTAAATCGAGAGAATTGATCTAAATCACAAATTCTTCCACAAATTAATCGAGAGAGATCTAAATCGAGGCATTTCATTACTTCAACCACAAATTCTTCTAAACAAAGGTGCGATTTCACATCCTACATTAAATCAACCACTAGTCAACAATTTCACTTCGCCATCGCATCCTGAGCCACCGGCTTCCTAAATCATTGTCGGACGGAACCTCCACGATGTCCGCATTGTTCGCGAGACGGAGCACCTCTTCGCATCGAGCGGCGGCGATGACGGTGTACTTGGTCCGTCCAGGGACGAACCAGAACCTCTCCCGCCCTTCTCGGTTGCGGAGATCCCGGTGCACCACGCGCCCGTCAACGATGCGGTTGCCAATCTTGGCCTTCCGCTCCTTCTTGAACAGCGTCGGCCAGTACGGGTTGGCCGCCGCATACCGGGGAAGCGCTCTCTTCCACGCGGGCATCTGGCGGCGGCGCGCCGCGATTTCGCTCTCCATCTCGGCTCGGCCAGGTAGCGGAGCCACCGGCACCCCCGTAGACCTGATGCGCCATCCGTGGGACACCTTCGCCGCTGGCGGCGCAAGGGTGTTGAAGTTCGCGAACATCACTGCCTCGTACAAGTTCAGATCGGGCATCTCCATGGCGGGGCGGTGGAGATTGGAGAGGACGAGGGGATGGACGACGAAGCGACACGCTGTGGCGCCTCCTATTTGTACACGAGGACGACGAAACGACGGTCAGACAAAAGAAGTAATGCGGGGTCAGAGCAATTTTTTTCTCCCTGGAATCCAGGACCAATAGTTCAGACCGCTAGGTCAACAAGTACACATATTACAACTTAAAAAGGCATAGAGCTTAAGCTAAATAGAACTAGTTATCACACATCTCCATGATCTTCCTAATCTTGGCCCGATGCGCATCTTCCTGCGAGAGCAAGGATCGAATTGCCTGCTCCTTCCTTTTAGCATCTTCCTTGCACAACTTCAATTGTTTCTCTACATTTTTCCTCATGCACTTGTCAATACTCGTAGTTGTGTACTGCAGGACTTTGGCCTGGTGGAGATCATTCCTTGCTTGAGTCAGTTCTTGCTCTGCTTTAGCCTTGAGACCCTTGGCGTCCCTCTCCTTCTCGACTTTGATAACCTTGTCTTGCACCCACGAGATCTCTTATGCTTGATGCGTGTCAAGTTGGTTCCCATAGCTTCATCTCAACACTATCAAGAAGTGAGATGAATACAGATTCTTTCAACTCGACAGTCATTTCCCATAGTTTGTCCAGACATGCAAAGAACAGACATGCAATGACACTGGGTGTGGTTCATGAAAAGAACAGAGATGCAATGACACTGGTGGATCCTTATGTGGTTCATGAAAAGAACAGACATGCAATGACACTGGTAGATCCTTATGTGGTTCATGAAAAGAACAGACATGCACTGACACTGGGTGTGGTTCATGAAAACAAGAGACATGCAATAACACTAGTGGATCCTTATGTGGTTTGTTTAGAAGAACACACATGCAATGACACTAGGTGTGGTTCATGAAAAGAACACACATCCAATGACACTGGTGGATCCTTATGTGGTTTGTTTAGAGGAACAGACATGCAATGACACCGGTGGATCCACGTGTGGTTCATGAAAATAACACACATCCAATGACACTGGTAGATCCTTATGTGGTTCATGAAAAGAACACACATGCAGTGACACCGGGTGTGTTTCATGAAAAGAACAGACATGCAATGACACTGGGTGTGGTTCATGAAAAGAACAGACATGCAATGACACTGGTGGATCCTTATGTGGTTCATGAAAAGAATAGACATGCAATGACACTGGTAGATCCTTATGTGGTTCATGAAAAGAATAGACATGCACTAACACTGAGTGTGGTTCATGAAAAGAACAGACATGCAATGACACTGGTGGATCCATGTGTGGTTCATGAGAAGAACACACATCCAATGACACTGGTAGATCCTTATGTGGTTCATGAAAAGAACAGACATGCAGTGACACCGGGTGTGTTTCATGAAAAGAAACGGACATGCAATGACAACAGGTGTGGTTCATGAAAAGAATAGACATGCAATGACACTGATGGATCCTTATGTGGTTCATGAAAAGAACAAACATGCAATGACACTGGTGGATCCTTATGTGGTTCATGAAAAGAACAGACATGCAATGACACTGGTGGATCCTTATGTGGTTCATGAAAAGAATAGACATGCAATGACACTGGTGGATCCTTATGTGGTTCATGAAAAGAACACGCATCCAATGACACTGGTGGATCATTATGTGGTTTCTTTAGAGGAACGGACATGCAATGACACCGGTGGATCCACGTGTGGTTCATGAGAAGAACACACATCCAATGACACTAGTAGATCCTTATGTGGTTCATGAAAAGAACAGACATGCAGTGACACTCGGTGTGGTTCATGAAAAGAACAGACATGCACTGACACTGGTGTGGTTCATGAAAAGAACAGACATGCAATGACACTGGTGGGCCCATCCTTATGTGGTTCATGAAAAGAACAGACATGCAATGAGACTGGTGGATGCTTATGTGGTTTGTTTAGAAGAACACACATGCAATGACACTGGGTGTGGTTCATGAAAAGAACACATATCCAATGACACTCGTGGATCCCTATGTGGCTTGTTTAGAGGAACAGACATGCAATGACACCGGTGGATCCACGTTTGGTTCATGAGAATAACACACATCCAATGACACTGGTAGATCCTTATGTGGTTCATGAAAAGAACAGACATACAGTGGCATCGGGTGTGTTTCATGAAAAGAACAGACATGCAATGACACTGGGTGTGGATCATGAAAAGAACAGACATGCAATGACACTGGTGGATCCTTATGTGGTTCATGAAAAGAACAGACATGCAATGACACTGGTAGATCCTTATGTGGTTCATGAAAAGAACAAACATGCACTGACACTGGGTGTGGTTCATCAAAAGAACAGACATGCAATGACACTGGTGGATCCTTATGTGGTTTGTTTAGAAGAACACACATGCAATGACACTGGGTGTGGTTCATGAAAATAACACACATCCAATGACACTGGTGGATCCTTATGTGGTTTGTTTAGAGGAACAGACATGCAATGACACCGGTGGATCCACGTGTGGTTCATGAGAAGAACACACATCCAATGACACTTTAGATCCTTATGTGGTTCATGAAAAGAACAGACATGCAGTGACACCGGGTGTGTTTCATGAAAAGAACAAACATGCAATGACACTGGGTGTGGTTCATGAAAAGAACAGACATGCAATGACACTGGTGGATCCTTATGTGGTTCATGAAAAGAACAGACATGCAATGACACTGGTAGATCCTTATGTGGTTCATGAAAAGAACAGACATGCACTGACACTGAGTGTGGTTCATGAAAAGAACAGACATGCAATGACACTGGTGGATCCACGTGTGGTTCATGAGAAGAACACACATACAATGACACTGGTAGATCCTTATGTGGTTCATGAAAAGAATAGACATGTAGTGACACCGGGTGTGTTTCATGAAATGAACAGACATGCAATGACACTGGGTGTGGTTCATGAAAAGAACAGACATGCAATGACACTGGTGGATCCTTATGTGGTTCATGAAAAGAACAGACATGCAATGACACTGGTGGATCCTTATGTGGTTCATGAAAATAATAGACATGCAATGACACTGGTGGATCCTTATGTGGCTCATGAAAAGAACACACATCCAATGACACTGGTGGATCCTTATGTGGTTTCTTTAGAGGAACGGACATGCAATGACACCGGTGGACCCACGTGTGGTTCATGAGAAGAACACACATCCAATGGCACTAGTAGATCCTTATGTGGTTCAAGAAAAGAACAGACATGCAGTGACACTCGGTGTGGTTCATGAAAAGAAGACATGCTTGACCTTTGGGTGTGGTTCATGAAAAGAACAGACATGCAATGACACTGGTGGGCCCATCCTTATGTGCTTCATGAAAAGAACAGACATGCAATGACACTGGTGGATCCTTATGTGGTTTGTTTAGAAGAACACACATGCAATGACACTGGTTGTGGTTCATTAAAATAACACATATCCAATGACACTGGTGGATCCTTATGTGGCTTGTTTAGAGGAGCAGACATGCAATGACACCGGTGGATCCACGTGTGGTTCATGAGAATAACACACATCCAATGACACTGGTAGATCCTTATGTGGTTCATGAAAAGAACAGACATGCAGTGACATCAGGTGTGTTTCATGAAAAGAACAGACATGCAATGACACTAGGTGTGGATCATGAAAAGAACACACATGCAATGACACTGGTGGATCCTTATGTGGTTCATGAAAAGAACATACATGCAATGACACTGGTGGATCCTTATGTGGTTCATGAAAAGAACAGACATGCACTGACACTGGGTGTGGTTCATGAAAAGAACAGACATGCAATGACACTAGTGGATCCTTATGTGGTTTGTTTAGAAGAACACACATGCAATGATACTGGGTGTGGTACATGAAAAGAACTCACATCCAATGACACTGGTGGATCCTTATGTGGTTTGTTTAGAGGAACAGACATGCAATGACACCGGTGGATCCACGTGTGGTTCATGAGAAGAACACACATCCAATGACACTGGTAGATCCTTATGTGGCTCATGAAAAGAACAGACATGCAGTTACACCGTTGTGTTTCATGAAAAGAACAGACATGCAATGACTTTGGGTGTGGTTCATGAAAAGAACAGACATGCAATGACACTGGTGGATCCTTATGTGGTTGATGAAAAGAACAGACATGCAATTACACTGGTGGATCCTTATGTGGTTCATGAAAAGAATAGACATGCAGTGACACTGGTGGATCCTTATGTGGTTCATGAAAAGAACAGACATGCAATGACCTTTGGTAGATCCTTGTGTGGTTCATGAAAAGAACAGACATACACTGACACTGGGTTTGGTTCATGAATAGAACAGACATGCAATGACACTAGTGGATCCTTATGTGGTTTGTCTACAAGAACACACATGCAATGACACTGGGTGTGGTTCATGAAAAGAACACATCCAATGACACTTGTGGATCCTTATGTGGTTTGTTTAGAGCAGACATGCAATGACACGGTGGATCCACGTGTGGTTCATGAGAAGAACACACATCCAATGACAGGTAGAACCTTATGTGGTTCATGAAAAGACAGACATCTGATGGCATCGGTGTGTTTCATGAAAAAACGGACATGCAATGACCTTTGGGTGTGGTTCATGAAAAGAACAGACATGCAATGACACTGGTGGATCCTTATGTGGTTCATGAAAAGAACAGACATGCAATGACACTGGCAGATCCTTATGTGGTTCATGAAAAGAATAGACATGCAATGACACTGGTGGATCCTTATGTGGTTCATGAAAAGAACACACATCCAATGACACTGGTGGATCCTTATGTGGTTTCTTTAGAGAGCGGACATGCAATGACACGGTGGATCACGTGTGGTTCATGAGAAGAACACATCCAATGACACTAGTAGATCCTTATGTGGTTCATGAAAAGAAACAGACATGCGGTGACACTCGGTGTGGTTCATGAAAAGAAACGGACATACCTTTGCCTTTGGTTGTGGTTCATGAAAAGAACAGACATGCAATGAAACTGGTGGGCCCATCCTTATGTGGTTCATGAAAAGAACAAACATGCAATGAGACTGGTGGATCCTTATGTGGTTTGTTTAGAAGAACACACATGCAATGACACTGGGTGTGGTTCATGAAAAGAACACATATCCAATGACACTGGTGGATCCTTATGTGGCTTGTTTAGAGGAACAGACATGCAATGACACCGGTGGATCCACGTGTGGTTCATGAGAATAACACACATCCAATGACACTGGTAGATCCTTATGTGGTTCATGAAAAGAACAGACATGCAGTGACATCGGGTGTGTTTCATGAAAAGAACAAACACGCAATGACACTGGGTGTGGATCATGAAAAGAACAGATATGCAATGACACTAGTGGATCCTTATGTGGTCCATGAAAAGAACAGACATGCAATGACACTGGTAGATCCTCATGTGGTTCATGAAAAGAACAGACATGCACTGACACTGGGTGTGGTTCATGAAAAGAACAGACATGCAATGACACTGGTGGATTCTTATGTGGTTTGTTTAGAAGAACACACATGCAATGACACTGGGTGTGGTTCATGAAAAGAACACATATCCAATGACATTGGTGGATCCTTACGTGGTTTCTTTAGAGGAACAGACATACAATGACACCGGTGGATCCACGTGTGGTTCATGAGAAGAACACACATCCAATGACACTGGTAGATCCTTATGTGGTTCATGAAAAGAACAGACATGCAGTGACACCGGGTGTGTTTATGAAAAACGGACATGCAATGACACTTGGGTGTGGTTCATGAAAAGAACGGACATGCAATGACAACCGTAGATCCTTATGTGGTTCATGAAAAGAAGGACATGCTTGACACTGAGTGTGGTTCATGAAAAGAATAGACATGCAATGACACTGGTGGATCCACGTGTGGTTCATGATAAGAACACACATCCAATGACACTGGTAGATCCTTATGTGGTTCATGAAAAGAACAGACATGTAGTGACACCGGGTGTGTTTCATGAAAATAACAAACATGCAATGACACTGGGTGTGGTTCTTGAAAAGAACAGACATGCAATGACACTGGTGGATCCTTATGTGGTTCATGAGAAGAACAGACATGCAATGACACTGGTGGATACTTATGTGGTTCATGAAAAGAATAGACATGCAATGACACTGGTGGATCCTTATGTGGTTCATGAAAAGAACACACATCCAATGACACTGGTGGATCCTTATGTGGTTTCTTTAGAGGAACGGACATGCAATGACATCGGTGGATCCACGTGTGGTTCATGAGAAGAACACACATCCAATGACACTACTAGATCCTTATGTGGTTCATGAAAAGAACAGACATGCAGTGACACTCGGTGTGGTTCATGAAAAGAACAGACATGCGCTGACACTGGGTGTGGTTCATGAAAAGAAAAGACATGCAATGAGACTGGTGGATCCTTATGTGGTTCATGAAAAGATCAGACATGCAATGAGACTGGTGGATCCTTATGTGGTTTGTTTAGAAGAACACACATGGAATGACACTGGTTGTGGTTCATGAAAAGAACACATATCCAATGACACTAGTGGATCCTTATGTGGCTTGTTTAGAGGAACAGACATGCAATGACACCGGTGGATCCACGTGTGGTTCATGAGAATAACACACATCCAATGACACTGGTACAGCCTTATGTGGTTCATGAAAAGAACAGACATGCAGTGACATCGGATGTGTTTCATGAAAAGAACAGACATGCAATGACACTGAGTGTGGATCATGAAAAGAACAGACATGCAATGACACTGGTGGATCCTTATGTGGTTCATGAAAAGAACAGACATGCAATGACACTGGTAGATCCTTATGTGGTTCATGAAAAGAACATACATGCACTGACACTGGGTGTGGTTCATGAAAAGAACACACATCCAATGACACTGGTGGATCCTTATGTGGTTTGTTTAGAGGAACAGACATGCAATGACACCGGTGGATCCACTTGTGGTTCATGAGAAAACACACATCCAATGACACTGGTAGATCCTTATGTGGTTCATGAAAAGAATAGACATGCAGTGACACCGGGTGTGTTTCATGAAAAGAACAGACATGCAATGACACTGGGTGTGGATCATGAAAAGAACAGACATGCAATGACACCGGTGGATCCTTATGTGGTTCATGAAAAGAATAGACATGCAGTGACACTGGTGGATCCTTATGTGGTTCATGAAAAGAATGGACATGCAGTGACACTGGTGGATCCTTATGTGGTTCATGAAAAGAATAGACATGCACTGACACTGGTGGATCCTTATGTGGTTCATGAAAAGAACACACATCCAATGACACTGGTGGATCCTTATGTAATTTCTTTAGAGGAACGGACATGCAATGACACCGGTGGATCCACGTGTGGTTCATGAGAAGAACACACATCCAATGACACTAGTAGATCCTTATGTGGTTCATGAAAAGAACAGACATGCAGTGACACTCGGTGTGGTTCATGAAAAGAACAGACATGCACTGACACTAGGTGTGGTTCATGAAAAGAATAGACATGCAATGACACTGGTGGGCCCATCCTTATGTGGTTTATGAAAAGAACAGACATGCAATGAGACTGGTGGATCCTTATGTGGTTTGTTTAGAAGAACACACATGGAATGACCTTTGGTTGTGGTTCATGAAAGAACACATATCCAATGACCTTTGGTGGATCCTTATGTGGCTTGTTTAGGAACATACATGCAATGACACGGTGGATCCACGTGTAGTTCATGAGAATAGCACATCAATGACCTTTGGTAGATCCTTATGTGGTTCATGAAAAACAGACATGCAGTGACATCGGATGTGGTTCATGAAAACAACAGACATGCAATGACACTGGGTGTGGTTCATGAAAAGAACACACATGCAATGACACTGGTGGATCCTTATGTGGTTCATGAAAAGAACAGACATGCAATGACACTGGGTGTGGTTCATGAAAAGAATAGACATGCAATGACACTGGTGGATCGTTGTGTGGTTTGTTTAAAAGAACACACATGCAATGACCTTTGGGTGTGGTTCATGAAAAGAACACACATCCAATGACAACTGGTGGATCCTTATGAGGTTTGTTTAGAGAGCAGACATGCAATGACACGGTGGATCCACGTGTGGTTCATGAGAATAACACACATCCAATGACCTTTGGTAGATCCTTATGTGGTTCATGAAAAAAACGGACATGCAGTGACATCGGTGTGTTTCATGAAAAGAACGAGACATGCAATGACACTAGGTGTGGATCATGAAAAGACAGACATGCAATGACCTTTGGTGGATCCTTATGTGGTTCATGAAAAGAACATACATGCAATGACCTGTAGATCCTTATGTGGTTCATGAAAAAAACGGACATACTGCTGACCTGGGTGTGGTTCATGAAAAGAACAGACATGCAATGACACTAGTGGATCCTTATGTGGTTTGTTTAGAAGAACACACATGCAATGATATTGGGTGTGGTACATGAAAAGAACACACATCCAATGACACTGGTGGATCCTTATGTGGTTTGTTTAGAGGAACAGACATGCAATGACACCGGTGGATCCGTGTGGTTCATGAGAAGAACACACATCCAATGACACGGTAGATCCTTATGTGGTTCATGAAAAACGGACATGACATGCAGTGACACGGGTGTGTTTCATGAAAAACAGACATGCAATGACACTGGGTGTGGTTCATGAAAAGAATAGACATGCAATGACAACGATGGATCCTTATGTGGTTCATGAAAAGAACAAACATGCAATGACACGGTGGATCCTTATGTGGTTCATGAAAAGAACAGACATGCGATTACACGTTGTGTTTCATGAAAAGAAACGGACATGCAATGACTTTGGGTGTGGTTCATGAAAAGAACAGACATGCAATGACACTGGTGGATCCTTATGTGGTTGATGAAAAAACGGACATGCAATTACCTGGTGGATCCTTATGGTTCATGAAAAGAATGGACATGCGATGACCTTTGGTGGATCCTTATGTGGTTCATGAAAAGAATAGACATGCAATGACCTTTGGTGGATCCTTATGTGGTTCATGAAAAGAACACACATCCAATGACACTGGTGGATCCTTATGTAATTTCTTTAGAGGAACGGACATACAATGACACCGGTGGATCCAAGTGTGGTTAATGAGAAGAACACACATCCAATGACACTAGTAGATCCTTATGTGGTTCATGAAAAGAACAGACATGCAGTGACACTCGGTGTGGTTCATGAAAAGAACAGACATGCACTGACACTGGGTGTGGTTCATGAAAAGAATAGACATGCAATGACACTGGTGGGCCCATCCTTATGTGGTTTATGAAAAGAACAGACATGCAATGAGACTGGTGGATCCTTATGTGGTTTGTTTAGAAGAACACACATGGAATAACACTGGTTGTGGTTCATGAAAAGAACACATATCCAATGACACTGGTGGATCCTTATGTGGCTTGTTTAGAGGAACATACATGCAATAACACCGGTGGATCCACGTGTAGTTCATGAGAATAACACACATCCAATGACACTGGTAGATTCTTATGTGGTTCATGAAAAGAACAGACATGCAGTGACATCGGATGTGTTTCATGAAAAGAACAGACATGCAATGACACTGGGTGTGGATCATGAAAAGAACAGACATGCAATGACACTGGTGGATCCTTATGTGGTTCATGAAAAGAACAGACATGCAATGACACTTGGTGTGGTTCATGAAAAGAACAGACATGCAATGACACTAGTGGATCCTTATGTGGTTTGTTTAGAAGAACACACATGCAATGACACTGGGTGTGGTTCATGAAAAGAACACACATCCAATGACACTAGTGGATCCTTATGTAATTTCTTTAGAGGAACGGACATGCAATGACACCGGTGGATCCACGTGTGGTTCATGAGAAGAACACACATCCAATGACACTAGTAGATCCTTATGTGGTTCATGAAAAGAACAGACATGCAGTGACACTCGGTGTGGTTCATGAAAAGAACAGACATGCACTGACACTGGGTGTGGTTCATGAAAAGAATAGACATGCAATGACACTGGTGGGCCCATCCTTATGTGGTTTATGAAAAGAACAGACATGCAATGAGACTGGTGGATCCTTATGTGGTTTGTTTAGAAGAACACACATGGAATGACACTGGTTGTGGTTCATGAAAAGAACACATATCCAATGACACTGGTGGATCCTTATGTGGCTTGTTTAGAGGAACATACATGCAATGACACCGGTGGATCCACGTGTAGTTCATGAGAATAACGCACATCCAATGACACTGGTAGATCCTTATGTGGTTCATGAAAAGAACAGACATGCAGTGACATCGGATGTGTTTCATGAAAAGAACAGACATGCAATGACACTGGGTGTGGATCATGAAAAGAAACGGACATGCAATGACCTTTGGTGGATCCTTATGTGGTTCATGAAAAGAACAGACATGCAATGACACTGGGTGTGGTTCATGAAAAGAACAGACATGCAATGACACTAGTGGATCCTTATGTGGTTTGTTTAAAAGAACACACATGCAATGACACTGGGTGTGGTTCATGAAAAGAACACACATCCAATGACACTGGTGGATCCTTATGAGGTTTGTTTAGAGGAACAGACATGCAATGACACCGGTGGATCCACGTGTGGTTCATGAGAATAACACACATCCAATGACACTGGTAGATCCTTATGTGGTTCATGAAAAGAACAGACATGCAGTGACATCAGGTGTGTTTCATGAAAAGAACAGACATGCAATGACACTAGGTGTGGATCATGAAAAGAACAGACATGCAATGACACTGGTGGATCCTTATGTGGTTCATGAAAAGAACATACATGCAATGACACTGGTAGATCCTTATGTGGTTCATGAAAAGAACAGACATGCACTGACACTGGGTGTGGTTCATGAAAAGAACAGACATGCAATGACACTAGTGGATCCTTATGTGGTTTGTTTAGAAGAACACACATGCAATGATATTGGGTGTGGTACATGAAAAGAACACACATCCAATGACACTGGTGGATCCTTATGTGGTTTGTTTAGAGGAACAGACATGCAATGACACCGGTGGATCCACGTGTGGTTCATGAGAAGAACACACATCCAATGACACTGGTAGATCCTTATGTGGTTCATGAAAAGAACAGACATGCAGTGACACCGGGTGTGTTTCATGAAAAGAACAGACATGCAATGACACTGGGTGTGGTTCATGAAAAGAATAGACATGCAATGACACTGATGGATCCTTATGTGGTTCATGAAAAGAACAAACATGCAATGACACTGGTGGATCCTTATGTGGTTCATGAAAAGAACAGACATGCAGTTACACCGTTGTGTTTCATGAAAAGAACAGACATGCAATGACTTTGGGTGTGGTTCATGAAAAGAACAGACATGCAATGACACTGGTGGATCCTTATGTGGTTGATGAAAAGAACAGACATGCAATTACACTGGTGGATCCTTATGTGGTTCATGAAAAGAATGGACATGCAGTGACACTGGTGGATCCTTATGTGGTTCATGAAAAGAATAGACATGCAATGACACTGGTGGATCCTTATGTGGTTCATGAAAAGAACACACATCCAATGACACTGGTGGATCCTTATGTAATTTCTTTAGAGGAACGGACATACAATGACACCGGTGGATCCAAGTGTGGTTCATGAGAAGAACACACATCCAATGACACTAGTAGATCCTTATGTGGTTCATGAAAAGAACAGACATGCAGTGACACTCGGTGTGGTTCATGAAAAGAACAGACATGCATTGACACTGGGTGTGGTTCATGAAAAGAATAGACATGCAATGACACTGGTGGGCCCATCCTTATGTGGTTTATGAAAAGAACAGACATGCAATGAGACTGGTGGATCCTTATGTGGTTTGTTTAGAAGAACACACATGGAATAACACTGGTTGTGGTTCATGAAAAGAACACATATCCAATGACACTGGTGGATCCTTATGTGGCTTGTTTAGAGGAACATACATGCAATAACACCGGTGGATCCACGTGTAGTTCATGAGAATAACACACATCCAATGACACTGGTAGATTCTTATGTGGTTCATGAAAAGAACAGACATGCAGTGACATCGGATGTGTTTCATGAAAAGAACAGACATGCAATGACACTGGGTGTGGATCATGAAAAGAACAGACATGCAATGACACTGGTGGATCCTTATGTGGTTCATGAAAAGAACAGACATGCAATGACACTTGGTGTGGTTCATGAAAAGAACAGACATGCAATGACACTAGTGGATCCTTATGTGGTTTGTTTATAAGAACACACATGCAATGACACTGGGTGTGGTTCATGAAAAGAACACACATCCAATGACACTAGTGGATCCTTATGAGGTTTGTTTAGAGGAACAGACATGCAATGACACCGGTGGATCCACGTGTGGTTCATGAGAATAACACACATCCAATGACACTGGTAGATCCTTATGTGGTTCATGAAAAGAACAGACATGCAGTGACATCAGGTGTGTTTCATGAAAAGAACAGACATGCAATGACACTAGGTGTGGATCATGAAAAGAACAGACATGCAATGACACTGGTGGATCCTTATGTGGTTCATGAAAAGAACATACATGCAATGACACTGGTAGATCCTTATGTGGTTCATGAAAAGAACAGACATGCACTGACACTAGGTGTGGTTCATGAAAAGAACAGACATGCAATGACACTAGTGGATCCTTATGTGGTTTGTTTAGAAGAACACACATGCAATGATACTGGGTGTGGTACAAGAAAAGAACACACATCCAATGACACTGGTGGATCCTTATGTGGTTTGTTTAGAGGAACAGACATGCAATGACACCGGTGGATCCACGTGTGGTTCATGAGAAGAACACACATCCAATGACACTGGTAGATCCTTATGTGGCTCATGAAAAGAACAGACATGCAGTTACACCGTTGTGTTTCATGAAAAGAACAGACATGCAATGACTTTGGGTGTGGTTCATGAAAACGGACATGCAATGACCTGGTGGATCCTTATGTGGTTGATGAAAAGAAACGGACATGTAATTACCTTTGGTGGATCCTTATGTGGTTCATGAAAAGAATAGACATGCAGTGACACTGGTGGATCCTTATGTGGTTCATGAAAAGAACAGACATGCAATGACACTGGTAGATCCTTTTGTGGTTCATGAAAAGAACAGACATACACTGACACTGGGTGTGGTTCATGAATAGAACAGACATGCAATGACACTAGTGGATCCTTATGTGGTTTGTCTACAAGAACACACATGCAATGACACTGGGTGTGGTTCATGAAAAGAACACACATCCAATGACACTTGTGGATCCTTATGTGGTTTGTTTAGAGGAACAGACATGCAATGACACCGGTGGATCCACGTGTGGTTCATGAGAAGAACACACATCCAATGACACTGGTAGAACCTTATGTGGTTCATGAAAAGAACAGACATACAGTGGCATCGGGTGTGTTTCATGAAAAGAACAGACATGCAATGACACTGGGTGTGGTTCATGAAAAGAACAGACATGCAATGACACTGGTGGATCCTTATGTGGTTCATGAAAAGAACAGACATGCAATGACACTGGCAGATCCTTATGTGGTTCATGAAAAGAATAGACATGCAATGACACTGGTGGATCCTTATGTGGTTCATGAAAAGAACACACATCCAATGACACTGGTGGATCCTTATGTGGTTTCTTTAGAGGAACGGACATGCAATGACACCGGTGGATCCACGTGTGGTTCATGAGAAGAACACACATCCAATGACACTAGTAGATCCTTATGTGGTTCATGAAAAGAACAGACATGCAGTGACACTCGGTGTGGTTCATGAAAAGAAACGGACATGCCTTTACACTGGGTGTGGTTCATGAAAAGAACAGACATGCAATGACACTGGTGGGCCCATCCTTATGTGGTTTATGAAAAGAACAGACATGCAATGACACTGGTGGATCCTTATGTGGTTTGTTTAGAAGAACACACATGCAATGACACTAGGTGTGGTTCATGAAAAGAACACATATCCAATGACACTGGTGGATCCTTATGTGGCTTGTTTAGAGGAACAGACATGCAATGACACCGGTGGATCCACGTGTGGTTCATGAGAATAACACACATCCAATGACACTGGTAGATCCTTATGTGGTTCATGAAAAGAACAGACATGCAGTGACATCGGGTGTGTTTCATGAAAAGAACAAACACGCAATGACACTGGGTGTGGATCATGAAAAGAACAGACATGCAATGACACTGGTGGATCCTTATGTGGTTCATGAAAAGAACATACATGCAATGACACTGGTAGATCCTCTTGTGGTTCATGAAAAGAACAGACATGCACTGACACTGGGTGTGGTTCATGAAAAGAACAGACATGCAATGACACTGGTGGATTCTTATGTGGTTTGTTTAGAAGAACACACATGCAATGACACTGGGTGTGGTTCATGAAAAGAACACACATCCAATGACATTGGTGGATCCTTATGTGGTTTGTTTAGAGGAACAGACATACAATGACACCGGTGGATCCACGTGTGGTTCATGAGAAGAACACACATCCAATGACACTGGTAGATCCTTATGTGGTTCATGAAAAGAACAGACATGCAGTGACACCGGGTGTGTTTCATGAAAAGAACAGACATGCAATGACACTGGGTGTGGTTCATGAAAAGAACAGACATGCAATGACACTGGTAGATCCTTATGTGGTTCATGAAAAGAACAGACATGCACTGACACTGAGTGTGGTTCATGAAAAGAACAAACATGCAATGACACTGGTGGATCCACGTGTGTTTCATGAGAAGAACACACATCCAATGGCACTGGTAGATCCTTATGTGGTTCATGAAAAGAACAGACATGTAGTGACACCGGGTGTGTTTCATGAAAAGAACAAACATGCAATGACACTGGGTGTGGTTCATGAAAAGAACAGACATGCAATGACACTGCTGGATCCTTATGTGGTTCATGAAAAGAACAGACATGCAATGACACTGGTGGATCCTTATGTGGTTCATGAAAAGAATAGACATGCAATGACACTGGTGGATCCTTATGTGGTTCATGAAAAGAACACACATCCAATGACACTGGTGGATCCTTATGTGGTTTCTTTAGAGGAACGGACATGCAATGACACTAGTGGATCCACGTGTGGTTCATGAGAAGAACACACATCCAATGACACTAGTAGATCCTTATGTGGTTCATGAAAAGAACAGACATGAAGTGACACTCGGTGTGGTTCATGAAAAGAACAGACATGCACTGACACTGGGTGTGGTTCATGAAAAGAACAGACATGCAATGACACTGGTGGGCCCATCCTTATGTGGTTCATGAAAAGAACAGACATGCAATGAGACTGGTGGATCCTTATGTGGTTTGTTTAGAAGAACACACATGGAATGACACTAGTTGTGGTTCATGAAAAGAACACATATCCAATGACAATGGTGGATCTTTATGTGGCTTGTTTAGAGGAACAGACATGCAATGACACCGGTGGATCCACGTGTGGTTCATGAGAATAACACACATCCAATGACACTAGTAGATCCTTATGTGGTTCATGAAAAGAACAGACATGCAGTGACACCGGGTGTGTTTCATGAAAAGAACAGACATGCAATGACACTGGGTGTGGTTCATGAAAAGAACAGACATGCAATGACACTGGTGGATCCTTATGTGGTTCATGAAAAGAATAGACATGCAGTGACACTGGTGGATCCTTATGTGGTTCATGAAAAGAACAGACATACAATGACACTGGTAGATCCTTATGTAGTTCATGAAAAGAACATACATGCACTGACACTGGGTGTGGTTCATGAAAAGAACAGACATGCAATGACACTAGTGGATCCTTATGTGGTTTGTTTAGAAGAACACACATGCAATGACACTGGGTGTGGTTCATGAAAAGAACACACATCCAATGACACTGGTGGATCCTTATGCGGTTTGTTGAGAGGAACAGACATGCAATGACACCGGTGGATCCACGTGTGGTTCATGAGAAGAACACACATCAAATGACACTGGTAGATCCTTATGTGGTTCATGAAAAGAACAGACATGTAGTGACACCGGGTGTGTTTCATGAAAAGAATAGACATGCAATGACACTGGGTGTGGTTCATGAAAAGAACAGACATGCAATGACACTGGTGGATCCTTATGTGGTTGATGAAAAGAACAGACATGCAATTACACTGGTGGATCCTTATGTGGTTCATGAAAAGAATAGACATGCAATGACACTGGTGGATCCTTATGTGGTTCATGAAAAGAACAGAGATGCAATGACACTGGTAGATCCTTATGTGGTTCATGAAAAGCATAGACATGCACTGACACTGGGTGTGGTTCATGAAAAGAACAGACATGCAATGACACTAGTGGATCCTTATGTGGTTTGTTTAGAAGAACACACATGCAATTACACTGGGTGTGGTTCATGAAAAGAACACACATCCAATGACACTTGTGGATCCTTATGTGGTTTGTTTAGAGGAATAGACATGCAATGACACCGGTGGATCCACGTGTGGTTCATGAGAAGAACACACATCCAATGACACTAATAGATCCTTATGTGGTTCATGAAAAGAATAGACATGTAGTGACACCGGGTGTGTTTCATGAAAAGAACAGACATGCAATGACACTGGGTGTGGTTCATGAAAAGAACAGACATGCAATGACACTGGTGGATCCTTATGTTGTTGATGAAAAGAACAGACATGCAATCACACTGGTGGATCCTTATGTGGTTCATGAAAAGAACAGACATGCAATGACACTGGTGGATCCTTATGTGGTTCATGAAAAGAATAGACATGCAATGACACTGGTGGATCCTTATGTGGTTCATGAAAAGAACACACATCCAATGACACTGGTTGATCCTTATGTGGTTTGTTTAGAGGAATAGACATGCAATGACATCGGTGGATCCACGTGTGGTTCATGAGAACAACACACATCCAATGCCACTGGTAGATCCTTATGTGGTTCATGAAAAGAACAGACATGCAGTGACACCGGGTGTGGTTCATGAAAAGAACAGACATGCAATGACACTGGGTGTGCTTCATGAAAAGAATAGACATCCAATGACTCTAGCTATGGTTCATGAAAAGAACACACATGCAATGACACTAGGTGTGGTTCATGAAAAGAATAGACATGCAATAACACTAGTGGATCCTTATGTGTGGTTCATCAAAAGAACATACATGCAATGACACTAGTGGATCCTTATGTGGTTTGTTTAGAGGAACAAACATGCAATGACACTGGTGGATCCATGTGTGGTTCATGAGAAGAACACACATCCAATGACACTGGTGGATCCTTATGTGGTTTGTTTAGAGGAACAGACATGCAATCACACTAGGTGGATCCATATGTGGTTTATGGAAGTAATAGACATGCAATGACTCTAGTTGTGATTCATGAAAAGAACAGACATGCAATGACACTAGTGGATCCATGTGTGGTTCATGGTAAGAACACACATCCAATGACACTGGTGGACTCTAGCTGTGGTTCATGAAAAGAACAGACATGCAATGACACTAGTGGATCCATATGTGGTTTGTCAGGTGAACACACATGTAATGACATTGGGTGTGGTTCCTGAAAAGAACAAACATGCAATGACACTGGTGGATCCTTATGTGGTTTGTTTAGAGGAACAGACATGCAATGATATTGGGTGTGGTTCATGAAAAGAACAGACATACAATGACACTGGTGGATCCTTATGTGTGGTTCATGAAAAGAACATACATGCAATGACACTGGTGGATCCTTATGTGGTTTGTTTAGAAGAAAACACATACAATGACACTGGGTGTGGTTCATGAAAAGAACACACATCCAATGACACTGGTGGATCCACGTGTGGTTCATGAGAAGAACACACATCCATTGACACTGGTAGATCCTTATGTGGTTCATGAAAAGAACAGACATGGAGTGACACCGGGTGTGTTTCATGAAAAGAACAGACATGCAATGACACTGGGTGTGGATCATGAAAAGAACAGACATGCAATGACACTGGTGGATCCTTATGTGGTTCATGAAAAGAACAGACATGCAATGACACTGGTAGATCCTTATGTGGTTCATGAAAAGAACAGACATGCAGTGACATCGGGTGTGTTTCATGAAAAGAACAGACATGCAATGACACTGGGTGTGGTTCATGAAAAGAACAGACATGCAATGACACTGGTGGATCCTTATGTGGTTCATGAAAAGAACAGACATGCAATGACACTGGTGGATCCTTATGTGGTTCATGAAAAGAACAGACATGTAGTGACACTGAGTGTGGTTCATGAAAAGAACAGACATGCACTGACACTGGGTGTGGTTCATGAAAAGAACAGACATGCAATGAAACTGGTGGATCCTTATGTGGTTTGTTTAGAAGAACACACATGCAATGACACTTGGCGTGGTTCATGAAAAGAACACACATCCAATGACACTGGTTGATCCTTATGTGGTTTGTTTAGAGGAACAGACATGCAATGACACCGGTGGATCCACGTGTGGTTCATGAGAAGAACACACATCCAATGACACTGGTAGATCCTTATGTGGTTCATGAAAAGAACAGACATGCAGTGACACCAGGTGTGGTTCATGAAAAGAACAGACATGCAATGACACTGGGTGTGGTTCATGAAAAGAATAGACATCCAATGACTCTAGCTGTGGTTCATTAAAAGAACACACATGCAATGACACTGGGTGTGGTTCATGAAAAGAACAGACATGCAATGACACTGGTGGATCCTTATGTGTGGTTCATGAAAAGAACATACATGCACTGACACTGGTGGATCCTTATGTTGTTTGTTTAGAGGAACAAACATGCAATGACACTGGTGGATCCATGTGTGGTTCATGAAAAGAACACACATCCAATGACACTGGTGGATCCTTATGTGGTTTGTTTAGAGGAACAGACATGCAATCACACTTTTGTTTTTGAGGTGAAACAGTAGGGAAAATCCCCACTTAAATTTTTATTATTATATATGATTATGAGTATGTTACATTGGAAAAAAAATTGATCTAAGGTAGATCAAAACAGAAAAAATACATCATTGTACCCTATCCCTGGTCTAATTGCTGGTTAAGCCAGGCTTTGAATTTTTCTTTGTATTTTCCTTTGATTCTGAATTGTAGCCATCTCATTTCTTGGTAGAATATTAATTTCCATCTTTCAATTGTGGGTCTTTTGTCATTAAAAATCTTATCATTTCTGCATATCAAGATACCTCAGGAAGCCATGATAATGATCTCGATTGCAAAAGGTAGGTGTAACTTTTCTTTGATGTCTGAAATAGCTTCCATTCCTGTTAGATTTGCAGTTCTATTTCTATAAATATGGTCCCAGCATTTGTTTGCAAATGGACAATCCCATAATAGATGATTAACTGATTCTTCCAAGTAGCAGTTTGAAGTTACACAATTGAAATCTGGTAGGATGAACTGTTTCTTTTCAAGATTCCTTGTATTCAATCATCTAGAAGCGAAGCGGAAGAAGAACTTATGTTTGTTTTGGCAGGAGGTTGCCCAAACCCAAGAAAAGTGTGGTGGTGATGGTGAATATCCAATCATGGCTATGTAGGCCTTTTTTACTTCAAACTTATCTGATCCCCAAATATAATTCCAATTATCATGGGTATCCCCCTAAGTGATATGCCTGAATTCCTGGCATCTCTCTTCCATGGCTAAGAACTCAGAGTATGCTTGTTGGGATAGTGGTAGATGAAAGTTATCTTCTAGGTAATCAACATGTAAGAAGTCATGTACACTGATATTTGAGAATTTAGCATATGACAGAAGGTGAGGGAATTTATTCATCAAGCACTCATCTTACCAAAGGTCTGACCAGAAATATGCAGACTTTCCTGAATTCAGATTGCATTTAGCCATGCCTTTAAAGTTGTCAATTAACTTGATATGAGATTTCCACCAGAAAGATCCTTCCATACTTCTTCCAGGTAGTTTTCCATTTTTGTAGTAAGTATCCCATATGAGATGAACCCAAGGAATGTCATGGTGATTGTAGAATTTGTCTAAGTTTTTTAGAAGAAGGGCAGTATTTTGGGTCTGAAGGTTTAACACCCCTAGACCCCCCTGATCCTTAGGACGACAGATTTTATCGCATAACACCAGTGCTTGTCCTTTTGCTTGAACATCATCAGTCTTCTTTCTCCATAGACAATATCTCATGTATTTTATAATTTGATCTTTGATGGCAATTGGTACTTCCAAACAGCTCATGAAATAAAGAGGAAGTGAGGGCATAACAGATTTTACCAGTTGCAGTTTCCCTCCATAATTCAAGAAATTAGCAATACCACATAATCTTCTTTCCACTCTTTGAACAATGGGTAGGAAGTGCTCCATGGAAGGTTTTGTGATGCTTAGTGGTAAACCAAGGTAAGTGAAAGGGAGACAACCAGTTTGACAGTTGATTGTCATAGCAAAATGCATTAGTCTATCATTACATATGTTTATTGGCATCATGCTAGATTTCAAATAGTTGACTTTGAGCCTAGTGGAACTTGCAAATGTTTGAAGGAGTGCTTTTAAGCATAATAACTGAGCAGCATCTGCCTTTAGAATCACCAGTGTATCATCAGCATATTGAATAACAAGGAAATCACTGTTGGGTGGTCCTTCAATAGGAGGTGTTAGAAGGTTCATATGCATGGCCTTATTCAGGACAGATTGAAGAAGATCAGCAGAAAGAACAAAAAGCAATGGAGAAAGGGGGTCTCCTTGTCTCACACCTCTTCGGCAATAGAACTTTTTACCAGACACTCCATTTAGAAGGATTTCAGAAGTTCCAGATTCAAAGATCATTTCTATCCATTTGATCCATTTCCTTCCAAATCCTCTAGCTTTAAGGATATTAATGATGGCAGAGTGGTCAATTGTATCAAATGCCTTCTCAAAATCAAGTTTTAGAATTAGAATTTCCTCCTTTGACTTGTGGCATTGGAATAAGTATTCAAAAGCCCATCCAATGCAATCTTGAATAGACCTATTATTGAGGAAACCATATTGATTTTTATAATTATTTTGTATACACAGTTCAATAAGGAAATTGGCCTGAAATCAGCAGAGGTAGAAGGGCATGTGACTTTGGGAATGAGAGTAATGTATGAAGAGTTGATTCTTTCAAGGGAGACTTTCTCATTGAAGAAATTCTGAATCATTAATTTGATATCATTTTCAATGATAGACCAGCAGTTTTTGATGAATTCATTGTTAAAACCATCAGGCCCAGGAGACTTGTCATTTGGTAATTCAGAAATAATCTCCTCAATTTCTTTGTCAAGAAATGGTTTTTCAAGTGAATTCTTCATCTCATCATTCATTCCATTTCCATAAAAATCTGCTAGATTGTAATGCATCTCAGTTTTAACTGAAGTACCCATTCTTGCCTTGAAGTCATTCCAAAGAATATCAGCCTTGTCAAGGTGATTGGTAAATTCCTGTCCATTTGCATTCCTAATCATTGAGATATAATTGTGTCTAAAACTGATGGTAGCTTTGGAGTGAAAAAACTTTGTGTTTTCATCCCCAAGTTTCACCCATTTAATTTTTCCTCTTTGTTTCCAATAGCTGTTTTGGTTCTGGAGAAGAGAGATAATATGTGATTTCAGGATATCTCTAAGGTGCCATTCGTTGATGGTTAATGTCCTAGATTCTTCAAGTAGATCAAGAAAGTAAATTGTGTCATTCACGTTAGCAATTTGGTCCCTTAAGCATGGTAATTGTTTGGCCCAAATCTTGATGCCTCTTCTCACATTTTTCAACTTAGCACATATTCTTTTTGCCAAGTCTTGATAATTCACTGGTATATTCTAGGCATTTTGCACAATCATCTTAAAATCAGAATGGTGAAGCCAGTAATTCTCAAATCTAAATATTTGTGCCTTGGGAATGTTAGTTCCAATAGAGATGACACAAGGTAGGTGATCAGAAGTGGGTTTGGATAAGGGTGTAACCAATGTGTAAGGGTATTTGGTTGTCCATGAGCTAGAAGTAAAGAACCAATCAAGTCTTTCCAGAAGTGGATCTTTTTGCATGTTGCTCCAGGTGAATTTCCTTCCTTTCAGTGGCAGCTCAATAAGTCCCAGGTTACTGATAGCATCATTGAAAAGCATGGTTTCATTAACATCTCCCCCACTTTTATTTCTATCAGTAAGACTTCTGATGAGATTAAAATCCCCTAAGACAATCCAGTTAACACTATTAGGCATATTGATGTTGGAAAACCAGTCCAAAAATCAATTTTCCTATCAGCTTGACATGGACCATAGATATTTGTGAGAGTCCATGAGTCATTGGATAATTGAGAAGTGAAAGTGACAGAAGTGGAGAATTCATTTTGGAAGGCTTTGATGCCATTAAATAATGAACTGCACCAAATGATGATGATCCCTCCAGAAGCACCAATTGATGGTAAAGAGTCAAACTTATTTGGACATAATTTCTTTAAATAATTGATATCAAAATTTTCTCTCTTGGTTTCTTGGAGACAAATGATATCACATTCAGATTCCATGATTTTGCTTTTTAATGCCAACCATTTTTTTAGAGTTAATTCCTCTAAGGTTCCAGTTCAGAATCTTCCAATTTCTGTTGTTACTCATTGATAAACAGGCTGGGCGGGTATTGTGGTGACACAAGGTATGTAGTCACACAAACAAGATTGAACATATCATAGGGAACAGAGTTCATAAACATGCAAAGCAGCATATAGGTCTGTAGCAACTCATAACAGACACCAAAGGTAAATAATCCAGACACAAAAGGGCAGAATTTTGTAGACATTGACAACATTATTTAGGTGCTTTCTTCTTAGCTTGTCACACATCAGAATGAATCACCACCCTTCTTATTGCTTGGAAAGTTTGATTTAGAGCTAGCCTTCTTTGGTCCAGGTTTTCCAGGAGGCTTGATGATCAAATCATTGATCTTGCTCTTCTTCAGCAACCTTTTCTCAAGCTCCCCCTCCTTAACCTTGCAAAATGAATCAGCAAGGTTCTTAACAACTTTATTACTGAGACAAGGTTGTGCAGCATTGCAAGAGAGACAGTTATGATCAGAATAGTTCACATGGCTCTTAAACCCCCCATTAATTCCACAATTCTAGGGCTTCTTCTCACCTCAGAGTCCACCATTGGTTCTTTACCCCTCCTCCTTTTTGCAGGTGCATTTGGCACCATCATATTTGGTGGGGATTCATTTAGGCAGTGAGGTGGGATCTGTCCAACACATTCATTAGGGATAATGAAAGTGAAAGTAGTTTCTTCAGCAATTGGCTCCTTAATAATATCCCAAAGGGGAGAGGTAAGAAAGTGTCTAGCCCAACTGAATTTTTCAGGAGTGATGAGCTTGAGTGTGATAAAGTTAAACCAACTTACAGGGATGTCACATTGTAGTTTGCCTTTGCCAGGTAAGGGATTAATGTGTGGAGCAAAGAATCTGTCCCATCGTTCTAGGCCTTGCTTTGAGAATGATTGTTTAGCAGATAGCAGTTCAGATGAAGTGACAAATGGAGTGATGGCCATTCCAACTTGCAGATGTGCCTCATTGGGGGAAAGAAGGTTTGTGTCCTCCATCATCCAGTCATCTTGTGCATTATTCTCATTAACAATGTGGTTGTCCTCCTCATCATCCTGGTAGTTATGCAGAATATTAAGCAATCCATCTCCCATGCCCACATCCCAGATATCATCAGCAACTAATTGTTCCACTTCAATATCCTCAGCACCATGGACAGATGCCTTATCACTATCAGATGAGACATAGGCCACAGGAATAGAACCAGTAACTGCACTGTCAGCCTCCTGAGGTGGCAAATTAAGATTATCAATAGGCATATCAACACCTTCAGCAAACACAGGACCATGGACAACATTCCAGTTCCCCTAGCCAGCATTATTTTGTTGAGGTGCAGGCTCAACCCATTGGTCCCATCCACCAATGTCCCCTTCTGGTTGTGGAGGAGGTGGTGGTGGAGGGGGGCGAAAAATGGGTCCCACCACAGGCAGGGGGTGAGGGTCAGCACCATCATCAGGTAGTGGGTCCTCATCAGGTGGGCCCCCCTAGGAGATTGTTGTTTAAAATTTCAACAGAGAAAGTCCAAGATTTTGTATCCACCAGGTCTCCAATGGTGAATCTGACACTTTTAGGAACATCCAAAAGGTCAGTGACTCTGAGTTTAGCAATGATTCTTCCTTTGTGCTCAGGGTCCCTTTCCTAGAGTAGCACTTTACCAATATCAGAGAAAACTGCATTCAGTCCTCAGTGTTCCAGTGATCAAGTGGAGGACCCAGGAGCATAACCCAACATTCATTGTTAAATTGAGTCCTACGCTAGTTAATTCTTTCATTGTGCCTAACAAAAGAGATAGCAACATCCTGGAAGGGGATAGGTCCTGCAGCAATTAACCTGTCTCTATCACTGACATTTGCAAATTGAACATATGCAGAGCCAAAAGGACAATCTTGAATATCATGAAACTCAACACATGCTTCATTGAAAAATAAATCTTGCAACACATCACGGATATTCTCAAAAGGAACTAGACCAGGGGGAAGGGGATGGGTGTGCGCAATGGCATACTGTTCATGTGCCCTTGGGCGGCGAGGAACCACCACCCTCCTGACCTGATTCCGGCCAGCCACCTGCATAATCTCGAAGCCATGGGGTAGGAAAGGCTGTGGGTCGAGTGGAATGTTTGCCATTGCTTCGACGGTTGTCGCCGGCGACAAGCAGAGCAAGGAGGTTGGGGTTTTCATAGGCGTGGGAGTTGAGGAGGCAGTGGGTTCGGGTGAATACTTTTTTTGGGCAAGTGCAAAATCTTTAAGACAATCGTACACCCTGGGCGCGAAACTTGCGGCGTGACATGGGCCTTGAACCATTTCAGGTAATATTTGTCGGGCCATGGACAAGTAGGGAAAGTAGGAAATTTTAAAAATGGCAAAAGACCGATAAATTAATTGCGGCGATTTGTTGATTCGCAGTGGTACTGCAGTGATTTTCTTTATTAACTTGGCCATTAATCACAATTTCGCAAATGAAGTGCCCGGTACCACTCGTTTAATGTCACCTTTTATTTGACCGTTATTGCATGGGGCCGATGACGTCGGCGAACCAATACGATAAAAACAGACGCCTTATTTTTCTTTTTGTAAGAAACAAAAGTCCAATCTTTATCCAATTCTTTGTAATATTCTTTCTCTTCAAATTTCCAATTTGGACCACCATTACCCCAAAGGTTGATCTTCAAGGTAAATGATTCATCTGAGAAAGAACCAGAATTATAAATTTCAAAACCCACAACTCTTGATGCAACAGTGAACCTAAAGGTTCTATCTTGGAGGATCTTGACTTGAAATTTTGATGCCTGTCCCCCAAAACAAGCTTGAAGAACAATGCCAATTGTATGAACATTAATCTGGAAATTTGCACGACCAAAAGATCCAACAAGGAAGAAAGGCCTTCTGTGAAGTCCACCAGAGAAATTGACGTGTTGACCAAATTTCTTTAACATATTTGCCTCAAAAGTCATCCCTTTAGTGAAATCCAAAGAAGTACAGTTGTTGTGTTTGGCTGCTGATGCCAGAGGCATATCAACAATTTGAGCACCCACCACCACCCTTTTGATGACAAGGTCCAAAATCACACCATAAGAGATTTACTCATTTTGGAGTAGGAATCTAGCATCAACAACCACCTTGTCATGATTTAGCAATACAATCCGCTTAGCAAGAGAATAGAGGACCAAAAAACCAGGAGCTTTGTCCAAATCATCAGATGGCAAGGTAGAGCTAGTGACGTGCCACATAAGCTTAAAATCTTCATTCTTATTATCAATAACATGAGGAGTCCCATGAAAATCAGCAGATGTTGTCGAAATATCATTGATTCTTGCAAGATGAGAGGGGAACCTCACCACAGAACCAATCTTGAGTACGTCCCCATTTTCCAAGCTTCTACCCTCAAGTGGTGAACCGTTAGCATTGAGAATGACCAACCAACGATTATCCGAGAGAATCAGAGATCCAACATGGAACTTACCATCGGTGGAGCTCCCGGAGAAGGTGATTTTCCATCCACCACCAGATGAATCCAGTGAATGGGAGCCCGTGATTAGGTGTGCGACAGCGCCGGAGTGGCGCCGGCGAGAGCTGGTGGAAGGTTCCTCAGAGAGGCATGCTTCGGAATTCCTGTGAGTCCTACTTATGCCGAAGCTACAGCGTATGACTAGGTCATATGCAATCACACTCGGTGGATCCATATGTGGTTTATGGAAGTAATAGACATGCAATGACTCTAGCTATGATTCATGAAAAGAACAGACATGCAATGACACTGGTGGATCCATGTGTGGTTCATGGGAAGAACACACATCCAATGACATTGGTGGACTCTAGCTGTGGTTCATGAAAAGAACAGACATGCAATGACACTGGTGGATCCATATGTGGTTTGTCAGGAGAACACACATGCAATGACATTGGGTGTGGTTCACGAAAAGAACAAACATGCAATGACACTGGTGGATCCTTATGTGGTATGTCTAGAGGAACACACATGCAATGACACCGGGTGTGGTTCATGAAAAGAACAGACATGCAATGACTTATGTGGTTTGTTTAGAAGAACACACATGCAATGACACTGGGTGTGGTTCATGAAAAGAATGTAGCAATGACACTTTGGTGGATCCTTATGTGGTTTGTTTAGAAGAACACACATGCAATGACTGGGTGTGGTTCATGAAAAGAACAGAACCATAATGACTTTGGTGGATCCTTATGTGGTTTGTTTAGAGGAACAGACATGCAATGACACGGTGGATCCACGTGTGGTTCATGAGAAGAACACACATCCAATGACACTGGTAGATCCTTATGTGGTTCATGAAAAGAACAGACATGCAGTGACACTGGGTGTGGTTAATGAAAAGAAAAGACATGCACTGACACTGGGTGTGGTTCATGAAAAGAACAGACATGCAATGACACTAGTGGATCCTTATGTGGTTTGTTTAGAAGAACACATGCAATGACAATGGGTGTGGTTCATGAAAAGAACACACATCCAATGACACTGGTGGATCCTTATGTGGTTTGTTTAGAGGAACTGACATGCAATGACACGGTGGAACCACGTGTGGTTCATGAGAAGAACACACATCCAATGACACTGGTAGATCCTTATGTGGTTCATGAAAAGAACAGACATGCAGTGACACCGGGTGTGTTTCATGAAAAGAACAGACATGCAATGACACTGGGTGTGGTTCATGAAAAGAACAGACATGCAATGACACTTGTGGATCCTTATGTGGTTCATGAAAAGAACAGACATGCAATGACACTGGTAGATCCTTATGTGGTTCATGAAAAGAACATACATGCACTGACACTGGGTGTGGTTCATGAAAAGAACAGACATGCAATGACACTAGTGGATCCTTATGTGGTTTGTTTAGAAGAACACACATGCAATGACACTGGGTGTGGTACATGAAAAGAACACATATCCAATGACACTGGTGGATCCTTATGTGGTTTGTTTAGAGGAACAGACATGCAATGACACCGGTGGATCCACGTGTGGTTCATGAGAAGAACACACATCCAATGACACTGGTGTATCCTTATGTGGTTCATGAAAAGAACAGACATGTAGTGACACCGGGTGTGTTTCATGAAAAGAACAAACATGCAATGACAGTGGGTGTGGTTCATGAAAAGAACAGACATGCAATGACACTGGTGGATCTTTATGTGGTTCATGAAAAGAACAGACATGCAATGACACTGGTGGATCCTTATGTGGTTCATGAAAAGAATAGACATGCAATGACACTGGTGGATCCTTATGTGGTTCATGAAAAGAACACACATCCAATGACACGGGTGGATCCTTATGTGGTTTGTTTAGAGGAACAGACATGCAATGACACCGGTGGATCCACGTGTGGTTCATGAGAAGAACACACATCCAATGACACTGGTAGATCCTTATGTGGTTCATGAAAAGAACAGACATGCAGTGACACCGGGTGTGGTTCATGAAAAGAATAGACATGCAATGACATTGGGTGTGGTTCACGAAAATAATAGACATCCAATGACTGTAGCTATGGTTCATGAAAAGAACACACATGCACTGACACTAGGTGTGGTTCTTGAAAAGAACATACATGCAATGACACTGGTGCATCCTTATGTGGTTTGTTTAGAGGCACAAACATGCAATGACACTGGTGGATCCATGTGTGGTTCATGAGAAGAACACACATCCAATGACACTTGTGGATCCTTATGTGGTTTGTTTAGAGGAACAGACATGCAATCACACTAGGTGGATCATATGTGGTTTATGGAAGTAATAGACATGCAATGACTCTAGCTGTGATTCATGAAAAGAACAGACATGCAATGACACTGGTGGATCCATGTGTGGTTCATGAGAAGAACAGACATCCAATGACACTAGTGGACTCTAGCTGTGGTTCATGAAAAGAACAGACATGCAATGACACTGGTGGATCCATATGTGGTTTGTTAGGAGAACACACATGCAATGACATTTGTTGTGGTTCATGAAAAGAACAGACATGCAATGACACTGGTGGATCCTTATGTGGTTTATTTAGAGGAACACACATGCAGTGACATTGGGCGTGGTTCATGAAAAGAACAAACATGCAATGACACTGGTGGATCCTTATGTGGTTTGTTTAGAGGAACAGACATGCAATGACATTGGGTGTGGTTCATGAAAAGAACAGACATGCAATGACACTGGTGGATCCTTATGTGTGGTTCATGAAAAGAACAGACATGCAATGACACTGGTGGATCCTTATGTGGTTTGTTTAGAAGAACACACATGCAATGACACTGGGTGTGGTTCATGAAAAGAACACACATACAATGACACTGATGGATCCTTATGTGGTTTGTTTAGAGGAACAGACATGCAATGACACTGGTGGATCCACGTGTGGTTCATGAGAAGAATACACATCCAATGACACTGGTAGATCCTTATGTAGTTCATGAAAAGAAAGACATGCAGTGACACCGGGTGTGGTTCATGAAAAGAACAGACATGCAATGACACTGGGTGTGGTTCATGAAAAGAATAGACATCCAATGACTCTAGATGTGGTTCATAAAAAGAACACACATGCAATGACACTTGGTGTGGTTCATGAAAAGAACAGACATGCGATGACACTGGTGGATCCTTATGTGTGGTTCATGAAAAGAACATACATGCAATGACACTGGTGGATCCTTTTGTGGTTTGTTTAGAGGAACAAACATGCAATGACACTGGTGGATCCATGTGTGGTTCATGAGAAGAACACACATCCAATGACACTGGTGGATCCTTATGTGGTTTGTTTGGAGGAACAGACATGCAATCACACTAGGTGGATCCATATGTGGTTTATGGAAGTAACAGACATGCAATGACTCTAGATGTGATTCATGAAAAGAACATACATGCAATGACACTGGTGGATCCATGTGTGGTTCATGGGAAGAACACACATCCAAAGACACTGGTGGACTCTAGCTGTGGTTCATGAAAAGAACAGACATGCAATGACATTGGTGGATCCATATGTGGTTTGTCAGGAGAACACACATGCAATGACATTGGGTGTGGTTCATGAAAAGAACAGACATGCAATGACACTGGTGGATCCTTATGTGGTTTGTTTAGAGGAACACACATGCAGTGACATTGGGCGTGGTTCATGAAAAGAACAGACATGCAATGACACTGGTGGATCCTTATGTGGTTTGTTTAGAGGAATAGATATGCAATGACATTGGGTGTGGTTCATGAAAAGAACAGACATGCAATGACACTGGTGGATCCATGTGTGGTTCATGGGAAGAACACACATCCAATGACACTGGTGGACTCTAGCTGTGGTTCATGAAAAGAACAGACATGCAATGACATTGGTGGATCCATATGTGGTTTGTAAGGAGAACACACATGCAATGACATTGGGTGTGGTTCATTAAAAGAACAGACATGCAATGACACTGGTGGACCCTTATGTGGTTTATTTAGAGGAACACATATGCAGTGACATTGGGCGTGGGTCATGAAAAGAACAGACATGCAATGACACTGGTGGATCCTTATATGGTTTGTTTAGAGGAACAGACATGCAATGACATTGGGTGTGGTTCATGAAAAGAACAGACATGCAATGACACTGGTGGATCCTTATGTGTGGTTCATGAAAAGAACAGACATGCAATGACATTGGTGGATCCTTAGGTGGTTTGTTTAGAAGAACACACGTGTAATGACATTGGGTGTGGTTCATGAAAAGAACACACATCCAATGACACTGGTGGATCCTTATGTGGTTTGTTTAGAGGAACAGACATGCAATGACACCGGTGGATCCACGTGTGGTTCATGAGAAGAACACACATCCAATGACACTGGTGTATCCTTATGTGGTTCATGAAAAGAACAGACATGTAGTGACACCGGGTGTGTTTCATGAAAAGAACAAACATGCAATGACAGTGGGTGTGGTTCATGAAAAGAACAGACATGCAATGACACTGGTGGATCTTTATGTGGTTCATGAAAAGAACAGACATGCAATGACACTGGTGGATCCTTATGTGGTTCATGAAAAGAATAGACATGCAATGACACTGGTGGATCCTTATGTGGTTCATGAAAAGAACACACATCCAATGACACGGGTGGATCCTTATGTGGTTTGTTTAGAGGAACAGACATGCAATGACACCGGTGGATCCACGTGTGGTTCATGAGAAGAACACACATCCAATGACACTGGTAGATCCTTATGTGGTTCATGAAAAGAACAGAAATGCACTGACACTGGGTGTGGTTCATGAAAAGAACAGACTTGCAATGACACTAGTGGATCCTTATGTGGTTTGTTTATAAGAACACACATGCAATGACACTAGGTGTGGTTCATGAAAAGAACACACATCCAATGACACTGGTGGATCCTTATGTGGTTTGTTTAGAGGAACAAACATGCAATGACACCGGTGGATCCACGTGTGGTTCATGAGAAGAACACACATGCAATGACACTGGTAGATCCTTATGTGGTTCATGAAAAGAATAGACATGCAGTGACACCGGGTGTGTTTCATGAAAAGAACAGACATGCAATGACACTAGGTGTGGTTCATGAAAAGAACAGACATGCAATGACACTGGTGGATCCTTATGTGGTTCATGAAAAGAAGAGACATGCAATGACACTGGTGGATCCTTATGTGGTTCATGAAAAGAACAGACATGCAATGACACTGGTGGATCCTTATGTGGTTCATGAAAAGAACACACATCCAATGACACACGTGGATCCTTATGTGGTTTGTTTAGAGGAACAGACATGCAATGACACTGGTGGATCCACGTGTGGTTCATGAGAAGAACACACATCCAATGACACTGGTAGAACCTTATGTGGTTCATGAAAAGAACAGACATGCAGTGACACCGAATGTGGTTCATGAAAAGAACAGACATGCAATGACACTGGGTGTGGTTCATGAAAAGAATAGACATCCAATGACTCTAGCTGTGGTTCATGAAAAGAACACACATGCAATGCCACAGGGTGTGGTTCATGAAAAGAATAGACATGCAATGACACTGGTGGATCCTTATGTGTGGTTCATGAAAAGAACATACATGCAATGGCACTAGTGGATCCTTATGTGGTTTGTTTAGAGGAACAAACATGCAATGACACTGGTGGATCCATGTGTGGTTCATAAGAAGAACACACATCCAATGACACTGGTGGATCCTTATGTGGTTTGTTTAGAGGAACAAACATGCAATCACACTAGGTGGATCCATATGTGGTTTATAGAAGTAACAGACATGTAATGACTCTAGCTATGATTCATGAAAAGAACAGACATGCAATGACACTGGTGGATCCATGTGTGGTTCATGGGAAGAACACACATCCAATGACACTGGTGGATCCTTATGTGCTTTGTTTAGAAGAACACACATGCAATGACATTGGTGGATCCATGTGTGGTTTATGAGAAGAACACACATCCAATGAACTCTAGTGGATCTATCTTGGCATAATTTGATGTATTCCACGATGTCTTTCATTGTACAAGACACTTTCCATTTTTATACTACTCAGTTTTGCCCTTGGTTTTATGTGGTACTACTTAGTTTTGCCCCCGTCTCTATCTTTCGTAGAAGCCCAAACCTGTGCTCACCATGTCTGCTACTACCTGATTGGTTGTCACAGTTGTCACGCGGATCGTGCGCACCAACCGTTGATTCTGTGCGATCAAACGATGATCGTTGCACACGCCGTTCCCTTCACAGTACAGCGAGAGACAACACGGACGTCTCCCTCCGCGAGACTTTTACAGGAAGGAACACGATGCCGTCCATGGAAAAAGTCGTCGAGCGGTCATGTCAAGTTTAATCAAGTCTGAAAAGCCTAGTACTGCTACTACAACTCATGCACAGGGCAACGGGGTCATCGAGTGCACGGTTGTCAACGGGACGCTGTAATTTATTGCCACTTGATTTTAATCAGACATATCTCATTTTTACACAGCGCTCTCAATCTCACTTCCAATTGGGCCCTACCGCTAGTGAATTCCATGAGTCAAGGGCCCCCTCGAGCAGTGGAATCGAGGTCTGCCATGAGCGTGTTTTCAATGCAGCTCTAAAGTGGAGACCGTGGCTGTTTCAAAAAAAAGGGAACCAAAAAAAAGGGTGGAGATCATGGTAGCCCCCTTCCCCGCCTCCCGCCCACCACACGTGTCCACTCGAGGACTACGAACGGTCCGGTGTTTATAACCCCCCTCGACCTTCTTCTTCCATGAGCTCGTGTCATTTCCCCCAGTCTGTCTAGTCCTAAGACCCCAATCTACACCTGTCGCGTGCGCTAAAGCTCCCTCATTTGCACTACCTCCTTCCCTTGGTGCGCCATGAAACGTATGCGTGGAGACGATCCAGAGGTGAAGCTAGTTGAAGGCGCAGCAGCAGATGGCTCAGTCGTCGCCAAGCAGGCGGAGGCGTCTTCTCCGGGAACGAACGCCGCTCGTCGCTACGCCATCGAGGGTGCGAACTCATACGTCCAGCCAGTAGCCATCACCGCCAAGCAGCAGGTGGTAGCCATCACCGCCGAGCAGCAGTTGGTAGTCGTCGCTGCCGAGCAGCAGGTGGTAGCCATCACTGCCGAGCAGCAGGTAGTAGTCGTCGCCGCCGAGCAGCAGGTGGCCGACAACGTCGTGGTGCCAATGGCAAATATGGATGGGGGGCAGGCAGCAGGCGGAGGCGATCCGGTGATCTACATCGACGACCCCATCGCCATTCAAGAAATCTTCGACACAATCACGGAGAATGATGAGTTCGAGGAGGAGGTCCCTGATGAGGAGTCCGAGGTACTACATTGCTAGCTTCTCTAGTCGCAGCCGCAGTTTTCATTGTTCATACATAGGATTTGCTCAATCGTGTACATATTCTTTTGCTCTTGAAGTAGGGTAGTATATATATGATTCGATTGGTTGATTGATGCATCTTCCATCTAGTCACAAAATCCCAATCCGTCTAGCCACAAAACCCTAATCTGCTCATCTGTCATCTAGTTGAGTTTGTTAGTTGAGTGTTGATTTCGATACACAGCAGGCCTATAACATTACATTTCTATTCCTTACTGAGCCTAATGATTCAATTTTGCCCCAAAATAGTACAAGGGCATCTGATGGTCTCGTTTTCTTAGGGATGGTTAGTGGCCCTGAGGCAGCAATGCACATAAACAATATAGGTTGTGCTGTTGGTATTTTGGTTCTCTGACTCCATCGCTGAAAAAATGAGGCCCTAATTTTTTTTCTCATATGGAACCTAAATATATAATATTTGTATTGTTTCTGATCTATGAATGCGTTGTATGATGCATTTGTATATCCCTGAATATTGTTTTGTACGATTACATTTCAATTTCTTATTGTGGCTAATGATTCAAAATTTCCCCAAAGAGAGGCAGACACATTGGTGTCAGATTTTTACAGGGATGAGTGAGCGAACCTGGGGCCATGTACAAGATCAATATAAGTTGTGCAATTGTTACTTGGTTCGCTTACGCCATCTCTGTAGAAACGTATGAGGCTACAATCTTTATTCTACATTCATAGAACTATGATATTTGAATTATCTATTCCATGCATTCATAGTGTATAAGAATTACATTTTAGTTTGTCACCGAGGCCGATGATTGAAATTTGCCCCAAAAGAGTTCAAGAGGATACACGCATGATGGTGTCGTGTTTTAGGGATGGGTTGGTGAACCTGAGGCAGCAATGCACACAAACAATATAGGTTGTGTTGTTGGTACTTTGGTTCCCCAACTCCATCTCTGAAACAAATTATGAGGCCCTTGATTTATTCTCATATGGAACTACATATATGATCCTTGAATTGTTTCTGATCTTTTAATGATTGGTATGATGCATATGTATATGAATGGTTTTGATCATAAGTATTTTTAACATGTACCTGAAGATTAATTATTTGGTTTTTTATTTATAATTACAATATTTGGGCTTGTTTTTGTACCTGACTATGTATATCCCTGAATAATGTTTTGTATGATTACATTTCAATTTCTTATTGTTGCCAATGATTCAAATTTTCCCTAAAAGAGAGGCAGACACATTGGTGTCAGATTTTTTCAGGGACGAGTTAGTGAACCTGGGGCGATGTACAAGAATAATATAGGTTGTGCAATTGTTACTTGGTTCACTTACGCCGTTCCTATAGAAACTTATGAGGCCTTAATCTTTATTCTACATTTATAGAACTATGATATTCGAATTACCTATTCCATGCATTCAGTGTATAAGAATTACATTTTAGTTTGTCACCGAGGCCGATGATTGAAATTTTCCCCAAAAGAGTTCAAGGGGAGACACGTATGACGGTGTCGTGTTTTAGGGATGGGTTGGTGAACCTGAGGCAGCAATGCACACAAACAATATAGGTTGTGCTGTTGGTACTTTGGTTCTCTAACTCCATCTCTGAAACAAATTTTGAGGCCCTAGATTTATTCTCATATGGAACTACATATATGATCCTTGAATTGTTTCTGATCTTTTAATGATTGGTATGATGCATATGTATATGAATGGTTTTGATCATAAGTATTTTTAACATGCACCTGAAGATTAATTGTTTGGTTTTTTATTTATAATTACAATATTTAGGCTTGTTTTTGTACCTGACTATGTATATCCCTGAATAATGTTTTGTACAATTACATTTTAATTTCTTATTGTGGCCAATGATTCAAATTTTCCCCAAAAGAGAGGCAGACACATTGGTGTCAGATTTTTTCAGGGACGAGTTAGTGAACCTAGGGCGATGTACAACAACAATATAGGCTGTGCAATTGTTACTTGGTTCACTCACGCCGTCCCTAAATAAACTTTTGAGGCCGCAATCTTTATTCTACATTCATAGAACTATGATATTCGAATTATCTATTCCATGCATTCATAGTGTATAAGAATTACATTTTAGTTTGTCACCGAGGCCGATGATTGAAATTAGCCCCAAAAGAGTTCAAGGGGAGACACGTATGATGGTATCGTATTTTAGGGATGGGTTGGTGAACCTGAGGCAGCAATGCACACAAACAATATAGGTTGTGCTATTGGTACTTTGGTTCGCCAACTCCATCTCTGAAACAAATTATGAGGCCCTAGATTTATTCTCATATGGAACTACATATATGATCCTTGCATTGTTTCTGATCTTTTAATGATTGGTATGATGCCTATGTATATGAAATGATATATGAACCGATCAAACTATTGCTGAGATGCTTTATCTTTGATATCCACAGATATATTGTCTTACATATACATGTTTTCAATTCTTGAGTTGTAATACAATTCAATCATATGTATGAGTTCTAAGTTATGTTCTTAAAAATCAACAGGAGGATGATGATGAAGTGGACGATAGCAAGGTATCCAGGGACAACAAGATCCGCTACGTGCTGAGGCAGTTACGGTGTGGGCTAATCCGTTTCCATCGTAGGGGGAGACTGTTTTGCCCATTCTATGGCAGAGCAATTAACGTGGACCTCAACAGCATGATCCAGCATGCGGAGGGCGTTGGCAGAGGCGGAGGCAGAAGCCATAGGCCGATTACCTTGGCGCGGCACGCAGCCTACGACAAATTCCTCTAGGAGTATGTCAGGACTGGCATGTATCCCATCGACTAGGCTGTCGCTGCCTCCTGCTGATAAACCCCTGCCCTGCTAGGCATCTCCGTGTCCCGTCCTCCTGTTGGAGCCCCTGCTTTTATTTTGTTCTAGTTAATTATTACCTGTGTGTGGCATTTAAGACAATATATCCGTGGTGTCTCTAGTGAACCTTCTATATTAATCTACTCCTTTATATGGAGTGCCTTAAAGTTTCTAGTGTTCAGTTATATTTACTGATCATGCTCATGCACACTACAAAATATTTCTAGTGCTCGATTATATTATAATTGTCAAGAAATACATCAACAAGTTAAATTGGTCGAAATTTTGTATTGAAGTAACTAAATGTATCACACACATAATAAACTAGAAACTAAAATCTAGTTCAAACACATAATGTATCACCACCACTTGTTGTCGTCCTTGACTTGCTTCCCCTTCAGCCGCTTGATGTCGCCACCGTCCCAAGATCCCTGCTCGTCCTGAAACCGCTTTCTGTCCTCCTCCTGCTTCTTCTCCTGGGCTAGCTTGCAACCAGGGCATAGCTCTCTCACGAAAACCCCCGCCTTAACCATCCCATCTTTCATGGTAATGAGCTTACTGTACAACTCGTATGCCATGTAGGCGTCTCTAGCTGCATACTCGAGGCGCACCTGGCTCATCGGCTTCCACTCCCAGTAGTCGTGATCGAGTCGATTCAATTTCTTCAGATTTTCATAGGATTTATTGATGATTTCTGCTGCCAGATCACCCATGCCATCCTTCGCTGGGTATGATTTGATCTTATACAGATTTTGGATGTCGATGTGGTGCCCATCTAGGATTTTTATCAACGCACGAGAAAGCATAATTGTGTCATTTGTGATATCCATGCTAGTGAAAGTTATCCCTTTCCTACACAAGAACTCGACCAGAGCCGGACAATGCATCTCAGTTGGTTTACTCCTGCACTTAGATGGTTCTAGGAATGTAAGGGAACAAGTGATGCAGAAGTGGTGATCTCAAATTTAAATTTCACATACCTACAGAAGTGGTAAACGAGGACCTCCTCATGTATGGCGATTTGCACGACAGTGATCTCTTGTGGAGGATTTTTTCGCTTATTTGCACGGGTGTACTCCAAGTCTAGCCCCACAAACTTGTGCTTCTCTTTCTCAAGCAATTGCTCAAACCTGGCGAGAGTTGTCTCCTGATCGCTTCATCATTTGTGTACACCACTATCAAAGTCGTGGTGCCATGGGCGAGGACCAAGTGGGTATCATTGTGCGTTCCCATCGTCCATTCCTGCAAGGAAATGAGTGAAAGGAAATGCACGCAAGGAACTGCGAGAGGAAGAAGAAGATGAACCGCGGTTCGAATAGAGGAAGAAGAAGCGCCCGGAAAAACTGCGGAGGAATGGTGAGGAAGAGGAATGACTGCAGAAGAAAGCGTAAATGCTTGCAACTTTGGTTCGAGAACTCTCGTAGTTACGTGGAGATCGTGGCAGTCGGTTCAACAAGTGGGGCCAGTTCTTGCGAGAATATGAAATTAGCTGCATTTTTCTATCGAGAAATTGAGAGAAATCATTTATATTTTGTCTTTCATAATTAAACACAATGAAGTTGGTACAGCCAAGAGATTTGAACAAAAGAGATTTGCTAGTTTAACATACAACAACACTTACGGGCCCAACATGGCGAACTTGGAGAGCCCGAACTTGAGCTACCACGGAGACCTCGGCAGAGGTGGTAGAATTGAGTGCAACCACGGCACGGTGAGCTCGGATTCTAGAGGAAAACATACCGAGCATGGTGCGACAAGGTGATAGATCTCACCGGAACCAATTCGTCCCGCACCGTGCCATGGGTGCGTCCATGGTGAAGCGATCTCCGACTCGGGATGGGGAGGAGAGTGGGGCGAGCAAATCCACGTCCCAGCTCTGCGCCATGGCCGCGACCATAGATTGCCGCTCCGGGGAAGAAGACGCGTAATGGATGCAGGCGCCAACGCTGCAAGCCTACAGGGAGGAGAGCTGGGCCGAGCAGGTTCGTCCACGTCCCAGCTCCACGCCATGGCTGCGACGCCCCACAGATTGCCGCTCCGGGGAAGAAGACGCGTAATGGATGCAGGCGCCAACGCTGCAAGCCTAATTGACACCTAAGCGACGGGAGCGACATGAGCGACTTAACAGCGAGAACTGACAGGGGGGCCCAACTTGATGGCCGTTAGCCTGATTTTTTGTATTGAAACGTAAAGTTGAATTCGTGCTGAAAAAGACCCTTTGAGTATTTGGCACACCAACTGTAGTCATCGCCGATGATTTCAGGGAACTTGGGTACCGCGTTGCCTGGACACCCCAACTTTCGGGCCGCAAAATGATACTCTCCATCCAGGTCCCTCTGTTGATCATTGTTATAAGAGTGGTCTCTATCATGTCCGGAGTGTTTCCGGACCGAAGGATATCACACTTAAGGGTAGGGACGCTTAGGGTAGATAAGGAATCGTATGAGAAATAGAGAGAGAGAAACCGGAATAGTTTCGGTAACATCCGATGGAGATTGGAAGGGGTCCGGAAGTTGTTCCGGAGTAAAGGAATAATATAATATGTGTATTTAAATTTTAATTGGAGAATTAATATTAAATATATATTTTATTTTATTTTATTTTTGAAGGCACTATATTGCTAATGGGCGTCACCCGAAGGGAGGCCCAAGAGGGCAAGGCGCCTAGGGAGTGGGGGCCGGCCGGCCTAGGGCTAGTGGGCCGCCCCAGTGGGGCCCACCTAGGGCCGGCGGCTGCCCCAAGGTGGCCGGCGGGTCTGGGGATTAGTCCCACACCGCCTGGCCCCTAGGTGGTGCCCTTCCTCCTCCCACTATATAAAGGGCCCCCCTCCCCCTTTGAATCACCCATTCCTCTCATTCTCTCTCATCTGCTAAGGACTTCCCCGTAATATTGGGGAGGACCTCGTAGTTGAGTTCTCCACCTTCACACTACCTTCGTGTGATCGGTGATCCGACATCTACTTCTTCTGCTGCTCGGCTGGATCGGAGTCCGGTTGACGTCTCCTACACCGGACGTGTGACGAACTTCGGAGGCACCACACTTGGGGTGCTGCTCGTCTTCGTCAATATACGCCTTCCTGTGTAAGGCGTGCCTCTGTTTGGAAAGGTATGAATACTGTATTCCTTCTCCGTTACTTATGTCTACATAGTATAGATCCTAGTATTAGTGTTCGAGTAGATAGAATTTTTTTGTTTTCTGCTACGGAACCGTTCAGCACCTACAGAAAACTATTGATAATAATGTTGTGGCTGATGATACTCTTGAGGAAAATGTTGATGATCACGTTGTTCAACACTCACCTACTATTTTGCAGCAACCACATGAGTCTATTGTTGCTGATAGACCGAGGCGTAACATAGTTCCACCTCGTCGTTTAATTGAAGAATGTAATCTTGCTCATTATGCCTTGAGTTGTGCTGAACAGGTGGAGCATCATACTGAACCTGCTACATACAATGAAGTTGTTGCATCCGTTGACCACGAGAAGTGGGTTTCTTCTATGCAAGAAGAGATGCAATCACTTGAAAAGAATGGCACATGGTATGTTGTGCGCTTTCCTAAACAAAAGAAGGTTGTCTGCTGTAAGTGGATATATAAAAGGTAGGAAGGTTTGTCTCCTAATGAGCCTCCAAGGTTTAAGGCAAGGTTAGTAGCAAAAGGTTTCAGTCAGATTCCAGGTATTGACTATAATGATGTTTTTTCTCTGGTTGTGAAGCATAGTTCTATTCGTGCTTTCTTTGGTATTGTTGCTATGCATGATCTTGAGCTTGAGCAGTTAGATATAAAGACTGCTTTCCTGCATGGTGAACTGGAGGAGGAGATTTACATGGACCAACCTGAAGGGTTCATAGTTCCTGGAAAAGAGGATTTTGTGTGCAAATTGAAGAGATCGCTATATGGTTTGAAGCAATCTCCAAGACAGTGGTACAAAAGATTTGATTCATTTATGATCTCACAAGGCTTTAAGAGGTCTCAGTTTGATAGTTGTGTTTACATAAAATTTGTTAATGGATCATGTATATACTTGTTGTTATATGTTAATGATATGTTAATTGCTGCCAAGAGAATGAAAGAAATCACTACTTTGAAGGCACACCTAAGTAGTAAACTTGAGATGAAAGATCTTGGTGCTGCTAAGAAAATCCTAGGTATGGAAATTAAACAGGACATAAAGTCTAGGTTGTTATTTCTTCGTCAACAAAGTTACACTGAGAAAGTTCTCCAACGTTTTAATATGCATGATGCAAAGTCTGTTAGTACTCCTATTGCTCCTCACTTTAAATTGTCAGCATTGCAATGTCCTAGTTCTGATGAAGATATTGAGTACATGTCACAAGTTCCATACGGTTGGTTCCTTGATGTTTGCCATGGTTTGTACTCGCCCTGATTTATCATATGCTATGAGTTTGGTGAGTCATTACATGGCTAATCATAGTAAAGAACATTGGAAAGATGTTCAGTGGATTTTTAGGTACCTCTGTGGCACATCCAATGCATGCTTGAAGTTTGGCAAGACTGGTGAGGGACTCGCAGGCTATGTGGATTCAGATTTTGCTGCCGACTTAGATAAGAGGAGCTCCCTCACAGGTTATGTGTTCACGGTAGGTGGATGCATGGTGAGGGACTCGCCCTATTGAAAGGAAACGTTACAACCAGTTGTTGCTCTATCTACAACCGAAGCAGAATATATGGCTATTGATGAAGCTTGCAAAGAGTCTGTTTGGTTGAAAGGTTTATACGCTGAGCTTTGTTAGAATGATTCTTGCATTAACCTGTTCTATGATAGTCAAAGTGCTATTTACCTTTCTAAGGATTAGATGTTCCATGAGAGAACAAAGCACATTGATATCAAGTACCATTATGTTCGTGATGTTGTTGCGCAAGGTACACTAAAGGTATGCAATATAAGCACTCATGATAATCCTGCTGATATGATGACAAAGCATGTTCCTGTTGCTAAGTTTGAGTTATTCTCAAGCTTTGTTGGTATAACTACTTAGCCCAAGTGGCTGTTGGCACCGAAAGTGTTTTCTTTTTTTGTTCAGGGAGATGATTATTGTTGATGCTACAAGAAGGAATTTGTCTCAAGGTGGAGTTTGTTGAAGTATGATCCAAATTCTATTAAGGAGGCTAACTTCTGAGGGAGCGGAGCAAGGCCCAAGCCTCGATGCGGAGTAAAAGATTCCCCTCGTTTCCCTTGGGCAGATGCTCTTTTACTCCTCTAACGGCACCTAACCGATATCCAAACGGCGTTAGAGGAGTAAAAAGTTTACTCATCGGTGCGGCCGATGAGTAAATATAGGAGTCGGTCACACCGATGAGTAAAAGATTTCCCGCGTTTCCCTTGCGTTCACACCACTCGCCTCGTGCCCTCCTCCGTCTCCAGCGACCATCGACACCTCCCGCCACCACCACAGCCTCCGGCGGAGCCCCGCGATGGCCGGATCCTCTCGCCAGCCATCTCTGCCACCAATCCCCAACGCTCACCGGCACCGCAACCCCCCGCCACGAGCTCAAGCCTCTTCCTCTTCCCGCCGCTACACCACTCCTTCTCCTCCGTGATTGGCACCACCCAAGTGCCGGAGGCAGCCCAGACGCTCCGCCAGCACCCTCGATTTTCCGGTGCCGCCGATGCCGGTCTACCGCGGCATGCGGCAGTGGTCGTGGGTCGCCGAAATCACCGACCGCAACACCCACAAGAAGGTCTAGATCGGCATCTTCCAATCGGTGGAGCAGGCGGCGCTGGCGTATGACATGAAGAACGTCGAGCTCCACGGCGCTGACTGCGGCGAGCTCAACATCCCGCTAGGGTGCGGCACGGTGCCGGACTTGGAGCTGGCTGGAATCTGACTCGTCTCCGATCGCGAGCGGCGGGAGGACAAGGAGGCCCACGAGAGCCTCGAGACGGAGCACCGCGACGCGGCGATGGTGGCAACGCTCGCTGGGCTCAACCCAGAGCTCGTCGAGGAGGAGCGGAAGCTGCTCGAGGAATTCGCCGAGGCCAAGCGGAAGGCCGACGTGGCGAAGGAGAAGGGGGTCGTCGATGCTGCGGGGCCGTTGACAGCTCCTGCGCCGGCTAGGGTGAGGGAGGAGGACGTCGACAGCTCCGCTGATAAGTCGACAGCGCCGGCGGTGATCGAGCTCGACAGCGACTCCTCCTCCTACGACTGGGATGAGGATTAGGTTAGATTTAATTTAAATCCTGTTGAATTTAGTCAAATTCAACCGACTTTTGGTTGTAGTATGTATATATTATGTTAAATAGATGTGTTGGTTTCAAATTCGGTTTAAACTAGGTCGAATTTGATCGGATTTGGAGGTGATCATTTGATTTATTCCGCTAACTTTAGGAGATCGGTTAGAAACTGCTATCGGTTAGAGGAGTATTTTTACTCCTCTAACCGATTTGGGCAGTTTATTCCTCTAACCGATTGGGATCGGTTAGAGATACCCTAAGGACATAAACAAAGCAATAAAACAACAGACGAACATCTTTTCTTTCCCAGCACGTGTTTTTTAACAGTTTCTTTCCTAGTAAGTTGACTGAGGTGACTGAACTCCACAAGACAACACAAGTTATGGCTGGTAGTGAATTATCGAAAACATATATCCGCGCACTAATCGCGTTGCGTGTGAAAATAATTCTATAGGACCTGGTCTACAAATGGACCAACTCAGATGATTGACACATGACAATTTAGATCTAAAAAACCATTGTTAATATTGTATTTTCCCCCTTTTATACACATATGCTCCTTGGTCAAGCAAATTCATTCCAGATTTCTCCTAACTTCGAAGGAACTACAACATCAAACAGCACCCTTCCGGAACCAGGGTACGTTAGGAGGGATCAGCACTGTCCAAATTAACCTGCACTTTCCCCAAAAGCCGAAGCCGTCCAAATAAGACGCGACGCGTAAAGACTGACGTCAATCACTCAACGTAAGCTGGAAACAGAAACTCACCGGCGATCTCCACGCCGGCGCCGGCACCGGCGCAGCCGCAGTTTCCTTCTGCATGCGAGAGAGGATCGAAACAGTCAGGCCCGGGAAACGAGAACTCCTAGACAATAGAACGCAACAACAGAAGCTCGATGTGATGAGCTTACCCTGCTCGCCGTTGTTGAACTTGGAGTCCTTCGTTCTCCTGAGGTTATGCCACTTCTTGAGCACCACCTTGGGCCAGAACACCTGCGCCCAAACAACCCAAAATTAATCAACCACACTAAGCAAACACACAGCACAGGGCCTACGCTACATGTGCTATCGCCATGCATCTTTTCTATACACTACTAGGAAACAGCCTATAGATAGACAAGATGTTCAGTGGCGCATGAGCCAATCTATGCGCCACAGGAAGACATCAGTGGCGCACTGGAAAGCATGCGCCACAGAAGTTTGGAAGTTCTGTGGCGCATTTTCCAGAGCATGCGCCACAGAAGATTGGTGGGACCCGCCGGCGGGGGGGATGATCCAAGTTCTGTGGCGCATTCTGTAATATGCGCCACAGAAGAGGAAACTTCTGTGGTGCATATTTACTCATGCGCCACAGAACATGGAGGGGGGCCCACCACAGAATCTAATTCACCCAAGTTCTGTGGCGCATGTTGACATATGCGCCACAGATGTGTTTCACTTCTGTGGCGCATATCCTAGCATGCGCCACAGACCTTGGGGGTGTGCCCCACAGAGGGAATCTTATTCACCCACTTCTGTGGTGCACATGGTAGAAATGCGCCACAGAATTTTCAGCATCTATGGCGCATTTCCTCCATATGCGCCACAGATGAGGGCGTCCAGATCCATATGTTAAAAAGGTGACACGATCTAGCTTTCTTATCTATCTATCCCACCACCACCCATTTCACATCTCTACCTCCTCCCAACTCATCTTCCTCCTCCCTCACACCCCATCTTGCCCATAGTTTCTCCATTTTCTTATATCTAAACCTACTTTAATCCATAGATTGGTAAGTAGAAGCTTCGCTCCAACTTCTAGATCTAAAAGTTTCTTACTTTTCCCTCTCACATCTCTCTATTTGTTTACTAATTTCCTCTCCACCAACTTGCATTGTAGATCTATTTGTCCATACTCTCTCATCACGCGGTCTCGTCTCGCTATTATTGTGTCTACTATAGCTAGGTGAGTACTTGGCCATCATGAACATGTAGGTGAAGCTTGTCGCGCGGGTGGTGTGTGTGTGCGATACATGGCGAGACGATGCTTGTGTGTGGTGCATGAATGTTTGCAATGGGAGGAAGTTTTTTGCTGTTTTCTTGTTGTTGTCGGGCCCGGCCGGTGTGGTTGCATCGATGTTTGCCGAAATGTTGATTCATTTCCATTTCAGCAAATTTTTGCACTACCCATATGTCCTAATTTTAGGAAAGGTAATGCCGAAATTTTTCCGGCTAGCATTCATGCATGTGTGTGTTCATATGGTGTGGTTCTCACCTATATTCTCTATTTTGACCGCTCAGGCAACCATGATCCTCACAATGAGCGAAGGTCGAATTGCTAGGTACAAGAAAGGCGCGAAGGAGGACATGATTCTGAACAACAAGACCATGATAAGATGTCCATGTCAAACATGCAAACTGCAGCGCTGGATCGACCCTGAATCTGGACAATTGGACCCTCCCATTCAACCTCAGGGAGCCGACGAACACAAGACCCCCCCATTCAACCTCAGGGGGCCAACGAACACAAGACCCTTGGGGAATGCTACAACTGGCCCTTGACATGGCCGAAGACCCAGATTTGTCTTGCGGGGGGGAGCACCGGCGCCACCTCTCGACCGATCATCGCCCGGCCACCACCTCGGAAGCCAGTAGCCGCCGTTGTCGCCACCACCAGCCGTCACCATCAACTCTTGGCAGCGTGTGCACCGCCACATGGCAAAGACGTTGTGCCGCAACCGCCGTCGCCCCCGCTACCACCACCACATGATGGCACCCATGAAGATGATGATGAATTGGTCAACGTTGACGACTTCATCAACACCGGCGCCGCCAAAGGATTGTATATGCCTTCTATGGATGAAGAACCCTTCGCAGCTCGCGACGACCATCAAGTTGATCGGCCCAATACATGCACGCAGCGCCTGGTCTTCCATGGTCTTTCTCAAGAGACGCCTCCGGCCGCTGGTCCACCACAAGAGAAACCGGGATTGGTTTTCAGCCCCAACACACTCCGAAAGGGGACTGATGAGCAGATGGCAATGGCTGACACTGTTGTGAAGAAGAAGCACTACAGGAAGAGAGGTAATAATAATAAGAAGGGTGCGAGCCAGCCTCTTCCAAAGAGGATCCGGGGTCAGGACGCCGTCGTCATACCATCCACACAATTTGGCTTGCCCCGAGTGCATGTAGCTGGTGATCTGATATTGACTCCGGATATGATCCACATTGCGGCTGGAGCCATGTTAACTTTGCACGAGGGTGTCAAGACACTAGAGGCCCTCCTTCTTAAAGAGGACGATCCAAATTACCCGGTTTTCACGGCCAAGGTGCCATTGGACATGGGCTTCGTCGATGAACCCCCCGCGGATATATTCTTCATAGCGTTCGAGGACATATTCAAGCTGTTTCTCACGAAACGGCTGGACGATAACTTGGTCCGCCTATACGCGCTCAATCTGGCGCTCACGATCAAGAGAGAAAGTACCCCAGAAATCGCGATAGTGGATCCCTACTACATGCGGGACAGCCAGTTGGTCGAAGGATCAGAGACACGGACCAAGGCGACGGCGTACCTCGAGAAGTTCATGGTGGACAACAAGAGGAAGGGCACACTTCTTTTGCCTTTCTTTCCCGAGTAAGTACACACACTCGCTCATTGTCACCGTAACTTATGCATTTCTTATAGATTTCTTTCCTTTGCTCTTTTTCTAACATTCCGTTTCAATTGTGTTGTGCAGAGACAAATACTGCACGCTCATCGTCCTTGCCCCGAGGTATTCGCTAGCCACGTATTTCGACTTGGGGAGTTTGACGAAGAAGAAAGACTACACTAGAATAAGGGGTGTTCTCAATGAGTCTCTATAGTGCTACACCAAGAAGGAATTCAACTTCGTAGATAGGGGAATGTATCAAGGATCGCAAACACATGATAAATAACGTGCTCGACTTCCCTGCGTCAGCGATCATTGCTGGTGCCAAGGAGGCCTTCTACGTCCTCCATCACCTTAAAGGCTATGTTCGGGATTGCCATAACCTAACGCTGCCATCTAGTCTCCGAGGATGGGCCGAAACTTTGGCGAAAATCGACGATGCTGATCTTAGAGAAGACTTCCATCGCATCCAGATGAAGTTGTCGCAAATCATCATTGAAGATGTCAACACAAGGGGCGGTGCCCTACAACAAGCCAGAGGGTTGAGTAAGAGGGAGATCGAAGAACGCCTCCGTAAGCAGGGTGACACAAGGACGTGGATGACGAAAGAGGGCTATCTACCGTTCCCGAAGCCGTGCCAGAAGAGGAAGTCTTCATCGTGATCGATGTGTGCCTCTAGCATGATCCAGTGTGTGTATATTCTTGATGGACGCTTGCTGTATTAGTGTGTGTGTGTGTCATAAACTTTACTATCTCGTGGTCGAAATGGTCATTGTTGTTAGACTTAAACTACCTTGTGGTGTGCTGTCGTTGAACTTATTGCTTCTATGATGATTTAACTTTTAGGTTTATGGATCCTTTGTTTTATATTCTATGAACATATATATATATGGATGTGAACCCTTTATTCATTCTTTTCGTTGTATTTTTACTAATATGCCTTGCCGTCTATAGAGATAGCGACGAGGTGATATGTGGTGTACATGGGTAGGGTTTCAGGAGTCTACGAGGAGTGGGAGGATTGCCACAAACAAGTGAACAAGTTCAGCGGCAATATCTACAAAGGATACGCGACTAGAGAGGAGGCGATAGCCAAGTGGAGGAACCACTTGTGGAAGAAGAACCGGATGAAGATATTGGTCGGGCTAATGCTCTTGCTCACCATTATCACAGTTGTATTCTATTTGATCCTAGTGTAGGCGGCGGTGGCCACTTCATATTTGTAATGTGAGATGATATGAACTTTATATTCGGTGCTTGTGTAAAAATTTGGCACTTGACACTATATATGTATCTCGATCGGGCTCTAAGTGTTTGTATTATATATATGTCGGTTTTCATGCATCTACTACTTGTGCAATGTATTTTATACTCATCTGGATAATCCTGTATAAATCCTGTATAAATACCTGATTATACATCAGGAAAGTATTTTACTTCGAATACATGTTACACAATCAGTGGCGCATATAATTATATATTTAGTGGCGTATGGCATATCTGTGGCGCATACACGTAAATGCGCTACAGAAGTTCTTCCTATGACGCATATGAAGGAATGCGCTACAGATAGGCTGTTTCCTAGTAGTGATACCTCGTCCCCTGCCTTCCTCTGGCTCAGCATTACCATCTCCGTCCTCTCCCTAGCTTGGTCGTGCTGAGAAATCTACGCTAGAACTATTCCTCTTCGGTGGCCTGAGCTGAACTGAGCTGATTGCCTGCGAGTGTGTTGTGCTGCGGCCTGTGGTAGGCTGGGCTCCCGTGAGGGAGAGGGGACGACGGCCTGCAAGCAGTGCACACTGCAGAATACTGGCGTGGTGCATGTGCTACCTGCGCCTCGTCCGCCCTTTTTACTGTGTCTCCGCCGCACGGGCGTGGGATGGGCTCCTGGTCCTTTCACTTGCACTTGCAGATCGTGGGGCTGTGTAGCCGTACCTTCGTGTGTTAGGCATCTCCACCCAAACAGATAATCAAAACAGTCCATTTCTGTCTGTTAGCTTTGGTCGTGGTCGTTTTTGGTCGTGGTCCGGCATTTTCGGCTAACCGCGTCCAGCGGCGTGATCCATTTGACTGCGCTGGTTAGAATTTTCATCTTTTTACAAATTTAAATACAAATTACATAGATAAATGTATATTTTAACAAACAAATAAACTAGATTAGGGAACGAGCTTCAGTGACGTGCTGGTCATAAGTCACGGTGAGACTTAGCCACCATATCTGCCGTCTATTTATAATCCAACGCTCAGAAAACACCTAAGTAAAAATCCACCAGGACTTGTTTCAGTCTTTCGGCACAGACAACGCGCGGACATAGTCGATTTGGCGGGACCAAATTGATTTCTCCCGCGCCGTTCCGTCGGAGGCGGGAGGGGGGAGGCGAGGGATTCGACGGCCGACGAAGTAGCGCCTCCGCGGAGAGAGAGAGTATCTGCCGCGCTCATCTGTGCCGGGGATTTTGCCATCACAGTCGCGCCTCACCTGTGCCATCAACGTCGGGGATTCCGCCGCCTCCTCGCCGTCCGCGCCACGGCCACTGGCGTCTTCGACCTTCTACTCATCTGCGCTTCTCCTACAGGCTCGGGGAGTACTACGTCATCTACTTTGACAAGCGATTCAGCGTCTTCCGGACGGACGGAGGTAATCCTGATTTTAGTTCAGGCACAAGTTTACATGTAGACCGGCCAGCAAGCTAGCCGAATCGTATGAGTCATGTGAGGCTACCGTATTTTGCTAGCTTCTTTGTCTATTGAAATTGGCAGCCGACCGACAAACTAGCTGAATCGTATGACTCATGTGAGGCTGCCGTATTTTGCTAGCTTCTTTATCCTTAAATTAGCAATAGGTAGGACTGAAGTTTATATTTAGATTTTTTTATCAGATCAACCATGCACTTTGCCATTTGTTCAGAGAAGTAGCAGTATTGTTGAATATACTCATTATGTGTGTTGGCAATTGCAGATAAACTGAGTGGTACACAATGACAGAATCTGATAAGGGGCTGCCTCAAGTTGGCATGATATTCAAAAGTAAAGAGGTGGCTTGGTTTTTTTGGGTTGCATATGGAGGTCGTGCGGGCTTTGAAGTGAGGAAGAGGTACACTAATGTGAACAATTCTGATGGTACGGTTACCTCATGCATATATGTTTGTGCCAAGGAAGGTGTTTGAAGAAAAGGACAAAGTGAATTCATACAAAAGTGTTTCATACCCGAAACAAGAACTAAGTGTGATGCTCACATGACTATTCGTTTCATCGTAGTTCTGGAATTTTTGAAGTCACTGATGTGGTTCTTAGACACAATAACGCCCTTCACTTGCCACAAACCTGCCACCTCATGGTATCCCAAAGGAAAATTTCAGAATTTCAAGCTTTTGAAATGGAGGCTCCAGATGATTCTGAAATTATGCCTAAAGCTGCATATGAGCTTGCTGCTCGTCAAGTTGGTGGACCATTGAATCTTGGTTACACTTGTCGTGACCATAGAAATCTTTTACAAGCCAAGAGGCAGAGTGAGTTGGCTTTTGGTCAGACAGGCAGCACGTTAAAGTATTTTCATGACAAAATTGTTGAAAACCGATCATTTCAATATGCTTTGCAGCTAGATTGTGAGGAGCATATAGCAAACATTTTCTAGGTTGATGCTAAAATGATGTTAGACTATGTACACTTTGGTGACATTGTCACATTTGACACTACTTTTGGAACAAATAAGGAATATAGGCCATTTGGTGTTTTTCTTAGACTGAATCAGTTTAGAGAGACTACTATTTTTGGTGCTGCACACTTGTTTGACGAAACATTTGCCTCATTTCAATGGTTGTTCAACACTTTCCTAGCTGCTCATAATGGAAGGCAACCTAGGACTATTTTTACTGATCAAGATGCTGCAATGGGAAAAGCCGTAGATGTTGTGTTCATGGAATCATACCATGGACTATGTATCTTTCATATAATGCAAAATGCTGCCAAACATCTATCTCCAATCAAGGGTGAAGAGGAAGATGAGGGTGAACAAAAATATGGTGGTGAAGAGAAAGATGAAGGAAAAGAACCACATATTCTCATTGATTTTGGTGCTTGTATGTATGGTTATGAGGACAAGGAAGAATTTGAAGAAGCATTTGCCAATATGAGGTGTAAAGTGCATAAACAAACTTGGTTAGATAGTATCTATAAGGTAAAAGAAAAATGGGCGGAATGTTTTATGAGAGATGTATTCAACTTGGGAGTGAGAAGTACACAACTAAGTGAGAGCTTCAACACTTCATTGAAGAATCACTTGAAATCTGATTTTCATATTATCAAATTTTTGAAGCATTTTGCAAGGACATTGGAAGAACAAAGAAACAAGGAGCTATAATCTTAATTTGAAGCAACAAAAAATATACCAAGAATGAAGATGAGCACCCCTATGTTGGTACAAGCAAGCAAACTATACACTCCAATTATTTTTGAAGCTTTCCAAAGCGAGTATGGAAGATCCATGGTTGCATGCATTAAAGTACTGGACAGAAACAAATATGTTGTTTCTATTATTGGTAGTTCGAATGGTGATTTAAGTTTTGAGAATGAGCGCTTAGTGATTGGTGATATTTCAAACAAAACAACAACATGTTCTTATCGACTGTTTGAGAGGACAGGATTGTTGTGTGGACATGGACTAAAAGTTCTAGATATGATGAACATAAAGACATTGCCAACACATTATATCTTGAAGAGATGGACTAGAGAAGCATGGAGGGGAACCATATTGGACAAGCAAGGAAGGAATGTGGTAGAAAATCCAAATTGGAGGTTATGCTTCGGTACAAGGAGCTATCTCATAAATTTCGTTCTATGGCATATAAAGTGGCTAGCTCTATGGAATGTTGTTTGTTGCTAGAAAATGCACTTGATTCCATTGGTCCAAAGTTGGAGGAAAAATTGAATGCATCCACTAGTGCTATGAATGAACCTAGTAATGACAAGGAAAATGCAAGCCCAAATGTGCAATAAACAGATGACTTGCTAAGAGCTGCATGATACATTGCAAATGTATCTATAATTTTTGATGTTCCATGCTTGGTTTTATCCACTTTCTTGTGTTTTGTCCACACTTTGGAGTACTTTTCATATGATTTCTTGCACTAACCTATTAACAAGAGCCACAGTGCCAGCTGCCTGTTTTCTGCTGTTTTTGGTTCCAGGAAAGTCCGAAAATGAATATTCTCGGAATTGGACGGGACAAAAGCCAAAGTGCCTATTTTTCCGGAAGACATCAAGTGCCAGAATACGAGACGGAGAAGGGCCAGGGAGCCACCACACCACCTGGCCGCGCCAGGCTGGCCCGCCACGGTGGTGTGGCCGCTCCGGCACCCTACTCTCCTTACGCCTATATATTGCCCTCGGGACGAAAACCCTAAGTACCCGATCAAAAATCCACGAAAGAGTGTAGCCGCCATCATCTCCATCCCTAGATCGGGAGGGATCAAGCTCTTCCGGCACCACGCGCCGAGAGAATTCACCACAGAGGCCTTCTTCATCGCCATGCAAGCCTCCGGTGTGATGGGTGAGTAGTTCATCCTTGGACTACGGATCCATGTAGTAGCTAGATGGTTGGTTCTCCTCCTTTGTGCTTTCATGTTTAGATCTTGTGAGCTCCGTTCATGATCAAGATCATCTATTTGTAATTCTGCATGTTGTGTTTGCGGGGATCCGATGGATATTGAGATGCTATTTCAGATTGATTATTGATTCTATCATGTCTTTGTTATTTGTGATCTTGCATGCTTTCCGTTGTTAGTAGCTATCTTGGCCAAGTAGATGCTAGCAACTCCAAGAGTTAGCATTTATGCTCGATAGTGGGTTCATGCCTCTGGTAATCTGGGGAAGTGACAGAAATCTCTAAGGTACTAGATGTGTTGTTGCTACTAGGGAGAAAACAACAATCTTTTGTTCATAGAACAATCGTATTTTTTACTTTACACGCAGTTCGTAAAGCAATAATCTGTTGCTTGCAACTTAATACTGGAGGGGGTTCGGATGATAACCTGAAGGTGGATTATTAGTCATAGATGCAGTTGGATGGCGGTTTATGTATAATGTTGTAATGCCCAATCAAGTTCCAAAGGAGTCAAGATGATTAGTATATGCATGTATTGCTTTCTCGGTGTTTGTAAATTGCCCCGCTGTAATTTGTTCACCCAGCATGTTATCTATCTTAAGGAGAGCCACCTCTAGTGAACTATGGATCCCGATCCTTTTCTTTACATACAATCTACAACTGTTTACTTCTTTGTGTTTACTTTCTGCAAACTTTTACTTCTTTCCATTCGATACGTTTAATCCTTTGTTTTCCGCAAAACACGGTGAGATTGACAACCTCATCGCAAGTTGGGGACAAAGTTTTGTGTTTGTGTTGTGCAGGTCTCCACGTTGCTACTAGCACCGGTAGTGCGCCCTGCCAAAGCTCAGCTAGTAACACCTTTGGGGTGTTTCCTTGCTCCTACTGGTTCGATTAAACCTTGGTTTCATAACTTAGGGAAACTTGCTGTTGTGCTCATCATACCTTACTCTTGGGGTTCCCAACAAGCTCTACATCAACCACGCTCCAGCATTTTTCTGGCGCCATACACAGAGCCAGCAAGCATCTTTCTGGTGCCGTTGCCGGGGAGTCAAGGACATCTTCACAAGGGGAGTCCCTCATAACCAATCTCTTTACTTTGTTGTTTTTGTTTTGCTTTGTTTGCTTGTTTTGTTATAAAAAACACAAAAAAATTAGTTTTACTAGTTTGCTTTCTTATTTGAAATTCCAAAAAAACAACTACTCTTGAAAACACTAAGTTGTGTGACTTCACTAGCACCAACAACAATGATTTTATGAGAACATCTATTGCTCCACCTATGCCTGGAAATACTTTCTTTGAGATAAAACCTGCTATACTCAATCTTGTTATGAGAGAGTAATTTTCTGGTATTGGTAATGAAGATGCTGCTTCCCATCTAAATAACTTTGTTGAACTTTGTGAGATGCAAAAGCATAGGGATATAGATGGTGATATTATTAAGCTGAAATTGTTTCCTTTCTCTTTGAGAGGAAAAGCTAAAGAATGGTTGACTTCCTTAACTAGGAATAGTATTGATTCTTGGACTAAGTGCAAAGATGCTTTTATTGGAAAATACTATCCTCCTGCTAAGATTATATCTATGAGAAGTGAAATAATGAAGTTTAAACAATCTGATAATGAACATGTTGCTCAAGCTTGGGAAAGAATGAAATCTTTGGTAAAGAATTGTCCCACTCATGGACTGTTGCCGATGATCATCCAAACTTTTTATGCAGGATTGAACTATTCTTCAAGGAACCTATTGGATTCTGCTGCTGGAGGTACCTTTATGACCATCACTTTGGGTGCTGCAACAAAACTTCTAGACAATATGATGGTTAATTATTCTGAATGGCATACTGAGAGAGATCCACAAGGTAGGAAGGTAAATTATGTTGAGGAAACTTCCTCCTTGAGTGATAAGATTGATATTATTATGTCCATACTTGTTAATGGGAAAGCCCATATTGATCCAAATAATGTTCCTTTAGCCTCTTTGGTTGCTCAAGAAGAGCAAGTTGATGTGAACTTCATAAGAAATAACAATTTTGGCAACAATGTTTATGGTAATAATGCTTATAGGAACAATTTTGGTAACAACAATTATAAGCCATTCCCTCCCAACAATGGTAATGCTTATGGAAATTCTTACAACAATAATAAGAGTGCTCCCTCTGAACTTGAAGTTATGCTTAAAGACTTTATTAGTAAGCAAACTGCTTTCAATAAAACTATTGAGGAAAAACTCTCTAATGCTGAAAGAAATATAGCATCTTTGGCTAAAGCTCAATCTTCTTTGAATAAAATGGCTGCTAAACCTGAAACTATTGATAATCCCTTTGCAGCTACCAATGCTATACAAGTAAGAATTGATGAAAATGTTAGACTATTAGCTGAATTACATGCTAAGTGGGAAAGAGAAGATGAAATTGCTAGAAACATTAGTGTTTCTACTATTACCACCACTAGTGTTGAGGCTAGTAATATTTCTACTACTTTAGATGATTAGTATGGTTTTGATCTTGATGGTTGCAATATCTCTGAAGTTATTAAGTTCCTACAAAAGCTTGCTAAAAGTCCTAATGCTAGTGCTATGAACATGGCTTTTACAAAACCCATTACTGATGCTCTCATAAAGATTAAAGAAGAAAAGATGAAACATAAAGCTTCTATTCCTATAAAACAAGAAGATGGTTGGGAACCCATCATTAATATGAAAGTGAATGACTTTGATTTCAAAGCTTTATGTGATCTTGATAGTAGTGTTTCTATTATGCCTAGAAGGATTTATGATATGCTTGATTTGCCTCCTCTTGAAGATTGTTATTTGAATGTCCCACTTGATGATAATGCTAAAAAGAAACTCATGGGGAGTCTTAATGATGTTCTTATTATGGTTAACGATTCCTATGTCCCTGTTGATTTCTAATTTTTGGATGTTGAATGCAATGCTTCTTGTCCTATTACTTTGGGAAGACCTTTTCTTAGAACTGTTGGTGCCATCATTGATATGAAAGAAGGCACCATTAAATATCAACTCCCATTCAAGGAAGGTATAGAACACTTCCATAAAAAGAGAGAAAATATTTCTTTTGCTTCTCCTATGAAAACAAAATTTGGTCTTAATGCTTCTTCATTTGAGAACACTTGATTCTTTCTTTACTTCTTATGCCTAACTTAAAGGCGTTAAAGAAAAGTACTTATTGGGAGATAACCCAAAAGTTTTAGATGAGTCTTGGAAGTTACTACCTCTATAATAACCGCTCCTTATCCTTTTTATTTGCTTTTTGTGCCAAGAGTAACCTCTAATGAGAGAGAAGTAATGATTGGGAAAGTTGCTGTCTCGAAACAGATTTTTGTGCTTCACCGTAAAAATTCGTGAGAGAGCTCTGTATGTCGGATTGAGCTGTAAGTTTTTGTGCTTCTGACCCAGGTTGTTATCTAACTTTCGTTAGTTCAACACTTTTTTATTTGAGCAACAGAAGGTCTTAGAAAAAATTCGTCTTTACCTGCTGGTCTGTTTTGACAGATTTCTGCCATTTTCTGCATTTTCTTCTTGTTGGTTCCTTCTTGAGTTCTTTTGGGGAATTGAGCTTTTTGAGGGAAGTGATACAGTATCTAGTGTTCTAATGGAACTTTATTTGGTGTTAGAACTGAACCTTAAGACTTATTTATCTTGAGTACACTAATATTGCTAATAAAGATTGTGTGAAGTTTTGTATGAAGGAAAATTTTTAGGTGTATGGAAGGAATGAGTAATGAGATGAAGGATGGACTAAAGCTCAAGCTTGGGGATGCCACGCGTGTAACCCCAAGAAATATCCAAGAAGTACAAGCATCAAAGCTTGGGGATGCCCAAGGCATCCCCTTCTTCATCAATAAAAATTCCAGGTTTCTACCAAACGCTTCATTTTTATTGTTTCATGCACAGTTGTGTTGTTCTTCGAGCGTCTTCTTTTTGTTTTTGTTTTGGTTTTTCGTTTCCTTTTGTTTGCTTAGTTTTCTGAATAAATTGTTTGGACCCCCTCTTTCATACATTGGTTTGCAAATAGTTTGGTCTGGTTTAGAAAAGAGTAGGAACATTCATGCTTATGTGGTAAAAAGAGCTCGTTTTTGACTGTGGCCTATGCTTTGTCATGCCATGCTTGATATTGTTTTGTCTTTATGCTTAGTATTCTTTGCTGTAGCATGACTTGTTATAAACAATTGAGATCGATTAATGTGCCTTGGATGAATCATGTGTTGTTTTTGCATATTAAAGCATAGTGTAGTGGTATTCTCCTTTGATGCTTTATTTGGGTTGACTTGGAGCATGCTCACACCATGTTATGACTATCTCAAGTCACCATAAGCCTTTATGATCCTTTAGTTTTCAACTTGTAGTATCACTTTATGCTTTGATCAATGATGTTTTGTCGCTCTTCATGATTATGGCCATTATTGCTCTCTTAGTTTGTTGCTCCCAGTCTTTTGCTAGCCTCCACAACAAAGTATGAGTTCCACTCATGCATCCAACTCCCTAAACCAAGTTATTCCAAAGAGTCCACCATACCTACCTACTATCTTATGCTATTCCATGTATATTCATGCTTTTGTTTACCTTCCAAATTAAACTTGTTATGAGAAAACTAGGGATTAAAGCTCTCACGAACTTGATGGCACTTTACTTTTTGCATCTAATAAACTTGAACCATTGGGTCCTTTTTTGTTGCGTATATGCTTGCGCTTTATAAGTTGAAATTAGCAGAACCATGTTTCATGCACTAGTAGAAAACAGACCTTTGGTCCAGGGGTATTAGCCCCGGTTTTGCTACAAACCGGGACTAATGCCCCGGTCCAACGGCTAGAACTCGCCCCAGGGGGGTGGCAGACACTAGCCTCGGTTCGAACGGGACCTTTAGCCCCGGGTCGTGTAATAAACCGGGGCTAAAGGGTTTCAGGCAGGCCGGGTCGGGCGTCAGACCCTTTAGCCCCGGTTTGTTACATGACCCGGGGCTAAAGGTGGACCTTTAGCCCCGGTTCTAGACACAAACCGGGGCTAAAGGTCTGGCTATATCTTCTTCTTCCCCTGCCCGAGCCACCATTCAAGCTGGTGGCTCTCCTCTCTCTCTCTCTCTCTTTCTTGCTTCAAGATCGAGTTCATGCCCTTTTTTCCTCAAGATTTGTCTAGATTTTGTGGTGCCCCATCTATCCAAAGGTTCTAAAAGGTGAGCAACTTCATCCTTTGAACTCTCATTGCTATATTAGCTCATTTCATGCTCTATCTTATAGATGGATTTGTGGATTTTGTTTGGTAGTAATTTTTGCAGTGATAGCATGATATCAATGTTTAGATTCTATCTATCTTGTATTAATGTAAGGAACTCTAAGGTAAATATCACAATATGTGGATTATTCTATCAATATATATCTTGTTTTGGCACATAGAGTCTCGAAAATTGATTTTAGAAGCACACACATGCGTGAGTTCATCATTCTAACTAACTAGCTAGCTGGGCAAAATATCCTTCTTCTCACTGCGTTCAACAAACTGAAAAATTTGTAACAAAGATAGGGTTAATTCATAAAAGCTTGATAAGAAGACATCACAATTCACATATTAGGGAGTGCCTCTATGGCGAGCTCCTCGAAGATGTCTAAGGATGGGATCCTAAGACATCTTCGAGAAGCTCTGCCGTAGTGGTGTCCCTGCTCTCCCACACCATCTTTCGGTTTATATCTTCTCTAGCTAAATCAGTATGCTGGTGGAGCTAACTAATTTCACATATTAGAGAGTGCCTCTACGGCGAGCTCCTCGAAGATGTCTGAGGACGAGGTCCTAAGACATCTTCGAGAAGCTCCGCCGTAGTGGTTTCCCTGGTCTCACACACCATCTTGCAGTTCTTCACAAGAATGCATACCTATTTATAGATTAAGAAGCACAACATAGTGTCGGGCACTGATGACATAATGTCGACACACTCACGCTGGCATATTGCTGCCACCCACCCAAAATAGTGTCGGCATTTAATTTACTGGCTTAGTGCTGCCCACTGAGGACATAGTGTCGACATGTTGTCTCCACATCCACATTTAGTCCCGGTTGGTGCCTCCAATCGGGACTAAAGGTTCATCATATCTTTAGTCCCGGTTGCTGGTTTTAGATTAGTACTAATTAATTATGATTATGTTTGATGCACTTAATTAATTATATATTGCAGATGAGCCGGCAATGGATGTACGCTGACCGACTCTCTAACGAGTTCATTAAAGGCATGCATTCTTTTCTTCTTGTGGCCGAGGCAAACAAGCAGAGTGGTTTTATGTCTTGTCCATGTGCTGTCTGTCGGAATCATAAAGAATACTCTTCCTCAAGAGTCCTTCACAGCCACCTGTTTTGGTCTGGTTTCATGATCGACTATAATTGTTGGACCAAGCACGGAGAAAGAGGGGTTATGATGGAAGACAACGAAGAAGAAGAGAATGACAACGACTACCCTGAATACGATGGTACTACAATGGAAGACATTGATGAAGAAAAAGATGAAGAACGGGCATCAGATCTGCCCGATGATGATCTTAGTCGGGCCATTGCTGATGCCCAGGAAGAATGCGTAACTGAAAGGGAGAGGTTGAAGTTCAAGAAGATGTTAGAGGATCACAAAAAATTGTTGTACCCAAATTGTGAAGATGGGCACAAAAAACTGGGTAGCACATTGGAATTGCTGCAATGGAAGGCAGAGAACGGTCTGACTGACAAAGATTTGAAAAGTTGCTGAGAATAATGAAGAAGTTGCTTCCAAAGGATAACGAACTGCCCGCCAGTACCTACGAAGCAAAGAAGGTTGTCTGCCCTCTAGGATTAGAGGTGCAGAAGATACATGCATGCATTAATGACTGCATCCTCTACCGCGGCGAGTACGAGAATTTGGATGCATGCCTAGTATGCACTGCATTGCGGTATAAGATAAGACGAGATGACCCTGGTGATGTTGAGGGCGAGCGCCGCATGAAGAGGGTTCCTGCCAAGGTGATGTGGTATGCTCCTATAATACCACGGTTGAAACGTTTATTCAGGAACAAAGAGCATGCCAAGTTGTTGCGATGGCACATGGAAGACCGTAAGAAAGACGAGATGTTGAGACACCCCCCTGATGGGTCGCAGTGGAGAAAAATCGAGAGAGTTTCCGGACTTTGCGGTGATGCGAGGAACTTATGGTTTGGTCTAAGTACAGATGGCATGAATCCTTTTGGGGGAAGCGAGCTGCAGTCATAGCACCTGGCTGTGATCGTATTTATAACCTTCCTCCTTGGTTGTGCATGAAGCGGAAGTTTATTATGATGCCAGTGCTCATCCAAGGCCCGAAGCAACCCGGCAACGACATTGATGTGTACCTAAGGCCATTAGTTGAAGAACTCTTACAATTGTGGCACGGACAAGGTGTACGTGTGTGGGATGAGAACAAGAGGAGGAATTTGACCTACGAACGTTGTTGTTCATAACAATCAATGATTGGCCTGCTCTTAGTAACATTTCAGGACAGACAAACAAGGGATACAATGCATGCACACACTGTTTAAACGATACTGAAAGTATATATTTGGATAAATGTAAGAAGAATGTGTACCCGGGGAATCATCATTTTCTTCCACCCTCGCACATCCTAAGAAAGAAAGGTAAGCATTTCAATGGTGAGGCAGACAGCCGGTGTAAGCATATCCGCCGTACTGGTGATGATGTATTTGACATGGCGAAGGATTTAAAAGTAATCTTTGGAAAGGGTCCTGGTAGACAATCTGTTCTGAAGGACGATGTCGAACATGCACCCATGTGGAAAAAGAAATCTATATTTTGGGAGCTACCCTATTGGAAAGTCCTAGAGGTCTGGTCTGCAATTAACGTGATGCACCTAACGAAGAATCTTTGCGTGACACTGCTAGGCTTCTTGGGCGTGTATGGGAAGAGCAAAGATACACCTAAAGCACGGCAGGACCAACAACGTATAAAAGACCGAGACGGCATGCATCCAGAGCTGTTTGAAGGTACTGCTAGCTACGCTCTTACCAAAGAAGAGAAGGAAATCTTTTTTGAAGTCCTTTACAGTATCAAGGTCCCGTCTGGTTTCTCATCGAACATAAAGGGAATAATAAATATGGTAGAGAAAAAAATTCAAAACCTAAAGTCTCATGACTGCCACGTGCTTATGACCTAGCTGCTTCCGATTGCATTGAGGGGACTTCTGCCGAAAAATGTTCGAGTACCCATTGTGAAGCTATGTGCGTTTCTCAATGCAATTTCTCAGAAGGTAATCAGTCTAGATAGTCTACTAAGGTTACAAAAAGATGTGGTCCAATGTCTTGTCAGCTTCGAGTTGGTGTTCCCACCATCCTTCTTCAATATTATGACTTACCTCCTAGTTCACCTAGTCGATGAGATTAACATTCTTGGTCCTGTATTTCTACACAATATGTTCCCCTTTGAGAGGTTCATGGGAGTGTTAAAGAAATATGTTCATAACCGTGCTAGGCCAGAAGGAAGCATCTCAAAGGGATATGGAACAGAGGAGGTCATTGAGTTTTGTGTTGACTTTATTCCTGACCTTAAGCCCATCGGTGTTCCTGAATCATGGCATGAGGGTAGAATTAGTGGAAAAGGCACGCTAGGAAAGAAAGCAAGGATATGTATGGACGAACATTCTCTCACTAAAGCACATTACACAGTTCTGCAAAGTTCCACCTTTGTGGCTCCGTATATCGAGGAACACAAGAATATTGTACACTCCAACAACCCGGGGAAGCCTGGCTCCTGGATTAGAGATAAACATATGAGGACTTTCGGCGGTTGGTTGCAGTCACATCTCATGAATGACATAAATGTTGGAGAGCAGTTGTACTTGTTGGCCAGGTCACCATCTTTGACTATATTGACTTTCCAAGGGTACAAGATAAATGGGAATACATTTTACACGATCGCCCAAGATAAAAAAGAGCACCAATCAAAATAGTGGTGTCCGATTTGATGCAATAGACGAGAATGGGCAAAAGGATACATATTATGGTTACATAGAGGAGATATGGGAACTTGACTATGGACCTTTTTTTAAGGTTCCTTTGTTTCGGTGCAAATGGGTCAAGCTGACAGGAGGCGGGGTTGAGGTAGACAAGAAATACGGAATGAAAACAGTGGATCTCAACAACCTTGCGTATAGAGAAGAACCATTTGTCCTAGCCAATGATGTGGCTCAGGTTTTTTATGTGAAGGACATGTCTACCAAATCGATAAAAAGGAAAGATAAGCAAAAGAATACAGCATCCGATGAGCCAAAGCGCCACATAGTTCTTTCAGAAAAAGAAACATCGTGGGGTGGAGGATAAGACATACATGTTAGACGATTATGATAAGTTTCATGAAATTCCGCCTTTCGCTGTGAAGGATGACCCAAGCATCCCGTTAAATAAGGAAGATGCTCTATGGTTACGGATTAGAAGAAAACCCTAACATGTGTGGATGTTGGTGATGTACAATATTATTAAACCTTTATTTTTAATGATCTTCTTATATGTATATGGATATGAACTTTCTCGATCTCAATAGGTAGTATTGCAACTTGTTGTGGCCAGACATTTATTAATATTAAAACTTAAAAATAAGTCATAATCATATCTAGCCTTGTAGTACACAGCTTCTGGGTCGTCTTTGGAATCGTCATCATCGTCGTCGTCACTCGTAGCACGCGGATGGATCCTCAGCCCTTCCTCGTAGCACGCGGATGGATCCTCCGGCCTCGGATTCACGATGCACGGGGGAGGGGGCTCCCGGATGACGACCCTAGTACGTCCTAGGCCTTCACCACCACCACCATTCTTGTGGCTATGCTGCTGGTGAAAGTGCGGGTACCTCAGGCGAGGATGGTCTCCCATGGCGATGTAGCGCATCACACCGGCGATAGTCCGGTTCGCCCACCACAGGCGGCGACCAGCCTCGTTGTGGTTCACTGGGGGCGGGCCATCACCCTCGTACTTGGTGAGCTCCCTTTCCCGCCGGTTTACGAAGAAGGCATTCCAGGTGTCGAGGTTGTCGGGATCCCAATGGGGATCCATCTGCTGCTCTGGCGTGAGCTCGAGGTAGAAGTGGTTCGTGATGGCCGCCTGGCGGGCCGAACCTTGAGACGTAGGAGGAACAGGAAACCCTCCAGCGCTCAGCATCTAGCCAGCAGGCAGCCGGTACCCCGGCGGGCATGGGTAGCTGGGCGCCTGACGCCTCGGTCTCCTCGGCGTCGAAAAGCCCGATGGCGGTGTCCATTGTTGTGAGAGAGAAGGTGTGGATGTCGATGGAAATGGCGGTTGGCCTAGATATAGAGGACATGGCGGAGAACATGGCGGGAAGCGAAATGGCGGGAGAAACATGGCGGAAGCGGGAGAAATGGCGGAGAACATGAAGGAAGCGGAAATGGCGGGAGAACATTTCTACTATATTTTTGTGAATATTTTGCTATATTATATGTATTTTTCCATTTTTAAATAATAAACTATATTTTTATTATTTTTTGTGAACATTTCTACTAAATATAATACTTGTTAGATAATAGATAATTTCATTTAAGTTGTATAATAAAGTATGATAATAGATTTAAATTATAGATCTTCTTTTTCTGAAAATTTTGATATATAATACATAATTTTCTGAAAACTATAAACCATTTTTGGGTTTGGCGCCAAAAATAACGTTTAGCCCCGGGTTGTAATACGAACCGGGGCTAAAGGGTTTTGGCATGCGGGAAGTACGGTGGGCCGAAAACACCTTTAGCCCGGGTTATAATCTGACCGGGCTAAAGACCTTTAGCCCAGTTCAGACATAACTGGGGCTAAAGAGGTATAAATACCACCCCGCCCGTCGCCACGACCAGAGCCAGATCACATTCTTCCCAGCAGGCGTTCGTGTCAGCCGCCTTGCCATCGTCTGCGCTGCCGCCACGCGCATCGTCATGCCGTTGCTTGCGAAAGCCGTTGTCCTTGCTTCACCGTTGTCGCCAGCCATTGTTGCCTCACTTCGTCTCAGCATGCTTCAGCCCGCCTCCATGAGTTAGTTGTTATTAGGGTGTTATATGTTGTTAATTTTGGTGTTATATGTTGTTAATTTTGGTTAATTAGTATTTAGGGTTAATTAGTATTTAGGGTTAGTTATTATATTAGTATTTAGGGTTAATTTTGGTTAATTAGTATATAGGGGTAGTTAGTATTTAGGGTTAATTAGTATTTAGGGGTAGTTAGTATTTAGGGTTAATTAGTATTTAGGGGTAGTTAGTATATTAGTATTAGGTTAGTATTAGTATTTAGGTTAGTGTTAGTATTTAGGTTAGTATTAGATTAGTATTAGTATTTTCTATTAATATTAGTTAGTATTAGTATTAGGTTAGTATTTAGTTAGTATTAGGTTAGTATTTAGAATTAGTTAGTATTAGTATTAGGTTAATTGTATAGGTTAGTATTTATCTAGGGTTAGTTAGGGTTAGTTAGAATACTTAGTTAATTAGGTTTAGTTTAGTTAGTGATAGGTTTAGGGTTATTGTTATTAGGGCAATATATACTTAGTGATTTAGTTACTGCTTATGTTTTATGATTGTTTATTGCTATTATTTAGTTATGCCGCGTCCACCTCGTCCGAGCCTACTGGACTCCGTCGGGGATGTCCGAGTTTGGGCTCCGCCGGGTTGGCACTTGGAGGTGCTACCTGTCGGGACTCGTACCTTGGTGAGGAATCCGGGTATCATCGTCGACCCGGAGCTTTTTTGGTGGCGTCCACGAGGTCCAGGAGCAGTACAGAGGGAGCTAGCCCTCGAGGAGGTGGTACGTCGTCGTATCAGGGAGGAGGACGAGCATGTACGGCGATACATGTATCTTTTGGAGACTAGGTTCTCCAATATCTGGCAGGTTCACGGATCTCACCCAAGCTATTCTCCGGTGATGGTTCCTCTTCTGTGGCTGCAGTGCTCCCGTAGCACGGAACGCGGCAGCCACGTTCGCTAGTTTATCTTAATAATGTACTTTATCTTATACTTTATCCTATAATGCACCCGAGCTATTCTCCGGTGATGTATTAATAATGTACTTTATCTTATACTTTATCCTATAATGCACCTGAGCTATTCTCTGGTGATGTATTAATAATGTACTTTATCTTATATTATTGTAATTTATCTTAATCACTAAGTACTGTATCCGAGTTGTCACAGTTGTAATATTATTTACTTAATGCAATATTCTTTTTCTGTATTAGTTAAGCTATGGACGGTAGACAGAATGAAGAGGAGCTCCTCGACATTATAGATGAGGGTACTAGGGGGTCTTATTATGATGGCTCCGAATATCTTAATTTGTCTGGAGGAGACGATGGTGGACCAAATAGTGGAGACGATGGTGCTGACCATCGTGGAGACCATGGTGAAGACACCATAATAATGACAAACTCCGTCAAGGTATATAAAGCCTCTATCGATGGTTCACTAGTATAGATGCACTAATTGATTCGTATATATGTACTGACGAATGTTTCTTCTCTTAGACCTCCGCTTCCGGCCAATCTTCTACAAATACAAGAGGCCCGACACACAAGTTGCCCGCTGATGTCCGTTTCAGCATTGACTTAGTCTCTCCGCAGGGTCAACCGCTGGAGCCCAAAGAAGCTGCGAATGCATTTACAAGTCAATGCGGAGTGATTGTTAGAGACAAAGTCCCGATCACCATGCGAAACTGGAACAAGCCAGGAAAGAAAAAGGATCCAGCTGGGGCTAGTTTTGTAGATGACAGAGCGAACGATACAATGTGGAATTCTCTCATGACACATTTCACCCTACCTGTCTTGGAGACTGATGAGCTCACACGGCAAATGACGAGGAAAGTCAAGCACTTTGCTCTTAAGAAGATGGCCGAACTATTCAAGGAATGGAAAAAAAGATTGTATCACAAGTATGTCTTGAAGGAAGCAACTCCTCCATTCGTTGGTCCACTAGAGTTGCAGCAGGATAACTGGGCCGCATTTGTGAAATACAAGACCTCAGCACCAGCTAAGGCAATATCAGCAAAAAATAAGGAAAATGCAGCCAAAAAGAAATATCACCATCATATGGGCACAGGTGGCTACAGGAGTGCCATGCCTAAGTGGGATAAAGTTGAGGCTGACCTAGAGGCTAAAGGGGTCACTCCAGCTACGTCTAGTTGGCCCTTGAGGTCAAGAAATTGGGTATTCGGGCATGGGGCATCATTAGACCTAGAAACAGGCGAGATTGTTGCAGCCGAAGAAATTTCTACACCCAAGAAAGAACTTGTTAAAGTGATGAAAGAGGTTGAAGAGGGAACGTTTGTTCCCGACAGAGAGAATGATGAGCTGACAAAGGCTCTCGGGAATCCTGAAAAGGCTGGACGAACAAGAGGGTTCGGACCTTCTTATCCATGGGTTATCGGGTTTCCCGAGCACCGTGACACGTACAGAAGCCGATCGAGAAGAACAAACTGGCAAAAAGAGGAGGATACGGAGCGGCTCGCGAGGTTTGAAGCCACGCTACAGGAGTATCGCCAAGAGCTTAATGAACTTAAAGGACTCCGACAGCAAGATCCTACACCGGACAGTATGGTCGGCCCATCGCAACAGAAAAGCAGCGTGGCTTCCATGGAGGGCCACGGTAATGATGCCACGATGGATGTGTACCCTGTGGATGCAATTAAGGAGAAGACTAGTTGTGAGTTGCATGTTGAACTGAAGAATATATCCATGAAGGTGGCGGTCAGCTTTGCTTTACCTTCTGCTCCGGGAGCGACCTACCATTGCAATCCGATTCCAGCTGGCTATGCTCATGTCGGTGTGGATGAAATTCTACCTATGTGTTAGTCACTACAGCTTGACATCCCTGGAGGTGAAGGGGAGACGACACTGGGAGAAGTCATGAGTGGCTTCATTCTTTGGAAAAAAGAATACATCAAGTTTCCAGGCTCGACACCAAGGCTACCTTCTCCACCAAGGCAACCGTCTCCTCCCAGTGCACCATCTCCTCCAAGTCCACCTCCAAGTGCACCGTCTCCTCCCAGTAATAGTCCAATCCATGACCCCAACATGAGTCCATCTCAATCTACACAGCAGCCTCCACCCACTAAGGGGCAAAAGCGGAAGAATACCACCGCTCCGTCGAGCGATAACCAACGCCCGAAGCGACAGTTGTCGCCCCTCCCAAGAGTACCGCCGGTTCCTCCCAAGAGGGCTTACGACCTGACCGATGAGGAGACCGATGCGGTCGTACGTGACGAAGTGGATGCTCATTTTAAAAAGAAACAACCTGAGCCAGAGGTCCAAATAAAACCGGAAACCAAGGAGCACTTTAGTAAATTACTGATGCAACCATCCCAAGCTCAGTTAAATGCGCCAGATGACTATACACGATGTCTTCAGAAGACATTGAAACAAAAGAGATCAAACAGTAGAGGAAGCATCAAAAAAGAGGTTCCCCAGCAGGGGGAACAAGCAAAACAATCGAGTGGTAGCGGAAGCAACCAAACAGATGTCCGTCAGCTGGGGAAACAAGCAAAACAATCGAGTGGTAGCCAAAGAACCAAAAGAGATGTTCCCTAGCTGGGGAAACAAGCAAACCAATCGCTCCCCCCACTCCAGGTGAACATACCCAAACCTCAACTATATGAGGAAGAACCTATGGATCCGGAAACGGCTAGGATATTGGCCGAGCAATGTGGTATGCCTATTCATGAAATTATTCACGGCGATATGCCTAAGGCTGAGGTAGCACCCAAATTTGTTAACGGGGATCCTCTGGTCAGTTCTGAGAGGCTTTGGGATATGCCAACACAAATGCGACGATTCCATGAAAGGTACATGAAAGCATCAAAAGAACAGCGAAATTGGCTCATACTGAAAGTTCGAAAATCGCATTACTTCATTGAAGACGAGGTCCCTATTGAATTTACAGAATTATTTTAGTTATTCAATCTAAAGGAATTCGACAAAACTATCCTCAGTTCGTATTGTTTGTAAGTGATTACTTTATTTATGTAATTAGGTCTTTATCTCAGCTTTTTCAATTTATTGCCGGTAAGTATACTCACTATATTCTTTTGTACGCTATATATAATGATGCAGAATGAAGATGCTCAATTGTAAAAGAAAGGCTATCAACGGATTTGGGTACATTGACCCACATCGAGTTCATGGAGCTATACTAAAGGATAAACCACTGGAGACCGAGCACAACTTGTTGCGGTTTCTCACGAAACAGCATTTCTATAACGAAATACTATTTCCTTACCACGACGACAAGTGAGTTTTTGTACACATTAACTTTTGCTTACTCGATGTTCAGTGTAAATGATGAGTTACTGACGTATGTAAACCTTGCGTAGGTACCACTGGATTCTTCTAAGCATTTCACTTGACATGGGAAGAGTTCACATCATGGACTCACTAAACAAAGACATTGAAAACTACCGCATCATTATCGATGCGCTCCAGAGGTAATTTCAACCATTATCGCACTATATCGGTTTCTTATGTTCATTTTCTGGGATATCAAGTAGTTATTAACTCATACATTAATTTTCTTTGTCGGGTAGGGTTTGGACAAAGTTCAAGAAACATGTCCGCGGTCAATGGCGTGAGGAGCTATTTTTTAAATCACTCTCGGTAAGTAGTACGAGCTAAGTCCGCGCATCTATTTAATTCTAGTTTATGTGCATTTATCATGCTAGCGTTATTATTTGATTGAATTCTATTCTTGTAAAGTGCGTGAGGCAGCCACAGGGAACTAATCTATGTAGATTCTACGTGTGCGAGTTCATTCGCATCAGTATTGAGAAGCCCTCGGAAAATGTTCGAGTAAGTAAACAATATATTCACCCTTTATTTTTATTACAAAAAATCGTGTTGAGTCTAATCCATACGATCTCCTTTTTACATAGTTGGACGTGATGCGGGACAAGCTCCTACCAGAGGACCGCCTAATAGCAATCCAAGAGTCATTTGCTGCATTTTTTCTCGACGAGGTCATAGACCCACAGGGAGAATACTGTATAAGTAGACCCTAAAGCATCCATGTAATGATCTCCATGTAATCAAATAGACATGCTCTGGACCTTGTTGGGACTCCATATATAGATGCTTGTAAGAGTAATTATATTATATATTGCGTCAATGTGGCCAAGTACTGTGTAGTAGCGTTCTGTATGTATACGAAAACTTGTTTCTAATGAAAACACAGAATGAAAAATAATTGAACACAAAACACAAAATGAAAACAAAAACACAAAACCCTAAAACCCCATCCCCTGCCGTGGTAGCCAAATGGCACAAAATGCTGCCGCGGCAGGGAACCTTTAGTCCCGGTTCGTAACACGACCCGGGGCTAAATGTCCTGCCGCCCAGCGCGCCTAGCAGGCCACGTGGTTGGACCTCTAGCCCCGGTTCGTAACTGAACCGGGGCTAAAGCTTGGACCTTTAGTCCCGCTTTCGCATCCCCGGTTCGAAATCCGGAGCTAAAGGCCCTTACGAACCGGGGCAAATTGCCCGGTTTCTACTAGTGATGGGGAACGCTTTCAACATTGCACTTGTACTTTGTACCCCGTTGATATCATGTTCTTTTGCTTACGGATCCCGGCGGTGTGAAATAAAAGTGGAACTTGTAAGATCATGGAGTTTGTATGTGTGTTAGAGAAACGCCTGGGCCACTAGCCTAAGACATGCCTAATCATGGTTGAAACTTGCAGCATCACCATAATGAGAACTCTATGAAGCATCCTCAATAAAAACCTATGCAAATAGCAAAAAAAAGATCGCTAAGATGCTCATTGTCTGCTTGCCTTGTCATTTTGATTATGGGAAAGCTCCCGTATCATGTGCAAGGGGTACCCCGTTGGTGGTTCTTAATGATACACATATACTTACAATGACAAGAGCTTACTCATGACTGAAGTTGAGTAGCATGAGGATCGGTCTTCGTAAGTAAGGGGCATGAGATTTCGGTTTATAACTTGTCAAGTATATCCTCTTAGTTGTGTCACTTTAACCTTAATCACCTTAAAGATGCTTATGATAGGGGCAATGAGAGCTGAAAGCTATAAGTACCATAATTTTTGGAAGCTCTTTATGAGACTTGAATCCCTACTTCCTTTTGTAAAGGCCTTTCTTCCACCATTATATTGAGTCTCCACCTTCTAACTTTATGCACCTACTTTGAGAGCATAGTGGCCATTCTTAGTTCTATGTGCATTGTCCCAAGACTAGTTGATTGATGCATAACTTGATATTGCTTGTTTTAAACTATTGTATCTATTCACTCTTATGAACTTTGAAGGTGTCCTATGCATTTATATTTGCTACTCTATTGAGGGACAAGCTGAATACTATTATGCTATGTTTTCTTTATGTGAAACAAACAAACGTCTTGCAAAGCATTGTTATTCATGAATCTTTTGTTTGTGCCTTTTCATGTTGCATCATAGTTTCTTTGCTTATTGCTAGAACTTTGTCTTTCATGTTATGATTGAAGTACTATGATCCCAGCTCTGAATGTTTTACAAATACTTTGATCAAGTTTATGATGGTGCATGTCACCTCAAAAATTATTCTTTCTTTTTATCACTTACCTACTCAAGGACAAGCAGGAGTTAAGCTTGGGGATGTTGATACATTGCAAATGTATCTATAATTTTTGATGTTCCATGCTTGGTTTTATCCACTTTCTTGTGTTTTGTCCACACTTTGGAGTACTTTTCATATGATTTCTTGGACTAACCTATTAACAAGAGCCATAGTGCCAGCTGCCTGTTTTCTGCTGTTTTTGGTTCCAGGAAAGTCAGAAAATGACTATTCTCGGAATTGGACGGGACAAAAGCCAAAGTGCCTATTTTTCCGGAAGACATCAAGTGCCAGAATATGAGACGAAGAAGGGCCAGGGAGCCACCACACCACCTGGCTGCGCGGCCAGGCCTGGCCCGCGCCAGGGGGTGGTGTGGCCGCTCCCGACACCCCCTCGGCCTCTCCTTACGCCTATATATTGCCCTCGGGACGAAAACCCTAAGTACCCGATCAAAAAATCCACGAAAGAGTCTGTAGCCGCCGTCATCTCCATCCCTAGATCGGGAGGGATCTGAAGCTCTTCCCGGCACCCTGCTGGAGAGGGGAATTCACCCTAGAGGCCTTCTTCATCACCATGCAAGCCTCCGGTGTGATGCGTGAGTAGTTCATCCTTGGACTATGGATCCATGTAGTAGCTAGATGGCTGGTTCTCCTCCTTTGTGCTTTCATGTTTAGATCTTGTGAGCTCCGTTCATGATCAAGATCATCTATTTGTAATTCTGCATGTTGTTTATGGGATCCGATGGATATTGAGATGCTATTTCAGATTGATTATTGATTCTATCATGTCTTTTTATTTGTGATCTTGCATGCTTTCCGTTGTTAGTAGCTATCTTGGCCAAGTAGATGCTAGCAACTCAAGAGTTAGTATTTATGCTCGATAGTGGGTTCATGCCTCTGTAACTGGGAAGTGACAGAAATCTCTAAGGTACTAGATGTGTTGTTGCTACTAGGAGAAAACAACAATCTTTTGTTCATAGAACAATCGTATTTTTACTTTACACGCAGTTCAGAAGCAATAATCTGCTTGCAACTTAATCTGGAGGGTTGGATGATAACCTGAAGGTGGATTATTAGTCATAGATGCAGTTGGATGGCGGTCTATGTATAATGTTGTAATGCCCAATCAAGTTCCAAAGGAGTCAAGATGATTAGTATATGCATGTATTGCTTTCTCGGTGTTTGTCAATTGCCCCACTGTAATTTGTTCACCCAGCATGTTATCTATCTTAAGGAGAGCCACCTCTAGTGAACTATGGATCCTGGTCCTTTTCTTTACATACAATCTACAAGTGTTTACTTCTTTGTGTTTACTTTCTGCAAACTTTTACTTCTTTCCATTCGATACGTTTAATCCTTTCTTTTCCGCAAAACACGGTGAGATTGACAACCTCATCGCAAGTTGGGGACAAAGTTTTGTGTTTGTGTTGTGCAGGTCTCCATGTTGCTACTAGCACTGGTAGTGCGCCCTGCCAAAGCTCAGCTAGTAACACCTTTGGGGTATTTCCTTGCTCCTACTAGTTCGATTAAACCTTGGTTTCATAACTGAGGGAAACTTGCTGCTATGCTCATCATATCTTACTCTTGGGGTTCCCAACGAGCTCTACATCAACCACGCTCCAGCATTTTTCTGGCGCCATACACAGAGCCATCACTGCATAGCTGAAAAAGAAGGAAGTTCAATCCAAAGGTTTGAAAAGAAAGAAAAGTTGGCTTGATAAGTTGTGCAAGGGCAAGCGCAAGGAAACTAAACATGTTGCTTCAACCAAAAAAAGGGAGCAAAGTTGTGCTCTAATCTAGACATTATTATTTTTGTTTGTCATCCGTTTGATAAACTAATTAATTGAACTTTCATTGGCAGCAACACAAGAAAAAAGATGATGTACAACCTCAAGTAGAAGTCAAGGATGATGGCCACAAGAAAGAAGCCAATGTGGATAGCGGAAAGTATAATGTCATTGAGAGTTTTACCCAACTCCTCACATCTCCTCCTACTGTGTTGGTGACAGTTTCTATGGTGGAATTCTATTCTAGTGTCTAGATATTGGTCATGTCGTACTTTGGAAGCTAACTATAGTTCTTGGGATATATTTTGGAGGATAATTATAGTCTTTTGAGGCTGAAGTGTACAAGTCATGAGGCCTGAATGTATTTTGTGGAGCTTACTATGTTCTTTTACTCGTACCACTTATTGCTACTGAATTTGAATGATATGATGATGAAATGATGCTATAATGTAGATAAATGTTAAATTTACTGAAAATTCGAACTTTCTAGAAAATTTTGAAATTATTCCAGTAAATCAAATCTATCAAGTTAAGTGATCTGGGAAATTTCATTGAATTTCAACATATGGTTTGTGAATTAAGAGCATTTTAATTTTTGTCTTAAATTTTGAAATCAAAATTCAAACTTTCCAGAAAAATTTGAAAAAAATCTAGTAAACAAGAACTATTGGGTTATGTATTCTGGGAAATTTTCATTGAATTTTTACAAATGGTTTGCGAAAAAAAAATCTGAAGTTTCTGTATTGAATCAGCTAGCTAAGTCTGATGGATTTTGCCTTGGATTTTATCTTGGGTGTTTTCTGAGCATTGGATCAGGAATAGATGGCAGATATGGTGGCTAAATATCACTATGACTTATGACCAGTATGTCATTGAAGCTCAGTCCCTACATTAGGTAATCTAATTAAAATAATGCTTACATATGAATAGTTCACACTCACACGGTTCGATAAAAATGAAATTACAGAAAACAAATAAGGGATTAACCGTTTTGCTTTTCTGCACGAGCACATATATGCTCAACCAAATCTTCCCAAGGCACTACATATGTCTCTGGCTCAGCCAATTGACTCTAAAAATCCCAGGCTTGGTCCAAGATGTCGTCATAACGCTCGTCCTCGACGATCATGTTGTGCATGATCACACAAGCAGTCATCATATCCCACATCATCTCTGTGCTCCAGATTCTAGCAGGATATTGAACAATAGCCTAGCTTGACTGAAGCATGCCAAATGCTCGCTCCACATCCTTCCTAGCAGCCTCTTAGTTTTTTGCAAACCTCTTGCATTTCTCATCTTCAGGGTTGTGGATTGTCTTCACAAAGGTGGCCCAGGATGGATAGATACCGTCAGCTAGATAGTAATCCATATTATATGGATTGCCATTAATCTCATAGGAAACCCATGGGCATTGCCTTCTGCCAGCCTAGCAAACACCGCAGACCGCTGTAGCATATTGATGTCATTGCATGATCTAGCCACGCCAAAAAAGGAGTGACAAAACCAGACATCTTGTGATGCAACAGCCTCTAGTATGACGTTGCAACCCTCTGCATGCCTTTTGAACTACCCTTGCCAACCAAAAGGATACTTCTTCCACTACCAATGCATGCATTCGATGCTGCCAAGCATCCCAGAAACCCCCTACTCTCATTGATGGACAAAAGGTGGGTAGTGTCATCGGTGTTTGGCTCTCTGAGATAAACTTTACCAAACACCGCAATAACTGCGCTGCAAAACTGGTACATGGCCTCATGGCATGTGAACTCGCTCATGCACATGTAGTCGTCGAGGAGATCACCGGGCACTGTATATGCAAGTTGTCGAATGGCAACAGAACATTTCTTGTAAGAAGAGAAGCCAATCTTACCGGTATAGTCGTACTTGGCCTCGAAGTAGTTATTGTACTTCCGCACCCCATTGAGAATGTCCGAGAACATGTTCCTGGACATCGGATAGCGGCAACAGAATGCCTTGTCTTTGAAAACTGGATTAGTTAGGTGGAAATAGTCCTTGTAAAGGCGTATGTGCCCAGCTTCCCGGTTGCGTTCATGGTTGGCTTTGCGCCGCTTCGTCGAGACACCTCTACACGACGGCAGGAGGTAGTGGTCATGCACCATCTGTGCAGCTGCCAGCAGAACTTCGGTCTCACTGTTGGACTCCTCCTCGGACAATGACTCGACAAAATTCTTATAGGAAAACTTGATTGCCCTTCGACTGCTACCCATATGTTCATTATACGGCCCTCAATGCCCATGCCAACTCCCACAACGCATTAGATAACCTAGAAAGGACCAGTGAACGCACCTCAGGAAAATGACTGAATAGGTTGTGTGTGATGCACTCCAGAGGTCGTGGCGCGTCCAGTCAACAGACGGAGGCCAGGTGGGCGGGATGGCCTGTGGCGCGTCTAGTCAACTCCGGCAACGCGCGTGGCATGCGGTGTTGCTCGCTATCACAGGGGCGACGAAGGCAGCGGGCAGTGGCGGTGGCAATGGTTGCGCCTGCTCTGGCCGCGGGATATGGAGGGCGAGGGTTTGGAGGAGGAGAGTGTCTCCTATGCCACTAGCGAGAGGGCTTGGGCGAACAAGTGGGAGGATGCGCGAGGACAAGTGCATTGTCCGGGTTGACCCAGCCGAGTACCAAATTTGATGCATGGATGGGTCGGTCCGTGCGCATTTGTCCGGATGGGTTGCATCGCTGGGCCGCCACACAGCCATCCACCAGTCCGCTAGGACTCGTTTGGACGCGCTCGGACGGGTTGGGTTGGCCCGGTGGAGATTCCCTTAAAGCATCTCCGCTCGTGTCCCTCATACGACATCCGACAAAAACATCAAATTGGTCCTTTGGATAATGGTGCCGTGTAGGGCTGGCTCTATTTTGCGGGGCCCTTCATGAAATTGATGTCGTGGGTCCTAAGGCTAATATATGTCGGCATATCTAGAAATATTGTGTATCTAATTCACTTGCAAAATGTTAAAAGTTAACATCCAACAACATATTCTTAGTCGAAGACATATATAAGTTATTATTAAGCACTTACGAAATATCATATTATGACATAATGACTAAAAGAGTAGCAACACGGCCGAAGCAAGGTCACAGACTCGCCGATATGTAGACGAAGAGCTGAAGAGGTAGATCAATTGCAGATAACTTCAGCTGTGAGCGTGAAATCGATTATATGTATGTTTTCCTATATTGTTCTCTTTATGATAGGCCCATATGTCTTCTCTCTATTTTCTGTAGCCCAAAATAATAAAACATGTACAGTTGTATAGTCTAGAGGATGGGCCCCTCCCGGTCGTGGGTCCTAGGTCCTAGGAGGTGACACTAGGTCACCTAGGGTCAGATCCGGCCCTGGCACTACCACGTCGTGTATTGTTTGGGGAATCATGTTCTCAGTCGCATGCCTCAATCAAAAAACAAACTGGAATATAAAAATTCATTCAAACTATGTTATACTTTATATGGTTTGAAAGAAATTTAACTTTAAAAAATAACTAGCGGCCGTCACGGCACCATCAGTGGTGCACAAGAGGTACTCGTCATAGGTGCGGTAGTCCTCCTCGCTGAGCTCGTCCTTGACGATGCTAATTAGACATGCACCATCGATGGCTCTTCCTTGATGATTCCTGATGTCTACGCACACTTCTATTCTTGTAGACAGTATTGGGCCTCCAAGTGCAGAGGTTTGTAGAACAGCAACAAGTTTTCCTTAAGTAGATTACCCAAGGTTTATCGAACTTAGGAAGGAAGTGGTCAAAGGTATCCCTCTCAAGCAACCATGAAATCAAGATACAAGAAGTCTCTTGTGTCCCCAAAACACCCAATACACTTGTCAGGTGTATAGGTGCACTAGTTCGGCGAAGAGATAGTGAAATACAAGTAATATGGATCATTATAAGTGGTAATTGCAATCTGAAATAAGAGTGGTAGCAAGCAAACTGTAACAGAACTGATTGTAAACGGTGTTTCAATGCTTAGAAACAAGGCCTAGATATCATACTTTCACTAGTGGACACTCTCATATAAATATCTTCTCTTCATGATGCTACCCTGAACTACTCTCCGGTTGGACGATGTAGGGCTATAACAACACACCTTAAAGTTCGCATTCCCCATCTAGATAACCCCTCACTGTCACCTTGAGCGCTAGATGGTTCCAACAAACACCACAATCTCATAGAGACAACCAACTCAAATTATAATCATGATAAGTATTTATGTAACCTTAGCCAAAGTGCCACACGGTGTGCACACTGTCAACTTCACACACGTGGGGATAAGCAGAGATTAATTAAAGCACTTGATTAGCAGAATAGATCTAGATTACAAAGCCCATGATCTCAATAAGATCACACATAGAGAGAGAGATGAACACATAGCTACTTGTAGAGCCCTTAGCCTCGAGAGAGTACTACTCCCTCCTCATCATGGGAGTCAGCAACGACGATGGAGATGGCGGTGGAGTCGATGGAGATGGCTCTAGGGGCACTTCCCCATCCGGCAGGGTACCGGAACAGAGACTTCTGTCCCCCGAATCTCCTCTTCAGTGGCGGCGGTACCGCGGAACTTTTAGTGGGATTCTGATCTTATTCCTAGGGTTTTCGTCCCGGGAGGAATATATAGGTGAAGGGGCAAGGTCGGTGGAGGCCTGAGGGGCCCACACCACCCCTGGCGCGGCCTAGCCTGGCCCGTGCCACCAGGTGGTGTGGCCAGCCCCTGGTCCCTCTTCGTCTCGTCTTCTGGCTCCGTGAGTCTTCTGGTAAAATATTGAATTTGGCTTTTGTCCGGTCCAATTCCAAGAATATTTCTTTTCCAGCTTTTCTGAAACCAAAAACAGCAGAAAACAGGCAACTAGCATTGCGGCATCTTGTTAATAGGTTAGTTCTAGAAAATGCATAAAAGTATCTCAAAATATAGACAAAACATAAGATAGTTTATATAAAACAAGAATGGAGCATCAAAAATTATAGATATGTTTACGACGTATTAATGCCACTTGGACCAGCACCGTCATTGCACGTTAGGTCGACGATCTCCCGGACGGCATGGCTTATGGATGCCTTGATCTCCTCCTCGAGCATCCCCACCTAGGCGATGTGGTCATTCACAATGTTCATCCATGCCATGCTGAATGCCGACATGTCCACGGGGTTGTCAGTAGTAGCCATGAGCCGCTGATGGCGGAGGTATGCAGACATTCCTCCGATTTTGGGTTGGGGAGGCGAGACTCGCTAATGACGAGTCCTTATGCAAGGTTACGCCTCACCGGCGGTGTGACCTCCTCCTTCACTTCTCTTTTAGGAGTGTGGTAGGAGGAGGCACACGAGGAGGACCGGCCGCAGGATCACGCCGATCCACTGGAAGACGACGAGCACGAGGAGGATCCTAATGTTGCTATCGAAGCCCTTGGAAGCCACTAGCATTGGCGATGGTGACGGTGGTGGCGATGGATGTTGATCTTGATATTCTCAATGACGACATCTAGGGTGCGGCCTGAAGCACCCCAGAACCGGTTGCACTTCTCCATGGTGTAGGAGTTTGGCAGCCCGATGAGGCTGTAAAGGTCCTCCATGCCCTCTGTACAACATGTATGGAAGAAGTCGATCCACCATTCTCATTGTCGTCGATGACCCACAAGGGGGACGTGCGCTCCTCTAGTGATAGCCTCCGCCGATGCTCGTGGATCTAATCCCACCACACCTTGCTGCAAGGCTTGGGCACTATAACATCCCGTAAATTTGAGAGACTCGAAAATGGGTAGAACATAGCAGTATGCATTGCATCCATGCAGATAAAATCCGGGAGAACTAAAAACTTTTTGATAAAACTAGTCAAAGTGATTGAAGTTCCACTTGAGCTGATGATTTAGGACTAGTTCATCATGCTGAGTGTTAAAACTTTGAAATAACCTTTGGTAAACTTCTATGTTAGCAAGGATAGATGTATAACTCATAAATAAAAGTGAATAAACATACCCACAATCTTAAAGAACAAGTAAAACTTGATGCTTAACTTATATTATCCAAACCCCATTTAACATATGTGTTGAATAATTCTTGGCACATGATCACACCATCAAACAAGATAAAATACATTCTTAACTTACCTTATTCTATCTTATCTTAAACCCCATTCATTATACCAACACTTGTGATTGACAAGAGTCATGTAGAAAGTTAATAATCCAAGTCCATACACCAAACCTTGATCTATCTAAACCTTGACTTGTCTACTCTTATCCATTCAATCTTTCCTACCTTGCTAAATCAAGGATGAGATAGGTACTTAATATTAAATGTTAAGTAACATTTTATGAATTGAATCCCAATAAGCACCCTCGATAAACAAGTGTCATTCCAAAGCCCTATCAAGTTGAACAATTGTTAAGACCATATTATCACCATCAATTCACTTTGGGAGTTGATGATGTTTGACTTTGACAATATCCAAGGTTGACTATGGATCCTAGTTGATCCTAAGCCAGATAATACTTGAACTTGTATACCACAAGTTAGTACCAACTTAGTTGGGAAAACCTGTAACAAGAAGTGTGCCTAGCTCACTTGGTTAGGGAAGTAGATGTACAGTCCAGTCATTCTGGTTCAAGTCCTCATGGACACAGATTTGGGTTATAATCGTTTAAAAAAACTCGTTGTAGGGGTTTCCCTTACCGTATTCCTTTTAAAAAACATGTAACTTCAACTACACCTTAGTTGGAGTAAACCTTGTTGACAACTCATTGGTAATAGACTAGTTAGACTTTCAATAGTTAAAGCTAGTTAACAAACCATCTTAACCAGTCATTGGATTAACCTTCAACTATTCCTTGAATTCCATTCATGAGGCCATGTCATATATCTAATTCTTTTGATGAGTATAATTCCTACTTAATACTAGGGGAATTAAGTGAATGTAATACTCTATTCCAAACTAGGGCATATAACTCATGATACAGTTTTATATCTAATATTATAATTATGCTTCAATTGCATCATTTATTGTAATGACTTGTGCCTCATGAACATGATGACCTTTGTAACATCCCAATTTCAGCAAACCTGATTAGTTATCCAGAATGCAAAAATTAGGGGGAACAAAAACTTTTTCTTGTTAGTGATGCAGTGTTTGCTTGTTGGTTGTCTATGCTTATATATCTGAATGTGTAGGAGATGATATACTCCTTACCCCATCCTCAGTTGACAAAAGCTATTTAACAAAACCGTCTTGGCTCATTTTACATATTCTCAAATGTTCTGGCATTTCAAAAACCTGAGCCAAGATGCTTTTGCAACTTCCATTAATTACCTAGCCTCTATTAACAAAATTATGGAGATCTATAAGATATAATCTCCTTATGTTTTCAAGACAGAACTTCCAACTACTCTTACCTCTAGGGTTTTTCCAAAACCTTTTATAAAGCTTTTAAATTCTATTCTTGATAGAGGTAACAAGGACCTTACCTTATTCAAAACCCCACACTTTCAAAAGATCCATCCTTACCCCCAAGATAGGCTTGATGGTAACCCTAGTAGTAGTTGGTTTTGCTTGTAAGATGAATTGCCTTGATCTATTGCTTAACTTGTTTGCTTAGGAGTAGTATGAGCTACCCTAGGATCTCATCATCTATCATCTAGCTAATCCAAGAGTATCAACCCTAAGCAAGTTAACCAAGCAGGATCTGATCTATAGCCACTAGGTGATCATCTAAAATCCTTAACCGGATCACTTCTAAAGTTACTCATTCTGGAAGCTTCCAACTCAATGAAGACCAATATCAAGCATGGATCTTTTATAATCACTCTACAATTCAACATCATCCATTTGATGATGATTTGGAACCTTGCAACCAACCAAAAACCTTAACTCTTTTGTTCTAGTTAAAAAAACCAAATCTGCCAAATTTGGCTAAGTATGGAAAAAGGTTATAAATATCACATTTGTGAATCCCCCTCATTTCCATCCCCTGTGCATTTTTGGAAATGCACTTGAACCATCTTGTATACCATCCTAAGGACTACCAAGGCCCAATCTTGCCCTTGGCTAGGTCATCGTCTAACCCACTTGTTCTTGTTTGTTTTGCAGGCAAGAAAATAATCTTTCCTGCAAATCTTATCAACATGCCTACTTTGGTAGAAGCTACCATCTTCATACCATCTTATCTAGACCAACTCCATGCTTGATTACTCTCTACTCATAAAATTCTATCCATCCCTACCTCACTTGTTTAAATTGGATCCTTGTGCTTCTAAAACCCACATGGTTTTGAAGGCTATTTGATAATTTGTTTTAGCACCTTATTTTATTCAAACTTTGGAATCAATCCTTGGAGATCTCAATCATGATCAAGCCCAAAATTCTATACCACGGTGATATACATCACTTGTTCTATCCATCCATATATCCCATGACCCAAGGGGAGCTGTGAGCTACAAGATCAAACAAGGTTTTGATGGGATAAAATTAACTTTGCCCAAGATCCTTAATCTCATGTTTTCCACCAAAATCAACAAGGATTTTCAAACCGAAGGTTCCAAATGATGGATACATCTTGATGTCACCCTATAACTTGGAGATAAAAATTTACCAAATCTTTTCCATAATTATTTTGGCCTAGAAACTAATTTATTCATTTAGTTAACAAAATTCCCAAAACTCCCCCTACAAAGGCAAGTTTGTTTGTCTCCAAATCACACCTCCAAATTTAGGCTCATTTGAGGCCTAAATATCCTACCCTAGCTTACCACTTCAAAAATGAATATTTTTTAATAGTTTTATTATCTATTTTTGCCAGATCCAAATTCCTACATGTTCCCACATGTTTTGTGCAACATATAGAGCTGGCCCTTTTCCAAAAATAAATCTCACATTTTACTGGCATTAAATCCTCCAAAATGTACCTTTTGCACTAAATAATTTCCATAGTGAGATATACCTACCCAAAAGGGATGATTGAAAGTTCCTCTGGAAGGTATTTTCTATACCTATATGTTACCTTTTATCTCATGTCAAGGTGAACCATGGTTTCACATTAGCAAAAATAACAAAATCCATCCAATTCTGACTTTAGAAAATTCCTTGGGTAGATCTATAGCACCTATTGAGTTGTTTCCAACTCTCAGTGATGTGGTACAATAAAACATACCAAACGCCAGGAGATCCAGATTTATTGACCTATTAATATTTATAGGGAATTAAACATTTGTGCGTAGTGTAGTTTCACTCAATAAATCCTAGCAGAAGCTCTGCAACTCCAAAAATGGTGATTCCAATTTCTACTCGAAGGTATTTGCAATTCCTATCCAATTTCCTTGGTATCATACTGGTTGGACATGCAAAATAATTCAGGTGAAAAAGACAAATTGTCCATAGAACTAACTTTGGAAATTTCCCAAGGGCATTCTGTTAGTTCTTTTGAGGTGATTCCAACTCTCAAAATTCACAAACTCCAGTATATACAATATTATTTGAGCAAAAATTTATTTGAGCTTCAGATCTTTTCTAGTGATTTACTCTCTAAAACTAGGGTTTATTTCACTAGAAAATTCATATCTAATTAAAGAAAATTGATAAAATAGTAAAACCACTTTTGTTGGTTTTGTTTTATCATTTCCTATATAATGATATCATTTTTCTACATTGATATCATATAGAACCCGCCCTTGTTTTAAAACCCCTTAATTAAGTAGTTTTGGTCTTTTAATCATTAAGGAAAACCCATAAATGCAAATAAAGCAATTCCAATTGCCTTGGGCTCAACTACTCAACACCTACTGAATGGTATACATGTATTGTTCAATTGATTGATGTATTGTATTGGTGACTGTATGCCATGTGTTGATTGTGGTCTTGTTTGCTTGCATGTATAATCCCCGACGACGATAGTTGCGATTATATCGAAGACCCGAAGAAGATGGTTATTATTGTAATTATTATGGTATTCTAAGAAGATGCCTAGGGACATATTGCCAGTTCGCTGATCTTAGGCAAGCCACCTTCTTTCTCATAAGACTTGTCCTACTATTTTACTTATGCACGTTTTACCTACTGTTTATGAAACAGTATTGTCTTAATATATGATGAGTTATCTCCGGTAGTGGCTTGGCTCCTCCAAACCATTACACAATGGTACTACTAAGTACAACCCCCTCGATTATACCTACTTGTCCCTAGTATGGTAGATGGTGTAATACACCATACCCCTTTGGAGAACCCGATTTATCCGAAGCAAAGCTGAGGATGGGAAGACCCCGAAAAAGTTTACAAAAAGGTTTTATGTGAAAACCTTGGTAAGTGGGAATTGCCAAGAGAGTCTTGAAAAAGGAAACTGTTTTTGATTTTTAAAAATGGATACCTCTGGAAGGAAATGATGTTTATGAAAACACACCCGGTTCTGCAGTTTGCTAGAACAATTAACCCATGCAACCACATTACTCCTATATGGGAAGGGGATGGATTCGAAATTTGCTTACTCTGGTATGAGTTGCCTCGCAACTAGTACAGGGTATGGAAATCCCTAGAGGCTGGGTCTTCTCCTGTAATGTTCCACGAAGCATCGACCAGGTGAAGAAACGAACTGTCTACATGCAGCTAGGCGTTAATATGAGCCTCTCATTGAAAGCGCACACTTTGTATAGTGTAAAAGGCGCTTTGGTTGGTCCTTGGTACCCGACGTCCTGGTGTTGAGAGGAAAGACTCATAGGTTAGGCGCTTGTACTAGAGTGGGTATCCGGAGAGTCTTAACCGGAGAGTAGGTGATCAAGACAGGGTACCCGGATGGTGTGGGTAAAGTGTACAACCTCTGCAGAGTGTAAATCTATTCGAATAGCCGTGTCCGCAGTCACGGATGGTTGGAAAGGCTGCTATAGAGCGGTGCTGGTTTTGATTACAAAAAGGATTTTTGGAAAAGCAAAGGCTTTTGAAATGTTTTGACCATGGGATGGTTGGAAAGGAAGGAAAGGATTTTGGTCATGGGATGACCGGAAGGAGAAACTAATGGGTGACCCAATCCAAACGTTTTCCAAAACTTTTCAAAAAGGTTTCCAAAAATGATTTACAAAAGTATTCAACAAAGATATGTAGGTGCCAAATCTACAAGAGAAACTACTTTAGAAAAGGACCTCTCTTGGAGCCCTCCTATTACCACAGCCATATTGCATATTCTCTTGTTATTATGATTCTCTTAAGGTGGTTTGCGAGTACATTCAAAGTACTCACTAGCATTGTCCCTAGCTATTAACTTTGTCAGATATCGAGAAGAAGGTGATGTTGATGGCTATGCGAGCTAGGACGTTCTCCTAGTTAGCTTCATGTAGGTTAAGGCATGGCTCGGGCTCTACACTTAATGAAGTTCCGCTAATGATGATTGATGTAACCATAATGGCAAATAAGGTATGGCATGTATCCGCTTAAGTAATGGATGTTTATCTTGATACTTGTCGGTTATGTGCCACGACAGACTGATCATGGATCGTGGTGTATGCATAACTGGGATTCTCGGAAGATTAATCCGGGGGCCCCACAACCTTGTCCATAAGCCATCATCTTGCTCGGGACGAGCAAGAGTCTAATTTTGGGAAGTTGATGATTCCAATTTTGAAGCATATTTACCTTATTTTTTGCACAATTAGAGTAGGATTGTTGGTATTTTACCATGCTCACGTGCACCTATTGTCTTTGTTTCAACAGGATCTCGATTATTAAGTTTTTGTGAATATATCAATTGGTACTATCATGTTATGCAATAATATGATATTTCTAAGTGATAAATGTCATTTGGATAATTTTTCCATGCACATGGGAGAAGAGAGGATGCAAAGAGAAGCTACTGAGGGTTTAACGACCAGCGGTACGGGCAGAGCTTGCCCGTACCATCCACCTGTACCACCTGTCAGCGTGTCCACCTCGTCAAATACTCTTACCATGCAAAGCCGGATCTGAGATCCTACATACACATAAACTTCTAGCCTCGAAACACCACATCATAGAGGGATCTGGAGGAGGAACTAGGAGAAGGGTGAATCCTTGTTGCTCGACGGATCATCGGAAGACATCACATCATCCCTTTCATCATCAACCACTTCATCGCTATCACCATTATCATTCCCCTCTTCCATACATTAGATCTTGTTATAATTCCAAATACAATTGTGGTTTGCACTAGATTTATCTTTACACTTTCATCCATCCATATGAATATGATGATGTTGTTGATTGCTTCCATGTGTGAGTAGTTTCCTTTTTTGGGGGAAATGAAGAAACCCTGGCATTATTATGAAATAAAATAAAGATGATCTATTACTTTGGTCCATGATCCATTGATCTATGATATTGTGTTAGATTTGTCTCTTTATATGGTATGTGAAGTCGATCACATAGCATTTGCATTTTTGACTAAAGAGACAGAGATAACTTTAGGACGTGTACGGGAGTATGTCCAGCATTACTTTGTGACTATAAGTATTGGCTTATAACCTACACGGTACAAAGGGGGAATTAAGAGAGATTCACTAAGCTTATTACGATATCCATGGAGAAACCCTTAATTTTGGTGGTCTGTACGAGTGATTGCTCACATACATCGCAGTGGTTATTTAGATGGGTTAATTAGATAAGTGTCATTGCAATTTCTGGCTATTTGAAAAACGCCATTATAATTTTTGACATTTGAAAACGCCACTCCATTTCAGTGTACAACTTATAAATGCCATTATGCTCTTTTAAACACATGTACTGGCCGTTATACTCTTGTATTCCCATGATACGTACGTATAAGTGGTGGATCCGACACAAATCAATTTATAGTTCTGACTCACCCGAATTAGTCTCCACTTTAGGTCGCCGTAGCGCTGAGCCGCTGAGTGAACGTAGTGTTTCTCCATGGTAGTGGCTGAGCTTTACGGAAGTGGCTTGGGGGAAAAAATACCCAAAAATTTCTATTTAACCCGTCTCAGAAAAAATCCTTCAAGGAATGGTATAAAGCTGGGGGCGGTGGCCCCCCCCACATACACTAAGCTCCACCAGTGCTCCATGGCAGTCCAGAGCCGAGCTCCGTTGGAGTTGGTTGGCCTATTCCGCTGATGTACGCTTGATTATTAGTCGAAATTGCATTGTCTACAAACACATCCGCATCTTAGAATATTCACAAATGTAGGAGCTTGGATCTAGCACCTGACGCAGAACAAGTTATTGCTTGGATCTGGTCTATTTTTTTGTTTCACATGCCAATGAAATTTGGGTTGCCGACCATAGAGGTTATAGATTGTACCACCGACAGGTGTTCTCCATCGCCGGGATTGGGACATTCGTGGGTCGGGGATGCGGGAATAAGGTGGTGCTCTTAGCCGCTAGGCTCAAAAGTCTATGTTGCGGCTATGCATGCCGCCGCGGGAAGGGAGGATTCGAGGAAATTCTACCTAGTCGGAGAGTCGGGGAGGGAGTGTGCGAATCAGATGCTCTCCATCGATAGGGTCATCGACGTACGCCTCTGCCTCGCCGCAGCTGGTCGATTCCCGCTGCCATGTTCCTAGGGCTAGGTGGGACACGGAAGTAGGCACTAGTGGAAAAACCCCTACCAGTGGTGCACCTAAATAGAGGTTAGTGGCGCACCGGCCATGCCCCACGGATATTACGCCACTGATAATATTTATCCGTGGCACACGTCCAGGTGCGCCACGGATAGTCAGAATGTTAGTGACGCATGCTTTCCTGGTGCGCCACGGATAACATCAGTAGCGCACATCCCTCTGCGCCACGGCTAGTTGAAAATTCGAAAACAAAAGACGGGAACTGAAAAGTTATCCGTGGCGCATGTTAGAATGGTGCGCCGCTGATAATTTCTTCAAAATTCAAAAAAAAGGGATCTACATCTCGTCATCGTCGCCTCACCGCGGCCAGCCTCACCACGGCCACCACCTACCGGTCGTGGCCATGCTCGGGGAGGAGCTCAAGGAGGGCGCCGTCGGGGGTCAGGTCTGGGAGGAGCTCGAGGAGGGCGCCATCGGGGATCGGGTCAGGGAGGAACTCGAGGAGGGAGTCATCAGGGGTCGGGTCGGGGAAAAGCTCGAGGAGGGAGTCGTCGGCGGTCGGGTCGGGGTGGAGCTCGAGGAGGACGCAGGCTAGGAGAAGAGGTGAAGAAGGAGAAGTAGAGGTGAAGGAGAAGGATAAGAAGGAGAGGAGAAGGGAAGGATAAGGAGAGGAGAAGGGAAAGAGAAGGATGCCCCATGGGTAGTTATCTGTGGCGCATCACTTTTGGATGTGTCACGGGTATTTCAGATCAGTGACGCACCTCAACTCCGTGCGCCACAAATAACTTTTCTCACTTTTTGAATTGTGGGTCCACACCTATCCGCCGCGCATCCAAAAAGTGTGCGCCACTGATACTTAACTTATCTATAGTGCACGTCAATTCCGTGCGCCACGGGTATGCCACCCATGGATGGGGCGACCCCCAGCACTAGGGCCCACATATGCGTGGCGCACCGATTTTTTGTGCGCCATGGGTATGCCCATATCAGTGATGCACCACCTCGTCCGTGCGTCACGGATAACTACCCATGGGGCATCCTTTCGATGTGCGCCAATGATATGACCCCTATGGATAAGCCTTCTCCTACTAGTGAGGGGATGAAGAAGAAGATGGAATCGCGTTGTGGGTTTCCGGTCTTCTAGGGACCACCACTTATACGTGCGTTCGATCAAAATACAAAGTATAATGGCTAGTCCATGTGCTTAAAAGAGCATAATGGCATTTATAAGTTATACACAGAATTGGAGTGGCGTTTCCAAAAGTTGAAAATTACAATGGCGTTTGTCAAATAGGCAAAAAATGCAGTGGCATTTATCTAATTAACCCTATTTGGATATGACCTCAATACCTGATTCAAGAAGAGATTGCTCACCAGTCTTGTACTGAACATCTTATTATGGAACTCTCTCAACATATATCATGACAAAAGAAATAGATTATCCTAATCATGAATGATTGTCATATGCTAGTGGTGTATTCTACATCTCCGGAAACATTTTAGCTTTATCGAGTTCCAACACCATTTCTCACGGCTTTCATTACTTATTTACTTTACTTGCTTTTATTACTTTATGAAAAGATAGTTTACCCTCTACTATTTTTGATTGACAATGACACCATAGTTAGAGTGGACTAATGCTATCTACTAGTGTCTTAAACAGGTTTTAATCTGCTGGTGTGTTGGAAGATCGTCGGAGACCCCCTATTTTGATAACAAAGATATGTACGGGAGTTTTGCTTTTTATATGTAACTTGAGTTCTTAGGAACTACGCACTATTAAGAGGGGTTATCTCAATGAGCTTGTTGGGGATGAATTCCTAAGTCATATACACATCCCATACTCCCACTTTTTCCATCCCAAAGAGAGAGGAGATGGAAATATGCTTTTCATGGCATTTCTGCAAAGTTCGGTGTACAAGCAGGTTGAACCGGCTCCCATACCGAGTGGTCCGATACCAGTGTCAGAAAACCGAATCCAAACCGGGATTGTCGGTTTTCTATACCAAGTCTATCCGGTTTTGCGCATAGTGACCTAACCCGATTAGGATTCTGGTCTTCCGGCCTGGATACCGGAAAGTCGGTGTGAGGGCGGTGCAACCGAACTTAAAACCGGACTTCGCAGAAATCTATACCTATACCTAGTAGTAATAAAGGACGGATTGTTTCTTCCGGTCCAACATTTTTTTGGACCCTTTTACCCTCCCACAAAAATACATACTACGCACTTTGCCCCGTTCTAAAAAAAATTCACCCATACTGGTTCGCTTTTCCTTTTCTCGCTGTCATGGGTGGTAATTATTTTGCTTGACCGGCGGAACTGGGCTTTTCATCAATCGACTAGGCTGCCGTGCGCGCACAGGTTGTGGCTTCCTCTGAACTGGGACTCTGTAGGCATCGTTGAGAGATTGAATAGTCCCACCTCGCTAATGTATACTAAATCCCACCAGTTCATATACTTTTCACGGTGATTGGAATCAGCAAGCTGATCAGAAACCAAATAAGAAGTACTGGTGTTGATCAATCTCTGATATCAAATGAGATAAGAGGAATTAAATCCCCATGTGCCAACAGGGGGAGAGAGGGCAAATATCCTAGACTGACAGGGTCAACGTGTGGGGATGCGGAGGGGAACGACAGAGGAGGCCAACTGCAACGGCTGAGGAAGGCGAGATCGCGCCTGGTGTGCTTTGGCGGCGACTCGATTGAACGAGGACAGAGAGGAGACCCGAGGCGGCGGGAGGGCAAAATAAGAGGCGACAGGTTCTCTACATTGGGGGGAGGCGCGACCAGATGGGTGCGCGCCGCCGCGCGATGCCAGGGGCCGGCCTTGCGCGCCTCAATGCGTCCGTGGTGACCAGATTTTTGACGCACGCCGCCACTATGCCATGGCCGGTTACCGTGACCCCGACGGTCTTTTGCAGGTGGCGCCACAGTTCCTATCGAGGACGTCCCTCCAGCGGCCGTTCGTTGCCGATGTTGTTAATTGTCTGCCGAGGAATAGCTGACTTGATTACTGAATATCTGGTTGCTCGTCAGAATATTGACGAGGTCGTGCCCTTCTATCGTAGTAAAAAAGGACCACATCCGTGATGCTTTATCTGTCGCTGTTGGGATAGCTTCTCACTCCCTACTATGTACAGGTGGACTGATTCATTTCAGTATGCAAGTGTCATTGAAGAGGTGAGGATACTACCCGCAAAAAAAAGGTGAAGACACAGCTGAGCGAGATGTCAAGACGTGCAAGATAATATCAAATACGAAAGGAGTAGCTCAGATCGATACACTGAATTCTTGAGTTTGTTCATCTTTGTAGCGGCACATGTTGCTTTTAGTGGGCGATTTTCCTAACATTTTTGCGTGAAGCTTATCCTTTTTCCGAAAAAAAGATGGTGTGCCACTTTCTTTTGCTAGGAACACTACTCGAGGTTGATGGAGAGAACATACAAGAAATTCATCCAAAGTGTTATTCTCTATGACCATGGCGGCAATGTCTAGCAGTTCTATCATGGTGGCTTGATAGGAGCACACACACACCTATAAGATTGCATCTCGCTTGGCACTTCAGATCTTATTGGTCAAAAATTTGCAATCTTTATTTTTTGATATAATTCATATTGTTCTTTGTAATATCATTTTTGGTTAATTGTCCTTTGTGCTATCAGCTTTTGTTAGTCCTCCTAGATATTTCTTTAATTTCTTCATTCTTAGAATTTAGATCAATTATCAATTATGTATATGCTTGCAACTTTGAAATAACAATGCATTCAAAAGTATCTTACCTGAGTAATGTGCCAACTCCAGACTTAATTTGTTTACTTATCTAAATTCAGTTAATCTTTGAATTTTAATAAAATGTTGTGTAATATTCTCAGATATCTTTGATCTATTAGTCCACAGTATAAAAACGTATTACATAAAAATAAGTCCGTAGCAATCACACGGACAAATTTAGTATAATATCTATATCTAATAATAAAAGACGAAGTGTTTCTTGCGGTCAAACATTTTTTTGGACATTTTTCCTCCATAGTTGTGAACAATTACCCACTATGCCATCCATAAAGTCACGAGTCATTTTGTTCCTTCATGAACGTGCTTCGGAAATTGAGAGTGCCGGTCTTTATTGATGGCTGGCATCGCGGTGCTGCTGGGCTTTCTCTCACGGGCCGTGTGCAAGGCTATCGACTACCGATTTTTAACAGTAAACAATCTACATAATAGTCCCGCCTCGCTCCCTTAAATAGAGTACCACCGGTTTATATACCCTCACAAATTGACAGGAATCAGTCGCCTATAGAATAAACAAGAAGCATCAATTTGAGATTACTTGAATCGGATCAAGTGGGGGAGGAGGTGGAGGAAGAAGGGGGAGAGACATGAGAGGAAGGACATAGCTCTCTCTCAAAGTATCGCGGCCGCTGAGATTACTTGAATCGGATCAAGTGCGGGAGGAGGTGGAGGAAGAAGGGGGAGAGAGAGAGAGAGCGAAGGAACAGAGATCGAGTGGGAGGAGTAGTAAACACAACGGGCTCTCGCAAGGTATCGCGGTCGCGTGACTCATGATATGCGGGGACGAGATCTGGATGGGAGAGATCAATGGGAGTTGGTTCTCGCGAGTAAGATTGTTGTCGACTGACAGGGCCTTGTACGTGCTTCTTGAGCCGGTTGGTCCAGCGAAATATTTTCCCCATTTCCTCATCCTTTTTTGTTTGAAAAAAGCAAAGGTTTCACAATTAGGGATTTTAAAAAGGGGTAAAAAATTATATTGATAATAGTTTGATTGGTCAAACTGAACTAGGCCACTGTCTTAGGATATGACCCTATGGTCAGCTCTGTTGTGTATAAAAAATAGGCTAAATACCTAGATATATACCGCTGATGTACTGCCTAACTATGGATAAGAAAAAAATTGTGCGCATATATTTTGTTCATGATATATTACTAGAATACTGGTGACCTCCTAATAAGTTAAAAAAATTGTCTATGCTGCGACGAGCCACCGATTTAAAAAACACACAACTGGTACAACAAAGACTAACTTCTTCCGCCGCAACGCGCGGGCATGTTTCCTAGTACTCTAAATGGCTAGATTTCTTTCTTGGGTATAAATATCACTTCTTCCACCTTAAGCAGGTTAGGCATTCAGTTCATATTTCATCCTTGAAGCTCTCTCTCTCCCCATTGCTGAAACATAATTCCTTAAGGATCTCCCATTCTACCCAACCAATTCCAAATTCCTTTGGTAGAAAGCAAGAGGAGGTCCCGATCTACGTTTCCACCAAGCCAAAGTTCATTCCCCATTGAGTTTATCGAGTTAGCTTGTTATTCTTGGGTTTGTGGGAAATCCTAGACGGCTAAGGTCACCCGGAGGCATTCGGCTTATGATTTGCTCCGTGGAAATTTTGTGAGGGTTTGGAGAATACCATAAAGTCTACCATGAGTAAGTGAGCTATTCCTTCGTGGGATAGGATCGAAGAAGAAGGTGAGCCTTCGTGGCGTTGGGGAATCCTTCGTGAAACCTCACATCTCTTCAACGTGACGTAGCCCCATTCCCAAAGGTGGTGAACATAGGAATACATATTTGTCTCCGCGTGCTTCGGTTATTCCTTAACCAATCTCTTACTTATATTGTTTACTTTGTGATGGCCTTCGTGCTTGAAGTATCTTGTATCATCATCTAGGTTGTCTCACCTAGTTTGCATTTAGGCACATTTATATTCCGCAAAGTCTAAAACTTACAAAAGATTATAAAGAATTTTATAGAAACCTATTAACCCCCTCTAGGTAAACCATCTTACACTTTTACTTTCTTGCACATAAACACAAAACCTTTCAAGCAACCTTTACTTGAAATCAAAGGCAGCTTACAAGTATCCTCTGGTAGATAGTGACGAGGGGCATAAATATCTTAACCAAATATCTCTCTATGAATTCAATACTCTTATTTCAAAACTAACTACAATTGATCTATGCTCTTGAAGTCATCAATGGCACGTTGCCCCCGTACTGCTCCTCTTCAGGAGAGCGTCGACCCGGCCTTCTCTCTAGTTTCGCACGGGGGGAGACCCACTGCTCGGCGCTCCACCCCTAAACGACTCATTCCATCAATGAGCTCCACCATGCCATGTGGGAGATGAGGTTCTTCTTGTGCTGCGCACTGCTGCAAGGGACTGGTTGTCCGCCTTCACCACTACAGCCGTTGTGCCCTTGCTGAGCTGACACAACGGGAGCCCCTAGGCCGCACGCACCTCTCGTGGCCTCCATGGCCCTCTCGATTTTTTGCTTCATGTGGCCGCAACAGTGCTACAAGGGGCGTTGGAGCAGCCTACAGGCGGCGAATGAATTTTCCACGTGCGGGCGGCGACGGTGCAACAATGGGCGTCCTGTTTCGCTACGTGCAACATCGGGGTTTGCTACGTGCGGCCAACGGGTGTGCTACGAACATTCCTTAGGTTTGCTAAAGTAGTAGCAAGTGTTTGCTACAACATTTTCGACCAGATCCTCCCACAATGTCTTCGGGCGAAGTTTCTTTTTTGCTACACTTGCTGGATTTTTCTGCTACAATTGTTTGCTGGGTTTTCTACAGTAGTGCGTAGGTTTTGCTACAAGGTCTCCGGCGAGGTCTCCCGGCTAAAGTCTCCAGCGATGTATCTAGCGAAGTCATTTTTTGCTACAGTAGCATATCGTTTTTGCTACAACAATTTTGGGTTTTGCTACAATAGCATAAAGTTTTTGCTACGAGTTCTCTAGCGAGTTCTCCCGGCGAAAATCTTTGGCGAGTCTCGAGCGAAGTCGAGTTTGCTACATTAGCATATTTTTTGCTACAAAGTCTTCGGTAAAATCTCCGGCGAGACAGTTTGTTCTGTTCTACATATAGCAAAAGCGATACATTTTGTAGTAAAAACGTGACTTTTTATAGCAAAAAACACGATTAGGGGCTATTTAGGGGAACATTTCATGTCCAGTGCTTCCCTTTTTTAAATGTATGGATCTTGAATTAAAATTATTTCCTTCTTATAAATTTCAATAAAAAAGTCCAGGCTTCCATGTTGCAAAAACTCGGAGAGCATCTCCACTCGTTGGAGGCCCTTAGGCCGGAATTCGGCGAATTTATTCGTCCGATTGGGCAAGAGTTTGGCCTAGGGCCGGCCACCAACTCCCATCCGCAACCCTGGCTTGACACCCCCTAGATCGGCGAATACGGCCAAAATCGACACAAATTTTCATAATTCGACTAAACTTATCACAGTTCAGCCAACATTATCACATTTATCCAAATTTTCACACACAACAATAGTTTGACCAATTTATCACATAGTTCGGAGCACGAAAAAATGACACACGTATAGCAAATAATTTAACAAGTTTTCAAACACAAGAACACCTCAAACTAGGTGTTGCCTTTGAGCATCCACTTGTCCTCCACTAAATCATCTTGTAGTTGTTGATGCACATGCGGTTCTCGGATCTCTTGACGTATAGCAACAAAGTCATCCCACGATGCTAGCACCTGGTCATCAGGCTCTACAAGAGGACCCTGTCTGAAATATGGTTCACTATCATCATTAAGCACCGGCTCCTCTCTCTCGCTCTCAATGATCATATTGTGCAAGATCACATAGGCATTCACCACCTCCCACATTTGCTCTTGTGACCAGGTCAGAGCAGGAAACCAGACAACTGCAAATCAAGCTTGGGGCATACTAAATGGCCGCTTGATATTCTTCCTGTAAGCTTCTTGTTCCTTGACAAAGTTGGCTTGTTGCCGATCATAGGGCTTGAGAGATTCTTCACAAATGTTGACCATCTTGGATAGATGTCATCTTACATGTAGTAGTCCTTGTTATAGTGGTGGCCATTAATCACATAGTCCACTGGGGGCATAGCCCTCAACAAGCTTGCAGAAGACAAGCGAGCACTACGGGACATTTATGTCGTTGTTGGATCCTGCCATGCAAAAGAAGGAGTGCCAAATCGAGAGATCTTGTATAGCCACTACCTCAAGTACCACACTACTACCTCCGTTGTGGCCTTTGTACATTCCCTTCCAAGCAAACAGATAGTTCTTCCATTTTCAATGCATGCAGTCGATACTTCCAAGCATCCTAGGGAATCCTATAGCTTCATTGATTGCAAAAATTTGAGCAGTGTCTTCTGCATTAGGTGATCTCAGATATTTTGGTCCAAACACTGTAATCACTGCCCTGCAGAACCTGTACAAACAATCGATAGCGATGGACTCGATCATGCGGAGATAATCATCTTGTGTGTCACCGGGAGCTTCGTATGCCAACATTCTCATGTCCACCGTGCACTTCTGTAGCGAGGAATATCCCACCATCCTGAATCGGCGCCAAAACACTGCCTCGCCTGCAATGGATCATCAACGAAGTAGTCGGCGTACAACATATAATAGCCCTCCATCTGCTGCCTCGGCTTGCCCTTCTGGCGTCCTGGCGCCGAACCGCCACGTCGCGGCTTCGCATTCTGGACGTACAGGCCGACCGGGCAAGCGAGGATCATCATGTACTCTCCATCATCGTCGGCGGCAGCCATCTCTTCCTCCATCAGCATAGCGAACATCTGCTCATCGTCGTCCGAGTCCATGCACGCAAATCGCCGAACACCTACTGGGTGTGATTGTCGGGCAGCGGTCTGCGGAACAGCCGGAGGGAGCTAAACTCCGGCGAGTAGCTCGACGAGGAGGGAGGTAGTCTCGGCGGAGTTCGGTTGGCTTCATGGAAACGTGCGGGCGGCAGAGGAGAGGGAGTGGTGCCGGCGGCAAGAACGGCGGCAGGCGGGTGGGGAGGGAACTGGGCGACATGTTTGTGTGGAAATCTGGTTCCCCCGCTGACAACCCAAGCCCGCTCGGCTTTTCACTCCATCCGGCGCTTCTAGGCGAAACCGGGGTGCTGTGTTCGGCCTAAGTTGGCCGGATGGATTTTTGGTCGAATCCAGCGAATTTCAAGATTCCGAGACATGGTTGGAGAAGATTTCTCCGGATTAAGCCGAAAATAGGCCTAGGGTGTCATTGGGGCTGAGTGGACATGCTCCCGGACATGTTTCGTCAAAGTCACACGACGGCATCCATCCCAACAAACCAAAGATTACACTAAAAAAAAGTCTCCAGGGACAGTGGGGCTACGGCATGTTAGCAGCAGGATTCAGCTCTGAGATTTTGCTTCTATGTTGTCCAGTGTCTGTCGTCCACAATGCCGACGCGGATCAAAATTCGAGATCCGGCACGACGACCTCCCCTGTTTCCACTTCGGCGTCCGTGAGCGTGAGAGCCCTCTGCAGCTTCCTCCCGCAGAACACTTCCACCTCCGCTGCGTACGTGGCCGCCACCGGCATGTGGTCCGACAGCCCCAGCTCCGACCTCCCGTAGCTCAACAGCCGCACGCCCTTCCCGAACGACAACACCCGGTCACACCACGCCGGCGTCCTCCTGCCGCCCCTCTGGTCGTCGCCGATGTACTTCCCCGACCCGATCTCGTACTTGTACGTCGGCGCGAACTCCAGCAACCCCTCGCTCCACCCGTCGAACGCCCGCCCCTTCCTCAGCTCCCGCTTCAGCTGAAGACAAGATAAAAAAAACATTTCAATTCAGATGCAGATTCACTACCAGATCAAGAAGAAGAAGAAGAATGTTGCATAATGGAGTACCTGATCTTTCTCGGCTAGCTGAGACCAGTCCATGGCCGTGACCAGGCCGTGCGCTCTGTCGTACGGCACGTCAAGCCGGTAATTCAGATCGCCAAGCCAGAAAATCCTCCTGAAAATGAACATGTTCGTCAGATCACTGTGGTGCATTGATCGATCCAATGTAGTACATTGCTAGGAGGATTACTCACTCGTGGTCGTAGATGTCTCGGGGCAGCTCGAGGCCGCCGGGGCCGGCGAAGCGCGTCCGGCGGTGGATCTCCTGCACGTCGGCGTTCCGCTTGATGAGGTCGGCGGGTCGCTCACCGGCCGACAGGTGGCTGCACACGAAGCAGAACATGGTCTGGTAGACCGACATGCTCGCCGACACCGCGCCCTTGTTGCCGATGTACCCCATGGCGCCGACGCCGACGGTGGACACCTTGAGGTTCTGGACGCACCTCCGCAGGCCACGCCGCACCCAGATCGTCAGGAAGACGCCCACCATCTGCTTGCTCACGATCCTCACGAAAGGCGACCTGCTGCCGCTCTTCCTGCCCAGCAACGCGGCCTCGAGGTCGGCGGCCATCGCCGGGCCGTCGTCCCGCGGCTCGTCGGGCACCCTCGAGTTCCTGAGCGACCTGTGCTTGCTGAACGATCTGGACGACTTGAACGACGACGATGACAACGTGGACGGCGCGGCGGACATTGCCAGCACGTCCAGCGGCTGCTCCGGCCATGCGAGCCCGATCCTGTCCGTCTTGCTCATCATCTTCAGCAGCGTCCTCTGCTGCTGCTGTTGCTGCTCCTCTTGGTCTGTCTGTGAATCCTCCACGGCGCCGAATGGCCTGGGGGTGGAGGCGACGTAGTCCTCGGCCTGCGCCGGGAAACTGAAGGGCGCGTCGTCGTCGGTCTCGGTGTCCGTGCCTCCGGGGAACAGCTCGTCGGCGCCGTCGCGAGTAGGCGTGGCCGGGTGGCTGCGGTACCTGTACTTGGGCTTGGAGCAGGAGGGCTGGTTCCGCGTGAGCGTGTCGCGGATGAGCTCCTCCCACGCCAGCGCCGGCCCGCCGTCCTCGGCGCCGAACACGTTGCCTGCGTTCAGCGGCACCACCTCCTGGAACCCGAGCACGTACATGTCGGCCTGCTCGCCGCCGGTGCCTAGGCCGAGCCACCCGGCGATGTCGAGGCCGTCCGGTGGCGCCTTGCCGGCCGCGTTGTACGTGCCGATGCAGATCCTGCAAGGACCCACAGAATCTATATTATCCGCAGCATTACAAGAAACTTGAGAAAACAGATCGTGCTGAGACATTCCAACTGTGCCGACACAGTTACAAAAATCACTAGCCAAAATCAAACACGGAGTGCTTCTGATGCATCCCTCGTACCGTACCTGAGCTCCTTGGTGTTGATGTACTGCGCGCGCATCGTCTCCGATTTCCGCCGCCGTAGCCTGTAGGGCGCGGCCTCCAGCTGGCTGTCGTCTGCAACAATACAGTCAGAGCGGTTCATCATCAGAATTTAAATTAAGTAAATTGTGAACATGTTTGATCGTCAGAAGCAACGCAGATCAGTGTGAAATGCACAGGTCCGTCAAACGGCATCAATGGCCATGGGAACTTTTTGACCTCAGAAAAATGGTATCAAGAGTCTTTCCCCAAAAGGGGCGAACAGTCCAAACCTGCACTTTTCCCCCTTCCAGGATCGGATAGGAAGAACAGACGCGCATAGGAGTGACGTCAATCCACCAACCTAAGAGGCAAGACGATAACAGAATCGAATCTTACCGACGATCTCCACGCCGACGCCGCCGTTGGCCTCGCCGCCGCCGTCGCAGCCGCAGTTGTTTTCTTCTGTACAAACGAGAGGTCCAAAATATCTTCAGTTAAGGCAAGTCGTGATCTGTGGCCAAGGAAAACACACAAATCCAAAGGGTTGATGCTCGGGGAGCCTACCTTGGTCGTCGACCTCGCCGTCGTCCTCGTCGGCGTTGAACCTGTAGTCCTTGCTCCTGAGGTTGAGCCACTTCTTGAGCACCACCTTGGGCCAGAACACCTGCACCTACCACACACACACCCAAATCAATCAGAGCAAGAAACACAGCACGGGGCCTACGCCGTGATCGACGATGGGGTACGGTCTTCCCTACCTGATCCCCTGGCTTCCTCTGGCTCTGCGCCACCATCTCTCCTGCTTCTTCTTCAGAGGCCAAAATTTCCGGACAATTCGAAGAGAAATCCACGCAGAGTCCTGCTTCTTTCTTCTTCAGTGAGGCGACCTGAGCTGCTTGCGAACTGAATCCGTATTCTGCTAGTATGGTGTGGTGGTATGGTACGGGCTCCGGCCCCGTGAGTGAGTCGAGATAATGATCTGTGTTTAGACAGGACAAGAGCACATGGTGGTTCCCGACCTCAAGTCAGGTGCTAAAACGCATAGCCGTCGGGTGGCGCCAAGCGAGAGCCATGTATATATATATATATAATCGACACTGAGACGCGGGCGACAAGGGCCGATGTTCGATCTGGGCCACGCGGCGGTACGTGTGGTGGCTTTGTTTTTTCGGCGGCAACGGAGACCCTTTGCCGTTACGCTCACGCCGGCCTAATAATTAGCCTAACCATGTCTTTTTCTGCGAATCATTAGCCTAACCATGTTGACATTCCAACATATTAGTCATTCGTGGCTTCATTGGAAGGTAACCTCGACTGTCTGATATGCTTCTTAATAGCAGTACAAGCTAGGCCTCCGGCCGGCCGGCCTTTCGAGACTGTTTCATTCATTATCTGCGCTGGCCATGACATGGATATCCTATTTCGTGTGGCCTGGAGGTTGGCGTCTGATCATCATAGTATAGTACTCCTAGTGTAATAGAGCTGACTCAGATCGACTGGAATGGGCTCAACAATGATGAAGCGACGTCGGATTCTTAGACCATTATTACGTGTCGAGTCGTTGACACACACCTGTTGCGCTCGGGGTTTCCCTGTTTATGTTTTTATTACTAAAGAAAATTTCTGTTCATTTTCTATCCTGTGCCCAGCCGTGTGTGTGTTCGAGACACTACATGTTCTGCTATAGATTGGGGACAAGATGCGTGTTGTCTGTGCTTGGTGGTTGATGGTTCACACCAACCACAATCCATGCCTCGTATGATGAAAGGAATCAAGTGGGTTTGGGGGGTTCGCCTCGTAATGACCTCCATCGGGCCTAAGTGAATCATTCATATGTGTGCACCCCACTATCTCTTTTTCTTGCAGCAGTCTTAGCAAAAATTCATGTGCAAAAAACGTGTGGGACCTCCCCCTTTGAAATCACGGCCAGGATCTCCGAGATGTCGCTAGCTGTAATCGTTGCGCATGATTCTGAGCAGCACACGGGCCTGACAGAGGCAATTGAGGTTTCTTTACCTTTGCTTCTTGATCGATGGTGCTTCACGTCACTTTCTCGCTTGTTTCAGCTCTGCTATTATTGATTAATAATCAGAATCAACAGAGGTAGTATACAGCAACGAATGCTCTCCTTTTAATCTGCTCTCCGTGCATTCACTTGGGACCCTGAGACAAATCCTAGCGCTCAGCCGCACAAACATCTGAGGTTGTGGACATCTTCCTGCTACACTATGGCCTTGTTTCAAAGTCGTAGTGTTGCACAGTCAAACTAACCCATGAACATGTACTCCAAACTCTAATGACGCGTTTGGTAGCTACTCCCTCAGTTTCAAAATATAAGATGTTTTAGCTTTGTGAATAGTGACATGGAGTGTATCTAGGCCATTTTAGCGTGTAGGTTCTATATACACCCCTTTCATAAAGCTAAAACATAATAGTTTGAAACGGAGGGAGTACAAGCGATAGATGTTCGATCTGGGCCATGCTGGCCGTGTGGACTTTGTTTTTTCGGCTACAACGTTAACGGTGCCTTTGCCGTGCAATTACGTTGAGTGATGCCAGCCTAATCACCCTAACCATATTGACATTCCAACATTAGTCATTCGTAGCTTCACTAAAAGGTAATCATTCGGGCCAGCGTGCGGCCATTCCCGCGTTGCTCGAACCGACGCCGTCGGGGGACACCTGGTGGCGGAAGGAGGAGGAGGCCTATCGTGCACGCGGCGGAGGCGACGACGAAGGCTGCAGCCGTTGCGGGCACCGGTCCCAAAGCGGCGATCGCTCTTTGGCGATCGTTCGATGTGGCGCGATCGTGGCAGGCCAACGCCGCCGAGGCCGGAGCGCGCGCCGACCGACGATGAAGACGACGACTCCTACGACGACTACGAGGACGAGTACTACACACGATTATGATAATTTTCTATTTTATTATGTAATAAAATTAGGTTTTCCCTATTTAAATATTATTTTATTAAAATATGTGTTTACTTTGGGGAGCACGGCTTGGAAGGCGGCATCCCCATTTCCGATTTCGCGCCGGCGGCTCCCCATACGGGCCAAAAAGGGCCGCGTCGGAGCCCGTATGGGGTTACGAGTGAAGATGCTCTAAAGGTAGTCTACATATGTTTCCTTCATAAAGCTAAAATATCTTATATTATAAAGGAGTAAGAGTAACTCTAAAGACGCGTTTGGTAGCTACTCCCTCAGTTCGGAAATATAAGATATTTTAGTTTTGTGAAATCAATGTATCTAGACTTTTTTTAGGTATAGGTTCATTCCAAACCTTGACGAACCTATACATTGAAATACGTCTAGATGTATTTGATTTATAAACCTAAACGTCTTATATTTCTGAACGGAGGGAGTACAGGGGATGTTGGGCCACGCTGGCCGTGTGGACTTTGTTTTTTCGGCTACAACGTTAACGGTGCCTTTGCCGTGCAATTACGTTGAGTGATGCCGGCCTAATCACCCTAACCATGTTGACATTCCAACATTAGTCATTCGTAGCTTCACTAGAAGGTTACCTCGGCCTGTCTTTCTTTTTTTTTTGAACGGAAAGGGGTCGCGAAGGACCCGGGAGCTGCTTCAATTAATCCAGTCAACGGTGGATACAAAGATACAACAAGGCCTAGAAAAAAAACTTGCACTAAAGACCTCGCACAGATTGCAGGTCAAAGATAAGGCCTTGCCTTTTGCAAAAAGGACCCTAGAACTAAAAAATAAAAAGCGATCAAGTCCTGGTCCTCCTCCACCACGACGGAGCCTCCAGCGCCGGCCGCCGCTGCAACGTCGGGGACGAACCACTTGACAGAGCAGCGGAGGGAGATCCGGCAAGAAGCTCCAAGGAAGACCTCCATCCTAGAGGTTGATGAAGTTGCCGCTCTTGCGGCGGGAATTCGCGGTGGCGCCCAAAGCCAGCGCGAGATAAGCTCGACAACGAAGCAGCAGATCAAGCCGCCGCCTAGAGCCAGCAGCAGCGAAGCTCCCCAGACCCTCTCCCCCGCCACCACGGCCGGCCAAGAGCGAGACGAAAGCTTCAAAGCCATCAGATGGACGACGACAGCGCCGGAAATTATTGAGAAGGAGGCCTGCCGCCAAAGGGAAACTCGCCGCCCTCCGCATCGAGACAGAAGACCTCCACTCCTCCCTGCAGCCCGCAAGACTTCCTCCTTCCAATCCCATCCCCTCGCCACCACGGCCGGCCGAAAAGAGGGAATCGAGAAGAAGGAAGCGGCAGAGCAAAGAGGAGAGGCACACCATGGCACTTATTGCGGAGATCCCGGGTGTGGACTTGGACACCGCCTTCTCCGGCCATCGGAGCACGACGCCGCCGCAAGATCCCTTCCGGATGCGCCAGATCCGGCCAACAAAACCTGGCGCCCTACTCCAAACTACAGGCAAAAAGCCCCAAAACCTACCACCTCGGCCTGTTTGATCTGCTTCTTCTTAATAAAAGCTAGGCTTCAGGCCGGTCCTTCGAGATTGTTCCATTATCTCATCTGCGCGCGCCAGCCATGCATGACATGGCTATCAAGCCTATTCGTGTGGCCGGGAGGTCGGCGCCTGATCGTATAGAATAGAGCTGGCTTGTATCGACTGGAATGGGCTCAACAATGATGAAGCGATTCGAATTTGACAGACACTAACGTGTCCAGTCATTGTCAGACACCTGTTGCCCTAGGGGTTTCTTGCTTATTTCCTTGCCATTTTTCTATGTTTCATGTGCCCCGTGTGTTGGTTACTGTATATTTATGCTCTGGTAGCGATTGGGACAACATGCATGCATGTTTGTGCTTGGTGGTTGCTACCAACCACAATCTACGCCTCATGATGAAGGGAATCAAGTAAGTCACACCACCTAATGACACTGGGCCTAAGAGCATTTCCAACCAACCCCTACCCCGAATGTCCTTTTTTTTTTTTGCACCGGCACCGAAAAAACTCCGAGCCACCCTCGGGAGCCTGTTGGTACGAGCTGTTTTTTCATCCGACCTACCTAGGCCGAACCCAGCGCACAGGGGGAACGAGCGAGGGCACCGACTGAAGCAAAAAGTCGGGCGGGCCTGCTCTTTTGGGGACACACCAAAAATTTCCTCCCAAAATTTCATTTCCCTCTTTCTTCTCACATATCCCACCCCGTCGACGCACATCCTGCCATTTTCATGCGTCGGATCCATCCACCATGCCACTGAAGAAACTCCTCGTTCCTCGCGCCACAGAAGATGATGCGCCGGTGAAGCAGCCTAGGAAGCCGAGGGCACCTAAGCAGAAGTCGCCGGGTTGGACCAACGCCGAGTGGGCGAAGGACATGGCGTGACGGTCGGCGGTCTCATATGACCACAGGGAAAGGGAAGTGATGGCCATGGCCAAGAAGGCGGTTGCAGCGGCGGTGGTCAAGGTCAGGTCGGTGCCTCTGCCGCATGCTGGGCAGTACTATCCCGCTGTCTGGGGCAGCCAAGGCAGCGTCTCATCCCCGACAACCCACTCAATGTCCTCTCTGGTGTTGTTCCATTAGAGCCACGGCCATGGCACGTCCCTACCCCGGAGGCGCCTTCTTCCCCGGTGGAAGAAGATCCTGTCATTTGATTTTCATGGCTATGTAATATTGCGATCACCAAATAACGGTTGCTTTTTGATCGCCGAGAATGTGAACTTGCGCAAGAAGGGCGATTTTAGGTAGCGGGAAACGAACTTGCAAATATATCACCGGTTTGTGTCGTAGGCCTTTCGAGTATATCGTCAGTTTGTGTCGTAATCCGAAAGGCAATACTTAGACCGCAGCTGGAAACCCTATTTATGCTATAAGTGAATCGTGCGGATGTGTGCACTCCACTATCTCTTTTTTGTTTCGCCGGTCGTAGCAAATTCCATGTGGAAGCGTTGCTGATGCCCTTATTTTTCTGCGTTTTAAACGTGTCTCACTCTCACCTCACCGTGGTCATCATGTCACCGAGTGAAATTGTGACATGGGATCTTAATCGTTGCGCATGCTTTGAAATCACGAGATCACGATCTCTTAAGTAATGACGATGGGGTCGTAATCGTTGCGCATGCTTCTAACTATGGCTTGACAAAAATGGCAACTAAGGTTTCTTTTCCCTTTTTTTTTGGCGGGGACCTTCTTGTTCCTGGTAGCGATTCACGTCACTTTCTCGCTTGCTTCAGCTCTGTTTTGATTGATTAATGATCAGAATCTTTTTGATTGATTAATGATCATCATAAAAAAAAAGATTAATAATCAGAATCAACAAAGCGGTATAGCTAGCAATGAATGCTCTCCTTTGGACGCAATTATCTTCTGGGGTGACATTCGCAAGAATCAAGATCTTGTGTGTAAATACATGGTTCCGCTTAGGATCTTTCTGTAAAATTGTACCCTCCGCCCTTTTAATCCAGTTTGATGTTCCTTCGAGACCTTTTACCGTGCAGAAAAAACTCCTCTCCGTGAATTCACTTGGGCATAATACACCCTGAGACAAACCCTGCATCCGTATGGTTGTTGCCCTGTAGCACTCAGCAGCACAGACATCAGCGGTTGTGGATGTCGCACTGATGCGGGCCGGTGCCACGTGGACAACTTCCTGCTACCCTATGGTCCGTATAAGTTGTTCGAAATACCTAGGACGCGTTTGGTAGCCTACATCAGGTGTAGACAGGTCTGCTGACACAGAAAACGGTTTGTCGCGCTAAGTCCAGCACATATCTAAAAGCAGTCCAGAGACAGCCCAGGGACAACAGACGAATCGGTCGTTTCCGTGGAGCCAGTCTCGGTTAGGCGCAAAATGGTCCACCATCGCCCAACGGTTGCACGTGTGGGGAAGCGCGGGAGACGCAAGTAACTCCCTCCCCACTCTGTCTCGCTTCCTGTCACCGCCCCACTCTGCCACTCAGCACTCTCGTCCTGTCCTATCGGAGAGACCCATGGCCTCCTCCTCTCCTCCTTCGTCGCCTCCTCCGGCTAGCCTTCCCATTGGCAAGGTCGTGCCCCGCGTCAAGCACACACCCCGCAAGCAGGTGGGGCGTCCCGTCCAACATGCCGTCGAGCGTGCCATCGCCGAGTACGAGGCGGGGGATTTAGGAGTGTGGCGGTGCCAGCCGACCCTGCCGTTGTCCCCTCTCTACGGCGACCGTCGCCCATTTTGAGGGTGCCTCGCGAGGCACCGATTAGGGTTGCGGAGGTCGGGGCGATGCGATCCATGGGGATTGCATCGGGGGTTTTCCCCGTCCCGACCCGCTTCAGCACCGACCCCTCCGCCAACGCATGGAGGGTGGCGGCCATGACGGCGGGGGCGCCATGGTGGAGCGGTGACATGGCCAGGCCGTCCGTCTTCATGGACACAGGGACGGAGCGAAGGGGGGACGAGCGGGGGCGAGACCCCCGCCAACGATTTGTTCGTACCTTGCAAACAATCAGTGATACCGTTAATTTCTGTACTTCCAAGCAACTTCACCCCCCCGTCCGTGTCTTTTTTTAAGAATAACCCCTGTCCGTGTCTAATCCGGGTGAAGCCGCCCCTAATCCCAAGCTAATATGAGTGCATGTAATAATAACTAGGCCTAATAACTAGATTACTAGAAGCCCATTCGGTGGGAAACAAGGAATTGTCGCAGAAGGACCATACGCGCACGATCAGTTTCCTTCTTGTATGCCTAGTTTGACTACGATGACGCTTGCTTGCCCATCGCCATTGATGGCTTCTCCAAACCAATCCAAAATCTAATCGTGAAGATGAGAAGTCGAGAACTAAGAACTCGTGAAGGGCATGAATAGTCACCTAGACAACCGCCTGTGTCGGAGCTGTGGTCTCGATGGAGCCAAGATTAGATCACGTATCATCGAATTTGACAAAGATCTAAGAAGAGAGGACTGTATTTTACAGCAGTCACAATCTGCAAGACAAGGTTTTGCAATACTTAATCCCTTCTATAGTATTCTTGTTTACAGTTTATAGAAGATTTAGTTCATCAATATGTAAATTTGCTTTAAATTTTTTTTTTGATGGCGAATGTTGATGATAATTAGCGCCGCGGTCTCTTCACTCACCAACGTGTTACATCACAATTTAGGCTTTTAATTTTGATATATTTCTTGTAAGCAAGTTTTCCCTTTTACGATCTTAGGCCGATTTAGAGGCACAATCTTGCCCCCCTATGTCAAAATCCTAGCTCCGTCCTTGCGTGGACATGCCGCCGAGCCGGGACATGTCGTTCCCGCTGGGGTTCGGCCCGATCCTAATAGGGTTTCCTGGCTTGCCGTCGGCATTTCCGCTACGATTACCGGTGGCGATGTGGCGGCGTCCCTCCAGGGCGCACCTAAGCGCGACCGCTCCGGCCTTCACCAACAACTCCGGCGATTAGGTCGTCCACTGCTTGCCGCAGATAAGGGTTTTCTTTTCCCAATCTGTTTTTGTTTCCTATGTACAAATTGATAGGTTTTCTTGATAAAATGTGTTACATACAAATGCTGGCATTGTAGATTAGCATATGTACATAGCACAATGCTTGTTATGTAGATTGGTATGTTAACATTGTGCAAATGCTTGGTGTGTATGTTGGTATGTTGCTTGATATGTGACCATTGCGCAAGGGAAGCTTGTGTAGATCAAATTTGGCATGTGTAGGTGCATGTCACTGCCATTGTGCATGTTTACATGCTTCGCACTACCATTATGCATGTGTAGATGAATATCACTGCCATTTTGCATGCGTAGATGCTTGGCAGTACCATTATGCATGTGGAGATGAATTATCATTGATCAGTTTGATTTGCACCATGCATTTTCTATTGTATTCTGATCAGTTCTGATCGGCAAGGTACCCAAGAAGGACTGGGACACCTTGTGCAGGAACATAGTTCCTCCTATGCCTGGGTACGAGGACTTCATCCGAGACCTTCCTCCCTCAACGGCTATACCAACCCTCAACAAATTGCTTGCGGAAGTGCAGACGAGGAAGAAGAAGGAAGTTAGGGCCGCAAGCCTCGCATTGGTCACCGCAAAAATGACGACCTCCCTCATCGCTTCTACGTCCAGATCAAGGCTACGAACATGACTACACTCTAGCTCCCGGAAAGCATGAAGGCGGTAGTGGAAGCAACTGTAGTTAAGGCAGCAGGTCTGCACTTCCCCCGAAGATCTCCTCCTTCTATGAGTACGGTGTGCAGCTGCAGATGTTCGAGCGACAGATGTACTTCATGAAGGGCTGGAGGGAGTTTGCCTCGAAGATCAAGCTCTGGGTTGGTGACGTCCTTGCCTTCAAGTACATCAACAAGCGGAAGGGCTTCAAGGTGACTCTCTTCAGGGCTTTCAATAGCATGGAGGAGTTGATCACCTGCGATAAGCTCATCTGATCGTCCTATCTGCTATCGATTGTATATATAGTCTAGTTTGTCTGGTGGATGCAATGTCGAACCACTGTCTTTTGGGTCAGGAGTGTGTACCCTGACGTGAAGAACCTATCAGGTGCCATGGGATGCACCTGACTATGAAGTACCCTAGCTAGTCTAGTTTCTATGTTGTGTTCTTTTGTGCTCCGTTCATGAATGTGTGGTGTGTTGATGTGTCATGGTAAGATCACCACATTTGAATGTGGTGAGTGTATCAGCATGCATGTGCAAAGAGAATGAACCATCTAAAAACCCTTTTTTGCATCTGCTGAAAAAACAAACAACTAAACGGGTTAAAATCTCAGCCCAAAGGATGCGACCCAGGCTACCAAACGGGGTGCAGAAACTGGCCCGGCTCTCGTTCTCACCGGGCAGTGCCACGTCAAGCACTATCGGGTTAGGCCGAGAATCAGTTGCAGGCTACCAAACAAGCCCCTAGTGTTGCACAGTCAAACGAACACATAGACATGTAAGAGCAACTCTAATAGACTTGCTAAAACAGCCCAAGTGCTGACGCTTGAACTCTTCCTTTGGCGGGTGAACTTTCAGCTGGTCTCCAGCATGTGGTTTGGTTTGGTTGAACTTGAATGCTACAAAAACAGGTGGGTTTTATCAATTTAAAGTCATGCGAAAATGTCTTTTATCTAAAAGATAGAGAAAATAATCTTATGTAGTTTTCAATCTTTAAGACATTGTTTACTTCTCTCGTATTCACTAGTGTATTTGCGGGGAACGGAGGAAAATATTCCAATTCCCGCGAAATTCCCGTAGTCCGTTTACTACTCCGAGTTTGGCCGGGATAATCCGGGGATATCCCCGCAAATCCTTCTTATTTTTGTCTAGATTGAAAATTCTCCTACATGATAGTTTATTTTTGGGGAAGGGTATTTACAGGGATTGGAGAGTATTGGGTGAACACCAAATCTCCTCATATCTCTAAAACTCTAGTGGATAAAAATACGAGAGAAGTAAACAAGGTCTAAAGGTTTTATTGTCTGTGATGGAGGGTCATCATTCTATTTTCCATCCACCATCGTGTTTTTATTAGTAGTATGTTTGAAACTGAGTTTTAATTTATATTTGAAATGTTAGTGAATTGTGTAATTTTGAAATGTGAAAAGTTTCAGTTACATAGATACAAAATTGGAGTTGAAAGGGGCTTCATATACACACATAGTATAAGAAATATTATGAAGGCTATACCACAGGGGCTCCAAAACCTGTAAAATAGTTTTAAATTGCTCTCTAAAATGTGTGCACTCCACGATCACTTTTTCTTGCACTAGTCTTAGCAAATTCCATGTAAAAACCGTGTGGAAGTGTTGCAGGTTTTTTTCCTGCATTTTAAACGTGTCTCGCTGTGGTCATCGACGACTCATCATATCACCGAGTGACATGGAGCCCTTTGAAATCACCGGCACAATCTCGAAGCAATGATGGAGGGAGATGTCGTCCAAATCGTTGCGCACGATTATAACTATGGCTTGACAGAAGCAACTAAAGCGGTTTCATTTGCTTCTTAACTATATTCTCGACGCCGCTTTCTCACTTGATTGAGCTATATTATTGACTAATCAATCAGGACCAACAAAGATGTTATATGAAATAGCCGGCTAAGCTGAGCTACGATTATTCTCCTTAATTTGCTTTCACTCGCTTGGACGAATATCGCCCCGAGACAGATAGGACAGGCAGTTAGCGCTCAGCCACACGGACAGAACAGTTGTGGCTGTCGCACGTACGGATGCGAACTGGTGCCACGTGGATACCTTGCGTTGTGGTAAAATGACGGGGATGCTCTTGGTTCAAATGAATTTCTTACAGTAGCAACTTTGGTCCAAACGTTTCACATAGTTTGGTTTATAAGATTACAAACAATAGATTCGCGCCTCATGTAAAGGCTCCTTTGTTTCGATGCAACTATTATTAGATTGATTGATGATCTCTATTCCGAATGGGCCGGACAGCCCATCGGTCCCTTGATTTGATCGGGGGCGTCCAACTAAACACCGGTTGGTGAGCCCCTGCTGCCTGTGCGTGGGGGCCGGCGGCTCGCGTTACGAGGTTTGCCGCGCAGCCGCACGACCCCACCGAAAATCCCTATCCGATCTAGGCAAGCGTACTAGCAGCGGGAAGTGCCGCCACCGCCCTCACCGTCACCGCCGCCGCCCTAGCCGTAGCCACCGCCAATCTCGCCGTCACCACCATGTCCAACCCCTCGGGCTCTGTATATCTGCCGTGTATTTTCCCCTCTCCCAACTCTCTGTATATCTGCCGTGTATGAATAAGTTTGATCCATAGACAAAGTGTTACCCTCTTAGATCTACACCTAGATGATCCAATAGATTCAACAATGGTATCAGAGCAATCCTAGTTTGTAGATCCTTCCGGGTACAAAGAAAGTTGCAGAAACTTTTCATCTAGAAAGAAAGAGAGAGTCGAAGAAACCCTAGTTCACAGAGTAGCCAGCCCCATTGATCACAAAATCAAGAATCAAACATAAAAGCAAAAATCCCCCCACAGAGAAAGAAAAGCCACACCGGTTGTCACTGGTAAAGGGTGCTGCCACCTGCGTCGCTTGACGGCGGTGCGCCCACCCTCGGGTGCACGCACACGCCAGCAAGGGGGGCAGGGTGGCGCCGCCAGCCGCCGTTTCATCCTCCTCGATCTCGCTGCATGCGCATGCTGTCAGGCTCTCGGTGGGGTGGGGACAGAGAAGCAGAAAAGGTGTTGGGAGGGGGGCTCATCGTGTCTGTTAGTGTCGGGCGGCGCCGCTGCTTGCCATTGGTGGCAGGAGATCAACCACAGAGACCCCACCACCATTAGGCCCGAGGGACAGACGCGGGGGAGAGGGGAGAGTTCTGAGCATTAGGGTTACGGGGGTGCCGAGCCGCTGGTTTTGACCCGGCGTAGAGGACGCCCGACCGGCGGGAGATCGGACGATGATTCGGCGGCACAGACGACGCGTGTTGTGGCAGGCCGTGGGCCAGTTGCCGGGCTACGCGCACGGTATAGACAGCAAGGGCAACGAGCACAGCCGGCCGTGGGCCTTTTTTCACAGTTTAGTTCTTTTCCCTTCATTACAGGAGCAGTTTTAGACATATTTTGCCTAGTTTTGAATTTTTTTTGTCTAGTTTTTCTGCTCAAGCTGAACCAACGAGACGTTTGTTTAGAGAAATAGAAAAGTACAAAGTAATACTTCTGAAAAGTATAAGTTTATGAATTTTATTCATATCTTCCGTTCCGAATTGTTTAAAATGGTGCCCTTTTAAATTTAATCAAAGAGAATGGGTAGATTAAATTAAAAGAGCATGTTAAAGTGTTTATTCTAATTATGTTCATGTTATTTTTCAGACCAACATTGTTAATAGCATGATCATGATTAGTGATTAAGTTTAAAGTGGTTATTTTTATGCATTCATTTCTATGTTCTGCATAATGGTGATATAGTTTTAAATTGCATAAGCAGTTGTCTGTGTTAATTTTGACCAACGTTGGATTAATACATGCAATTGTTGTTATGATCTCACTTCACTGTGGTTTTTATGAGGGTACTACTTGATGAGCTGCATCAAGGATGTTCCAACCCTCAGAGGTGACAACTACTCTGAATGGAGAAAGAAGGTCGACTTGTCTTTCGTCTGTGCTGATGTGGACTGGGTTGTTGACAGTCTGTATCCCACCAAACCGACAGAGCCAGTCAGAGATGATAAATACGATGATGCTTCTTGGGACAAAAATAAGATCGATTATGCTCCGTTGGCGATGACATATACCCTAGAGAACAAAAAGTGGCTCACCGCCAACAAAAAAGTGCATGGCTTTTATAAAGAACACAATTGAGCATGCTATTGTGGGCTCAATTGCAGAGTGTGACTCTGTAGGGGAGTATCTTGAAAAGATAAGGAGCCATTTCACTGGCTCTTCAAAGATATATGCTACCCAGGTGCCGAAGCAGCTGGTGATAGAAAAGTACATTGGAGGTGGACATGGCATAAGGGAGCACATCCTCAAGATGAGCAACATGGTAGCTAAGATTAAGCCCATGGATGCTGATTTGGAGCTCAAGACTGCACGCCTTGTTCACCTGGTTATGGCTTCACTACCAAAAGAGTTTGACACCTTTGTTGTCAACTATAACATGTCGCCAGAAAAGTAGGACATTGAAAATACAATAGCCATATGTGTGCAAGAAGAGGAAAGACTTAAAACCTCACATGGTGGTTCTCTGAACTATGTGAAGGATAATAAGAAAAGGAATTACAATCAAAACAACCAAGGTTCCCCTTCAAAGACACAGGGAAAAGCTCCCATGCAATATCAGCATTAGCAAATGCCTCTTCTAGTGGACAAAGATACATGTCTCCATTGTAAGAAGACTGGGCATTACAAGAAAGATTGTCCTATTTGGATAAAGTCAATAATGGCAAAGAAAGGTAAAAAAAATGTTTCCCTTGTAAATGAATCCTTGTATACACAGTTTTCGAAATCTACTTGGTAGATTGACTCAGGTGCAACTGTTCATGTTGCAAATTGTTTACAGGGATTCCATTCGACGCGGACTACGCAAAGAAGCGAAAGATGCATTGAAGTTGCAAATGGAGTCCAAGCAGACATTGAAGCTATTGGCGAAATTTACATGGAGCTAGTTGATGGATTCATGATTCTGCTTATAGATGTTTTTTATGTTCCTTCATTACACAAAAACTTTATTAATGTTTCACGTTTGGACAAAGATTAGTATGAATGTCATTTTGGACATGGCAAGTGTGCCATATGGTTTAATAATGCTTATGTGGTTGTTGCTTTCCTTCACAACAAGCTTTATTTGTTATCCCTATGTGAAAAAGTGTACTCTGTGTGTAATGTGAATGAACATGTTCCGCGTCGGATCAAGATCAAAAGAAAAGAAAGAGAACTCGTGATTCTTCGTCAAAATTATTGCACTATCGTTTTGGCCATATTTCGAGGGCGAGAATAGGAAGACTAGTTAAAAATGAAATCTTTCTCCATTAGAGTTCTTAGACATAGAGCAATGCATAGATTGCATAAAAGGAAAGTATGTAAAGCAAATAAAAATGGTGCAAAACGAAGCACCAAACACTAGAAATCATTCACACTGACATTTGTGGACCATTTCCTATGAAAAGTGTGGATGGCTATGAATCGTTCATAACATTCATAGATGACTACTCCCATTATGGTTATATTTATCCAATCAAAGAAAGATCGGAAGCGTTGGATAAATTTAAAATATTGAAGGCTGAAGTTGAAAATCAGCATGATAAAATAATAAAGATAGTGAGATCAGACCGTGGGGGGGGGGGGGTACTACGGTTGGCGCACCCCATATGGCCAAGTCCCTAGACCTTTTGTGTGGTTCTTACAACAGACTGGCATAGTGGCCTAGTATTCAATGTTGGGCGAGCCTCAACAAAATGGAGTAGCTGAAAGACGTAACCATACACTTATGGATATGGTACGCAGTATGATGGATTACTCCACCTTACCATTGAGATTGTGGATGGAGGCATTAAAAACCACCATTCACATTATCAATAGAGTACCAAGCAAGTTGGTGCCCAAAACACCGTACGAGTTATGGACAGAAAGAGTACCCTCTCTACAACACCTGTGGGTGTGGTGGGTCCAGCTAAGTTCAAAGTGTTTAATCCAAACATTGCGAAGCTAGATGCTAAAACAGTCAATTGCCATTTCATTGGCTATCCTGAAAGATCAAAAGGTTTTCGTTTCTACTATCCAGACATATACACAAGGTTTGTAGAAACAAGACATGTAGTCTTCTTAGAGGACGAAATGATGAGGGGAGCATGGTAGCTCAAAAAAATTATCTTAAGGAGAAGAGGGTGTATGAACCTAATCTAATGACTCAGGAGCCATTTTTTCACTACCTATTGTTCCTGTATCGACCACCCCTGAGGTTGTGGTGCAAGCACCTGTTGTAACTCCACACGTGACAACAATGAGTGAAGATTTGGAACCTGTCCGTCAGGAGCCGACTGAACTCATTGTTGCGCATGAGAGGGAGGAGCAGCAGCCACCTCAACAATATGTGCCACATGTTGAGACACACAATTCGCCAACAAATGAGGCCCCTAGAAGGGCACAGAATGCGCCAACGAATGAGGCCCCTAGAAGGTCTCAAAGAGTTAAAAAATAGCTATTTCAACTAATTATAAAGTTTACAATACAGAAATGGTTCATGTGGAGGGTGATCCCACTTCATATGAAGAAGCCATGAGTTGTCCTCACTCATCGAAGTGCCTAGAGGCCATGGAAGAGAAGATGAAATCAATGAGTTCCAACAATGTTTGCTTAGAGGAAATTCCCAAAGGAGCCAAAATAGTAGGCTATTAGGAGGATGGCTCTTCTGTCTCTGTTGGAGACGCATCAATGAAGAACTCATGTGGTGATGTACTTGTACAATTTGCCGTTGATGAGGGCGAAAGCCTTGGATCGTCGCGCTATATGACGCGCATATGTCGGGTCATCTGGCAACCTCTTGTTGAGCAGATATGTGATGTATGGTTCTGTCCAGGATGGCTCGATCCTCATTACCTTCATGGGGCCTTCGAGTCATGTATCTTGCTCCATGTCCTCGAGTGCCTTCGGTTCATCGGGTGGCGTAGCCCCTGAGTCCTTTGACATGCAAGCTTTCTGCTCAGGAGCCTTTGGCTTGATGGAGCGTTCGCATATTTGCTCGAGGAATACTCTAGGTGGCAATGGGGCGCAAGTGGAGCCAATGTTGGCGAGTGTATCTGCCTCCTTGTTGCTTTCGCTGCCGATGTGCCGCAGTTCGCAGCCATCGACGTGCCCTTCGAGTGCATCATAGAGGTTGTGGTAGGCAAACATGTTATCGCTCAGAGCGTCGCACTGGTTCATGGTTTGATTGACTACCAGTTTAGAGTCGTCGTAGATGACCACTCGTGTTGCGCCGCATGCTTTTGCCATCCACATCCCATGGAGCAGGGCTTAGTATTCAGCTTCATTGTTGGAGGCGCAGAACTATATTTGCAGAACATACCTTATCTTGTCACCTTGTGGTGATGTCAGGATGACGCCTGTGCCATCTCCTTCTCAATGTTTTGATCTGTCGAAGTGCATTGTCCATAGGCAGGACATCTGGCGTGCCAGGGAACTCGTTCTCCATCTAGTGGACGAGGAAGTCCGAGAGTACCTGCGACTTGATCACATCTCGCTTCTCGTATGTGATATCTTGTGGAGACAGTTCTATCCCCCAAAGCGTGACTCATCCGGTGGCATCGAGGTTGTTGAGGATGTGCCCTAGTGGAGCATCGTTCACCACAATGATGGGGTACCCTTGGAAATAGTGGTGCAGTCGCCGGACTGTCATGAAGACGTCATATGCCAGCTTTTGATAATGCGGGTACCGCTGTTTTGTCGGTGTGAGCACCTTGCTGAGGTAGTAGACTGGGTGTTGTACCCCATGGACTTTGTTTTCTTCGGCTCATTCCAGCACGAGCATAGTACTAACCACCTAGTTGGTGGCTGAGATGTATAATAGCAAGGGCTCCTTTTCTTGAGGTGTGACCAACAACATCAAAGTGGATAATAGACGCTTGAGGTCTTCGAATGCCTCTTGTGCTTCTTCTGTCCACTAGAATTTATCAGCTTTGCGAAGGAGTTGGTAGAAAGGCAGCGCTTTTTCGCCCATTCGACTGATGAATCGACTGAGCGCCGCGATTCGCCCAGCTAGCTACTGGACACCTTTTACATTCTTCGGCTTCTCCATGGCCAGTATGGCCTTTATTTTCTTCGGGTTAGCCTCGATCCCCCTCACAGAGATGAGGTACCCAAGCAATTGCCCAGATGGTATGCCAAAGGGGCATTTGTCTGGATTTAGCTTGATTCAGTAGCGGTCGAGGTTATTGAAGGTCTCGTGGAGATCGTCAAGTAACGAGGCTTCCTCCTTAGTTTTGACGATGATGTCGTTGATGTAGACTTGAATATTGCGACCGAGCTGGGTCTTGAGGCAGGCTTGCATGCACCGCTAATAGGTGGCCCCTGCGTTTTTCAGCCCGAAGGGCATCGTTGTGTAGCAGAAGATGCCAAAGGGCGTGATGAAGGCTGTTTTCTCCTGGTCTTCCTCCTTCATTCGAATCTGGTGGTAGCCTGAGTAGGCGTCGAGGAAGCAGAGGCGCTCGCATCCCATGGTGGAGTCGATTATCTGATTGATCTACGGCAATGGGAAGTGGTCCTTTGGGAAATGTTTGTTCAGGGAGGTGAACACGCACATCCGCAGGATATCCGTGTCCTTTTTAGGAATGAGCATGGGTTTGCTACCCAGGTGCTTTCCTTGATCTCGCGTATGAAGTTAGCCTCGAGGAGTCTGTTGACTTCCATACCGACCGCTTTTGCCCTTGGCTCAGATAGTCGCGTATCGTTTGCTTCACTGGTCTTGCTTCAGGATTTACATTAAGTGAGTCCTTGGCGAATTCCCTAGGAACTCATGGCATGTCCACTGGACACCAGGCGAAGATTTCCTAGCGTTCACGGAGGAATTTGATGAGCGCAAGTTCCTATGCGGGACTCTTGTTGGTGATGAGGGCCATCTTGGTCGGGTCCGTTGGGTGGACCTGGACCGCCTTGGTGTGGACCGAGGAGTCGAAGGATAGGTCAGGTGAGCTTGGCTTACTCGAAGGAGGTAGACTGTTGTTTGTCGACTCCTTTAACCTTGCTAGTTCCTCCTGCATGCCGAAAGAATGGGAGATTCTGTTGAATTCCCTGTCACAGCTGTCTGACCTTTCGAAGCTTCCGTTGATGGTGACAATTCCATTGGGGCCCGGCATCTTCATCTGCAGGTAGGCATAGTGCCGCACCACCATGAACCTCGCGAACGCGACACGTCCGAGGATGCAGTGGTATTCCGAGGGCTAGTCGACCACTTCGAATTCGATGCGCTCGCGCCGGAAGTTTGTTGGCATTCCGAAGATGACATCCAAGCTAATCTTGCCCAGGGGATAGACACCCATCCCTGGGACAATGTCGTGGAATGTTGTGTCTGAGGTTTCCAGGCAGGACAGGGGAATTCGCATGGCGCGCAAGGTGCTTGCGAACATGAGGTTGATGCCTCTACCGCCGTCCATGAAGACGTGACTCATCTCGAAGCCTCCAATTTGTGCCTCGAGCACTAATGGATAGTGACCTAGGCGGGGTACTTGACGCGGATGGTCACGCTTGTCGAAGGTAATGCAGGAGTCGCTCCCACTGAGGTACTCAGTGGTGGAGGGTGGCGAGTTCATCGCCAGATTAACTTGGCGAGTGATTGATTTTTGCACCCGATTTGATGGGCGTCCTTTTTGGACCATTCCCATGTTTTGCAGTGCTCGCGGGTACTGCTCGCCTCCATTGTTCTGGATTGGCATGGTCGTGGGTGGGGGTGGCCCAAGTGGTGGTGGCGTGTAACACCCAGTCCACTGGGCCCGAGGGTGTCACTCCTGGCAGCTTAATAGGATATCTAGACTAGCCCCACAGACCAACACTAGTCTTTTATGTGCACTTTGTCCTCACTCGTGTGCACCCGATACCCACTTCCGGTCGTTTACCCATCCTAGAATTGCTCTAGGCCAAGCACGCTTAACCTTAGAGTTCTTTTTCGAATAAGCTTTTGGAAAAGAAGTTGGAACTTGTTGGTATGAGCATCCTATCAATCCTATTAAGCCATGTGCCTGGTCTCACATGGTGGTGCTCCATGAGCTACGGCACCAGGGGTGGCTCTATAGCCCTGGTTTATTAGACCTTCGTGGAGCCTGAGGAACTCACGATAGTCCTTTAGAAGGTGACTGAATTTTTTCTTGTCGATGTAGAAGTGTACATTGCACGGTCCGGACAATTTGTCCTAGATAGATGTTCCAGGTTCCACACTTGCGTGGTTTTCCTGCTGTCGCGATATCCACCACTACAGTATCCGCTGTTGTGGTTGCTGTCGTCGCGTTTGTCGGTGTAGCCAGCCGCGACCATGTCGACTTCCTCGCAGTCCTCGTAACCGCGCATCCGGTGTTTTCCTCGACGATCACGTCTATGACTGAGGTCATCATCGTCATCCGAGTGGACGTAGTTTTTCACTGAGTCCTCTCCATCGGCCCACCTATTCACAATTTCCATCAGGTGGTCGATTGTTTTGGGTTTCGAGCGGCCCAACTCCTCCATGAGCTCTCTGCGGCGTACGCCACTGTTGAATGCATCGATTGCGTGGTCCTCAGATATGTCTTCTGCGGATTTTTGATGATGGACCACCTTTGAATATACGAGCGCAACGACTCGCCAGTTTTCTGGTTGCAGCCTCTTAATTCTTCGATTGATGTGGGCCTTTTGTAGGTGCCCTTGAAGTTTCACATGAAGCTGTAGACCAGTTCCTCCCAGCTGCGGATCGATCCACGTGGGAGATTGTTTAGCCATGCACAGGTAGCACCTTGCGGCTCTAGCTGAAGGCATTGCATGGCCGTGCTCGTGGTTCCACCATGCAGCCTGACGGAGGAGATGTGATCCTCGAGCCAGATCTTCGGGTCTTGGAGGCCGTCGAATTTTGGGTTATATGATGGGAGTTTGAACCCTTTCAGCATTCGCTTTTGCCGTATGGCTCTGCTGAAGCAGCTAGCGCCGCAGGGCTCTATCCCATCATCTTCTGAGTCGGTCGAATAGGGGCGCGTCGCGTGCATCTTGTCAAATTTGTGCTGCTTGATGTCATCGCGCACGTCATAGTCATGTCGTCGTGAGCTGCGTCGCCGCGACAGGTCATGGTTGTCATCGCTGGAGGAGGAGGAAGAGTAGCGCTTGGCTAGAGCCTTGCTTTTCTTCGGCTCTGACATTGGATCCTTGATGAGGGCAGCTTTGACTAGTCCCAGGCCAGCTATCATAGATCGGTGCATGGCAGACCGCGGGTCCCTAGTTGGTGGCTGATTGTTGAGCAAGTACATGGTGGCTGCTATTACCGCTGCCTACGGTGTTTTCAGGAGCACATTGCCCCACGTATCCACCTTCATAGATGAGAAGTCGAGAACCCGCGCGGCCTCTTCTTGCTCCTTATCAGTGGGATGATCCAGTCGAGAGCGTCGCCTAGCGGCTATGTGATCACTGCCTTTGGAGGAGGATCCTCCGATGGAAGAGAGTTGAGACTGACAGAGGCTCGACTCGTCCATCGCCCTCTTGCGCTCGTCGAGATAGGCGATTACTTGTTGCTGGCACTTAAATTCTTCCTTGAGCAGCTAGTGATAATCCATCAGCATGTCTTACGATGAGTTGGGTGGTAGGGGATTGCCCCGTAAGGCCTCCCTGCAGCGAGCCCACTCAGCATCGTTGAGCTTGATCAGCACGCGCTCTCGGGTTTGTTCATTCGCCGAGAGGTTCGGCTGCTCTTATGGGATGGGTCCTTCTGGCCCATTGTTAGTGGGGGCGCCATTGGAAGGGCCACTATTCGTGACTGGGATACCGCCGCCAGTGCCGGTGTTATCCCGAGTGTCGCCATTGTTTCCTATGTTGATGACGGTGCACATGTAATGGCTGGGGAAGCCGTTGCTCCCGCAGCTTTCAGATCCGGAGCCGTAGGCTCCATCCTATGTTGCCAGATCACCCAAATCGGAACCGCAACTGTTTTCACTGTGTGTTTTCCCCACCGATGTCGGGGCGTTGAGCTCACTTAGGGTGCCGATCGGCAGTGGAAATCACGATGCAGGAGAAATTGCGGGAACCATTGGCTGGTCAGGGAGGCGAAGTGTGCCCAGCTGACCAACTTGGAAGCGTAGGCTTCCGATCGCCAGGCCGATTCCATCACCCACGGACTCGAAATCCGGGCGAGTGGCTGGTGTGTGGATGGTGAAGTCGAAGGCGCCAAAGAGGAGGCGAGTCTCCGCTGTTGCGGAGTCGTAGATCGCGGTTGATGGGGCTGAGGAAGCCACAACATCAGCACTCCCGTTTCCCATAGACGGCGCCAATTGACGAGGGGTTAACTCATCAATGCCCATCGCTAATGGAATTAGGTTCGAGGAAGTGGGGAGCACTGGAAGCATCGATCGGCTAGCAAACAAGCACATAGGTGATGCAAGGTTTACCCAAGTTCAGGCATGGCAGAGGACCCTATTCCTGCTTGTCTTCTCTTTGAATTATCGAGGAGTCGAAAGTTACAGGGGTGCAAAGATGCAATCTGGCGATGGTGTGGAAACTAGGGTTGTAGATTGTCCTCCTCGCCGTCCCCTCCTAGCCTTTATATAGATAGGCTAGGTCTCGGGATAGCAGGCCGAGTTGGTTACATATTAGGGTTTTCCCTTTAAACTTCTATCTTGAGTTCGTGTGCTGCAAGCAGTCGAAGTCTCCTAGGTCACCCGAATCTTGACTAAGCCTTAGCAACATCGTGGGCTTCTTCTAGGCTAGACCGTATATGCTGATCTCAAGTACCTATAAGGTTTTCCCATGTCAATGACTCTAATGGTAATGTAGAAAAGTATAAAGCACGACTTCTGGCAAAAGGATTTACACGAAGAGAAGGAGTAGATTACAATGAGACATTTTCTCCAGTCTCATGTAAGGATTCCTTCAGAATCATAATGGCATTAGTTGCACATTTGGTTTAGAGCTACATTAGATGGATGTAAAGACGACATTTCCAAATGGGGATTTAGAAGAACGTTTTTACATGAAACAACCCAAGGGTTTTATCATGGAAGGCAAGGAAGATATGGGATGCCACCTAAAGAAATCCATTTATGGATTAAATCAAGCTTCTAGACAGTGGTATCTAAAGTTTAATGAGACAATTAAGAAATTTGGGTTTAAAGAGAATGTTGAGGATAACTACGTTTATGCAAAGTTCAAAAGTGGGAAATATATTTTCCTAATTATGTATGTGGATGATATCTTGCTTGCTAGCAGTGATGTCAGTCTACTACTAGAAATAAAGAAGTTCTTGTCCTCAAATTTTGATATGAAAGATCTTGGTAAAGCATTGATACGTCCATAACGTATCTATAATTTTTGATGTTTTATGCTAATAATATGCTTTTGACACTCCTTTTTGTATAAAGTTTATGATTTATTTAGACTAACCTACTAATAGTTGCAAGAGTGCACAATATTCTTGTTTTACACTTTGATGTGTAGGGATTACCAAGAATACAAGTGGAAACCTTGTTGGAGTTAAATTGGGATTTTTCTAGAAATCTGTCTCAGAACTCTTTTTGAAGATGGCCACGTTTCGGGTCGAAGACGACCTCAAACGGAAAACTCTTCAACTACAAAGTTGTTGGGAATTGCGCGACAAACACTCTGGACATAAAATTTAGCTGATTCCGAGTCCAGACGGGGCCGCTAGGCCCGATTTACTGCAGCCCAAGATGGGGTGACAGGAATCTGAGAAGCTATATAAAGGGAGGAAACCTAATTCGCCCAAGGCACCTCCACCCACGAATTTGCAACCACCAAAGCCACGTTTTTGCCTCCCCCATGGATCCCATCTCCATGAGGGAGGGCTCCCAATAAGCCATGAAGGAAGGGGGCTAAGGGGCGGTGCTCCCCCATGATACCGGCGGCGGGGAAGGAGTCCCCCGCGCCGCCGCCGGCGCTGGCGCCGCCGTCGGCGCTGGCGCCGCCCTCTTCACCATCTTCACCGCCATATCCTTCACCTAATCCTCCTAGTATGCAGTGGTTCATCCTCCGAGCATGAACTAAGCTTGTGGATGTTGATACGTCCATAACGTATCTATAATTTTTGATGGTTTCATGTTAATAATATGCTTTTGACACTCCTTTTTAATAAAGTTTATGATTTATTTGGACTAACCTAATAATAGTTGCAAAAGTGCACAATATTCTTGTTTTACACTTTGATGTGTAGGAATTACCAAGAATACAAGTGGAAACCTTGTTGGAGTCAAATTGGGATTTTTCCAGAAATCCGTCTCAGAACTCTTTTTGAAGATGGTCACGTTTCGGGTTGAAGAGGGTGTCAAACGGAAAACTCTGCAACTACAAAGTTGTTGGAAATTTCGTGACAAACGTTCTGGACATAATCCTTAGCTGATTACGAGTCTGGTCAGGGCCGCTAGGCCTGATTTACTATAGCCCAAGATGGGATGACGGGAATCTGAGACCTAATTCGCCCAAAGCACCTCCACCCACGAATTTGCAGCTACCAAAGCCACGTTTTTGCCTCCCCCATGGATCTCATCTTTATGGGGGAGGGCTCCCAAGAAGCCATGAAGAAAGGGGGCTAAGGGGCGGTGGTCCTCCATGATACCAGCGACGGGGAAGGAGTCTCCCGCGCCGCTGCCACCGCCGCCCTCTTCACCATCTTCACCGCCATCTCCATCACCTAATCCTCCTAGTATGCAGTGGTTCATCCTCCCACACACCACTGTACCGTCCTATATAAACATGGTGTTTGATGCTATAAGTTATAATCCTATGATCTATGTCATGTTTGTGTAGTTTCTTTGTTCTTAGATTGAATGATTGAATGTCTTTGGTTCATTAGAGTTGTATATTGATATGGTACAGTCCTTTGGTGTCCATTATATTTGTGCGCACATGGATTAAACATCATAGGGTTTGTAGTATGTGTAAAAGGAAGGGGGGAGTTCTGCCGGAGTGACAGAAACTTGAGGACGCGAATCGGAACGTTGCACGTACGGGAGTAAGAGGACCATTAAACTTAAGGCTATGGTTGAGGAAACCTTAATGCATTGTTAGTAGTTACGGATGTTTGCTAACAAGCCAATCATATAGTACATGTAATTCCAAGTAGTGAAGCGCATGTATATTTAGCCTCTCCCACATAGAAAACTGCATCAAAGACAATGAACCCGATTTATTCGCTATTTAAACTTGGAAAAAAGCCACCACAATTACCACCACTATTCCACACTCATGGTTCTGTTAGTTTAGTGTATTTTATTGTTGCAGCAACTAGCTTTACTTTCTTGTTATTTATTATCATGCAAAGCTATCTCTAGTACTCGTATTGTTGCTCTAGTTTTATTTCCTAGATAATGCAAAGCGTTTGGTGCGTAGAGTTGTATTAGTGGTTGATAGAACTTGAGAGAACATTTATCCTACCTTTAGCTCCTCGTTGGGTTCGACACTCTTACTTATCGAAAAGGCTACACACGATCCCCTATACTTGTGGGTTATCAAGCATCATATGTTTTGGGCATAGAAATTCTCCGAGATAGGAAAAATGGGTTTCTAGGACTATCGCAAAAGGCATATTTAGAAAAAATTCTAAAGAAATACAATATGCATGCGAGTAATGCCACACCTACTCCTATAGTCAAGGGCGACGGTTTTGAGAAATTTCAATGCCCCAAGAGTCAATACGAGATTGATCAAATGAAGGCAGTATCATGTGCTTCGGATGTTGGAAGTTTACAGTATGCACAAGTGTGCACTCGCCCTGACTTAGATTTTATCATCGGGGTACTCGGTAGATATCAAGAAAATCCAGGCAAAGAGCACTGGAAGATGGTAAATATGAAGGAAATATGCCCTGAGAGGCAATAATAAAGTTGTTATTATGTATTTCTCGTATATGATAGATGTTTATTTTGCATGCTATAATTGTATTGATCGGAAACATCAATACATGTGTGTTTAATAAACAAAAAGGGTTCCTAGTTATGCCTCTCTTATAGACTAGCTTGTTGATTAGCAAGATGATCAAGGTTTCCTGATCATGGACATTGTATGTTGTTAATAACAAGGTCACAACATTTGTGAAATGATGTGATGAACATTCATCCAAAGTATAGCATTACGATCAAGTCATTATGTTTATATTGCTATAACATCATACGAAGTAATCTTTATCCTTAGACCATGAGATCATGTTAATTGCTAACACCAGAAGAGTATCTTGATAACATCAAACGTCACACCGTAACGGGGTGACTATAAAGATGGGTTCAGTGCTACGAAGGTGTTATGTTGAGGCTCATGGATCAAGAGTGGAATTTGTCAATCCCGATGACGGATATATATACTCTAGGCCCTCTCGGTGATATCACATAAAGATAGCTTGCAAGCAAGTGATGTGATCACTAGAATGTTATATCACGGGAACGAGAAAAGAGTGCATGTCCGTAACGAGATCAAACTAGGTATTTGGATACCGATGATCGAATATCAAACATGTATTATATCATGAGACAAAGGGATTAAGTTACTAGCGTTAAAGGTTCTCACGATCACAGAAGTCATCGTTGAATATGCAGGAGTCAGTATGGATCTCCAGGTCCCGCTTTTGATTATTGATCTGAGAGGAGTCTCAATCATGTCTGTATTATTCACGAACCGTAGGGTGACACACTTAAGAGTTACCGGACACCATTTTGGAGCACATATGTTTCAGACGAAAGAATTGTAAAGCACAGGAATTGTTTCGATAGAAACCGGAATTGTTTCGGGTGAAATTGCAGAAAGTGGTTCTGCATGTGATATTGAAATGTTGCAAGGGGTTTTATGTGAATGTTTGTTAATTAGAGTAATTAACAAAATTCTGAATAAATTTTTAAAAGCGTTTTATTAAATGAGAGAGCAATTAACTTAGAGAATTTTAATGCATTTAAAGTGGAGACTTTAAAAGGGAATGTGAAGAGGCATTTTAATGTGGAGGGGTTACCACCACATGAATGGGGGAGGTGAGGGGTCATCCCCATGAGGCGCCAGCCATGGGGAGGGGCACCCCCTCCTCCTATAAAAAGCCCCCTCTTCCTCCTTCTTTCTCACACCTCCTCGTGAAGGATCTCTCTCCCCCTCTAGAATTATTCCCCCATGGTCTCGGATTAGCGAGATACATGTTCCCGGTGGCATTTCGTCTGGAAGGAGTTGCTGCATCCGCTGCATCACTGGAGCGAGGAGGTTGTCCGGTGGCTTGAACGTGTGTGCGAGGACGGATGCGCTACTGATTTGCGGCGCTCGAACTTCCACACGATCTTGAGATCGGCAAGTGTACGACTACATCAACCACGAGTTCCTACTCGTTAACAAAACTCGTTGTCTTCGAGGGTAAGTTCTCGATGGATGTATGCCCACCCGTTGCTTTGTATCTAGTAGATAGATCTTGGCGTATAGTTCTCATCGTAGGAATTTTTTTGTTTTCTATGCTGCAGACCCAACAGTGGTATCAGAGCCTGATCTATGCGTAGGTGCTTTGCACGGGTAGTACACATATGTTTATATGTGGGCGATGATGATCATGTTATTGCATCTTCTATGTATTTTGAATATTGGTGGCATAGTGGGATGAAGCGGCCCGAACCAACCTTACATGTCATCGTACATGAGACCGGTTCCACGACTGACATGCAACTTGTTTTGCATAAGTGACTAGCGGGTGTTTGTCTCTCCTACTATAGTGAATATCTGATTTACAACGAGTTGCTAATAACTTGGTTATCCTCGTTGTGGTTCATGTTCCTAGGTAAGAACGGTTCTATCTCCGAAAGCCCTAAGCCACGTAAAACTTCCAATTGATAAACTAGAGGCGTGTAGTTTAGATCGTTGCTGGGCTAGTGTCTTGATATGGTATTGTTGTAAGTAGATGTATGATAGATACTCTTACAACACACTCAATGTGTAAGTTCCATAGACCTTGGCCTTACACACAAATGAATGATAGAGATCATACCACGATGCAAATGATAGAGATCAAATGCATGGACCATATCATCTCACTTTACACATTAGATGTTAGCATCTTATACCACTAGTTTGGCGCTTTTTGTAGCATTGTAAGATGATCCCTCATTTAGATATCAAGATAAAAATGTGTTCTTCCTTAAGTATGCACCGTTATGTGGATCGTGTTTCGAGACATCACGTGATGATCAGGTGTACTCGAATCTACGCTTTCATAGGAACAGGTGTAAGGTAGTTTTACACACGCGAATACTAAGGTTCTTACTTGGCGAGCCTAGCATGTACAGACATGGCCTCGGAACACGGAAAGAAATGTTAAGCATGAGTCATATAGTTGATATGATGCCCATATAGATGCTCGCCTTTGAAGCTACATCAACTCACGTGATGATCGGACTTGGTGTAGTGGATTTGGTTCATGTAATCACCAAAAAGACACAAGGGATGTCGTTTTTGAGTGGGAGTTCATTAGTAATTTGGATTAGTTGAACTCACTCTATCATAAACTTAGTCTAAATAAACTTTACAAATTCTGTTGTAGATGGCACCACCTACTTTTAATTTCAATGTGTTCATGGAGAAAGAGAAACTTGCTGCGAATGGTAGCAACTTCACCAACTGGGCTATGAATTTGAGGATTCTCCTCACTGCTACACAAAAACAATATGTGCTAGAGGCGCCGCTAGCCCCCCCAGCTCATGATGCCCCTGACGAGGAAAAGAATGTCTATGTGACTCATCAGGAGGACCACAACTTAGTTCATTGCGGCATACTGTATGGGCTAGAGCCAGAACTTCGGAAGCGTTTCAAAAATGGCAACGCCTTTGATACCATGGGAGAATTGAAATTGATTTTCGATACCCATGCTGCCGTAGAGAGTTATAATGCTTCTAAAAAGTTCTTTAGCTGCATGATGGAGGAAAATAGCTCCGTTAGTGAGCACGTACTCAAAATGTCTGGGTACGCCGATAAGCTTGTGTCCTTGGGAATAACGATTCCCATTGACTTAGGCATACATCGTGTTCTCCAATCTCTGCCACCTAGCTACAAGAGCTTCGTGATGAACTATAATATGCAGGGCATGAAGAAGTCTCTTCTCGAGCTTACATCGATGCTTAAGACCAGAAGTGGAGATTAGGAAAGAACATCAAGTGTTGATGATCAATAAGACCACGGTTTCAAGAAGGACAAGAAAGGCAAGCACAAGGGAAAGAAGGGTGGCAAATCTGTTGCCACACCTGAAAAAAAGAAACCCGAGCTGGCCCTAAGTCGACATCGAGTGTTACTATTGCAAGGGGGATGGCCATTGGGCAATTGCCCCAAGTATTTGGCGGACAAGAAGGCAAGGCAAACAAAGGTATATGTGATATACATGTTATTGATGTGTACTTGACTAGTACTCACGGTAACAGGGTATTTGATACGGCATCGGTTGCTAATATATGTAACTCGGTTCAGGGTGCGGAACAAGCGACAACTAGCAAGGGATGAGGTCGATGCGGTCGACAATGGATCAAGAGTTGATGTGATCGCCGTCGGACGCTACCTCTCCATATGCCATTGGGATTAGTTATAAATCTGAATAATTGTTATTTGGTGCACCTTGAGCATGAACATTGTATCCGACCATGTTTGATGCAAAGTGGTTATTCTTTAAATCTGAAAACAATGGTTGTTCGATTTATAAGAATGATATCTTTATGGTCATGCACCTGTTGAATGGTTTATTTCTATTGGATCTCGATAGTAGTATTACGCATATTCATAATGTTGATGCTAAAAAAGTTAAACTTGATAATGATATATCTGCATATATGTGGCACTACCGTCTAGGTCATATTGGCGTTAAACGCATGAAGAAACTCCATTCTGATGGACTTTTGGAATCACTTGATTTGAATCATTTGATACATGTGAGCCATGCCTTATGGGCAAGATGACTAGAACGCCATTTTCCGGTTCAATGGAACGGGCGACAAATTTATTGGAAATCATACATACTGATGTGTGTGGACCAATGAGTGTGTCGGCGCGAGGTGGATATCGTTATTTTGTTACTTTCACGGATGATTTGAGTAGATACGGGTATATCTATTTGATGAAACACAAGTCTGAAACCTTTGAAAAGTTCAAAGAATTTCAGAATGAAGTAGAAAATCATCATAACAGAAAGATCAAATTTCTGCGGTCCGACCGTGGAGGTGAGTATCTAAGTTACGAGTTTAGCACACACATGAAAGAGTGTGGAATAGTTTCACAACTCACGCCCGCCGGAACACCACAATGTAATGGTGTGTCGGAACGTTGTAATCATACTTTATTGGATATGGTTCGATCTATGATGTCTCTGACTGACTTGCCACTGTCATTTTGGGGTTATGCACTAGAAACCGCTGCATTCACTTTAAATCGGGCACCATCTAAATCCGTTGAAACGACACCGTATGAATTATGGTTTGGAAACAAACCTAAGTTGTCATTTCTTAAAGTTTGGGGATGCGATGTTTATATGAAGAAACTTCAGCCAGATAAACTCGAACCCAAAGCGGAAAAATGCGTCTTCATAGGATACCCTAAGGAAACGATTGGGTATACCTTCTATCACAGATCCGAGGGAAAGGTTCTTGTTGCCAAGAATGGATCCTTTCTTGAGAAGGAGTTTCTCGCCAAAGGTGTGAGTAGTCGGAAGGTAGAACTCGAAGAGGTTATTGAACCTTCTCTTCATGAAATGGCGAGTAGCACAGCACCGGAAATTGTTTCAGAGTTGACTTCACCTAATGAAGAGAGAGCTAATGATATTGATCATGAAACTCCAAAAGAGGACACTACCGAACCTCGCAGGTAAAGTCGGACACGTGCAACTCCTAAACTGTACGGCAATCCTGTTGTGAATTTCATGGTTGATGAAATGGATGACCCTGTGACGTATGAAGAAGCGATGATCAGCCCGGATTCCAACAAATGGCTAGAAGCCATGAAATCCGAGATGGAATCCATGTACAAAAACCAGGTTTAGACCTTGGTAGACTTACCTCACGATCGAAAGGCCGTTGAGAATAAATGGATTTTCAAAAGAAAAACTGATGCTGATGGTAATGTGACCATCTATAAGGCTCGACTTGTTGCAAAGGGGTTTCGACAAATTCAAGGAGTTGACTACGATGAGACATTCTCTCTTGTAGCAATGCTTAAGTCGGTTAGGATTATGTTAGCAATTGCTGCATATTTCGATTATGAAACATGGCAGATGGATGTCAAAACTGCGTTCCTCAATGGTAATATTGAATAAGAGTTGTATATGATACAACCTAAGGGTTTTGTCGATCCTAAGGATGCTAATAAGGTATGCAAACTTCAGCGATCCATCTATGGACTGAAGCAAGCATCCCGGAGTTGGAATCTCCGCTTTGATGAGGTGATCAAAGAGTTTGGATTTGTCCAAACTTATGGAGAGGCTTGTATTTACAAGAAGTGAGTGGGAGCAATGTGGCATTTCTGATATTATATGTGGATGACATATTATTGATTGGAAATGATATAGATCTTTTAAACAGTGTTAAAAGTTATCTAAACAACAAATTTTCGATGAAAGACCTTGGTGAAGCGTCATATATATTAGGCATTAAAATCTATAGAGATAGATCAAGGCGCCTAATTGGGTTATCACAGAGTACATACCTTGATAAGATATTAAAGAAGTTTAATATGGACAGAAGTAAGAAGGGGTTCTTACCTATGTTGCAAGGCAAGACATTTAGCAAGACTCAAAGTCCAGCTACGGCGGAAGAAAGAGAGATAATGGATAAGATCCCCTATGCCTCGACCATAGGATCTATAATGTATGCCATGCTATGTACAAGACCGGATGTGGCACATGCTATTAGTTTGAATAGTAGGTACCAATCTGATCCAGGTTCGGAACACTGGATAGTGGTCAAGAATATCCTTAAGTACTTGAGAAGAACTAGGGATATGTTTCTTATATACGGAGGTGAAGAAGAGCTAGTTGCTAAGTGTTATGTTGATGCTAGCTTTGACACCGATCCGGATGACTCTAAGTTTCAATCCGGATACATATTTCTATTGAACGGAGCAGCAGTTAGTTGGAGGAGTTCCAAACAACCTGTGGTGTCTGGATCAACGACGGAGGCGGAATATGTTCTTTGCTTGAAGCGGTTGAGAAGCGGTTTGGATGAAAGAGTTCATAACGGAACTGGGTGTGGTTCCTAGTGCATTGGACCCAATGGTGATCTGTTGTGACAACAATGGAGCCATAGCCAACGCCAAGGAACCGAGTTCTCACAAGAATTCCAAGCATATTAAGCGCCGGTTTCACTCCATCCGCGAGCATGTCAAGGATGGAGATATAAAGATTTGTAAAGTACACACGGACCTAAATGTAGTAGATGCATTGACTAAAGTTATCCCTAGGGTAAAACATGATAAACACCAGAACTCCATGGGTGTTAGATTTATCACTATATGAACTAGATTATTGTCTCTAGTGCAGGTGGGAGACTGGAGGAAATATGCCCTGAGAGGCAATAATAAAGTTGTTATTATGTATTCCTCGTATATGATAGATGTTTATTTTGCATGCTATAATTGTATTGATCGGAAACGTCAATACATGTGTGTTTAATAAACAAAAAGGGTTCCTAGTTATGCCTCTCTTATAGACTAGCTTGTTGATTAACAAGATGATCAAGGTTTCCTGATCATGGACATTGGATGTTGTTAATAACAAGGTCACATCATTTGTGAAATGATGTGATAAACATTCATCCGAAGTATAGCATTACGATCAAGTCATTATGTTTATATTGCTATAACATCATACGAAGTAATCTTTATCCTTAGACCATGAGATCATGTTAATTGCTAACACCAGAAGAGTATCTTGATAACATCAAACGTCACACCATAACAGGGTGACTATAAAGATTGTTTTAGTGCTACGAAGGTGTTATGTTGAGGCTCATGGATCAAGAGTGGAATTTGTCAATCCCGATGACGGATAGATATACTCTGGGCCCTCTCGGTGATATCATATTAAGATAGCTTGCAAGCAAGTGATGTGATCACTAGAATGTTATATCACGGGAACGAGAAAAGAGTGCATGTCGATGCGAGATCAAACTAGGTATTTGGATACCGATGATCGAATCTCGGACATGTATTATATCATGAGACAAAGGGATTAAGTTACTAGCGTTAAAGGTTCTCACGATCACAGAAGTCATCGTTGAATATGCAGGAGTCAGTATGGATCTCCAGGTCCCGCTTCTGATTATTGATCTGAGAGGAGTCTCAATCATGTCTGCATTATTCACGAACCGTAGGGTGAAACACTTAAGAGTTACCGAACACCATTTTGGAGCACATATGTTTCAGACGAAAGAATTGTAAAGCGTAAGAATTGTTTCGATAGAAACCGGAATTATTTCGGGTGAACTTGCAGAAAGTGGTTCTGCATGTGATATTGAAATGTTGCAAGGGGTTTTATGTGAATGTTTGTTAATTAAAGTAATTAACAAAATTCTGAATAAATTTAATAAAAGAGTTTTATTAAATGAGAGAGCATTAAACTTAGAGAATTTTAATGCATTTAAAGTGGAGACTTTAAAAGGGAATGTGAAGAGGCATTTTAATGTGGAGGGGTTACCACCACATGAATGGGGGAGGTGAGGGGTCACCCCCCATGAGGCGTCGTCAATGGGGAGGGGCATCCCCCCTCCTCCTATAAAAGGCCCCCCTCTTCCTCCTTCTTCCTCACACCTCCTCGTGAAGGATCTCTCTCCCCCTCTAGAATTATTCCCCCATGGTCTCGGATTAGCGAGATACATGTTCTCGGTGGCATTTAAATGCGGAAGGAGTTCTTTGCTTTGCATCACTGGAGCGAGGAGGTGGAGGTTGTCCGGTGGCTTGAACGTGTGTGCGAGAATGGATGCGCTGCTGATTTGCGGCGCTCGGACTTCCGCACGATCTTGAGATCGGCAAGTGTACGACTACATCAACCACGAGTTCCTACTCGTTAACAAAACTCGTTGACTTCGAGGGTAAGTTCTCGATGGATGTATGTCCACCTGTTGTTGTATATCTAGTAGATAGATCTTGGCGTATAGTTCTCATCGTAGGAATTTTTTTGTTTTCTATACGGCGGAGGCGCCACCTTCTGCCTTCTTTGTTCGCTTCTAGTTTTCTTCTGGTATCATTAATATTTCCCAAATAAGCGATTTCCGTTATTTTTGACTCCTTTTCTCCTCAGTACAACTGCTCCAAGAATTGTATCCATTGGATCCATCATCTGTCTCGATCCTAATGAAAACAGACATAAAATGTGCACGCGAGCGCCGAAAAATACCAAGATCCTACATCTACAATGCAAAATAATAATGTAAAACATGATGCAAATATGCACTCATCAACTTCCCCAAGCTTAGACTCTTGCTCGTCCCGAGCAAGTTTTAGCTTAATGGATGTGATCCTCAGATTGATAAAGCTGAGCCGATAAAATAAAAGAGGCAGTTGCAGCATGTGTTTATCATATATGATACATAGGAATAAGTTCATGAATAGTACCTTACTCGAACCATATGAATAGTATCAGCAGGCTTCCACACCTTGGTGATCAATAGTTTATAAAAGATAAATCTCAACATAATGTAAAGTATCCAGTTCAACCGAATGAGTTAGCGAGGTAGTCCCAAGTGTTTTAGGATTAACATATTCACTTGGGATTCAAAATCTCAAAAGTGTCTCTTTATCCTACTACAATACAGTGGTATATGCCTATTTTCTCTTTGCACACTCGCTCTTTTTCTTCTTTATTTTCTCTTCTTTTGTATGTATATGATCACACTTTTGTTTAAGTGATGTGCAAAGGAGCTAGCCATATATTCCACTTCATGTAGGATTTAAAGTTTAACGATCTCAATTATCAAATTCCAATTGTATATGAAGCATTCTTATGACTTGGAGATTCTACCTTGACTTGTTCTCACTCTATTTTGATAGCACTTTCACTTTCCTTTGTTCAAGGTTTCTTTTTCAACTTGTATAGATAATTTTTCTTTGTAAATAAAACTATAGACTTACACCATATTGACCAAATTATCTTTATATGTTCCATTAATACCAGTGGCATGGAAGACACATATTGCTATCATAAGGTGCAAGTAAAATTATACTCAAGCCAATGATATATCATTAAAGCAAACACAAACTCAATATTGCTTCATATATAATAATAAACTCGGAATTTCATTAAAGGGATCGACTATTCCTGGAGGGAATTCTAATGATGCAAACTTTATTGCTAGTTTGAGCTAATGCAAAAATAGTAATAATATAAGATAGATTACAAGGTCTTAAAGATCTCCCCAAGCTTAGAATCAAGCCAGACGGGATCAATTAACTCCTTGTTGGTACCTATTCGTCCTCCTGGGTAGAAAGAGCATCACCCTCTTCTTTTATGTTGCCATCTTTAACTATGCTTGCAAAGCGGATGCTGAGCTCGGCCATGTTGTACTGGAGCTTCAACATTTTCTTCTTGAGGAATTTCTTCTCATCTGTCAACTCAAAGACAATTTTAATTAAGAAAGCAACTCTACCATCGATGTCATTGACCTTGTTTTTAAGGTCTTTGCTCATCGTACAGTAGGAGTCAATCCCTTCTCCAATTGTTTCAACGCATGCCTTCGAAGCTTTTTCTAACTCATAGATCTTATCATGAATCTCATCTTGTGGCACCTTTTTAGGTTTAAGAGGTGATGGACCAAGAGGAGGTTTATTATAGGATCCTATGTTGCAACGATAAGGAGTAGGGATATACTCATCCTTGTTTCATCCATGCTCAGCTTGCTATTGGGTCCGCAGCATAAAAAACAAAAAATTTCCTACGATGAGAACTACACGCCAAGATCTATCTACTAGGTACAGAGCAACAGGTGGACATACATCCATCGAGAACTTACCCTCGAAGACAACGAGTTTTGTTAACGAGTAGGAACTCGTGGTTGATGTAGTTGTACACTTGCCGATCTCAAGTTCGTGTGGAAGTCCGAGCGCCACAACTCAGCAGCGCATCCATACTCGCACACACGTTCAAGCCACCAGACAACCTCCACCTCCTCGCTCCAGCGATCCAGCGGAAGCAGCAACTCCTTCCAGACGAAATGCCACCGGGAACATGTATCTCGCTAATCCGAGACCATGGGGGAATAATTCTAGAGGGGAGAGAGATCCTTCACGAGGAGGTGTGAGGAAGAAGGAGGAAGAGGGGGGCCTTTTATAGGAGGAGGGGGTGCCCTTCCCCAATGCCGGCGCATGGAGGAGGTGCCCCTTCACCTCCTCCATTCATGTGGTGGTAATCCCTACACATTAAAATGCCTCTTCACATTCCCTTTTAAAGTCCCCACTTTAAATGCATTAAAATTCTCTAAGTTTAATGCTCTCTCATTTAATAAAACTCTTTTATAAAATTTATTCAGAATTTCATTAATTACTTTAATTAACAAACATTCACATATAACCCCTTGCAATATTTCAATATCACATGCATAACCACTTTCTGCAATTTCACCCGAAACAATTTCCGGTTTCTATCGAAACAATTCCTGTGCTTTGCAATTCTTTTGTCTGAAACATATGTGCTCCAAAATGGTGTCCGGTAACTCTTAAGTGTGTCACCCTACGGTTCGTGAATAATGCAGACATGATCGAGACTCCTCTCAGATCAATAATCAGAAGTGGGACCTGGAGATTCATACTGACTCCTGCATATTCAATGATGACTTATGTGATCGTGAGAACCTTTAACGCTTGTAATTTAATCCCTTTTGTCTCTTGATATAATACATGTCCGAGATTCAACCACTGGTATCCAAATACCTAGTTTGATCTCGTTACCTACATGCACTCTTTTCTCGTTCCCGTGATATAACATTCTAGTGATCACATCACTTGCTTGCAAGCTATCTTAATGTGATATCACCGAGAGGGCCCAGAATATATCCATCCGTCATTGGGATTGACAAATTCCACTCTTGATTCATGAGCCTCAACATAACACCTTCGTAGTACTGAACCCATCTTTATAGTCACCTTGTTACGGTGTGACGTTTGATGTTATCAAGATACTCTTCCGGTGTTAGCAATTAACATGATCTCATGGTCTAAGGATAAAGATTACTTCGTATGATGTTATAGCAATGTAAACATAATGACTTGATTGTAATTCTATACTTCGGATGAATGTTCATCACATCATTTCACAAATGCTTTGACCTTGTTATTAACAACATCCAATGTCCATGATCAGGAAACCTTGATCATCTTGTTAATCAACAAGCTAGTCTATAAGAGAGGCATAACTAGGAACCCTTTTTGTTTATTAAACACACATGTATTGACGTTTCCGATCAATACAATTATAGCATGCAAAATAAACATCTATCATATATAAGGAATACATAATAACAACTTTATTATTGCCTCTCTGGGCATATTTCCTTCAGTCTCCCACTTGCACTAGAGACAATAATCTAGTTCACATAGTGATAAATCTAACACCCATGGAGTTCTGGTGTTGATCATGTTTTTCCCTAGGGAGAGATTTAGTCAACGGATCTGCTACATTTAGATCTGCTACATTTACATCCATCTGCCATATTTCATAATCGAAATATGCAGCAATTGCTAACATAATCCTAACCGACTTAAGCATCGCTACGGGAGAGAATGTCTCATCGTTGTCAACTCCTTGAATTTGTCGAAACCCCTTTGTGACAAGTCGAGCTTTATAGATGGTCACATTACCATCAACATCAGTTTTTCTTTTGAAAATCCATTTATTCTCAACGGCCTTTCGATCGTGAGGTAAGTCCACCAAGGTCCAAACCTGGTTCTCATACATGGATTCCATCTCGGATTTCATGGCTTCTAGCCATTTTGGGTGAATCTGGGCTCATCATCGCTTCTTCATACGTCGCAGGGTCATCCATTTCATCAACCATGAAATTCACAACAGGATTGCCGCATGATTCAGGAGTCAGACGTGTCCTGCTTGACCTGCAAGGTTCGGTAGTGTCCTCTTTCGGAGTTTCATGATCAATATCATTAGCTCTCTCTTCATTAGGTGAAGTCAACTCCAAAACAATTTCCGGTGCTATGCTACTCGCCATTTCATGAAGAGAAGGTTCAATAACCTCTTCGAGTTCTACCTTCCGACTACCCACACCTTTCGCGAGAAACTCCTTCTCAAGAAAGGATCCATTCTTGGCAACAAAAACCTTGCCCTCGGATCTGTGATAGAAGGTATACCCAATCATTTCCTTAGGGTATCCTATGAAGACGCATTTTTCCGCTTTGGGTTCGAGTTTATCCGGCTAAAGTTTCTTCACATAAACATCGCATCCCCAAACTTTAAGAAATGACAGCTTAGGTTTGTTTCCAAACCATAATTCATATGGTGTCGTTTCAACGGATTTAGATGGTGCCCGATTTAAAGTGAATGCAGTTGTTTCTAGTGCATAACCCCAAAATGACATTGGCAAGTCAGTCAGAGACATCATAGATCGAACCATATCCAATAAAGTACGATTACGACGTTCCGACACACCATTACGTTGTGGTGTTCCGGCAGGCGTGAGTTGTGAAACTATTCCACACTCTTTCATGTGTGTGCTAAACTCGTAACTTAGATACTCACCTCCACGGTCAGACTGAAGAAATTTGATCTTTCTATTACGATGATTTTCCACTTCATTCTGAAATTCCTTGAATTTTTCAAAGGTTTCAGACTTGTGTTTCATTAAATAGATATACCCATATCTACTCAAATCATCCGTAAAAGTAACAAAATAACGATATCCACCTCGCGCCGACACACTCATTGGTCCACACAGATCAGTATGTATGATTTCCAATAAATCATGCCTGCTCCATTGAACCGGAAAACGGCGTTCTAGTCATCTTGCCCATAAGGCATGGCTCACATGTATCAAATGATTCAAAATCAAGTGATTCCAAAAGTCCATCAGAATGGAGTTTCTTCATGCGTTTAACGCCAATATGACCTAGACGGCAGTGCCACATATATGCAGATATATCATTATCAAGTTTAATATTTTTAGCATTAACATTATGAATATGCGTAATATTACTATCGAGATCCAACAGAAATAAACCATTCAACACAGGTGCATAACCATAAAAGATATCATTCTTATAAATCGAACAACCATTGTTTTCAGATTTAAAGGAATAACCACTTTGCATCAAACACGATTCGGATACAATGTTCATGCTCAGTGTAGGAACCAAATAACAATTATTTAGGTTTATAACTAATCCCGATGGCATATGGAGAGGTAGCGTCCTGACGGCGATCACATCAACTCTTGATCCATTGCCGACCCGCATCCTGAACTCATCCCTTGCTAGTTGTCGCTTGTTCCGCGGCCCCTAAACCGAGTTACATAAATTAGCAACCGATCCTCAGATCAAATCACGCAGTGCTAGTCAAGTACACATCAATAACATGTATATCATATATACCTTTGTTTGCCTTTCCGGACTTCTTGTCCGCCAAATACTTGGGGCAATTGTGCTTCCAATGGCCAGTCCCCTTGCAATATTAACACTCAGTGTCAGACTTAGGGCCAGCTCGGGGTTTCATTTCTGGTGCGGCAACAGATTTTCCACCCTTCTTTCCCTTGTGCTTGCCTTTCTTGTCCTTCTTGAAATCGGTGGTCTTATTGATCATCAACACTTGATGTTCTTTCCTAATCTCCACTTCTGCAGTCTTAAGCATTGTGAAGTTAGGAAGAGACTTCTTCATGCCCTGCATATTATAGTTCATCACGAAGCTCTTGTAGCTAGGTGGCAGAGATTGGAGAACACGATGTATGCCTAAGTCAATGGGAATCGTTATTCCCAAGGACACAAGCTTATCAGCGTACCCAGACATTTTGAGTACATGCTCACTAACGGAGCTGTTCTCCTCCATCATGCAGCTAAAGAACTTTTCTGAAGCATTATAACTCTCTACGGCAGCATGGGTATCGAAAATCATTTTCAATTCTCCCATGGTATCAAAGGCATTGCCATTTTCGAAACGCTTTCGAAGTTCTATCTCTAGCCCATACAGTATGCCGCAATGAACTAGGTTGTGGTCCTCCTGACGAGTCATATAGATATTCTTTTCCTCGTCAGGGGCATCAGGAGCTGGTGGGGGGCCTAGCGGCGCCTCTAGCACATATTGCTTTTGTACAGAAGTGAGGAGAATCCTCAAATTCATAGCCCAGTTGGTGAAGTTGCTACCATTCGCAGCAAGTTTCTCTTTCTCCATGAACACATTGAAATTAAAAGCAGGTGGTGCCATCTACAACAGAATTTGTAAAGTTTATTTAGACTAAGTTTATGATAGAGTGAGTTCAACTAATCCAAATTACTAATGAACTCCTACTCAAAAACGACATCCCTCGTGTCCTTTTGGTGATTACATGAACCAAATCCACTACACCAAGTCCGATCATCACGTGAGTTGATGTAGCTTCAAAGGCGAGCATCTATATGGGCATCATATCAACAATATGACTCATGCTTAACCTTTCGGTCCGTGTTCCGAGGCCATGTCTGTACATGCTAGGCTCGCCAAGTAAGAACCTTAGTATTCGCGTGTGTAAAACTGTCTTACACCCGTTCCTATGAAAGCGTAGATTCGAGTACACTCGATCATCACGTGATGTCTCGAAACACGATCCACAGAACGGTGCATACTTAAGGAAGAACACATTTTTATCTTGATATCTAAATGAGGGATCATCTTACAATGCTACAGAAAAGCGCCAAACTAGAAGTATAAGATGCTAACATCTAATGTGTAAAGTGAGATGATATGGTCCATGCACTTGATCTCTATCATTTGCATCGTGATATGATCTCTATCATTCCTTTGTGTGTAAGGCCAAGGTCTATGGAACTTACACGTTAAATGTGTTGTAAGAGTATCTATCATACATCTACTTACAACAATACCATATCAATACACTAGCCCAGCTACAATCTAAACTAGACGCCTCTAATTTATCAATTGCAAGTTTTACGTGGCTTAGGGCTTTCGGAGATAGAACTATTCTTACCTACAAACATGAACCACAACGAGGATAACCAAGTTATTAGCAACTCGTTGTAAATCAGATATTGACTATAGTAGGAGAGACAGACACCCGCCAGCCACTTATGCAAAACTAGTTTCATGTCAGTCGTGGAACCGGTCTCATGTACGATAACATGAAAGGTTGGTCCAGGCCGCTTCATCCCACTACGCCACCAATATCCAAAATACATAGAAGATGCAATAACATGATCATCATCGCCCACATATAAATATATGTGTACTACCCGTGCAAAGCACCTACGCATAGATCAGGCTCTGATACCACTGTTGGGTCCGCAACATAGAAAACAAAAAAAATTCCTACGATGAGAACTACATGCCAAGATCTATCTACTAGGTACAGAGCAACGGGTGGACATACATCCATCAAGAACTTACCCTCGAAGATAACAGTTTTTGTTAACGAGTAGGAACTCGTGGTTGATGTAGTCGTACACTTGTCGATCTCAAGATCGTGTGGAAGTCCGAGCGCCACAACTCAGCAGCGCATCCGTACTCGCACACACGTTCAAGCCACCAGACAATCTCCACCTCCTCGCTCCAGCGATCCGGCGGAAGGAGCAACTCCTTCTAGACGAAATGCCACCGGGAACATGTATCTCGCTAATCCGAGACCATGGGGGAATAATTCTAGAGGGGGAGAGAGATCCTTCATGAGGAGGTGTAAGGAAGAAGGAGGAAGAGGGGGCCTTTTATAGGAGGAGGGGGTGCCCCTCCCCATGGCCGGCGCATGGAGGAGGTGCCCCTTCACCTCCTCCATTCATGTGGTGGTAACCCCTCCACATTAAAATGCCTCTTCACATTCCCTTTTAAAGTCCCCACTTTAAATGCATTAAAATTCTCTAAGTTTAATGCTCTCTCATTTAATAAAACTCTTTTATAAAATTTATTCAGAATTTCATTAATTACTTTAATTAACAAACATTCACATATAACCCCTTGCAATATTTCAATATCACATGCATAACCACTTTCTGCAATTTCACCCGAAACAATTTCCGGTTTCTATCGAAACAATTCCTACGCTTTGCAATTCTTTCGTCTGAAACATATGTGCTCCAAAATGGTGTCCGGTAACTCTTAAGTGTGTCACCCTACAGTTCGTGAATAATGCATACATGATCGAGACTCCTCTCAGATCAATAATCAGAAGTGGGACCTGGAGATCCATACTGGCTCCTGCATATTCAATGACGACTTCTGTGATCGTGAGAACCTTTAACGCTTATAATTTAATCCCTTTGTCTCTTGATATAATACATTTCCAAGAATGGATCATCGGTATCCAAATACCTATTTTGATCTTGTTACCGACATGCACTCTTTTCTCGTTCCCGTGATATAACATTCTAGTGATCACATCACTTGCTTGCAAGCTATCTTAATGTGATATCACCGAGAGGGCCTAGAGTATATCTATTCGTCATCGGGATTGACAAATTCCACTCTTGATCCATGAGCCTCAACATAACACCTTCGTAGTACTGAACCCATCTTTATAGTCACCCTGTTACGGTGTGACGTTTGATGTTATCAAGATACTCTTATGGTGTTAGCAATTAACATGATCTCATGGTCTAAGGATAAAGATTACTTCGTATGATGTTATAGCAATGTAAACATAATGACGTGATCGTAATGCTATACTTCGGATGAATGTTCATCACATCATTTCACAAATGCCGTGACCTTGTTATTAACAACATCCAATGTCCATGATCAGGAAACCTTGATCATCTTGTTAATCAACAAGCTAGTCTATAAGAGAGGCATAATTAGGAACCCTTTTTGTTTATTAAACACACATGTATTGACGTTTCTGATCAATACAATTATAGCATGCAAAATAAACATCTATCATATATAAGGAATACATAATAACAACTTTATTATTGCCTCTCAGGGCATATTTCCTTCACTTGCCTCATCATCTCCATCCTTTGCGGGAACATGTCCTCCCAATTATGGAGAGGCTTGATCTCCTGGCTGGATAATGACGATGGTCCTTTAGATTCTACTTCTTCGATCCTCTTCACGGGCTTATCTTCTTTCTTCTTTCAGATCTTGTTGACATGGAAGGGCTGCATGGCTTCGCTGCATGGATGTTGTTAGAGGGCTTGTATAGGTATGGCGAGGATTTTTCGAGGCTGGAGGCTGTAGCTCTACGAAAACTTAATGAAAAAGGTTAGATGCGATCAACTTGAAAAGGACGAGTCAAAAACCCTAGCCGCCTTTCGTAACGAGCAACTATACGGGCGCGGCCTATATAGCTTCCGCCGTATAGTTATGAACCGACTATAGATTTACATCTACGGTGGAAACGACTATACGGCCAGAACTATACGGGCGTGAATTTCCACCCCCGCTGTATAGTTGGTCGTTACACTCTCGGTATCCTGAATAAAAAAATTAGAGATGGGTCGATAACTATATGATCGCAACTATACAGGCGGAACTTTTAATTCCGGCCGTATAGTTGGTCATTAAACTCTCAGTACTTCGGAGATTATTATGTCGAAGGCATTGATATCTATATGACCTCAGCTATACAGGAGAAATTTTTAATTCCGGCCGTATAGTTGGTCGTTAAACTCTCAGTACCTTTTTTGGATGGAAGGGATGATGTCGCAACAACGATACGACCGCAACTATACGGCCAAAAAATTTATTCCCGCCGTATAGTTGGTCGTTAAACCTTCTGTGTCCACCAAAAAATTCCGCTTCTCCAAGGATTCTTTATTAATCTGAAACTTAACGAAATATCGAGTTTTGACAGAAAAATGTCAGCTTAGATTTTTGACCATTTTTGGTATTATCTATCTTCCTTCTTCTTAGCTAGAGCATCAAATGTTTCTTATTTTATCACAATATTCTAATAAAACTTCAACTAAAAATTTAAAAACTTACTCAAACCTTCATTTTGCATGGGTTTCCTCCCATGAAGCGCTCTTTTATGGTCAATATCTTGACCTTAGTATTGCTCATTCTATCTCGAGTCCATTATTTTTGTAGTTTCTATTCCTTGTATACTTTTGGTTAATCACTTCTTCAGGGGTAATTACCTCTATGGTTACTGCACTTATATCTTCTCTTACTCGATAATGCTTCAAGCATTGTCCATTTACCACCCATGCAAGAGAGGGTGTTTTTCCTTGGAGTTTCACTGCTCCCGATGAATAGGCTTCTTCAACTATATATGGGCCTTCCCACTTTGATCTGAGCTTTCCTAGAAACAACTTAAGATGAGAATTATAGAGCAACACTTTATCTCCACTTTTAAAAGTCTTATTCTCTATTTTTCTTTCATGCCATCTTTTCACTTTTTCCTTAAACAACCTACCATTCTCATAGGCTTCATTTCTAAACTCATCTAAAGCATGAATATCTAATAAACGCTTCTCCCCTGCTGCTTTTAGATCATAATTTAGGTTCTTGATTGCCCAAAAAGCTTTGTGTTCCAATTCTAAAGGTAAATGGCATGCCTTACCGTACACCATCTTATAAGGTGTCATACCCATTGGATTTTTAAACATATACGGTATGCCCATAGAGTGTCATTTAACTTGTATGGCCAGTATTTTCTTGATTTGTCCACTGTCTTCTCGAGTATGGTCTTCAATTCTCTATTAGAGAGTTCCACTTGACCACTTGTACTTGCTGAGGGTTTTCCTAAAATTTCCTTTCATAAAATGAGAACCACCGTCAGTAATTAAAAATCTAGGAACTCCAAACCTTGGGAATATGACATCCTTGATCATCTTCACTGAGGTAGCTGCATTCGCATGATTTGTTGGGATAGCTTCAACCCATTTTGTAACATAGTCAACATCAACAAGAATATGAGTATAACCATTTGACTCTATAAATGGTCCCATGTAATCCATTCCCCATACATCAAAGGGTTCAATTATGAGACTATAATTCATTGCCATTTCTTGTCTCCTACCTATATTACCTCTTCTTTGGCAAGCATCGCAGTATTCCACATACCTGTGTGCATCCTTGAGCAAGGTGGGCCAATAGAATCTGGATTGAAGTACCTTTGCAACAGTTCTCTTACCTGTATGATGCCCTCCATACGTATTGTCATGATAAGCCTTCAATATCGCATTCATTTCATGGTTAGGAACATAGAATCATTCCGTCAAGTCCATGACAATATAGATACGGATCATCCCAAAAGTAATATTTAATATCATTAAAGATTTTCATTCTTTGATTTCTTGACATACCAGGAGGTATAAATTTTGTTACTAGATAGTTAGCATAATCTGCATACCATGGATCAGCAATTTCAACGTTTGCTAAATATTCTCCCGGAAATGATTCATTAATAGGCACGGGGTTATTGATTATTCCCTCCATCTTAGAGAGATGATCTGCTACCAGGTTATCTTTACCCCTCCTATCTACTATTTGAAAATCATATTCTTGTAGTAATAAAACCCACCTAATCAACCTGGGCTTAGCATCCTTTTTCACAAGGAGGTGACGCAAAGCTTGGTGATCCGTATGAATTATTACCTTAGAATTAATTATATAAGATCTAAATTTGTCGCAAGCAAAAATTATAGCTAGAAACTCTTTTTCTATAGTAGCATAATGTTTCTAAATCTTATTAAGAGGTCTACTAGCATAATAAATAACATTCAAAATTCTTTCCATCTCGTTGTCCCGACACAGCCCGTAAAGCATAGTCACTAGCACCACACATGATTTCAAAAGGTTCATCCCATTTTGGAGGTTGCATGATAGGTGCTAAAGCTAGTTTATTCTTAAGGTTCTCAAAAGCTGCAATGCAGTCATGATCTAAATAGAATGGAGTTTCTTTATCAAGAAGATTGGTAAGGGGCATAGCTATTTTAGCAAAATCTTTTATAAACCGCTTATAAAACCTGCATTTCCCAGAAACATTTTTAGATTTTTATTATCCTGAGGTATTGGAAGATTTTCTATAGCATTTATATTAGTTTTATCTATTTCTATTCCCTTCTCCGAAACTTTATGCCCGAAAACTTTACCTTCTCTTTCAATGAAACGGCATTGTTCCCAATTCAAAACCAAGTTTGATTGCATGCATCTCTACAAGACTGTGGTTAGCTTGCAGAGGCAATTATCAAAAGTTGTTCCACAAACAACAAAATCATTTGTTAGAACTTCCATAGTCTTCTCAACAAAATCATCAAAAATCTTTAGAACACATTCCTGAAAAGTTGATGCTGCATTACATAAGCCAAACAGAATTAATCTATAAGCATATGTGCCATAAGGACAAGTGAAAGTTGTTTTCTCTTGATCTTCCGGTTGTATGGAAATTTGAGAATATCTAGAATAACCATCAAGAAAACAAAAGTAAGAATTATTACTAAGTCTTGCTAAAAATTTATCCATGAATGGTATAGGTTTATGATTTTTCTATGTCTCACGGTTTAGTTTCCTAAAATCAATGCACATACGATATCCTACAATGGGCCTTACAGGAACTAGCTCACCATCCTCATTCATAGCAGCATCAATACCACCTTCTCTTGGTATGCAATGAGCTGGGTTAATCCAGTTACTATCAGAAATAGGATATATTATGCCAGCATCTAGTAAGCATATAACCTCTTTTCTTACTACTTCCTTCATTTTCGGATTAAGCCTTCTTTGTGTATCTACTATAGGTTCAGCATCATCAAGCATGGTAATCTTATGTGTTATGATAGATGGATCTATTCCTTTAATATCACTCAATGTATATCCAAAGGCTTCACGATGCTTAACCAAAACTGAAATGAGTTTTTTTTCATTTTCCAATAAATTCTTGCTGATAATAACAGGACATTTATTTTCATTATCTAAAAACTCATACCTCATATTATCTGGAAGTTTTTTCAATTCTATTGGTGGAGGCTCTTCATCTCCTTTTCTTACAAGTTCTTCATAGTCATGTGGATTTTGTGCTTCTGGAATTGAATCAAGGTAATCATCCATGTCTTCTTTCTCCTCATCATCTGGTGCTTTCTCCCAATTAATCAGACTCCTCTCTAATTCATCTTGTGGAGTACTGAAGAATTACCGGTAGCTCGGCAATCGTCTTCTCTTCCTTGATATCCTCCACTTCATATGGCCTCTTCTTTAGTTTGGCAAAGTGGAATGTCATTTTCTCTTCTCCAAACATCAATGAAATAGTCTCCTTCTTATTATCAACTTGAGCTTTGGTGATGGAAATAAAAGGCCTGCCTAAAATAATAGGACAAAAAGAATATCGAGGCATATCAACAATATGAAAATCAAGGGGGTACATGAGTGACTTAATAAAGACATAGATATTTCTGATTACTCCTTCCGGTTTTATATTGGTTCTATTAGACAATTTAATAGTAGTGTCTACTGGTTCCACATCTGGATTATTTAAATTGTAGCGGAGTTCCTCATAAAGCGATGAAGGCATAATATTTATAGTGGAAATTGGCTCACAAATTCCATATAAGAAAGTTTCTCCACAATATATAGGGGTCATTGGTTTCGAAGTTTCGTTACCTCGAACCTTACCTTTGATGAATTCCGAGGTTTCAAGGTCTAGCATAACCACTTCATTGTCCACTATTAGTGCTTCCATAAGATCCTTTCATATAACATTATTTATATTGGTAGCTTTGGGGTTCCTTTCTGGTTTCTTTGATCTCTTCTTTATTTGTTCTTCCTCTTTTTGCCTTTTTTCTATGATCCCTTGAATAGGTATTTAGGAGAACTCTTCCATCAGTGATCTTGCATGCTTCTTTTCTTCGAGGGATTTACAGGGTTCCCATTCTGTAGGTACCTGCATGTGCCCTGCATAATTCTCAATAATTTTCTTTACTGAGTAAGAATCAATACTGAGGGTTTTAATCATTGCATTTGTCCTCTCATCTGCAAGGAAATCGTTAATGCAAGCATATTCTGAAAAACTATTTGTAATGTTTTCCTTAACTTTAAGAGTTTCCATTGCTTCTCTCATTTTTATTATTAGATTCCAAGCTTCATCATAGGTATAAGATAGAAAACTGCCATTAGAAGCAGTGTCTAGATTCATCCTATTTTCAATATTTAGCCCTCCATAAAAGGTATGGGTGATTAACCAATCAGGCAAATGATGATGGGGGCAATTATCTAGGTAGATTTTGTACCTTAGATATCCTTCATATAAGCCCTCGCTAGGATTATTTTTGGAACTGATAATAATACCTCTCATCTTGTGAGCTTTAGTTTCAGAATAATATTTTGATAGGAATTTGGTTGTCAATTCCTCCCAAGTCCTCGGTGCTTCTGCACAAAAATATCAGTACCAGTCGTAAACATTATTAGAGAGAGTTTGTCTAAATAACTGGGTTTTAACCATATCAAGATTACAGTCATTGAAATAAAGGAACTGAGAACATCTTCAAAGAATTGTAAGTGTCCATATGGACTTTCTTTATTGGTTCCTGCAAATTTCTTAGAATGCAATAATTCAAACAATAAAGGGTGGATCTCAATTCCATCCGGATTTGTGCTTTTATTGACAGCTATAAAGGCGTCCATGGGCAAGCCCATTTTCCTTACTACCTCAAGCTGGTTTAGATGCTGAGTGTTATCCATTGTTGCGTTCCTGCAACTTAAGTAAAAATTAGTACAACAAAAGTAAATACCTAAAAGTAAAGTGACTTATAGCGCTAAGCTCCCCGGCAACGGCGCCAGAAAATAGGTTGATGACTGCAAGTGCACAGATCGTTTGTAGCTAGTTTCGAAATAAATATATCGATCCCACAGGGAGCAGTAGGCAAAAGACTAAAATGCTTTCAACTACAACTAAATGAAGTACTTAAGAAATAACTTTAAGATGCAACAAAAGTAGAGTAGTTTTTGGGTTTTCGGTTGATCAAAGTAATTTGAAGTAAAACAAAACTTAATGCAGAAAGTAAGAATCGCGTGTGTAATAGAACTTTGGAACTACAATAGGGAAAAAGGCATTCTCGAGGAATAGTGGATACACCGCTAGCAATTTAGACTAAACAGTCAAGATTATTATAACGAATATTCTCATAATGTGTATGTATGCGGGAGGAGCTCCATATATGGACGAATAGCCAGCAACCACTGCACACATCATCCTCATAACCATAGCAGACAGCAATCGACATCAATCGAATTACTGCGCTATTAAGGGATTTCTCCCATGGCATGGACATGGCTTTATGAGTTCTCCTTGATTCCCTCAAGTTAGTACGTAAGAATTGACAACAGCTTTATAGTCCCAGTAAGTGCTATCATCCCTCCGTCTACCAACAAGTAATCCCCTTCATCGAGTCCCCATAAGAGGCAAATATTAAGGAGGTTCACAACTCCCAACATCAAGATGAAGACATTAACACATACACATAATGATGTATAACATAATAATCTCTATCTCATCTCAATAATATGCTAGGGTTTCTCCATCTTCCCAAGAACTAGAGATCTACTCAGACAGGAGGCAATCAACATCATAGCAACAATAATGGAAACAATCATAGATGAATAGTACTTATATAAATCCACAACGAGTATGGGAATTACAACAAGATCTAGATCAGATGTAGATGGGATCAGATGCAGTGGATGATGAAGATTGATGCCATAGCCTCCCGGATCTGCGCAGGTTGAAGATGGATCCTTGGCGGATGAGTTCCCCCTCCAGATGCCTTCTAGAGGTGAGGTTTCTGCAATTTCTGGGTGTTCTGTATGTCGTCTCTCTGAACCAGTTGCATGGGGTGAAACTATTTGAGGAGGCATAGGCGGCACCAACTATACGGTTGGAGCTATATGGCCAAAAAATTTGCTCCAGTCGTATAGTTGGTCGTTGAACCTTCTGCCTTCTTTGTTCGCTTCTGGTTTTCTTCTGGTATCATTAATATTTCCCAAATAAGCGATTTACATTGTTTTTGACTCCTTTTCTCCTCAGTACAACTGCTCCAAGAATTATACCCATTGGATCCATCATCTGTCCTGATCCTAATGAAAACAGACATAAAATGTGCGTGCGAGCGCCGTAAAATACCAAGATCCTACATCTACAATGCAAAATAATAATGTAAAACATGATGCAAATGTGCACTCATCAATAAGGAACTTCTTGCTCCTCTTCTTGGTCCTCATCCTATTCAAATCTCCTCCTAGGGTTGGTGTTGCTCAACATGCAAGTCATATAGGAAATGTCCTTCCTCGATAGAGAAAAGACCATTAGGCAAAGGAGCGGGGTAGATACGCCCAGCTCCAGCAATATGCAAGTAACAATAACCACCTCTCCTAGTGAGCATTCCACAAGCTTTTAAAGTAGATAAACCAACACGTCGCTCACCTAGCACAGGTTGCAACTCACCTAGGTTGATTCCTAGGGCAGTGGCAAGCACGGTGATGACGCCTCCACCTGTAATTGGTCCTTTTCTTGGGGAGGATTGGTGCTCTAGGTAGCGCACAAGGATTGTGCCTAAGTTGAGTGACAAGTTGCAGTTGTTGAAAGCAGCCTTTGCAAGGACTAAGATGTCCTCCTCATTGAGTCGTGTGAAGTCATTACGTGCATGAAAGGTGTTAGCAATAACATAAAACAAATAGCGAATTGCAGGATGTTGAATATTCTTCCCCTTGCTCACTCTAGAAGTGAAGCTCATGCTATTATAATATTGTTCCGGGGAAGGGTCTAAGCCAGTATAGGATGCGCGTAAATCATTATCATTATTGTTTGGCAAATTAAAGCATGCACACCATTCATCTAGTGATAAAGTATAGTTGTTGATCATGAGCCAGAAAGAAATCCGGTCTTCTCCAAGCCATGGTTTAATGGTGCTTTGCAAGGAGCTTAGGAATTCAATGGTTAGACGGCGATAGGTAGGAACATCATTGAACAATAAGTTTTGCAAGCCAACCCTATTGCATAGTCAATTGAAGTCATTGGAAATACCGAGTTGGTTCAATATAATGGGGCAAGCCCACTTGGTTGCCTTCACTTCTCCGTTCTTGATCCTGTCAAAGCGATCACGTTGGAGCTCATTCCTGAACTGTATCCCCATGTGTTCTTGAGTGATAGCCCGACAAGCGCTAGCAGCAGCACGAGCACGAGTTTGGATCCTTGTGTTCATCATCTAAAAATAACAAGGAAAATTAAACTTTTTGATCCAACAATAATAGGCATAACATATTCCTCATCATAGCACACTAAAGAATCCCCTCAAAATAATAGTCTAGGCAAGAGAATCATGGAAATTAGTTCATAGTAGGTCTCACCCTAGATTGATAATGACAATAGATCAAAGATGAATTTGCAAAAAGTAATTGGAGGATTGGAGGAGAAACATACCGTACATTACTTGTGTGCGAGGAAATCAAACGAAATTGAGTAGAGATGAAGATCTCTTGAGGTTTTGAGAGAGTTTGGAGGTAGAAGAAAGAAAAGGATTGAAGTTTTGGGGTTGGAGGTACCTCCCGTGGCGTTTTTGTGGTCGGACGTAACTATACGGGCGGAACTATACGGCTGGAACAATGTGTTCCCGCCATATAGTTGGCCTGCTATCAAAATTTTAGGGTTTCCACCTAGCGCCGCAGCTATATGGCCGAAACAATTTATTCCCGTCGTATAGTTGCTCGTCAAACCGTCTGTACCTAGAAAAGAATTTGTACAAAAGCATCGATATCTATACGACCGGAACTATACGACCGGAATTTTTATTCCCGCCATATAGTTGGTCGTTAAACCATCAGTACTTTTGAAACAAAAATTGTCGATGGCAAAAATATCTATACGGCCGAAACTATACGGCCAAATTTTTTATTCCCGCCGAATAGTTGGCCGTTAAACTCTCTGTACCCATCAAAAAAATCCGTTTCTTCGAGAATTACTTCTTATTCCGAATAGCTTGTTTTTGACAGAAAGTTGACAGTTAAAATTATCGACCAACAACATCACGTCTAATAGGATTATTAGTACTACCAAACTTCTTCTCCTCAACTGGAGTTTTCTGGCACTCTTTATTAAACATAAACTTAAACTAAAACTTAAAAACTTTGCTCAAACCTTCATTTAACATGGGTTGCCTCCCATGGAGCGCTCTTTTATGGTCAATAGCTTAACCTTGATGTTTCTCACTTAGGCCAGATGAGTGGAACACCCACTCCAAAATAGTCGGCCTTCAAAGTGATGGCCTCCTTTTCATCATGCTTGGCTTTCTTCTTCCTGGGGAAATGAATAACAAAAGGGTCCTGCAAAGGAAATTGAAGCTTCACGTTCCCTTCATGGAGATTAATCAAAGCCTTAATAGTTCTTAAGAAAGGACGACCTATTATAATAGGAGCAGTAACATCTTCAGGCATGTCAACAATAACAAAATCAATAAGAGCAGGACAGCCTTTAATGTAAACTAAAGTATTATCCTTAATTCCTACAGCTTGTTTGTAGGTAGAATCTGCAAGATGTAGTTTTAACTCGATGATTTCAAAAGAGCCAAGATTTAACTTATTAAAAAGACTCTTTGGAATTGTTGAAACACTTGCACCTAGATCACAAAGTGCAGCTATCTCACTGGTCCCAATTTTATTCTTAATAGTAGGCTAAAATATATCATCAAGCTTAACAGGTAATTTTTCAGCAATTTTCTTATATTCTTCTTCAAGCTCACATACCTTTATTGGTACCTGATTAACGAAGTGTTGATACATGGCTTCATAATTTCCTTCACTCACCAGAATCTTAATGTTGATCCTTTTTACAAGATCTTCAACGGTGTAACTTGGTGAGGGAGCATTACTATAATGAAGTTCTTCAGGCTCCTCCCTTTGGGTTCTCATCATCTTGAGGTCTTCAATACGGTTGGGCTCAATTTTACCTGCAAATTTAGCTAGAATGAGAGTTTGACTCTCGGTTATCTTACCTAGATGTGCCTCAACAATCCTCGTCCTTTCTTGGAGGGCCTACAAATCATTCCTCAAACTTACAGCTTGGTTAGATAATTTACCAAGCATAGCATCATGGTTCTCCGTTATTTTAACAAGAATATTGTTTTTCTCATTTTGTGAGTCTATGAAAAATTTAAGTGTTTCTTGGAGATTACCATTACTTGATCCCATATTATTATTAGAGTTACCTGCAGGACTAGAATAGTGTTTTTGAAAATTAGGATTGTAATTTTTCTTCCAAGCAGGGTTATAATAATTACGAGCTATGAAGTCTACTTCTTGAATATTAGTTCTGGGGATAGCTCTTACCTGGGTTTCCTTACCTTTTACGGCTAATATGAGCTCATCCAGCTTAGAATTAAGTTCTTCATTTTCTTGTGGTGAGATGGAGTTCACCTTCTTTGTGTTTGATCTTTCAACATGCCATTGGGCATGGTTGTCTTGCATATTGTCTAGCAGCTTCTTTGCTTCGGTAATATGTTTACCCATGAATGTTCCTCCAGCTGCAGTATCAAGCATAGACTTAGACACAGGATTAAGAGCATTATAAAATAAATGGAGGATTAACAAATCTTCCATCCCATAACTGGATCAGTTTCTTAAGCATTCTTTCGTCCTCTCCCATGCAAGCTCTAGTGGCTCACGCTCTTCCTGTCTAAAACCAGTATTAATAGATCTTAGTTGCATAGTCTTTGTAGGTGGGAAAATTTTAGTCATAAATAAAGAAGTACATCCCACCCATGATGTAATAATATTTCTTGGCAAAGCTAGCAACCATTCTTTTGCTCTTCCTCTAAGAGAGAAAGGAAATAAACGCAATTTTACCACATCGGGTTCAACATCTTTTATGCGCATCATATCACACATTTCAGTGAAAGTATTCAAGTGCATACATGTGTCCTCAATAGTAGAGCCTCCAAATTGATTCTGTTGAACCAAACTTAAATAATGGGGCTTAATTTCATAGTCCTCAGCAATAATTGTTGGCTGAGTAATAGGAGTACGCAAATAATCATTATTGGGAGTTGCAAACTCCCCAAGCTTCTTTTCAGCCTGCTTAATAATTTCACGGTTATAGTATGAACACAGATTCATCGATATTTGGGATGGTTGCTCAAGAAAGGACTTAGCCCACTTTTTGTTTTTTCATCAAATACCTGCTTTGGCTCAGGCTTTTTTGGTGCAAAAAAGCCTTATTGTAGGCAGTCACTTCCGCAGCATTTTCCTCATCAGTCCTATCATAAGGTCTCTTGGGAACAGCTGACAGGATGTCGACTATCTTCGTCGTACTACCTTTCTTCTGACTAGGGCACGGGGGGCGGTGGCCTTCCGTTTTTTCAACGATGTAGTATTGCACGGAGGCGGATATCGAGATGTACTCGCGCTGCAGCGATTGACATCCCTCTCGTTGATTGGTGGAATTGGAGGTTTACGATCATTGAGGGGTGGACTTGGAGGTTGACGATCATCGAGGGATGGACTTGGAGGTTGATGACCATAGAGTGTGTGGACTTGGATTCCTTGGAGTCGTTGGCCTTGGCATCGAGCCTAGAAACTTGATGTACTTATTTTGCCATAGAATGATGTGGTGCTTGACATCTCCTAGTTTCTTATAGCCTTCAGATGTAGCGATTTAAATCTCTAGGTCCTCATACTCCTCCACTAGGTCATCCACAGAGACACGAGCATAGCCAGGTGGAATCAGAAGTGAATGGTGGAGTGCTCCAGGTAGACAAGGTAAAGCAGTGTTGATCGCCACCTTGATGGACATGTTGTTCACTGGCTGATGTGATACCTTCGATCCGGATTACGGATGTAGTATAACTCTTTTTCCCTAGTAGACCTAGGTTTATCGAATCCTCGGGAAGCAGAAGCGTAGTGAAGTTACTTTAATGGACCTTCGGGTGTTTTAGAATTCCTTTTGTGTTTTTACTGGACCAAGAGTTTGTATCTTTTTGTTGTTGAGAGAGGGCCTAGGGCGTTCGGATTCACTAGTAGCTGTGCAAAACATCTGATGGGAATAAAAGATAAAAATAAAGTATGCATGTAATTGATAGAGCAACATAAATTATATGTGGGCAGTGGATCCATAATTGCTATTGCCTCCGCAACCAGTTATAGCAATAACCTACTAGTCTCATCCATAGAAGAAAGAGAACTAATGATATGCATAGTGACGTCACCGTTGATCCCAAGTAAATCCCGCACATATAGCCGTATTACCCCTTCTGTCACTGGGGTTCCCAACCTGCAGATTGGTCATGACTCATACTCCCTATACCTAGCTCAATCCTCATGGTCTTGGGTACCTGAAAGTCCTTAGATTGAGGCAAGAGAGGATACAATAATCATCATGTCATACAAACTAATACATGATACCATCTATGATAAATAATATGCACAAAAAGCTACATGGCTAGGCCGAAGCCCTTATGCTAAGGAGAATACTCACACATAGAGATGAGATCAAAGATCATAAACATTGTAGTGGAAATCATGAGATTGATAGCAATAGTCTTACAATGTCGCCAATCGAAGAAGAGATCTACTATTACAAGTGGTGGAATATGGCTATGGTGGTGGAATATGGCTATGGTGGTGGAGAGATTAGATCTAAGTCTATTCCTCCGGCGGCTCTTCGGTGTTGTGGATGGAGATCTGGCGGTGGCTGATGGTTTCTAGAGCTGTGCTTTTTGATGACCCACAAGTATAGGGGGTGTATCGCAGTATTTTCAATAAGTAAGAGTGTCGAACCCAACGAGGAGCAGAAGGTGCTGGCTAGTGGTATGGATCAGGAATTCTCTGCAAATACTTAGCAAACGGATTTTTAGGGGTTTTTGATAAAGCAAGTAAACAAAGTACGAGTAAATAAAAGATGAGGAATAAATGCAGCAAGTGGCCCAATCCTTTATGCAGCAAAGGACAAGCCGGTTGTATTACTTAAGATGACCAAATGTTCTCGAGGACACATGGGAAGACTGTCAAGTGCTTTCGCTTCATATAGTTGATTAATCTTCTCTAGATTGCTAAGTGTTGTGTGGGTGAACCTGTGCTAATGTACCAACCTTCCTAGGACTAATACATACTTGTGATTATACCCCTTGCAAACATCCGTAAGTACAAGAAAGTAATTAAGGTAGAAACCTAACCATAGCTTTAAACTCTAAGACCCTTACGTCCCTTGTGCAATGGTTTCCTAACGGGGGTTCAGGTTTATGTCACTCCGGCAACCCCTATGGTTAGTAGCCAAATACACAATGCATTCCCCTCGGCCCATATAGGTGAAGTGTCATGTAGTCGACGTTCACATGACACCACTAGAAGAAGTATACCACAACTTAAATATCAAACTATTGAATCTGTCTCAACACAACTCCACTACTAATAACATGACTTCTCCCATGTCCTCAAGAACAAAAAAAACTACTCACAAGACATCATATGGATCATGATCAGAGATGGAATAATGATGTATAACAATCTGAACATAAACAATAATTCAATGGTTCACTCAATAGCATCAACTACAAAGAGTAATCAACATCGGGAAAGTTTCCCCTATGAACTATGCAAGATTCAACTCAATTGTTACAGCAATATGGAGATGGTGATGAGGGTGCTGATGGTGATGATGGTGGTGATGATGATGATGATACTGATGAACTCCAACTTGATGGTGGTGTTGATGGCGACGATCTCCCCTCTCTGGGAAGGAATTCCCGGCAATCATTGCTGAGAGATATTTCTCTCTCGGTGTTTTCTGCCCTGTAGAGGCGGCGGAATCTTTCTGTGGTCGCTCCCCGAGTCTTAGGGTTTCGGGAGGATGATATACGCTAGAGGGGAGAGGCTGGAGTGGGCCAGGGTAGCCACACCACCTGCTGGCGTGGCCTAGGGCTGCCCACACCAGGGGGTGGTGTGGGCCTCCTGTGGCCCATCTCCACTCCGTCTTCTGGCATCCTTAGTCTTCTAGAAAAATAGGATTTTATATTTTCCCGGATTTTCTGATCTTTGCGAATTTTGCCTCCAAGCAGCACCTTTTCCATCAGAATCCTGACTGCAGCGGTCCATGCTCCAAAAGTCATCAACCATGCAAAAACAGATGAAATAACATAAGTATCACCTCTCAATACGAAATATATCAATGAATAATAGTGAATTATGACATAGAATAGTGATGCAAAATGGACGTATCAACTCCCCCCAAGCTTAGACTTCGCTTGTCCCCAAGCGAAACTGAGCTTAATAAACATGGCCTCAGGTTTATAGAGTGAAGAGTCGATAAAAGAATACAGACAAGAAGCATCACATTCATCGATACATTGATCATAGTTGAATACAACTCACTATTATATAACTTAACTTGCAATGAGTAAAGGAAACACAATAAAGATACATGAAGTAAATCATAATTGGTAATGGCAAACTTAGCTCTTGGTCGAAGAATAGTTGATAATTTACCGGAGTTCACAAATAACTGGTTTTTCAATGATAGCTTTCAAAGTAGTAAACATCAAGATAAGAGCACTGTGCAAAACAAGGAACATAAGAAACATGATTGAATAAATCATCATATGAATGAATGAAACACAACAACTCAAAATACTTGCTGAGATAGAAGGGAATAGGTTTACTGACTCATCTACAAAGTAAAAGAAAGGCCCTTTGCAGAGGGAAGCAGGGATTGCAAGTCTCATAAAGAGCTCCCAAAAATTATGATACTTACTAGCTTTCAGCTCTCATTGCCCCTATCATAGGCATCTTTAGGTGATTAAGGTTAAAGTGATCAAATATGAGGATATGCATTGACAAGTTGTAAATTGAGAATCTCATGTCCCTTGAATACGAGGGTCGCTCATCATGCTACTCAAATTTAGTTACCGGTAAGTTCTTGTCATCGTAAGCATATGTGTATCATAGAGAACCGCCAACAGGGTACCCCTTGCCCGATGATACGGAAGAATCCCCATATCAAAATGACAAGGCAAGCAGACAACAAGTATCTCAGCAATCTTCTTATTTACCATGGGAATATGGTGGTTTTTTCTCTCTTTCCTCTTTTCATAATCTCTTTTTTTTCTTTTTCTCTTTTTCTCAATATCAGACTCTTTTTTTATAAGAAGAATGCTTCATAGATGCTCGTTATGGTTACGCTGCAGGTTTCCACCATGTCAGCATGGATTAGACCAGCGGCCCAGGCGTTCCTCTAACACATATGCATAACTCCATGGACTTACAAGCTCCCCTTTCATTTCACACCGACGACATCCATAGACAAAAGAACATGATATCAACTAGGTACAAAGTACCAGTGCAATGTTGATAGCGTTCCCCATGACAGCATGGTTCTGCTAATTCACAACTTACAAAGCGCAAGCATATACGCAATGTAGGTGAGCACAATGGTTCAAGTTTATTAAGTGCAAGAAAGTAAAGTGTGCAATCAAGTTCGTGAGAGCTTTAATCACTAATTTTCACATAACAAGTTTAATTTGGGAGGTAGACAAAACAAGAATTTACTTGTAATAGCAATAATGCTAATAGGTAGGTATGATGGACACAAATGGCAAAGGTTTTGGTTTAAAGGAGTGGATGCACAAGAAGAATTCCCTCTCAGTACAGGTTTTTGGCTAGCAAGGTTGGGTAGCAAGTACAAGAGTTGAAGGAAACAACCAAACATACAAGTGATAAAAACAAACATGCAATCTTCCTCGGAAGCACAAAAGATCTTAACCAGAGAATACTAAACTTATGGGCAAATCAAGAAAGAAAGATGATGAAATTATTTTTCTTTAGAGTACTTTTGTCTTTTCTTTCAACTCTCAAAAATAGTGTTGCTACTGACCAAGCCAGGTTTGCCAAAACCAACTAAATTAACTCAATGATCCCAAAGTGATACCAATACTAACAACAAGATCAATCATATAACCACGAATTGAGAACTAATATAAGCTATGAAAAAGAGTGAATGATAGAACTTCTCATTAATATTCCATAACGGCAACTCACACCAAGGGATACATATCTAACGAGAGAGGGGACACTTCCATAATACAAACCATCCTACATGATAACTTCTCTATTCATGATATGACTCTACTAAAAAGGTAAAAAGATAGAAGATAGTGATATGATACCGCGGCACTCCCCCAAGCTTGGAACAAACCAAGGGGATGCCAAACGTGATGACGAATTACTCCTTTGGTGGCGGTGGTATCCTCTCATCTTCGTCCGACTTCTAGGGTAAGGGCTTCCCATCAACAAAGGACATCGTAGTTTCCAACATCCTGAAACTTGCAGCAGCACTTATGCGTTTAAACCTAACCTCATACTCACAGTTTTGATTTTGAACGTCAAAAAACTGTGCTTGCAGTTTGTTGGTTGTTTGGCGGAGTGAGAGGACTTCGTCTTTGAGTTCAGCAGTCTCCTTTTGGTGCTCGGTGATGAGTTTGGAACAAATCTTATGGATGATATCCACTTCGCGCTCCGCCATCTTCTTGTACCTAAAGACTTCTTGCTCCAGTGCTTCCATCCTGTCCTCCAGACTTCCTTCACCTTTAGGGCCCTGAACCTCCTTAATTCGGACCTCCCCATCTTCGAGCAACAACTCCTTGGGATGAATCTTAAACTCTCTCATGTATGGGTTGATGATATCTTCTAAGGAATCTCCCTCTGCTGATCTAGTGGAAGACATTGTTGCTCTAAATCTAGGATTCTACCTGGCAGAAACAGATCGAAACAAAAAGACAACGAAAACACGATATACGAACCTCGGAAGATCCGGGGGGTTATATATTACGAAGTCCATAACAAAAGGAAGGTACTGGGAGAAAACGGGTCGAAGGCAGAGTCTGGGGTGGCCTCACCACCTGGTGGCGCGGCTAGGGTGGGCCCGCGCCACAGGGTAGTGTGGGCCACCCTGGCTCCGGTTCCGTCCCTTTTTCACTTCGTAACTTTCCTTATTGACTGAAAACTACAAAAGTATAGTTGGATTGTATTTTCGCGGAACTTTTCTTACCAGAACTGTTACCTATTTGAAAATAGACTCTGTAGGTCTCTAAATTTGGTCCTCGATGAATTTCTCTGGAGTTATAACTTGAAAGGCATCAACATCTTCATTGTAAGAATCTCCAGCAATATAGTGTTTGAGTCGCTGTCCATTCACTACTTGTGTAGTATTATCTTTTAAAGAAGAATTTTTTATTGGTCCTGAACGGTATACTTCTTCTATAATGAAAGGTCCTTCCCATTTTGATGAGCTTTCCGCAAAAATCTGAGACGAGACCTATACAATAGAACTTTCTCACCAACATGAAATTCTCTCTTAAGTATTCGGTTGTCATGCCATCTTTTAACTTTTTCCTTAAAGAGCCTAGCATTTTCATAGGCTTCACTCCTCCATTCATCTAAAGAACTTAAGTCAAATAATCTTTTCTCACCAGCGAGCTTACAATCTCTATTTAGTTCTTTAACTGCCCAATAAGCTTTGTATTCTAATTCTAAAGGTAGGTGACAAGCTTTCCCATAAACCATTTTATAAGGAGACATCCCCATAGGATTTTTCTAAGCAGTTCTATAAGCCCATAAAGCATCATTCAACTTCTTAGCCCAGTTTTTTCTAGACCTATTAAAAGTCTTTTGCAAGATGGATTTAATTTCCCTATTTGATAACTCTACTTGCCCGCTAGTTTGGGGGTGATAAGATGAAGCAATTCTATGATTAACATCATATTTAGCAAGGGTCTTCCTAAAACCACCATGAATGAAATGAGAACCCCCATCAGTCATGAGATACCTAGGCACCCCAAACCTAGGAAAGATAACATCCTTAAGCATTTTTAGAGAAGTCTCCCCATCAGCACTCTTTGTAGGAATGGCTTCTACCCACTTAGTAACATAATCAACGACAACAAGAATATGAGTGTAACCTTTCCAAGGGGGGAAAGGACCCATAAAGTCGAATCCCCAGCAGTCAAAAGGTTCAATAACTAGAGAGTAGTTCATAGGCATTTCATTGCGTCTAGAAATATTACCAACACACTGACATTCATCACAAGATAAAACAAATTTTCTTGCATCTTTAAAAAGGGTAGGCCAGTAGAAACCTGATTGTAGCACGTTTTGTGCAATTCTATCTCCTGCATGATGTCCTCCATAAGCACTACCATGACATTTACGCACTATCTCCTTTTGATCATATTCTGGAACACATCTTCGCATAATACCATCCACTCCCTCTTTGTATAAGTGTGGGTCATCCCAAAAATAATGCCTCAAATCATAGAAGAACTTCCTTCTTTGCTGAGCTGTAAAAGTTGGAGGCAAATACTTGGAGACAATAAAGTTAGCATAATTAGCGTACCAAGGGCTCCATCGCGAGCTTACCCCTACTATAGCTAACTGTTCATTTGGGAAACTATCATTAACAGGCATAGGGTCAAAAGAGATGTTTTCCAATCGAGATAAATTATCAGCTATAGGGTTTTCAGCGCCCTTCCTATCTACTATATGTAGATCAAACTCTTGTAAAAGCAGCACCCATCTAATAAGCCTAGGCTTAGCATCCTTCTTCGTCATAAGGTATTTAATAGCAGCATGATCAGTATGAATGGTGACTTTTGAGTCTACAATATAGGGCCTAAATTTATCACAAGCAAAAACAATAGCTAGAAATTCCTTTTTAGTAGTAGCATAATTCCTTTGAGCAACGTCTAGAGTCTTACTAGCATAATGGATAACGTTTAACTTTTTATCAATACGTTGCCCAAGGACAGCACCTACAGAAAAATCACTAGCATCACACATAATTTCAAAGGGTAAACTCCAATCAGGTGGTTGAACAATAGGGGCTATAGTTAAAGCCTTCTTAAGAGTTTCAAAAGCTTCCTTACAATCATCATAAAAAACGAAGGGTACATCTTTTTGAAGAAGATTAGTAAGGGGTTTTAATATCCTAGAAAAGTCTTTAATAAACCTTCTATAGAAACCAGCATGACTAAGGATACTACAAATACCTTTAATGTCTCTTGGGCATGGCATCTTCTCAATTGCCTCAACCTTAGTTCTATCAACTTCTATGCCTCTTTCAGAAACTTTATGCCCAAGGACAATCCCTTCATTAACCATGAAGTGGCATTTCTCCCAATTAAGAATAAGATTAGTTTCTTCACATCTCTGCAAAACTTTATCAAGGTTGTGCAGACAATTATCAAAAGAAGTTCCATAGACAGAAAAGTCATCCATGAACACTTCTACAATTTCCTCACAAAAACCATGAAAGATAGCAGACATGCACCTTTGAAAAGTAGCAGGAGCATTACATAAACGAAAAGGCATACGTCTATAAGCATAAGTTCCGTAAGGGCAAGTAAAAGTAGTTTTTCTTGATCTTGTTGTTTAAGAGCAATTTGAGAGAAGCCAGAGTAACCATCAAGAAAACAAAAATGGGTATTTTTAGACAACCTTTCCAACATTTGATCAATAAAAGGAAGCGGGTAGTGATCTTTCTTAGTAACTTTATTAACTTTCCTAAAATCGATGCACATCCTATAGCCTACCACTATTCTTTGAGGAATAAGCTCATCATTATCATTAGGAACAACGGTAATACCTCCCTTTTTAGGAACACAATGAACATGACTAACCCATTCACTATCAACAATAGGGTAAATAATACCAGCATCAAGGAATTTCAATACCTCATTCCTTACCACTTCCTTCATCCTAGGATTTAAACGTCGTTGGTGCTCTACTACTGGCTTTGCATCTAGTTCTATGTTGATAGAATGCTGACATATAGTAGGTGAAATCCCTTTTAAATCATCTAGAGTATAGCCCATAGCTCCTTAGTGTTTCTTCAAAACCTCCAACAACCTTTCTTCTTCCTTTCCTGAAAGTTTAGAGCTAATAATAACAGGATATATCTTTTTATCATCAATATAAGCATATTTAAGATCATCAAGGAGAGGTTTTAGATCAAAAACCGGATCCTTTTTAGGTGGCAACGTGGTACCCAAATCTTCTATAGGCAAGTCATGCTTTAGCATCTGGGGTTAACGACGGAGAATCTCGTCAATCTCATTCCTTTCTTCCATGAAGATCTCACTTACGTGATCTTCCATAAATTGCTGCAAAGCATTGTTAGGAGCAAGAGAGATAGAAGCAAGTTGTTCAACTCTAAAATCCTCATTATGGGTTTCCTCTTCGCAAGGTTCTTTAGCAAATTTTGAAAAATTAAACTCATAAGATTCCCCATCAAACTTAGTCAAGATTTTCTCCCTCTTGCAATCAATAATAGCTCCACAAGTACTCAAGAAAGGTCTACCAAAAATGATAGCATAAATTTTACTAGCTGATACGTCCATTTTGCATCACTATTCTCTGTCTTAATTCACTATTATTCATTTATATATTTCATATTGAGAGGTCATACTTATGTTATTTCATCTGTTTTTGCATGGTTGATGACTTTTGGAGCATGGACCGCTGCAGTCAGGATTCTGATGGAAAAGGTGCTGTTTGGAGGCAAAATTCATGAAGATCCAAAAATCCGGGAAAATATATGGAAAATCCTATTTTTCCAGAAGACTAAGGATGCCAGAATACGGAGTGGAGATGGGCCACAGGGGGCCCACACCACCCCCTGGCGTGGGAAGCCCTAGGCCATGCCAGCAGGTGGTGTGGCCACCCTGGCCCACTCCAGCCTCTCCCCTCTGGCGTATATATTCCTCCCGAAACCCTAAGACTCGAGGAGCGACCATAGAAAGATTCCGCCGCCTCTGCGGGGCGGAAAACACCGAGAGAGAAAGATCTCTCTGGTAGACAGATTTCTGCCGGGGGAATTCCTTCCCGGAGAGGGGAGATCATCACCATCAACACCACCATCAAGCTGGACTTCATCGGGATCATCGTCATCATCACCACCATCATCATCACCATCAGCACCCTCATCACCATCTCCATATTGCTGTAACAATTGAGTTGAACCTTGCATTAGTTCATAGGGGAAACTTTCCCGGTGTTGATTACTCTTTGTAGTTGATGCTATTGAGTGAACCATTGAATTATTGTTTATGTTCAGATTGTTATACATCATTATTCCATCTCTGATCATGATCCATATGATGTCTTGTGAGTAGTTAGTTTGTTCTTGAGGACATGGGAGAAGTCATGTTGTTAGTAGTGGAGTTGTCTTGAGAAAGATTCAATAGTTTGTTATTTAAGTTATGGTGTACTTCTTCTAGTGGTGTCATGTGAACGTCAACTACATGACACTTCACCTATATGGGCCTAGGGGAATGCATTGTGTATTTGGCTACTAATCGTAGGGGTTGCCAAAGTGACAGAAACCTGAACCCCCGTTAGGAAACCATTGCACAAGGGACGTAAGGGTCTTAGAGTTTAAAGTTGTGGTTAGGTCTCTACCTTAATTACTTTCTTGTACTTATGGATGTTTGCAAGGGGTATAATCACAAGTATGTATTAGTCCTAGGAAGGTCGGTACATTAGCACAGGTTCACCCACACAACACTTAGCAAGCTAGAGAAGATTAATCAACTATATGAAGCGAAAGCACTTGACAGTCTTCCCATGTGTCCTCGAGAACGTTTGGTCATCTTAAGTAATACAACCGGCTTGTCCTTTGCTGCATAAAGGATTGAGCCACTTGCTGCATTTATTCCTACTATCTTTTATTTGCTTGTACTTTGTTTACTTGCTTTATCAAAAAACCCTAAAAATTTGTATGCTAAGTATTTGCAGAGAATTCCTGATTCATACCACTAGCCAGAACCTTCTGCTCCTCGTTGGGTTCGACACTCTTACTTATCGAAAATACTGCGATACACCCCCTATACTTGTGGGTCATCAAGACCTTTTCTGGCGCCGTTGCCGGGGAGCAATAGCGTGTGGGTGAATATTCTTGTGTGCACTTGTTTGCTTTATCTCTAAGTAGGTTTTACTTTCAGTTTTAAGTTGTTATCTATTTTAGTATGGATAGGGAATGCAAATTACAAAAAAAATAGTTTTACTTGTTACCTAAACACGTTTAAAAAAAGGAAAGTGATTGGAAAGATGAGTAATGGTTAAGTGGGGGTCGACCTTGAACACTTGTGTTCATGCCTATCAAACCAAAACAAATCTTTCCATGGAAGATTTTCAGTTAAAAACTTGTAGGAATGCATGAAGCCTTGAAAAAGAAAGATATTTCTGGTATTGATCTTAATGCTTATTCATTCGAAAATACTTGAATCTTGATCCTATGCCTAACTTAAAGGCATTAAAGAAAAGTACTTATTAGGAGATAACCCAAAAGTTTTAGTTGAGTCTTGGAAGTTATTTCTTCAGTTATAACCTCTCCTCATCCTTTTTATTTGCTTTTTGTGTCAAGAGTAACCTCTAAAGAGTGAGAAGTAATGCTTGGGAAAGTTGATGTCCCGAAACAGATTTTTGTGCTTCGCTGTAAAAAAGATTATAAAATCTCTGTACGTTGGTTTGAGATGTAATTTTTTGTGCTTCTTCCCCATGTTGTTATCCAACTTTCGTTAGTTCAACACTTTTCTATTTGAGCAACATAAGGTCTTCGAAAAAATTGGTTTCTATCTGCTGGTCTGTTTTGACAGATTTCTGCCATTATTTGCATTTGCTTCTTGTTGATTCCTTTTTGGGTTCTCTTTGGGGAATTGAGCTTTTTTAAGGGAAGTGATACAGTAGCTTGTGTTTTAATGGAAGTTTTATTGGTGTTGAAACTGAACCCAAAGACTTATTATCTTGAGTACACTAATGTTGCTAATGAAGATTATGTGAAGTTTGGTATGAAGGAAAAATTTCAGGTGTTAAGGAAAGAATGATGCAATGAGATGAAGAATGGACTAAATCTCAAGCTTGGGGATGCCACCCCGTGTCACCCAAATATATATCCAAGAAGTACAAGCGTCAAAGCTTGGGGATGCCGAAGGCATCCCCTTCTTCATCAATAAAAATCTCAGGCTCTTCCAAACACTTCATTTTTATTGTTTCATTCACAATTGTGTTGTTCTTGGAGCGTCTTCGTTTTCATTTTTGGTTTTCTTTTGCTTGGTTTGATTGAATAAATTGGTTGGACCCCCTCTTTCATACATTAGTTTTCAAATAAGTGTGGTTCGGATTGGAAAAGAGTAGGAAACGTTCATGCTTAAGTGGTAAAAGGAGCTCGTTTTTTACGGTGGCCTATGCTTTGTCATGTCATGCTTGATATTGTTTTGTATTTATGCTTAGTGATTTTTGCTGTAGCATGACATGTTATAAACAATTTAGATGGCTTAATGTGCCTTGAAAGAATCATGCGTTGTTTTAGCATATTAAAGCATAGTATTGTGGTATTCTCTTTTGATGCTTTATTTGGGTTGACTTGGCGCATGCTCACACCATGTTATGACTATCCCAAGTCACCATAGCCTTTATGATCCTTTAGTTTTTGACTTGTAATATCACTTTATGTTTTAATTAATGATGTTTTGTCGCTTTGCATGATTATGGCCATTATTGCTCTTTTAGTTGGTCGCTCCCAGTCTTTTGCTAGCCTCCATAACCAAGTATGAGTTCCACTCATGCATCCAACTCCAAATAAAACCAATTTAGCCCAAAGAGTCCACCATACCTACCTATTAGCATTTGCTATTCCAAGTATATTCATGCTTTTATCTACCTTCCGAATTAAACTTGTTATGAGAAAACTAGTGATTAAAGCTCTCACGAACTTGATGACACACTTTACTTTTGTTGCCCCTAATAAACTTGAACCATTGTGTCGTCTATGTTGTATATGCTTGCACTTATATGTTGGGGATTAGCAAAACCATGATGTCATGGGGAACGCTTTCAACATTGCACCTGTACATTGTACCTAGTTGATATCATGCTCTTTTGTCTATGGATGTCGTCGATGTGAAATGAAAGGGGAGCTTGTAAGTCCATGGAGTTATGCATGTGTGTTAGAGAAACGCCTGGGCCGCCGGTCTAATCCATGCCTAATCATGGTGGAAACCTGCAGCGTAACCATAATGAGCAATCTATGAAGCATTCTTCTTATAAAAAAGAGATAGAGATTGAGAAAAAAGAAAAAAAGAGATGAGAAAAGAGGAAAGAGAGAAAAAAGCACCATTTTCCCATGGTAAATAAGAAGATTGCTAAGATGCTCGTTGTCTGCTTGCCTTGTCATTTTGATATGGGGATTTTTCCGTATCATCGGGCAAGGGGTACCCCGTTGGCGGTTCTCGACGATACACATGTACTTACTATGACAAGAACTTACCGGTAACTAAACTTGAGTAGCATGAGGAGCGGCCCTCGTATTCAAGGGACATGAGATTTTCAACTTATACTTTGTCAAGCATATACTCCATAGTTTGTGCACTTTAACCTTAATCACCTAAAGATGCCTATGATAGGGGCAATGAGAGCTGAAAGCTAGTAAGTATCATAATTTTTGGGAGCTCTTTATGAGACTTGCAATCCCTGCTTCCCTCTGCGAAGGGCCTTTCTTTTAATTTGTAGTTGAGTCAGTAAACCTATTCCCTTCCATCTCAGCAAGTATTTTGAGTTGTTGTGTTTCATTCATTCATATGATGACTTATTCAATCATGTTTCTTATGTTCCTTGTTTTGCACATTGCTCTTATCTTGATGTTTACTAGTTTGAAAGCTATCTTTGAAAACCAGTTATTATCAACTATTCTTCGACCAAGAGCTAAGTTTGCCATTACCAATTATGATTCACTTTATGTATCTTTATTATGTTTCCTTTACTCATTTCAAGTTGAGTTATATAATAGTGAGTTGTCTTCTATTATGATCTATGCACTTGATGGATGTGATGCTTCTTGTCCGTATTCTTTTATCGACTCTTCACTCCATAAACCTGGGGCCATGTTTATTAAGCTCAGAGACGCTTGGGGACAAGCGAAGTCTAAGCTTGGGGGGAGTTGATACGTCCATTTTGTATCACTATTCTATGTCTTAATTCACTATTATTCATTTATATATTTCATATTGAGAGGTGATACTTATGTTATTTCATCTGTTTTTGCATGGTTGATGACTTTTGGGGCATGGACCGCTGCAGTCAGGATTCTGATGGAAAAGGTGCTGTTTGGAGGCAAAATTCGCGAAGATCAGAAAATCCAGGAAAATATATGGAAAATCCTATTTTTCTAGAAGACTAAGGATGCTAGAAGACGGAGTGGAGATGGGCCACAGGGGGCCCACACCACCCCCTGGCGCTGGCAATTAGGTCAAGGCCACAGTGGTGTGGCCACCTGCCCACTCACCTCTCCTCTAGCATATATATTCCTCCCGAAACCCTAAGACTCGAGGAGCGACCATAGAAAGATTCCGCCGGCTCTGCGGGGCGGAAAACACCGAGAGAGAAAGATCTCTCCGGCAGACAGATTTCTACCGGGGGAATTCCTTCCCGGAGAGGGGAGATCGTCGCCATCAACACCACCATCAAGCTGGACTTCATCGGGATCATCTTCATCATCACCACCATCATCATCACCATCAGCACCCTCATCACCTGTTGGAGATATGCCCAAGAGGTAATAATAAAAGTGGTTATTATTATATCTTTGTGTTTATGATGAATGTTTACATCCCATGCTATAATTGTATTATTAGGAAACACTAATACTTGTGTGTTTTGTAAACATAAAAGAGTCCCTAGTAAGCCTCTTGTTGAACTAGCTTGTTGATTGATTGATGATCATGGTTTCCTGATCATGGACATTGGATGTGATTAATAACAAGGTTATATCATTAGGAGAATGATGTGGTGGACACACACCCATAGTAAGCGTAGCATAAGATCAAGTCATTAAGTTCGTATTGCAGTAAGCTTTGAAATACATAGTAACCTAATCCTTCGACCATGAGGTTATGTTAATCACCATCACCAGATGGGTACTTTGATGACATCAAACGCCGCTTGAATCGGGCGGTTATAAAGGTGTCATTGGGTATTCTGAAAGTATGTGTTGAAGCGCATAGACCAAGATTGGGATTTGTCCATCCATATGACGGATAGATATACTCTGGGCCCTCTCGGTGGAATGTCATCTAGACAGCTTGCAAGCGTGTGACTAGGTCACAAGGGATGACATAACATGGAACGAGTAAAGAGTACTTATCAGTAACGAGGAAGAACTAGGTATGAAGATACCGACGATCAAACCTCGGATAAGTAGAATATCGCGAGACAAAGGGAATTGGTTTCGTATGTTAATTGGTTCAATCGATCACGAAGTAATCGTTGAGTATGTGGGAGCCGTTATGGATCTCTAGATCCCGTTGATGGTTATTGATGGGAGAGGTGTCTTCATCATGTCTGCATATTCACGAACCGTAGGGTCACACACTTAAGGTTCGAAGTTGTTTGAAGTAGATATGGAATTTGCTTTGGAGACCGAATGTTGTTCGGAGTCTCGGAATGGATCCGGGACATCACGAGGAGATCCGGAATGGTCCGGAGAATGAGATTCATATATTGGGGATCATTTTCTAAGTTAGGAAATGTTCCGGAGTGTTTGGATGGAGATTCTAGAAGGTTTTGGAATGTTCTGGAAGGTTCTAGAGGATTTCTTGGAGTTTGCTTGAAAACCAAGAAAGGGATCAAAGAAACCAAGTGGGGCAAGACACGGATTCGTGGGGGAGGAGGACTCCTCCCCCCAACCCGCCGGCCCAAGGAGGAGGGAGTCCTACTAGGAATCCCCCTCCCCAGGCGCGCCTCCCTCCTTTAAATAGAAGGGAGGGGGCGCCCCCTCTTGCACCTCGTCTCATAACAATCTCTCTCAGCCGCCTCTCTCCTCCATGTTTCTTCTGCACAGGCATAGGCGAAGCCCTGCAGATTTCTCATCTCCACCACCACCACCACGCCGTCGTGCTGCTGGGATTCCGTGGAGAAGATCTACTACCTCCGCTGCTCGCTGGAACGGGGAGAGGAAGGTCTGCTTCGATTCTGCACATGTGACCGTCTGCGGAAGCGCTGCCGGAACGTGGTGCCGGAAGGATCGTCCACACGATCTTGAGATCGGCAAGTGATCGACTACATCATCCACGAGATCTAATCTTGTTAACGCTTTCGGTTCTACGAGGGTTAGTACCGATCTATCTCGTTGCTCATGTCTAGTAGATTAGATCCTGGCTTTTATCTAGATTAGATCTGGGTTTTGTTCGTTCTTGCGGTAGAATTTTTTTGTTTTCCATGCTACGAACCCATCAGTGGTATCAGAGCCTTGTCTATGCGTAGATCTGTTGCACAAGTAGAACACAATGAGGTTGTGGGCGTTGGTGCTCGTGCCGTCTTTTGCTCTGTGTGTACTTTGCATCTTGCGGTATGGTGGGATGAAGCGGCCCGGGCTAACATTACATGTCATCGTACATGAGACTTGCTCCACGCTTGACGTGCAACTCATATTGCACAAGTGGCTTTGCGGGTGTCTGTCTCTCCCATCATAGTAAAGATCAAATCTACACTTTGCACTTGATAGCACTTGTATCAACGTTGTGGTTCAATTTCGTAGGTAAGATGCGTTCTTAGTCGAAAGCCCCAAGCCACGTAAAACTTGCAAAGAAAATTAGAGGCGTCTAACTTGTTTTTGCAGGGGTTTTGTGATGTGATATGGCCATCATGTGATTAAGATTGTATTTCATGTATGCAATGATCCTTGTTGTAATATGGCAACCGTCAGGAGCCTAATGGTTGTCTTTAATTCTGTTAAGACCTGCGTGTCTATTCATCTTGTAATAGCTTTGTTCCAAATAGTTGTAATAGTTGCTAGTGATGATGGACAACCATGAAGCGGCGCCACGGACCTTGACGCAATGCTGGTGATGATGGAGATCATGTCCGTGCTTTGGAGATGGAGATCGGAGGCATAAGAAGAAAGGGCCATATCATATCACACTAATTATGAATTGCCTGTGATGTTAATCCTTTATGCATCTTATATTGCTTAGATCGCGACGGTAGCATTATAAGATGATCCCTCTCACGAAATATCAAGTAATAAAGTGTTCGTCCTTAGTTGGCACCGTTGCTAAGACTCGTCGTTTCGAAGCATCTCATGATGATCGGGTGTGATAGACTCTACGTGTGCATACAACGGGTGCAAGCCAGATTTGCACATGCGGAAACTAAGATTAATCTTGACGAGCCTAGCATGTACAGACATGGTCTCGGAACACGGAATACCGAAAGGTAGAGCATGGGTCATATGATTGATATGATGAACATGAAGATTGTTCGCCGATGAAGCTACATCATCTCACGTGATGATCGGACTTGGTGTAGTGGATTTGGTTCGTGTAATCACTAAAACAACTGTGAGGGATGTTGTTTTGAGTGGGAGTTCACCTAGTTATTTTAAGAATTAAATTTGAACACTATTTATCATAAACTTAGTCTAAATTACTTGCAAATTTGTTGTAGATTATGGCGAACGTTTCCATCAATTTCAATGCGTTCCTAGAGAAAGAAAAGCTTAAGAACAATGGAAGCAATTTCACGGACTGGTTCCGTGGATCAAGATCATCCTCGAGGCTGGTCAATTGACCTATGTGCTCAAGCACCGCTAGGTGACCCACCAGAAGATGCCACCGATGATGTAAAGAATGTTTATGCCACTGAAACATCACTACTCCATTGAGTGTGCCATCCTCAGACGGTTTAGAATCGGAACTTCAAAAGCGTTTTGAGCACCATGACATGTTTGAGATCATTAAGGAGCTCAAGCTCATTTTTGAGACTCGCGCGGCCATGGAAAGCTATGAAGCTTCCGAGAAGTTCTTTACCTACAAGATGGAAGAGGGTAGCTCCGTTAGCGAGCACGTGCTCACCATTTCTGGGCACGCAAACAAACTCCGAGAGTTGGGGATACCGATTCCTAATGAATTGGGGATTCACCGTGTCCTCCAATCACTGCCACCAAGTTACAAGAACTTTGTGATGAACTACAATATGCACTGCATGAACAAGACGTTGCCTGAACTATCGTCCATGCTGAAAACTGCTGAAGTGGAGATCATGAAGGAGCACCAAGTGTTGATGGTCAATAAGACCACCAATTTCAAGAAACGGGGCAAGCCTAAGAACAAGGGCAACTTCAAGAAGGACGGCAAGAAAGCCAAGACTGCATTAAGAAGACCAAGGCTGGTCCTAAACCTGAAACTGAGTGCTTCTACTGCAAGGGTGTTGGTCACTGGAAGCGTAATTGCCCCAAATACCTGGCGGATCTGAAGAACGGCAACATCAAGAAGAAAGGTATATTCGATATACATGTTATAGATGTGTATCTTACTAGTAATCGTAGTAGTGCCTAGGTATTTGATACTGGTTCGGTTGCTCATATTTGTAACTCGAAACAGGTGCTGCGGAATAAACAAAGACTGGCGAGAGACGAGGTGACGATGCGCGTTGGAAATGGCTCCAAGGTTGATGTGATCGCCGTCGGCACGCTCCGTCTGCATCTACCATCGGGATTAGTTTTAAATTTAAATAATTGTTATTTCGTGCCTGGGTTAAGCATGAACATTATATCTGGATCTTGTTTATTGCGAGACGGTTACTCTTTTAAGTCTGAGAATAAAGGTTGTTCGATTTATATGAGTAATATCTTTTATGGTTATGCACCTGAGATAAATGGTTTATTCTTGTTGAATCTCAATAGTAGTGATACACATGTTCACAACATAGATGCTAAACGAATAAAATTGAATGATAATTCTACATACATGTGGCACTGTCGTCTTGGTCACATTGGAGTGAAGCGTATGAAGAAACTCCATTCTGATGGACTTCTTTAATCACTTGAAAGATGCGAAGCATGTCTAATGGGAAAAATGACTAAGACTCCATTCTCTGGAATAATGGAGCGAGCTACGGACTTATTGGAAATAATACATACCGATGTGTGCGGTCCAATGAGTGTAGCATCGCGTGGTGGATATCGTTATGTTCTCACTTTCACGGATGACTTGAGTAGATATGGGTATGTCTACTTTATGAAACATAAATCCGAAACTTTCGAGAAGTTTAAGGAATTTCAAAGTGAAGTGGAAAATCATCGTAACAAGAAGATTAAGTTTCATGCTCGACCGGAGGTGAATATCTGAGTTATGAGTTTGGCATGCATTTAAAGAAATGTGGAATACTTTCACGATTGACACCGCCGGAACACCACAACAGTAATGGTGTGTCCGAACGTCGTAATCGAACTCTCTTAGATATGGTTCGGTCTATGATGTCTCTTACAGATTTACCGTTATCATTTTGGGGCTATGCATTAGAGAGAGCCGCATTCACTTTAAATAGGGCACCATCTAAATCCGTTGAAACGACACCGTACGAATTGTGGTTTGGTAAGAAACCTAAGTTGTTGTTCCTTAAAGTTTGGGGTTGCGAAGCATATGTAAAGAAGTTACAACCCGATAAGCTTGAACCCAAAGCGGAGAAATGCGTCTTCATAGGATACCCTAAAGAAACAATTGGGTGTACCTTCTATCATAGATCCGAAGGCAAAGTTTTCATTGCTAAGAATGGATCCTTTCTGGAGAAGGAATTTCTCTCGAAAGAAGTGACTGGAAGGAAAGTAGAACTCGATGAGGTTATTGAACCTTCTTTCGGAGTTGAGAGTAGCGCAGCACCGGAAGATGTTTCTATGCCGCCTGCACCAACTGGAGAGGAAGCTAACGATGATGATCATGAAACTTCGAACGAAGTTACTACTGAACCTCGCAGGTCAACGAGGGTCCGTACCACTCCTGAGTGTTATGACTCTGCCTTGAACGTCATGTTAGGGGACAACACTGATGACCCTGCGATGTATGAAGAAGCTATGGTGAGCCCAGATTACGACAAATGGCTAGAAGCCATGAAATCCGAAATGGGATCCATGTACGAAAACCAAGTATGGACTTTGGTGGACTTACCGGATGGCTGTAAGGCTGTCGAGAACAAATGGATTTTCAAAAAAAAACAGATGCTGATTGTAATGTTACCGTCTATAAAGCTCGACTTGTCGTGAAAGGGTTCCGACAAATTCAAAGAGTTGACTACGATGAGACTTTCTCACCAGTAGCGAAGCTAAAGTCTGTGAGGATTATGTTAGCAATCGCTGCATATTTCGATTATGAAATTTGGCAGATGGATGTCAAAACGGCATTCCTTAATGGTGACATTGAGGAAGAGTTGTATATGGTACAACCCAAGGGTTTTGTCGATCCTAAAGATGCTGACAAGGTATGCAAACTTCAGCGCTCCATTTATGGACTGAAGCAAGCATCCCGGAGTTGGAATCAACGTTTTGATAAAGTAATCAAAAACTTTGGATTTATACAAACTTATGGAGAAGCTTGTATTTACAAGAAAGTGAGTGGGAGCTCTGTAGTATTCCTAGTACTATATGTAGATGACATATTGTTGATTGGGAATGATATAGAACTTCTTAATAGCGTCAAAACCTATTTGAATAATAGTTTTTCGATGAAGGATCTTGGCGAAGCGGCATATATTCTAGGCATCAAGATTTATAGAGATAAATCAAGATGCCTAATAGCGCTTTCACAAAGTACATACTTAGACAAAGTTCTAAAGAAGTTTAGAATGGAAGAGAGCAAGAAAGGGTTAGTGCGTGCCATGTTGTCGTGTAAGACCTTGAGTAAAACTCAAAGTCCAGCTATGGCGTAAGATAGAGAAAAGATGAATAAAATTCCCTATGCCTCGCCATAGGTTCTATCATGTATGCCATCGTGTACAAGACCGGATATAGCACATGTTGTTAGTTTGACTAGTAGATATCAAAGTGATCCCGAATGGAACATCGGATACGATCAAGAATATCCTAAAGTACCGAATAGGACTAAGGATATGGTTCTTTCTTATGGAGGTGATGAACAACTTCTTGTAAATGGTTACACCGATGTTAGTTGGAACACCGATCCGGATGACTCAAGTCACAATGCGGATAATGTATTTGTTTTGAATGGTGTTGCAGTGAGCTGGAGGAGTGCCAAGCAGAGCGTTGTGGCGAAATCTTTAACTGAATCGGAATACATAGCTGCTTCGGAGGCTGCACAAGAAGCCATATGGATGAAGGAGTTCATTACTGAACTTGGCGTGGTTCCCAGTGCGTTGGACCCGATGGCCATCTACTGTGACAACACAGGTGCCATAGCTAATGCACAGGAGCCAAGGTCACATAGCATGCTGAAGCACATCAAGCTACGGTTCCATGCTATTCGCGAGTATGTCTAAGATGGTGACATAAAGATTTGCAAAGTACACATTGATCTGAATGTAGCAGATCCGTTGACTAAACCTCTCCCTAGAGCAAAGCATGACCAACACCAACACGCCATGGGTGTTCGGTATATTACCATGTAATCTAGATTATTGACTCTAGTGCAAGTGGGAGACTGTTGGAGATATGCCCAAGAGGCAATAATAAAAGTGGTTATTATTATATCTTTGTGTTTATGATGAATGTTTACATCCCATGCTATAATTGTATTATTAGGAAACACTAATACTTGTGTGTTTTGTAAACATAAAAGAGTCCCTAGTAAGACTCTTGTTGAACTAGCTTGTTGATTGATTGATGATCATGGTTTCCTGATCATGGACATTGGATGTGATTAATAACAAGGTTATATCATTAGGAGAATGATGTGATGGACACACACCCATAGTAAGCGTAGCATAAGATCAAGTCATTAAGTTCAGATTGTAAGCTTTGAAATACATAGTAACCTAATCCTTCGACCATGAGGTTATGTTAATCACCATCACCGGATGGGTACTTTGATGACATCAAACGCCGCTCAGAATCGGGCGGTTATAAAGGTGTCATTGGGTATTCTGAAAGTATGTGTTGAAGCGCATAGACCAAGATTGGGATTTGTCCATCCATATGACGGATAGATATACTGGGCCCTTCGGTGGAATGTCATCTAGACAGCTTGCAAGCGTGTGACTAGGTCACAAGGGATGACATAACATGGAACGAGTAAAGAGTACTTATCAGTAACGAGGAAGAACTAGGTATGAAGATACCGACGATCAAACCTCGGATAAGTAGAATATCGCGAGACAAAGGGAATTGGTTTCGTATGTTAATTGGTTCAATCGATCACGAAGTAATCGTTGAGTATGTGGGAGCCGTTATGGATCTCTAGATCCCGCTGATGGTTATTGATGGGAGAGGTGTCTTCATCATGTCTGCATATTCACGAACCGTAGGGTGACACACTTAAGGTTCGAAGTTGTTTGAAGTAGATATGGAATTTGCTTTGGAGACCGAATGTTGTTCGGAGTCTCGGAATGGATCCGGGACATCACGAGGAGATCCGGAATGGTCCGGAGAATGAGATTCATATATTGGGGATCATTTTCTAAGTTAGGAAATGTTCCGGAGTGTTTGGATCGAGATTCTAGAAGGTTTGAATGTTCGAAGGTTCTAGAGGATTTCTTGAGTTTGCTTGAAAACCAAGAAAGGGATCAAAGAAACCAAGTGGGGCAAGACACGGATCGTGGGGAGGAGGACTCTCCCCAACCCGCTGCCCAAGGAGGAGGGAGTCCTACTAGGACTCCCCCTCCCCAGGCGCGCCTCCCTCCTTTAAATAGAAGGGAGGGGGCGCCCCCTCTTGCACCTCGTCTCATAACAATCTCTCTCAGCCGCCTCTCTCCTCCACTTTTCTTCTGCACAGGCATAGGCGAAGCCCTGCAGATTTCTCATCTCCACCACCACCATGCCGTCGTGCTGCTGGGATTCCGTGGAGAAGATCTACTACCTCCATTTGCTGTTGGAACAGGGGAGGAAGGTCTTCTTCGACTCAGACGCGTGTGACCTTCGCGAAGCTCTGCCGAACGCTGCGCGGAAGAAGGATCGTCCACACGATCTTGAGATCGGCAAGTGATCGACTACATCATCCACGAGATCTAATCTCGTTAACGCTTTCGGTTCTACGAGGGTTAGTACCGATCTATCTCGTTGCTCATGTCTAGTAGATTAGATCCTGGCTTTTATCTAGATTAGATCTGGGTTTTGTTCGTTCTTGCGGTAGAAATTTTTTGTTTTCCATGCTACGAACCCATCATCACCATCTCCATATTGCTGTAACAATTGAGTTGAATCTTGCATTAGTTCATAGGGGAAACTTTCCCGGTGTTGATTGCTCTTTGTAGTTGATGTTATTGAGTGAACCATTGAATTATTGTTTATGTTCAGATTGTTATACATCATTATTACATCTCTGATCATGATCCATATGATGTCTTGTGAATAGTTCGTTTGTTCTTGAGGACATGGGAGAAGTCATGTTAGTAGTGGAGTTGTGTTGAGAAAGATTCAATAGTTTGTTATTTAAGTTGTGGTGTACTTCTTCTAGTGGTGTCATGTGAATGTCTACTACATGAAACTTCACCTATATGGGCCTAGGGGAATGCATTGTGTATTTGGCTACTAATCGTAGGGGTTGCCGGAGTGACATAAACCTGAACCCCCGTTAGGAAACCATTGCACAAGGGACGTAAGGGTCTTAGAGTTTGAAGCTGTGGTTAGGTCTCTACCTTAATTACTTTCTTGCACTTACAGATGTTTGCAAGGGGTATAATCACAAGTATGTATTAGTCTTGGATCTGCGGTACATTAGCACAGGTTCACCCACACAACACTTAGCAAGCTAGAGAAGATTAATCAACTATATGAAGCGAAAGCACTTGACAGTCTTCCCATGTGTCCTCGAGAACGTTTGGTCATCTTAAGTAATACAACCAGCTTGTCCTTTGCTACATAAAGGATTGGGACACTTGCTGCATTTATTCCTACTGTCTTTTGTTTGCTCGTACTTTGTTTACTTGCTTTATCAAAAAACCCTAAAAATCCGTTTGCTAAGTATTTGCAGAGAATTCCTGATCCATACCACTAGCCAGCACCTTCTGTTCCTCGTTGGGTTCGACACTCTTACTTATCGAAAATACTGCGATACACCCCCTATACTTGTGGGTCATCACTAGCAGTTGAACCAAGTACTAGAAAATCAGTTGGATACTTGATCTTACCACAAAGAACTTCCACTTCTCGTACGATACCAATTGGAGAGATGGTCTCTCTATTAGCAAGGTGAATAACCACATCAATCTCTTCCAATTCGCAGGGACTGATTTCATGCATAATTTCTCTGTAAAGCTCATAAGGAATAGCACTAGAACTTGCACCAATATCACATAAACCATAATAGCAATGATCACCAATTCTAATAGAAAGCACATGAACACTAGCTTTTTTAGTTCTATTAGGATGTGAAACAATATTAGAAGCATCCTAACAAAAGCCTATGTGTCCCTCTTCTATGCTTTTAGTGACAAGGTCCTTCACAATTGCTACCACAGGTTCAAAGTTTATTTGTTCATCAGGTTTTACAGTTCTCTTTTCACTTTTAGTGATTACATTAGTTATCATAGGATGATCCTTTACCTTATCTGGGAAGGGAATCTTCTCAATATACGGTTCAGGTAAGATATGATCAATAATGCAACACTCAGTGCTCCCAACAGGAACACAGTCAACAATATCTTTATAAGGTGCATGGTATTTATTCCATCCCCTTTTTGGAATTTCGATATAGGAAGCAAAAGTTCTAAAGCAATTCGTAATAACTTGCAAATCAAGACCATAAGCATTACTAATATTTTGAAAGTCATCAGTTCCCATAAAAGATTCAATGCATTCATAATCATAATTTATACCTGACTTTCTACCTTTGCCATTCTCCCAAGGTTCAGCATTATCTTGAATATGGTCCAGAAGATCCCATTTAGCTTCTTCTTCCATACGAGTGAATGATCCAGCACAAGAAGCATCCAATAAATCTTTATCATGAAGAGAAAGCCTTGCATAAAAGTTATTGATAATAATATTGTTGGGGAGCTCATGAATGGGACATTTGAGCATTAGTAACTTCAATCTCCCCCAAGCTTGAGTTGTACTCTCTCCATCAAGCGGCCAAAAGTTGTATATTTGATTCCGATCTTTATGAATCTCAGTAGGAGGATAAAACTTTGAATAAAAGAGAGGCACTATTTCCTCCCATTCCAGAGCTTGACCATTCTTCAGCAGCTTATACCATTCCTCAGCTCTTCCTTTTAGCGATAATGAGAATAACTTCTTCTTAACTTGATCTGTAGTAATACCTGCACACTTGAACAACCTGCATAATTCATGTATAAAAAGCAAATGATCACCGGGATGGACAGTTCCATCCCCAACATAGTAGTTATCCATAACACAATCAATAATTCTTGTAGGTATTTTGAAAACATCATTCTCAGCAGGTGATGGCTTATCTACTACCTTAGCAGTGGTAGTAGCATTACCAAATAAGAAACTCAGCGAATTATCCATAACAAAAATAAAGCAACTAGCAGAAGTAAACAGTACTCACAGTAGAAGTTTCCTTTACCAGTTCCACTCTCCAATAGTGCTTCACTCCCCGGCAATGGCGCCAGAAAATATTCTTGATGACCCACAAGTATAGGGGTGTATCGCAGTATTTTCGATAAGTAAGAGTGTCGAACCCAACGAGGAGCAGAAGGTGCCTGCTAGTGGTATGGATCAGGAATTCTCTGCAAATACTTAGCAAACGGATTTTTAGGGGTTTTTGATAAAGTAAGTAAACAAAGTACGAGTAAATAAAAGACAGTAGGAATAAATGCAGCAAGTGGCCCAATCCTTTATGCTGCAAAGGACAAGCCGGTTGTATTACTTAAGATGACCAAATGTTCTCGAGGACACATGGGAAGACTGACAGGTGCTTTCGCTTCATATAGTTGATTAATATTCTCTAGCTTGCTAAGTGTTGTGTGGGTGAACCTGTGCTAATGTACCGACCTTCCTAGGACTAATACATACTTGTGATTATACCCCTTGCAAACATCCGTAAGTACAATAAAGTAATTAAGGTAGAAACCTAACCACAGCTTTAAAATCTAAGACCCTGACGTCCCTTGTGCAATGGTCTGTCACTCCGGCAACCCCTACGGTTAGTAGCCAAATACACAATGCATTCCCCTAGGCCCATATAGGTGAAGTGTCATGTAGTTGACGTTCACATGACACCACTAGAAGAAGTACACCACAACTTAAATATCAAACTATTGAATCTTTCTCAACACAACTCCACTACTAACAACATGACCTATCCCATGTCCTCAAGAACAAAACAAACTACTCACAAGCCATCATATGGATCATGATCAGAGATGGAATAATGATGTATAAAAATCTGAACATAAACAATAATTCAATGGTTCACTCAATAGCATCAACTACAAAGAGTAATCAACACCGGGAAAGTTTCCCCTATGAACTATGCAAGATTTAGCTCAATTGTTACAGCAATATGGAGATGGTGATGAGGGTGCTGATGGTGATGATGGTGGTGATGATGATGATGATCCCGATGAAGTCCAGCTTGCTGGTGGTGTTGATGGCAACGATCTCCCCTCTCCGGGAAGGAATTCCCCCGGCAGAAATCTGTCTGCCGGAGAGATCTTTCTCTCTTGGAGTTTTCTGCCCTGCAGAGGCGGCGGAATCTTTCTGTAGTCACTTCCCGAGTCTTAGGGTTTTGGGAGGATGATATACACCAGAAAGGAGAGGCTGGAGTGGGCCAGGGTGGCCACACTGGCCTTGACCTAAATTTGCCAGCGCCGAGGTGGTGTGGGCCCCCTGTGGCCCATCTCCACTCCGTCTTCTGGCATCCTTAGTCTTCTGGAAAAATAGGATTTTTCATATATTTTCCCGGATTTTCTGATCTTCATGAATTTTGCCTCCAAACAGCACCTTTTCCATCAGAATCCTAACTGCAGCGGTCCATGCTCCAAAAGTCATCAACCATGCAAAAACAGATGAAATAACATAAGTATCACCTCTCAATACGAAATATATCAATGAATAATAGTGAATTATGACATAGAATAGTGATGCAAAATGGACGTATCACTTTTCTCGTTGCCCGAGGCCTCTTTATATAGGGGTCCCTTCACGAAAGTTGTTCTGTTTGACCTAGCGGTTAAAGCGTCGGAATCCTCTTCATGGCTCCTGGTTTCTTTGGGTTGTTGGAAATCTCGTATCTTTGACTTTGATGTAGTGATTCCCATCATCAAACGTCATATCTACACAGGGAAAAATAGAAAGAAAGGATTGCATACCCCTTTGATCATTAGGCATTAGTGGCAGGATTTAGAGAGATATTTCATGAAAAATATGAATAATATCCAGTTTAAATGTGGACATGGATGGCTATATTTCAGAGCCATAAAGATGTAGCTCACATTGTGTCATCCCTCTGACATAATCCATGGGGTAGTGAGGCACCAGTGCATCGTCAAGCAGTGCGTGATCATCAGCCTGGACCTCCGTGAAAGCCACGCTGCTTCTCTGATGGCTATTATCCAATGCAGGATTTCCTACGGCGGAGATGACCTTTGGCTAAGTGCTTCCACTACTAGCTTCTTCATCCCAACTAGTTCCTCTTATATCTTCCTGATCTGGTCTGCCTCCCGGTCCTTATTTCTCTTATGGCTTCTATAACTGTCATCATACTCAGAAAACCCTTTCTTCCATGTAACACCGATGCCTTTGCCTCGTGTTCGTCCAGGTTTTTCAAGATTCTCGAGGGCTTGTGTCAGCTCGTTGTTCTCTCTCTGAGGCCGGAACAATCCTGCTTGAGCATTCGGCCATTGTTTAATAATTGCTTTGGAGGGTATTAGAATTTTTCTTAAAAATTGTCTCTCTTGTTTCTGAGTTCAATGTTCCACCATGCCCGTACCACCAGTGCTTTAACCTCTCGGTCCATCCATCTGTATCTGGAGTGATCCCTCTAAACCTCATGTTGGACTCCATAGCTTCCCAGTTAGGCACGACACTCTTGTTGCCACCTGTCCCCATTTTATGGTGGTATTTCTTTTTCTCAGCATTTTTCTTATTTTGTTCCGAACTTTCCTTGTCTATAGAATATAGCTTGTACTTTACAAAATTGGGCCACTGTTCTCTCAATTTCTCGTATGCTCCTGTGAATTTTGGAGTTTTCTTTTTCGTGACATAGTTCGCGTATAAAGTTTTCTTGTGGTCCTGGAACAGTTCGGCCATCTTCGATAGAGCCCACTCCTTGACTCTTGCTCTTATTTCAAGCCCACCCGTAATTGGGGTAGTACCATCTGCCTTGAATTCTTCATACTCTGGAAGTAGCATGAAATGTGCTATGAGCTTCTGCCAAAGGTCATCTTTGGCATCATCATCGACATAACTAGTGAATTCTTCACCTGCATTCTTTGGCTTATTCCATTCTTGAATGGTGATCGGGAGGTTGTCCCTAGCAATCACTCCGCATTGATTTACAAACATCCTTGCATGCTTTTCTAAAGCAATCGGTTCTCCATTATCATCTATTTCGTTAATGGTGAACCTTTGATTACCATCCAACTTTTTATTAGGGTCTCGTTTCGTTCTACCTGTTGATTGCCTCAATCCGGAGGGCTAAAAGAAGAAAGAAGAGTGATTAATATATTTAGAGAGAGATCAATTAATTAATGCATATAGTCACAAGAGGCTTAATATATATATACCTCGCCAGTTGTTGTTGAGGGGCCATCATCGTTGTTTGATTGCCCTTCATCATCATTGTTTGTTTGCTCTTCATCCATCTGTTCTAGCTGATGTCCATCACTGGATAGATTCAGAAATGATGATACTCAACCTCGTCTACATAATCTTCTCCAGCACGAGGTTCAATTCTATCAATATTGATAGCTATTTCACCATTTATAATGTCCATTATAAGATCGTTGCCGTCAGAGTCGGTGGTGCGCTCCATGACTTAACTATTGCAGAAAGAAAGATAAAACAAGTTAGAAAAAAGAAAGAGTAATAAATGAGGAATATACTAAAAAAGGTCACCTTTATGTAGATATGAGCAAATAGATGGTAAAAAATATTGCCCTATTTTTTACTCATATTTTTTTACCATTTCATAATACTAGTACTACTACTACTAGTTAATACTAATACAACTAGTAATATTACTACAAATACTATGAATACTAATACAAATACTAGTAATACTATTAATACTACTAACACTACTGTATTGTATCTACTCAAATCCATCAAATTTTGATGAGAAAATTTCATGTCTTTTAATTTTCCTAACTCTAGTTCGGATCATTGGATCGAGAGGGTGATCGAGGGAGGGAGAGGGCCAGGGTGCACCTGGGGTGGTCGGTGGTGGCAGTTAGGCCAGGGCGCGTCTTGAGGATGCGACGTGGTGGTGGCAGTGATGTCGCGGTGTGGCTAGCGGTGGGGAAGCTGCGTTGACAATGACGCGGTGATGGTGCCGGCGGCGACGGCGCAGGCTCGGCCGGCGAACGGTGGAGTGCTCAGACGATGGCGGTGATGACGGTGTGCATGATTTGGGAAGCCTGCCGGTGTCGGGGGTCTGTGTGTCACCTCCTACGCTGCTAGCTTGAGAAGGAGAATGGTCTGGGAAGAGGAGACCGCGATGGTATATATGGCCCAGGCCTTTAGTCCCGGGTCATGCCATGACGCAGTACTAAAGACCCTTTAGTCTCGGGTCGTGGCATGACCCAGGACTAAAGGCCCTCCTCTAGTCCAGGGTCATGCCACAACCCGGGATTAAAGACCATGTAGTCCCGGATCATGGCATGACCTGGGACTAAAGGCCCCCCTCTAGTCCCGTGTCATGCCACGACCCAGGACTAGAGGACATTTTCGGCCTCCACCAATTTCGTGTGCGAGGCCAGACCTCTAGTATCGGTTGGTATTTAGACCCGGGACTAGATGGTCTTTTGTAACTTTTCTATTTTAAAACCATTAGAACTTTGGAAATTCATAGCTCCTATTTAATAAATCCAAATATAAATAATATATCTATTATTATCAGAAAAATATAAGGAATCTTAATATATCATCCACACATCTGTTTGCATCATGTATCAATTGTGCCATTTTCATTCCAAAATGCGTTCACTATTTTTCGTGAAGCCATTTTCCATTTTACGAGTGCTAAAAAAGGGGAGTTTTGTGAAGCAACCACCAAAGGAATAATTCAAAATGCTACCACCCCATTTTTCAAAAATAGTAGACCACCTTACATGGACAATGTCCCAACCAGGATATCTCAAACCATTTTGTCTACCCCGAGTGAAAAAGACAAATGTCTGTCGAATCAATAGGAACTGGGTCTGGTTTGAACTACAAGTACATGATCTAATGCTCATGATTTTTTTTAAAAAATCATTTTTATATTCATAGTATGATGTTTCTTCAGAGATCCAATTCAACTTTTAGCGAGGCTCATCCCCCATATGCATGCTCGTCGTTTTGACCATAGTTTGAAACGAGAAAATTTTGAAACGGGCATTAGAAATTCAAAATCATTCCTAACAATGTAAATCCTTCACGTGGTGTCATATTATGTGACATAGTTGCAAGGAAAAATACCAAACTTGGTATAATGATTGCATCTAGAAAGGTCCTTCTCAAAATGAGCTATCATGTTCGAGGTTTCATAGCATTCGGACCAAATGACCAATGTTATGCCTAGAATTGTGGCATAATTTGTGATACGTTCCCATATTGTGTATGCATGTGTATCTTGTGATGGTGAACAATGTTGCAAGAGGAAGTTTTCCTTTTCGTCGTATAGAAAGCCATTTTCCATTTTACGAGTGCTAAAAATGGGTCGTTTTGTGAAGCAACCACCAAAGGAATAATTCAAAATGCTACCACCCTATTTTTCAAAAATAGTATACAACCTTACATGGATAATGTCCCAATCAGGGTATCTCAAACCTTTCCGTCCACCCCGGGTGAAAAAAGACAAATATCTGCCAAATCGGTAGGAAATGGGTCCGGTTTGAACTATAAGTACATGATCTAATGCTCATGATTTTGTGAAACAATTATTTTTAGACTCACAATATGATGTTTCTTTAGAGATACAATTCAAGTTTTAGCGAGGCTCATCCCCCATCTGCATGCTCGCCGTTTTGACCATAGTTTGAAACGGGAAATCTTGAAATGGGCATAAGAAATTCAAAAAGGTCCGAACAATGTAAGTCCTTCATGTGGTGTCATATTATGTGACATAGTTGTAAGGAAAAATACCAAACTTGGTATAATGATTGCATCGCCAAAATTCCTTCTCAAAATGAGCTATCATGTTCGAGCTTTCATGGCTTTCGGACCAAATGACGAATGTTATCCCCAGAATCTCGGCATAGTCTGTGATAGTGTGCCCATATTGAGCACGCATGTGTATCTTGTGATGGTGAACAATGTTGCAGGAGGAAGTTTTCCTTTTTGTCGCATGGAAAAGCCATTTTCCATTTTACGAGTGCTAAAAACAGGGTGTTTTGTGAAGCAACCACCAAAGGCATAATTTAAAATGCTACCACCCAATTTTTCAAAAATAGTATACCACCTTACATGGACAATGTCCCAACCAGGGTATCTCAAACCGTTCTGTCCACCCCGGGTGAAAAAGACAAAAGTCTATCGAATCGGTAGGAACTGGGTCTGGTTTGAACTACAAGTACATGATCTAATGCTCATGATTTAAAAAATCAGTTTTATACTCACAGTATGATGTTTCTTCAGAGATCCAATTCAAGTTTTAGCGAGGCTCATCCCCCATCTGCATGCTCGCCGTTTTGAACATAGTTTGAAACGGGAAAATTTTGAAATGGGCATAAGAAATTAAAAATCAGTCCGAACAATGTAAATCCTTGGCATGGTGTCATATTATGTGACATAGTTGTAAGGAAAAATACCAAACCTGGTATAATGATTGCATCTCGAAAAGTCCTTCTCAAAATGAGCTATCATGTTCGAGGTTTCATGGCTTTCAGACCAAATGACCAATGTTATGCCCAGAATTGTGACATAATTTGTGATAGTATGCCCATATATTGTGAATGCATATGTATATTGTGATGGCGAACAATATTGCAGGAGGAAGTTTTCATTTTCATCGTATGGAAAAGCCATTTTCCATTTTACGAGTGCTAAAAACAGGGTGTTTTGTGAAGCAACCACCAAAGGCATAATTAAAAATGCTACCACCCCATTTTTCAAAAATAGTGTAGCACCTTATGTGGACAATTTCCCAACTAGGGTATCTCAAATCTTTCTGTCCACCCCGGGTGAAAAATACAAATAACTACCGAATCGGTAGGAAGTGGGTCCGGTCTGAACTATAAGTACATGATCTAATGCTCATGATTTTTTGAAAAAATCATTTTTAGACTCACAGTATGATGTTTCTTCAAAGATCCAATTCAAGTTTTAGCGAGCCTTATCCCCCATATGCATGCTCGCCGTTTTGACCATAGCTTGAGACGGGAAAATTTTGAAACGGGCATAAGAAATTCAAAAACAATCTGAAGAATGTATCCTTCGCGTGGTGTCATATTGTGTGACAGAGTTGCAAGGAAAAATACCAAACTTGGTATAATGATTGCATTTCAAAAATTCCTTCTCAAAATGAGCTATCATGTTCGAGGTTTTATGGCTTTCGGACCAAATAGCCAATGTTATGCCAAAAATCGTGGTATAAGCCATTTGAAATAGCCCACGTGAGGGTATCTCAAACCTTTCTGTCCACCCAGGGTGAAAAAGACAAATATCTGCCGAATCGGTAGGAAGTGGGTCTGGTCTGAACTATAAGTACATGATCTATTGCTCATGATTTTTTGAAAAACCTATTTTTAGACTCACAGTATGATGTTTCTTCAGAGATCCAATTGAAGTTTTAGCGAGCCTCATCCCCCATATACATGCTCGCCGTTTTGACCATAGTTTGAAGCGGGAAAATTTTGAAATGGGCATAAGAAATTCAAAAATAGTCCGAACAATGTATCCTTCGCGTGGTGTCATATTATGTGATATAGTTGCAAGGAAAAATACCAAACTTGGTATAATGATTGCATCTTGAAAAGTCCTTCTCAAAATGAGCTATCATGTTTGAGGTTTCATGGCTTTCGGACGAAATGACCAATGCTATGCCCAGAATCGCGGCATAGTTTGTGATAGTGTGCCCATATTCTGCACGCATCTGTATCTTGTGATGGCGAACAATGTTGTGGGAGGAAGTTTTTCTTTTTGTCGCACGGAAAAGCCATTTTCTATTTTACGACTGCTAAAAATGGGGCATTTTGTGAAGCAACCACCAAAGGCATAATTCAAAATGGTACCACCCCATTTTTCAAAAATAGTATACTGATGAGTCCCAAATTGATGCATATCTAAGTATATATAAATGTTGGGTTCGCAGCATAGAAAACAAAAAATTCCTATGATGGGAACTATTTTACGCCAAGATCTATCTGCTAAATACAAGCAATGGGTGGATATACATCCATAGAGAACATACCCTCAAAGAACAACAAAGCTTTGTTAACGAGATGGACCTCGTGGATGATGTAGTCAAACACTTGCCGATCTCAAGATCGTGTGGAAGTCCTAGCGCCGCAAATCAGCAGCACAAGCATCCTCGCACACACGTTCAGGCCACCGAACAACCTCCACCTCCTTGCTCCAGCGATGCAGCAGAAGTAGCAAGTCCTTCCAGACGAAATGCTATCGGGAACATGTATCTCGCTAATCCAAGACCATGGGGGAATAATTCTAGAGGGGGGGAGAGATCCTTTACGAGGAGGTGTGAGGAAGAAGGACTGAGAAGGGGGCCTTTTATAGGAGGAGGGGGTACCCCTCCCCATGGCCAGCGCCCCATGGGGGTGACCCCTCACCTCCCCCATTCATGTGGTGGTAACCCCCTCTACATAAATTTGCCCCTTCACATTCTCTTTTAAAGTCTCCACTTTAAATGCATTGAATTTCTCCAAATTTAATGCTCTCTCATTTAATAAAACTCTTTTATTAATTTTATTTAGAATTTTTTTAATTACTTTAATTAACAAACATTCACATAAAACCCCCTGCAATATTTCAATAGCGCATGCAGAACCAATTTCAGCAATTTCACCCGAAACAATTTCGGTGTCTATTGAAATAATTCCAGTGCTTTGCAATTATTTTGTCTACACATATTTGCTCCAAATTGTGTTTGGCAACTCTTAAGTGTGTCACCCTATGGTTCACGAATAATGCAGACATGATCGAGACCCCTCTCAGATCAATAATCAGAAGCGAGACTTTGAGATCTATACTAACTCCCACACATTCAACAATGACTTCTGTGATCGAGAGAACCTTTGATGGTAGTAACTAAACCCCTTTGTCTTGCGATATATTACATGTCCGAGATTCGATTATCAGTATCTCAATACTTAGTTTGATCTTGTTACTGACATGCACTCTTTTCTCGTTCCCATGATATAACATCCTAGTGATCACATCACTTGCTTGCAAGCTATCTTAATGTGATATCACCGAGAGGGCCTAGAGTATATCTATCCATCATCGGGATTGACAAATTCCACTCTTGATCCATGAGCCTCAACATAACACCTTCGGAATACCCGAACCCATCTTTATAGTCATCCTGTTACGGTGTGATGTTTGATGTTATCAAAGTATTCTTACGGTGTTAGCAACTAACATGATCTCATGGTCTAGGGATAAAGATTACTTCGTATGATGCTATAGGAATATAAACATAATGAATTTGATCGTAATGCTATACTTCGGATGAATGTTCATCACATCATTCACCAATGTTGTGACCTCGTTATTAACAACATCCAATGTCCATGATCAGGAAACCTTGATCATCTTGTTAATCAACGAGCTAGTTTATAGAGAGGCATAACTAGGAACTTGTTTATTAAATACACATGTATTAAGGTTTCCGTATTAATACAATTATAGCATGTAAAATAAACATCTATCATATACTTGGAATACATATAATAACAACTTTATTATTGCCTCTCAGGACATATTCCCTTCAATAAATTATTCATATTTCACTCATTACATGTTACATCTATCTATAACTATGCATATTGTGTATGATTATTAGTTTTCATTCATTTCCATGTGGGATTTGCACAATATTAGTTTTATCAGGATTTTATTACCTTTTTATTCTCTTTGATTTGTGTGTAGGTGCTATCGAGAATCATGGATAAAAGGAGCGAAGATGATTCAATATGGAGGAGTTGCAGGCACCAAACTTCGCCATTTGAGGGGAGGAAAAAGTGGATTTTTTCATCAACTCCAAATTAAGATCCAAGGCCATGGTGTTGTATCCCTCGTCCATACAATTCCAACGAGCCAAAGAATACCCAAATCGGAGTTCGTATGAAGAAATGATGGCCAAAATTTGAAAGGATACATGCAAAATAAACCCGACCGATTAGGCAGGCAGAACCACTGTCATCCGTCCGCTCGTACCATGGTCCTGGATACACGGAAACAGCTGTTCTAGACGCGTTTGTTCACAGAATCCGTCCCCGTTTGTTTGTAGACCTTCCTTAGGTCATAAGGAACGTATTGGAGGCTATTGGGGGCACCCCTAGGCCTATATAAAGAGGCAAGGAGCCAAGGGAGAAGGCTGCCTCTCCACATACCTCCACGGTGGAGCCCTGCCACCTTGGAAACTCCATAGCCACCACCTCCACAAGATCTCCACCATCACCAGTTCTCAAGAGGAGAAGGGACTTGGATCTTGAAGGCATCAACACCGATCTACATCACCATCATCATCACCAACGTCTCCAACACCGATCCCCTTCGTCGATTTGGTTGTAATCCAAACCCTAGTGTGGATCTTCACTTGTATTCAATTGTACTATCATATCCCATCCATATGATTACCATGATGTTGATTTCCTTTATATGTGAGTAGTTCCTTTGTTCTTGGGGAGATGGATAAACCCTAGCGCCATTATGAACTTGTAATAAAGATGATCTATTCTTGTGTCCATATGACTTGCTTGTCTATGATATAATTATGATTTGTGTTTGATCTCTCTGTTTAGATGGTATGTGTAGTCGGCCGCATATCATTTTCCCTCAGGACTAAAAGGAGGGATAAATCCTTTGGACGTGTCTTGGAAGCGTACCCGGAATGCCCCGTGACAGATTGGCGTTGGCTCGTAACCTACACAGTCAAAGGAGGATTAAAGAGGGAATCGCTAAGCTAATTATGATATCCACGGGGAAACCCTTAATTGCGGTGGTTTGTATGGGTGACTACTCTCAGACATCACAATGGTTATTTAGAGGTGACCTTACTCTTGGCTCAACAAAGTGGTTTCCTACGAGCCTTGAAGTGAACATATTATTATGGGGCTCTCTCCATACATATCATGACATAAGGAGTGTGTTATCTTGATTACATATAACAATAATACTATGCTAGTGGTGTGTCCTACATCCCCGAGAACATTTTATCCCTATTGAGTTCCACCGCGCTTTCATACAAACTTGTTACTTATTTTCTTTTACTTATTTTAATTACTTTTCTGCAAACAACCATAAACCTTTCAAACATCCTTTACTTGAGATCAAAGGCAGCTTATAACTATCCTTTGGTAGATAGTGACGAGGGGCATAAAGACCTTTACCAATAGCTCTCTACGGGTTTGATATCTTTACTTCGAAACTAGCTACAATTGATCTGTGCACTTGCAGTCATCAAGCTATTTTGTGGCGTCCTTGCCAAGGAGCTAAGCGCTTTTGGTCTTTGTTATTAGTTGCTAATTTATTATTGCTTTACTAAAGTTGTCTGAGTTTCAAGTTATTACTGTTTATTGATTTTTATCTTTTTGCTTTTACTTATTTGAAAAGAACAAAAAAATTAGAAAACAAAAAATTATAAAAACTATTGTTACTAATCATGTCTTCCGAGATGACTGTCTTCCAACAGATGGAATTTACAATTGGGGAGTCAAAGGGAGAGACTATGGGAAATGTTCATAAGAGGTATGGCATATCAAAAGAATGGTTGACTTGGGTGGACGAGTATTCATCCACACTATGTGCCTCTTATCAATTATATTGTGATTGTTGTGAATCTCCAGATCACCTCAATTATCAATGTGAGTACAACTTTGATACCGAACTAGCAAACTATAATAGAGATGAGTTTAAATTCCTTGCTAGGGAGGATACATTACAATTTGTGCTTTTTACCGGTTGCCAAGAATTGATATTTTGTTTAAGAGATATGTCGGTAGAAAGTAAACCACTTGATATGATCTATAAAGAAGTTCACCCTATATTCTGCTATTTCCAAGATAACTTCCTTGATAATGTATTTATTTTTGAGCAGATTAAAGCCGCCATGGAAGAATCTAACCTTTTGTAGGGTGCTCCAAAATATGATGTGGAGAGAACTCCACTCAAAGAAACTCCACCGAAACCACCAGAACATATTGGTAATAAGGAGGTGGTATTTTTGACGTTGCACCCTCTCAACTAGTGGAAGGTCAGCCCGAAGGTAAGACTATCGATGAGCTACTCGTAAATTATCTTAGTGAGAATGAAGAGGAGTGACTTGATCAATCACTTGAATCTCCTACTTCTGAACATAACATTCCACACACAAATAGTATGCATGCAAATGATATCTCATTATCCAGTAATGATTCTGATGATGATTGGCCTGAGTTTGGTGAGGAACTAGAGAAGGAATCTTTCTATGAATATTGCGATGCAGCTTTGCAACATGAACCCTCAATAGAGAAGAATGAAGAATGGTATGAAGAATATATTACTGATGATGAACTTAATAAAAAGCATCCTATAGAATATGATTGCTTAATAAAATTTCTATCATCTGGTAAAATAGAGAAACTACTTGGAAATTTTAAACTTGACCCTTGTATAATTATTAGAATTGTCAAAACCTATGCCGATCATTTGCAGATTCCAAAGGAGTGTGAATGTTACACACAGACTTGTAATGTTAAACCCGCTAAGGCTAATCCCAAGAAACAAGTTATGTCTTTGCAGTTTGAAGAAGAAGATCTCAAGGTAAATTGCAGTCAATTCAAAAAGTTGCCATATGAAAAGAAGATTGAAATCAAGAAAGAAAAAACCATTGAAGAATTGGCAGCAAATTATTTTGGCATCCCACAAACTGAACTGGACAGAAGCCTGGCGAATAATGGCTCATTCCCAAATGATTTTGCAAAGGAAGATCTAGATAATATCCTCGACACCACACCTAAAGGCGAGGAACAAGGTGAGGAGGACGAGCTAAGTGATCACTCACCTATACCCTCTACTACAAATCATATATACATATTTGATACTCATGAGCATAAACCAATATGGAATATTAAAAATGACAAAACTATTTATGATGCATATATCTCTAGTAATGATTCTTATTATGTTGAAACTGAAGATAATTTATCTACAGATGCCTTGTTCCTAGATACTCATTTGGAGGACATAAATAATGATAAATTGGAGATAGAATCTTGTAGTACTAATGTGCAGGGACAAGAAGGGCACATTGCGAATGAAATATTTTTTTATGATGCTTCCTTCTATGAGTGGCTTGATATCATTAGAACGGATGAACTTGCTAGCAAGTGTGATTAACTAGAGGAGAAAGACACCTTTAAATTTTTCCCTATTACAAAAGAAAGGTGCTACGAAGTGTTGCCCCATGATAGTGCAACCAAGGAGGAGTATTATGAATTATATCCTTATGATACCAACCAAGGTAAAATATTTGAATTCATATGTAAGTCTCTAATACTTTTGATAAAGCTATCTATGGAGGCATGCTCATCATATATGACATATCCATCATCTCTTGGAAGCAACAATTTATTTATTTACCAAACTCCTATGCACTGTAAGCGGGTGCGACTTCGACAGAACTATGATAGTAAGTGCTCCAAACTTCTACGTGAGGTAAGAATAAAAAAATCTCTAGTTGATATCTATTGAAGTAATAATGGAGCTTCGAATCCTAGCTAAGGATTTAAAGAAAACGCTTCCCGGGAGGCAACCTGGAAGTTTTTAGGTGTCTTTCTTAATTTTGTGTCTTGAGTTTAGTTGCATTCATGTTGCATTGGCTCTTGTATCTTTGCAAGATTTACTATTAGAGTTGTCTTGGGACTATCTTTGAAAGATAGAATTATTTATTGCTCTAATCATGTATTGTTTATCTTGGCTAAATCTTCTCAACAAAAATATATGTTTTCTTTGTTTGGATGTTGGACTAACGTTTCAGGTCTATAATAAAATTTTCAAAGAAAATAACTTGTTCTGAAGCTCACAGCGAGTTTAACGAGCAGCAGTACGGGCAGACCCGCCCGTACCACTCATGTGGCACATCGGAATAAGAAGTAAAATTTTCACCAAAGTTACTACAAGCTTAATGAGCAACGGTACGGGTGGACGCAACCATACCGTGCGCCCATACCGCTCTCATTTCGCAACTTCGGAAAACGAGTAAAGTACTGCAAGGTTAACGACCACCCGTACAGGCGCAACCCGCCCGTACCACCCGGTCGTACCGACATTCGAAGGGAGTTTTCAAAAAAAAGAGGAGGTGCAGTACAGGCGGAGCCCGTCCGTACCAAGCGCCCGTACCAAGGAGCATCATCGCGCAGTAAGGGCAGGTACGAGTACAAAAAGGTTATAAGGCCTCCAATCTTTTTATTTTTGACAATCTCAAGTCAGTGGGTTACCTTCTACATGTTCCTTTATACTTAATTTTATTTTACCTACCTTCGAAACTCCCTAACCTATAATTCTCTGTAGTGTTTCGTGTTTATTTTATTTCCTTCTCACGGTTAGGTGAACGAACTCCATTCGTACACTGAATTGTTTGCTTTTACTTCATTTGTTATTTTCATAGGCACTTGAACCTTGTGTGATGACGTGCATGGTTTGTGCCAACCGTGTAAATACTTGCACAAGCCACTTGGTTGTTTCAACTCAAACACTTCAACAAGAAAGTATTCATTGAACCAAAAGTCCATGTCCATCAAAAGTGAGGTTGTTCGTACCTCGACGATAAAGTGTATCACCCTTATTTTAATCAAGCTTGGGGAGGTAACCACTTCTCACACTCTTTTGATACCTACATTTTCTATTTTATTTTTAGTAATCTATTCAAGTTTGGTTCTTACAAAAGTTCTAGCTTGGGGAAGTTACTTCTGCATGTGTAATGTCTTATGCAATGTTCTTGTTCGATATTTTTTTGTGCAATCATGTATCCCACTGTTTTTGAATGCTTGCTTGGGTAAGCTCTGTTTCATGTTTATACAATGGATGCACTTGCTTTTGTTGGGATTCATAAGAGTTGAGTTAGAGATTGATGTGCGTTGTTAATATCTTTATCCGGCTTGATAAGAACATTGTGATCCTCTAAAAATACATTGCCATGATTTTTACACTTGAAACCCTTGTCCCAGTTTTGAAGTTTGAATTGTTTATCCTAGTTAGTTGGTTTGTGAAGATGCCATGCGAGTGGGAGTAATTCAAAATAGTTAGAGTAAAGCTTTTTATGAGAATGAATGATTAGTTGTGGAAGCTTTTGCTCTAGATTTTTTAGCTAACCGAGTCTTGCCTTGGAAAGAGTATTGCCAAACAAGTACAACAAGAAAAAACTTAAAATTTATGACTTGTTTGATGAATGATTATCTTGAGAGTTGACCTTTGAAGATACTTAACTCCATAGATGTTTTGATAGACTTGATGACACTCTTGGAAGGATTTGTTTGATTGAAATGAAGTCTAGCGGTAATTATGATACATGCCAAAGCTAACCTTGTGGATCAAATCGTGGTACTAGTTAAAAAATGGGCCTCTATGTTTCTCATGCACACCTTTGGATGCCAACAACTCCACTGGCCTACGAACAATCTATGGTACAACCCCTGATTTCGGCTATGAGTTGATGACATGAGTGGCATAAATGTCACTATAATGGGCAAAAATATTGGTACTCTCAAAGTTTATGCAAGCCATTGTTTAAAAAACACTCAATGATCCTTGAAAGAAGGAAAAATGAAGATCCACATAACAAGTCCTTGGCATGGTCTCATTACTACTTTATGAATTTTCTTGAAAGACAATGATTGGATTAGAAGTGTTTTTGATAGCCTTGATTTACTGATGTGGGTGTTAATACGACACTTCACTGTTATGCTACTTAGGACATGAAATCTCTTACTTAACTTTGCTATTAAAACATCCCAGTGTTCCTTGGCAAGCTGAGAGTTAACTAGAAGAATTGGATTGATTGTTACACTTCTAGTTGTTTATACTTATATTAAACTCTACTTTGATTGTCTTGATTTACTAAAGCTTGTATAGTGTTCTTGTCATCTCTTTAACTTTGATGAGGTCTAAAAATGGATGAAGTGCTGAACGCATAGAATGCCAACCGTAAGTAAATTCATATTCTCGTTGAATCCCTTACTCTACAAAAGTAAGGAGATACAAAACTTATTAAAAGGCTCAATAATAGGATCACAAGTTTTCTTTCAAGCTAGATTCACTTTTTGACATGGAGCATTGAAGTTTTAATTAATCTTTTATGGATTGACATAACTAACCTTATGTTGCCTTGTATGAATATGTTCTTTCTTACTTTGATCTTGCAGGGAAAATAAGGATACAAGTCATTGATCTTCTACATCTGGTATTATACTTTTGTTTCAATTTTTGCCTCATTTATGATTATCGACTCATGCCTCATGAACATGATGACCTTGTCCATAAGCCACCATCTTGCTCGAGGACAAACAAGAGTCTAGCTTGGGGAAGTTGATGAGTCCAAAATTTATGCATATCTAAGTATATAAATTATTCATATTTTCACTCATTACATGTTACATCTATCTATAACTATGCATATTGTGTATGATTATTAGTTTTTAATCATTTCCACATGGGCTTTGCACAATATTAGTTTTATTAGGATTTTATTACCTTTTTCTTGTCTGTGATTTGTGTGTAGGTGCTATTGAAAATCATGGATAAAAGTAGCAAAGCAGATTCAATATGGAGGAGTTGCAGGCACTAGACTTCGTCATTTGAGGGGAGGAAAAAGTGAATTTTTTCATCAACTCCAAATGAAGGCCATGGTGTTGTATCCCTCGTCCATACAATTCCAACAAGCCAAAGAACACCCAAATTAGAGTTTGTATGAAGAAATGGTGGCCAAAATACGAACGCATACCACACAGATAACAACCAGTGGTACGGGTAGAGCCCGCCCGTATCATCCGCCCGTACCACGGGCCTAGGCGCACGGAAATAGTTGTTCTGGATGTGTTTCTTCACAGAATCCATCCCTGTTTGTTCCTAGACCTTCCTTAGGTCATAAGGAACGTACTAGAGGCTATTGGGGGCACCCCTAGGCCTATATAAAGAGGCAAGGAGCCAAGGGAGAAGGCTGCCTCTCCACATACCTCCATGGGGGAGCCGTGCCGCCTTGGAAACTCCTTAGCCGCCGTCTCCACAAGATCTCCACCATCACCGTTGCTCAAGAGGAGAAAGGACTTGGATCTTGAAGGCCTCAACACCGATCTACATCACCATCATCATCACCAACGTCTCCAACACCGATCCCCTTCGTCTACTTAGTTGTAATCCAAACCCTAGTGTGGATCTTCACTTGTATTCGATTGTACTCTCATATCATATCCATATGATTACCATGATGTTGATTGCCTTTATATGTGAGTAGTTCCTTTTTTCTTGGGGAGATGGAGAAACCCTAGAGCCATTATGAACTTGTAATAAAGATGATCTATTCTTGTGTCCATATGACTTGCTTGTATATGATATAATTATGATTTGTGTTTGATCTCTCTTTTTAGATGGTATGTGTAGTCGGACGCATATCATTTACCATCAGGACTAAAGGGAGGGAGAAATCCTTTGAACGTGTCTTGGAAGCATACCCGGAATGCCCCGTGATAGATTAGCGCCGGCTCGTAACCTCCACGGTCAAAGGAGGATTCAATAGGGACTCCCTAAGATAATTACGATATCCAAAGGGAAACCCTTAATTGTGGTGGTTTGTATGGGTGACTCCTCTCAGACATCACTGTGGTTACTTAGAGGTGACCTCACTCTTGGCTCAACAAAGTGGCTTCTTACGAGCCTTGTAGTGAACATCTTATTATGGGGCTCCCTCCACACATATCATGACACAAGGAGTATGGTATCTTGATTACATATAACAATAATACTATGCTAGTGGTGTATCCTACATCCCCGAGAACATTTTAGCTCTATTGAGTTCCACCGCACTTTCATACAAACTTGTTACTTGTTTTAATTACTTTTATGCAAACAACCATAAACCTTTCAAACATCCTTTACTTGAGATCAAATTCAGCTTATAAGTATCCTTTGGTAGATAGTAACGAGGGGCATAAAGACCTTTACCAATAGCTCTCTATGGGTTCGATATCTTTAATTCGAAACTAGCTACAACTGATATGTGCACTTGCAGTCATCATATACCACCTTACATGGGCAATGTCCCAACCAGGATATCTCAAACCTTTCCGTCCACCCCGGGTGAAAAAGACAAATGTCTGCCAAAACGGTAGGAAGTGGGTCTGGTTTGAACTATAAGTACATGATCTCATGCTCATGATTTTTTGAAAAAATAATTTTTAGACTCAAAGTATGATGTTTCTTTAGAGATCCAATTCAAGTTTTAGCGAGGCTCACCCCCCATCTGTCTGCTTGCCGTTTTGACCATAGTTTGAAACGGGAAATTTTTGAACTAGGCATAAGTAATTCAAAAACGGTCCAAACAATGTAAAACCTTCGTCTAGTGTCATATTATGTGACATAGTTGTAAGGAAAAATACCAAACTTGGTATAATGATTGCATCCTGAAAAGTCCTCAAAATAAGCTATCATGTTCGAGGTTTCATGGCTTTCGGACCAAATGACAAATGTTATGCCTAGAATCGTGGCATAGTTTGTGATAGTGTGCCCATATTATGCACGCATGTGTATCCTATGATGGCGAACAATGTTGAAGGAGGAAGTTTTTATTTTCGTCACACGAGAAAGCCATTTTCCGTTTTACGAGTGCTAAAAACAGGGTGTTTTGTGAAGCAACCACCAAAGGCGTAATTCAAAATGCTACCACCCCATTTTTCAAAAATAGTAGACCACCTTAGATGGACAATGTACCAACTAGGGTATCTCAAACCTTTCTGTCCACCCTGGGTGAAAAAGACAAATGTCTGCCGAATCGGTAGGAAGTGGGTCCGGTTTAAACTACAAGATCATGATCTAATGCTCATGATTTTTTTGAAAAAAAATCATTTTTAGACTCACAGTATGATGTTTCTTCAGATATCCAATTCAAGCTTTAACGAGGCTCATCCCCCAACTCCATGATCGCCGTTTTAACCTAATTTGAAATGGGAAAATTATGAAACGGGCATAAGAAATTCAAAAACGGTCTAAACAATGTAAATCCTTCGTGTGGTGTCAAATTATATGACATAGTTGTAAGGAAAAATGCCAAACTTGGTATAATAATTGCATCTCAAAAAGTCCTTCGAGCTATCATGTTCGAGGTTTCATGGCTTTCGGACCAAATCACCAATGGTATGCCAAAAATCATGGCATAGTTTGTGATAGTGTGCCCATGTTGTGTACGCATGTGTATCTTGTTATGGTGAACAATGTTGAAGGAGGAAGTTTTCCTTTTCATCGCACAGAAAAGCAATTTTCCATTTTACGAGTGCTAAAAACAGGGCGTTTTATGAAACAACCACCAAAGGAATAATTCAAAATGCTACCACCCCATTTTTTAAAAATAGAAGACCACCTTACATGTACAATGTACCAACCAGGGTATCTCAAACCTTTCTGTCCACCCCAGGTGAAAAAGACAAATATCTACCGAATCGATAGGAAGTTGGTCCAGTTTGAACTACAAGTACATGATCTAATACTCATGATTTTTTGAAAAATTATTTTTGAACTCACGGTATGATGTTTCTTCATATATACAGTTCAAGTCTTAGAGAGGCTCATTCTCCATCTGCATGCTCGCTGTTTTGACCATAGTTTAAAATAAGAAATTTTTGAAACGGGCATAAGAAATTCAAAAACACATGCAATGACTCCAGAGACTCCATGTGTCAAACCATGTGTCAAAAGGCTGAAAACACATAGCAATGCAACTGCCACATCGAATGGTGCACCAGTGTGATAGAAGTTGCATCACCACATCTATTGGAGTGTGTGTGCCCATGTGGATCAAGGTGATTTGGAAAAGAACACATGCAATGATTCCAGAGATACCATGTGTCAAACCATGTGTCAAAAGGCCTGAAAACACATAGGAATGCAACTGCCACATCGAATGGTGCACCAGTGTGATAGAAGTTGCATTACCACATCTACTAGTGTGTGTGTGCCCATGTGGATCAAGGTGGTTTGGAAAGAACAGATGAAATGACTCAAGAGACTCCATGTGTCAAACCATGTGTAAAAAGGCCCGAAAACACATGGGAATGCAACTGCCACATTGAATGGTGCACTAGTGTGATAGAAGTCGCATTACCACATCTACTGGAGTGTGTGTCTCCATGTGGATCAATGTGGTTTGGAAAAGAACACATGCAATGACTACAGAGACTCCATGTGTCAAAAGGCCTGAAAACACATAGGAATGCAACTGCCACATCGAATGGTGCACCAGTGTGATAGAAGTTGCATTAACACATCTATTAGAGTGTGTGTGCCCATGTGGATCAAGGTGGTTTGGAAAAGAACACATACAATGACTCTAGAGACTCCATGTGTCAAACAATGTGTCAAAAGGCCTGAAAACACATGGGAATGCAATTGCCACATCGAATGGTGCACCAATGTGATATAAGTTGCACCACCACATCTACTAGAGTGTGTGTGCCCATGTGGATTAAGGTGGTTTGGAAAACAACACATGCAATCAATCTAGAGACTCCATGTGTCAAACCATGTGTAAAAAGGCTTGAAAACACATAGGAATGCAACTGCCACATCGAATGGTGCACCAGTGTGACAGAAGTTGCATCACCATGTCTACTGGAGTGTGTGTGCCCATGTGGATCAAGGTGGTTTGGAAAAGAACACATGCAATGACTCTAGAGACTCCATGTGTTAAACCATGTGTCAAAAGGCCTAAAAACACATAGGAATGCAACTTCCACATTGAATGGTGCACCAGTGTGACAGAAGTTACATCACCATATCTACTGGAGTGTGTATGCCCATGTGGATCAAGGTGGTTTGGAAAAGAACACATGCAATGACTCTAGAGACTCCATGTGTCAAACCATGTGTCAAAAGGCCTAAAAACACATAGGAATGCAACGACCACATCGAATGGTGCACCAGTGTGACAGAAGTTGCATCACCACATCTACTGGAGTGTGTGTGCCCATGTGGATCAAGGTGGTTTGTAAAAGAACACATGCAATGACTCCAGAGACTCCATGTGTTAAACCATGTGTTAAAAGGCATGAAAACACATGGGAATGCAACTGCCACATCGAATGGTGCACCAGTGTGATAGAAGTTGCATCACCACATCTACTAGAGTGTGTGTGTGTGTGTGCCCTTGTGGATCAAGGTGGTTTGGAAAAGAACACATGCAATGACTCTAGAGACTCCATGTGTCAAACCATGTGTCATAAGTCATGAAAACACGTAGGAATGCAACTGCCACATTGAATGGTGCACCAGTGTGACAGAAGTTGCATCACCACATCTACTGGAGTGTGTGTGTCCATGTGGATCAAGGTGGTTTGGAAAAGAACACATGAAATGACTCTAGAGACTCCATGTGTCAAACCATGTGTCAAAAGGCTTGAAAACACATGGGAATTCAACTGCCACATCGAATGGTGCACCAGTGTGATAGAAGTTGCATCACCATATCTACTGGAGTGTTTATGCCCATGTGGATCAAGGTGGTTTGAAAAATAACACATGCAATGACTCTAGAGACTCCATGTGTCGAACCATATGTCAAAAGGCCTAAAACACATGGGAATGCAACTGCCACATCGAATGGTGCACCAGTGTGACAGAAGTTGCATCACCACGTCTACTAGAGTGTGTGTGACCATGTGGATCAAGGTTATTTGGAAAAGAACATATGCAATGACTCAAGAGACTCCATGTGTCAAACCATGTGTCGAAAGGCCCGATAACACATGGTAATGCAACTGCCACATCGAATGGTGCACTGATGGCTCAGGATACTTTGAGCTCATTGGGAACCCCAAGAGGAAGGTATGATGAGCACAACAAACAAGTTTCCCTCAGTTATGAAACCAAGGTTATCGAACCAGTAGGACCAAGGAAACAACTCCAAGTTGTTGTTACCAACTTGGAATCCTGCACAACAGAACCACAGAACTTTCCCCCAACTTACAGTGAGGTTGTCAGTCTCACCAGTTTTGCTGAAAACAAAGGATTAAATGTATTGTGTGGAAGATAGTGATTGCTTGCAAAAAGTAAACACTAAATAGTAAATAGTACATAGTAGAATAATGGTAAAAGAATGGACCGGGGTCCATAGTTCACTAGAGGTGATTCTCCTTAAGAGAGATGACATGTTGGGTGAACAAATTACAGTGGGGCAATTGACAGACTCGAGAAAGCATACCATGCATATACTAATCATATTGACTCCTATGAGATTTGATTGGGAATTACAACATTATACATAGACCATAATGTTGGGTCCGCAGCATAGAAAACAAAAAATTTCCTACGATGAGAACTACACGCCAAGATCTATCTACTAGGTACAGAGCAACGGGTGGACATACATCCATCGAGAACTTACCCTCGAAGACAACGAGTTTTGTTAACAAGTAGGAACTCATGGTTGATGTAGTCGTACACTTGCCGATCTCAAGATCGTGTGGAAGTCCGAGCGCCGCAACTCAGCAGCACATCTGTACTCGCACACACGTTCAAGCCACCGGACAACCTCTACCTCCTCGCTCCAGCAATCCAGCGGAAGCAGCAACTCCTTCCAGACGAAATGCCACCGGGAACATGTATCTCGCTAATCCGAGACCATGGGGGAATAATTCTAGAGGGGGAGAGAGATCCTTCACGAGGAGGTGTGAGGAAGAAGGACAGAGAGGAGGCCTTTTATAGGAGGAGGGGGTGCCCCTCCCCATGGCCGGCGCATGGAGGAGGTGCCCCTTCACCTCCTCCATTCATGTGGTGGTAACCCCTCCACATTAAAATGTCTCTTCACATTCCCTTTTAAAGTCTCCACTTTAAATGCATTAAAATTCTCTAAGTTTAATGCTCTCTCATTTAATAAAACTCTTTTATTAAATTTATTCAGAATTTTGTTAATTACTTTAATTAACAAACATTCACATATAACCCCTTGCAATATTTCAATATCACACGCAGAACCACTTTCTGCAATTTCACCTGAAACAATTTCCGGTTTCTATCGAAACAATTCCTGCGCTTTTTAATTCTTTCGTCTGAAACATAAGTGCTCCAAAATGGTGTCTGGTAACTCTTAAGTGTGTCACCCTACGGTTCGCGAATAATGTAGACCTGATTGAGACTCCTCTCAGATCAATAATCAGAAGCGGGACCTAGAGATCCATACTGACTCCTGCATATTCAACGATGACTTATGTGATCGTGAGAACCTTTAACGCTAGTAATTTAATCCCTTTGTCTCATGATATAATACATGTCCGAGATTTGATCATCGGTATCCAAATACCTAGTTTGATCTCTTTACTGACATGCACTCTTTTCTTGTTCCCGTGATATAACATTCTAGTGATCACATCACTTGCTTGCAAGCTACCTTAATGTGATATCACCGAGAGGGCCCAGAGTATATCTATCTGTCATTGGGATTGACAAATTCCACTCTTGATCCATGAGCCTCAACATAACACCTTCGTAGCATTGAACCCATCTTTATAGTCACCCTGTTACGGTGTGACGTTTGATGTTATCAAGATACTCTTCCGGTGTTAGCAATTAACATGATCTCATGGTCTAAGGATAAAGATTACTTCGTATGATGTTATAGAAATGTAAACATAATGACTTGATCGTAATGCTATACTTTGGAAGAATGTTCATCACATCATTTCACAAATGCTGTGACCCTGTTATTAACAACATCCAATGTCCATGATCAAGAAACCTTGATCATCTTGTTAATCAACAAGCTAGTCTATAAGAGAGGCATAACTAGGAACCCTTTTTGTTTATTAAACACACATGTATTGACGTTTCCGATCAATACAATTATAGCATGCAAAATAAACATCTATCATATATAAGGAATACATAATAACAACTTTATTATTGCCTCTCAGGGCATATTTCTTCACATAATCCAACTGCATCTATGACTAATAATCCATCTTCAGGTTATCATCCGAACCCCCTCAATGTATTAAGTTGCAAGCAACAGATAATTGCATTAAGCAAAGCGTGTAAAGTAAACAATACGATTGTCCCATGGAAAAAGGATTGTTGTTTTCTCCCTAGTAGCAACATCACATCTAGTACCTTAGAGATTCCTGTCACTTCCCCAGATTACTAGAGGCATGAACCCACTATCGAGCATAAATACTCCCTCTTGGACTTGCTAGCATCTACTTGGCCAAGATAGCTACTAACAACGGAAAGCATGCAAGATCACAAATAACACAAACATGATAGAATCAATAATCAATCTGAAATAGCATCTCAATATCCATCGGATCCTCGCAAACACAACATGTAAGATTACAAATAGATGATCTTGATCATGAACGGAGCTCACAAGATCTAAACATGATAGCACAAAGGAGGAGAACCAACCATCTAACTACTACATGGACCCGTAGTCCAGGGATGAACTACTCACGCATCACACCGGAGGTAGTCATGGTGATGAAGAAGGCCTCTAGGGTGATCTCTCCCCTCCGGCAGGGTGCTGGGAAGAGCTTCGGATCCCCCCGAAATGGGGATCGAGATGGCGGCGGCTACAGACTCTTCCGTGGATTTCTGATTGGGTCTTTGATCGGGTACTTAGGGTTTTCGTCCTGGGAGGCTTTTATGGGCGAAGGGGCAAGGTCGGTGGAGCACCAGGGGCCCACACCCCCTGGTGGCGTGCCCCCCAGGCCGCGCCGCCACCAGGTGTGGCCGCCCTGGTGCGCCACTACGTATCCCCTCCAAACTTTGTGTTGCTTCGGGTAAAATATTGACTTTGGCTTTTGTCTGGTCCAGTTCCGAGAATATTTCCTTACTAGCTTTTCTGAAACCAAAAACAGCAGAAAATAGGCAATTGGCACTATGGCATCTTGTTAATAGGTTAGTTCTAGAAAATGTATAAAAATACCCCAAAGTATGAACTAAACATAAGAAAGTACATACTAAACAAGCATGGAACATCAAAAATTATAGATACGTTTAGGACGTATCAACATCCCCAAGCTTAACTCCTACTCATCCTCGAGTAGGTAAGTGATAAAAAGAATAATTTTTTAGGTGACATGCACCATCACAATCTTGATCAAGGTATTTGTAAAACATTGATAGCTGGGATCATAAAACTCTAACATAGACATGAAAGATATAGTTCTAACAATAAGACATAGCAACTATGTTATAACATGAAAAGGTACAAACAAAAGATTCATGAATAACAATGCTTTGAAAGACGTTTGCTTGTTTCACATTTAGAAAACATAATGAGAATGGTATTCAGCTTGTCCCTCATGGTATAACAAAACATAAATGCATAGGACACCTTCAAAGTTCATAAGCGTGACTAGATACAAATAATTTAAGAACAAGCAATATCAAAGTTATGAATCAATCAACAAGTTTTGGGACAATGCACATTAAACTAAGAATGACAACTATGCTCTCTTAATAGGTGCATAAAGATAGCAGATGGAGACTCAACATAAAAGTAAAAGAAAGGCCCTTCATAGAGGGAAGCAGGGATTCAAGTTTCATAAAGAGCTTCCAAAAATTATGGTACTTATTAGTTTTCAGCTCTTATTGCCCCTATCATAAGTATCTTTAGGTGGTTAAGGTTAAAGTGAACAAATATGAGGATATGCTTGACAAGTTATAAGTTGACAATCGCATGCCCCTTGCTTACGAGTACCGAACCTCATACTACTCAACTTTAGTAACGATTAAGTTCTTGTCATTGTAAGTACATGTGTATCATAGAGAACCGCCAACGGGGTACCCCTTGCCCCATGATACAGGAGCTATCCCATATCAAAATGACAAGGCAATAGACAATGAGCATCTCAGCGATCTTTTTATTTGCCATTTGCATAGGTTTTTATTGAAGATGCTTCACAGATTGCTCATGATGGTTATGCTGCAAGTTTCCACCATGATTAGGCATGGCTTAGGCTATCCACCCAGGAGTTTCTCTAACACATATACAAACTCCATGAGCTTACAAGCTCCCCTTTTATTTCACACCGTCGGGATCCATAAGCAAAAGAACATGATATCAAAAATAATGTGCAATGTTGAAAGCGTTCCCCATGGTAACATGGTTCTGCTAATTCAGAACTTATAAAGCGCAAACATATACGCAACATAGATGGGCACAATGATTCAAGTTTATTAAGTGCAAGAAAGTAAAGTGTATCATCAAGTTTGTGAGAGCTTTAATCACTAATTTTCACATAACAAGTTTAATTCGGAAGGTAGATAAAAACATGAATATACTTGGAATAGCAATAATGCTAATAGGTAGGTATGGTGGACTCTTTCAAATAACTTGGTTTTATTTGGAGTTGGATGCATGAGTGGAACTCATACTTGGTACATGTGGAGGCTAGCAAAAGACTGGGAGCGACCAACTAAGAGAGCAATAATGGCCATAATCATGCAAAGCGGCAAAACATTATTAATTAAAGCATAAAGTGATATTACAAGTCGAAAACTAAATGATCATAGAGGCTATGGTGACTGGTATAGTCTTAACATGGTGTGAGCATGCGCCAAGTCAACCCAAATAAAGCATCAAAGGAGAATACCACAATATTATGCTTTTGTATGCTAAAACAAAGCATGATTCTTTCAAGGCACATTAAGCAATCACAATTGTTTGGAAAAAATCATGATACAGCAATAATCACTAAGCATAAAGTCAAAGCAATATCAAACATGACATGATAAAGTCTAGGCCATAGTCAAAACAACACTCCATTTATACCACTTATAAGCATGAACTTTCCTACTCTTTTCCAATACAAATCAACGTATTTGAAACTATGTATGAATGCGGGGGTCCAACCAATTTATTTAAGCAAACTAAGAAAACAAAAACTAAAAACTAAATGAAGACGCTCCAAGAACAACACAATTGTGCATGAAACAATAAAAATGAAGTGTTTGGAAGAAAACTTGAGATTTTTATTAATGAAGAAGGGGATGCCCAAGCTTTGACGCTTGTACTTCCTGAATATTTCTTGGGGTGACACGGGTGGCATCCCCAAGCTTGAGCTTTTGTCCATACTTCATCTCATCACATTATTCTTCCCTACACTTTAGAATTTCCTTCATACAAAACTTCACACAATCTTCATTAGTAACATTAGTGTACTCAAGATAATAAGTCTTTGGATTTAGTTTCAACACAAGTGAAACTTCCATTAAAACACAAGCTACTGTAGCAATTCCTTTTAAAAGTTCAGGTAATTGGCAAGAACTCAAAGAGAAAGAGATTAAGAGGCAAATGCAAATAATGACAGAAATCTATCAAAACAGACCAGCAGGTAAAAACCGATTTTTTTCAAAGAACTTCTGTTGCTCAAATCGAAAAGTGTTAAACTAACGAAAGTTCTATAACAACCTAGGGCAGAAGCACAAAACATTACAGCTCAATCCGACGTATAGGGATTTTTCATGAATTTTTACAGTGAAGCATAAAAATCTGTTTCGGGAAAGCAACTTTCCCAACTCTTACTTCTCTCTCATTAGAGGTTATTCTTGGCACAAAAACCACACAAAAAGGATAAGGAGAGATTATTACTGAGGTAATAACTTCCAAGACTCAACAAAAGAAAAACTTACTGAATAAAAATTTGGGTTATCTCCCAATAGTGCTTTTCTTTAACGCCTTTGAGCTAGGCTTAGTAATTTGAGAAGATGCTCACATAAGTAATATGAATTGAAGCAAAAGAGAGCATCAATGAGAAAATATGATACACATTTAAGTCTAACCCACTTCCTATGCATAGGAATCTTGTAAGAAAATAAATCAAAGAAGCACATAGTAATAAGAATGGGTAGATAAAACAAAAGCAACTTTGGAACTTTCAATATAAAGAGAGGTGTTTTAGTAACATGAGAATTCCAACAACCATATTTTCATCTCTCATAATTTTTTTCAGTAGCATCATGAACAAACTCAACAATATAAATATCACACTCATCCTCCTTTGGTAAGCATGGAGGGCGGTCAAATAAGGTATTAGTTAAATAGTTACTCTTATTGGGAGGTAGACATGGGTATCTGCTCCATTCTTCCTCCTCTTGATCATCACTCTCCTCTTTTTCATCCAATGAGCTTCCAGTTTTAGCAACTTATTCTTCCATAGGCTCCTACAAGGCATTAGTCTCTTCCATTGGTGGAGAGCATCTATTAAGATATTTAAGAATATAGCCATTATCAAAGAAAAATTTAAGTATATCATAAACCTCATATTTATAAGGTGCATCATAAGTATTTTCAAGCAAATAAGCAAGTTCGAATGCACCCTTCCAAGCAATAAATTCTTCAGTTTGTTCCACATCCTAAAATTCATAATTTCCCTTAACATAAGAAGATTTGGTAACATCATCATTATACTCACATTGAAAAGGGAGGTGTTTATACCTCCTACAGCAACAAGATTTATCAAAACAATAAGTAACATTATAAGTAGAGCACACATTTCTAGCAATGGTATACAATTTATTTATTTGTTCCCATAAGTGTTTTCCTTTTTGTGACAAGGGTGTTCCTCATAATAATATTTTTGTTCTTCCGTGAACCCACCTTGCCAATAAGATCTAGTTTCAAAGAAGCTAACCATTGATAGAAAGCATGATAAAGAAAGACAATAACAGACCAACAAAAATAACAAATATAGTAGGAACTAACTTTTTTGTGTTTTTTAGAAAAAGAAACAAGCAAACAAAGCAAAAATAAACTAAGCAAAAGAAAAAACAGAGTAAAGAGATTGGTTGTGAGAGACTCCCCTTGTGAAGATGTCCTTGACTCCTCGGCAATGGAGCCAGAAAAAGGCTTGATGGCTCAGGATACTTTGAGCTCGTTGGGAACACCAAGAGGAAGGTATGATGTGTACAGCAGCAAGTTTCCCTCAGTTATGAAACCAAGGTTATCGAACCAGTAGGAGCAAGGAAACAACTCCAAGGTGTTGTTACCAACTTGGAATCCTGCACAACACAACCACAGAACTTTGCCGCAACTTACAGTGAGGTTGTCAATCTCATCGGTTTTGCTGAAAACAAAGGATTAAATGTATTGTGTGGAAGATAGTGATTGCTTGCAGAAAGTAAACAGTAAATAGTAGATAGTATATTAATGGTAAAAGAATGGTTCTGGGTCCATAGTTCACTAGAGGTGATTCTTCTTAAGATAGATGACATGTTGGCTGAACAAATTATAGCAGGGCAATTGACAGACTCGAGAAAGCATACCATGCATATACTAATCATATTGACTCCTATGAGATTTGATTGGGCATTACAACATTATACATAGACCATAATCCAACTACATCTATGACTAATAATCCACTTCACTAGTATTAAGTTGCAAGCAATAGATAATTGCATTAAGCAAAGCATGTAAAGTAAAAAATATGATTATCCCATGGACAAAGGATTGTTGTTTTCTCCCTAGTAGCAACACCACATCTAATACCTTAGACATTCCTGTCACTTCCCTAGATTACTAGAGGCATGAACCCACTATCGAGCATAAATACTCCCTCTTGGAGTTGCTAGCATCTACTTGGCCAAGATAGCTACTAACAACGGAAAGCATGCAGGATCATAAATAACACAGACATGATAGAATCAATAATCAATCTGAAATAGCATCTCAATATCCATCGAATCCCCACAAACACAACATGTAAGATTACAAATAGATGATCTTGATCATGAATGGAGCTCATAAGATATAAACATGATATCACAAAGGAGGAGAACCAACCATCTAGCTACTACATGGACCCATAGTCCAGGGATGAACTACTCACGCATCACACCAGAGGCAGTCATGGTGATGAAGAAGGCCTCCAGGGTGATCTCTCCCCTCCGGCAGGGTGTCGGGAAGAGCTTTGGATCCCCCCGGTCTGGGGATCGAGATGGTGGCGGCTACATACTCTTCCGTGGATTTCTGTTTGGGTCTTTGATCGGGTACTTAGGGTTTTCATCCCGAGAGGCTTTTATAGGCGAAGGGGCAAGGTCGGTGGAGCACCGGTGGCGCACCCCGTGCCACACCGCCACTGTGTGGCCGCCTACAGTGCGCTTCTCCCCTCCGGACTCCATGTTGCTTCGGGTAAAATATTGACTTTGGCTTTTGTCTGGTCCAATTCCGAGAATATTTCCTTACTAGATTTTCTGAAACCAAAAACAGTAGAAAACAGGCAACTGGCACTGTGGCATCTTGTTAATAGGTTAGTTCCAGGAAATGTATAAAAATACCTCAAAGTATGAACTAAACATAAGAAAGTAGATACTAAACAAGCATGGAACATCAAAAATTATAGATACGTTTACGACGTATCATGCACCAGTATGATATAAGTTGCATCACCACATCTAATGGAGTGTGTGCCCATGTTGATTAAGGTGTGGTATGGAAAAGAACACATTCAATGACTCCAGAGACTCCATGTGTCAAAAGGCCTGGAAATACATAGGAATGCAACTGCCACATCGAATGGTGCACCACTGTGACAGAAGTTGCATCACAACATGACATGTGTCTGCCTATGTGGATCAAGGTGGTTTGGAAAAGAACACATGCAATGACTCCTAAGACTCCATGTGTCAAACCATGTGTCAAAAGGCCTAAAAACACATAAGAATGCAACTGCCACATCGAATGGTGCACATTTATGACATAAGTTGCATCACCACATCTACTAGGGTGTGTGTGCCCATGTGGATCAAGGTGTTTTGGAAAAGAACACATGCAATGACCCTAGAGACTCCATGTGTCAAACGATGTGTCAAAAGGCCTGAAAACACATAGGAATGCAACTACCACATCGAATGGTGCACCAGTGTGGCAGAATTTGCATCACCACATCTACTGGAGTGTGTGTGCCCATGTGGATCAAGGTGGTTTGGAAAAGAATACATACAATGACTCTAGAGACTCCATGTGTCAAACCATGTGTCATAAGGCATGAAAACACATAGGAATTCAACTGCCACATCGAATGGTGCACCAATGTGATAGAAGTTGCATCACCACATCTACTGGAGTGTGTGTGCCCATGTGGATAAAGTTGTTTTGAAAAGAACAAATGCAATGACTCTAGAGACTCCATGTGTCAAAAGGCCTGAAAACACATAGGAATGCAACTGCCACATCGAATGGTGCACCAGCGTGACAGAAGTTGCATCACCATATCTACTGGAGTGTGTGTGCCCATGTGGATCAAGGTGGTTTGGAAAATAACACATGCAATGACTCCAGAGACTCCATGTGTCAAACCATATGTCAAAACGCCTGAAAACACATAGGAATGCAACTGCCAAATCGAATGGTGCACCAGTGTGACAGAAGTTGCATCACCACATCTACTGGAGTGTGTGTGCCCATGTGGATCAATGTGGTTTGGAAAATAACACATGCAATGCTAGAGACTCCGTGTATCAAACCATGTGTCAAAAAGCCTGAAAACACATAGGAATGCAACTGCCACATCAAACGGTGCACCAGTGTGATAGAAGTTGCATCACCACATCTACTGGAGTGTGTGCCCATGTGGATCAAGGTGGTTTGGAAAATATCACATGTAATGACTTCATAGACTCCATGTGTCAAAAGGCCTGAAAACACATAGGAATGCAACTACCACATCGATTCCCGCCTCTTCTAGGCATTACTCGTTGCGCGTATTTCCATTGCATTGTCACCGCCCCTCCGCCTCCTGTCTTTCTTTCTCGTCGATTCTCGCCTCTTCTAGGCGTTTCCCGCCGTGTCTAGGGGCGCCCATAAAAAGGGGAAGACAACCAATGTAGGCACAACCAGAAATCGCCCCCATGCCTGGCCGTCCGTGCCGCCCCACTGGCACCCCCGACAACCGCCTAGAAATCCCACCGAAGGAACCGGACGTGTTGTCGCCTCCTATTCTGGGGCGCCCGCAGATATACACGCTAACATTCATCCATCGGCCGCGGCGCACTCACTACAACCGCAACAGGACCACCGGCGAGCCTTTTTCGTGGGAGGTGATGGACCGCGTCTTTCTGCCAGAGCACCGGCAGCGTTTCGCGCTCGCAGACGTGCGCGACGACCTCTGGGAAGCGGTGTAGGCCAATCCCAACGACCCGTACCTACGTGCCTGCCTCGCCCAACCTGTAGAGGAGTTGCAGACACATGAAGTGATCTACCGCTCTCTCGAAGAAGAATGGGGTCTTGTCGACCCGCTGGCGCCGCCAGAGCCCTAGGTGACGAATAGTTCGAGTGGTGTTGCGTGGTGTTCAAGTGGTGTTTGCTTGTAATATATTTGAAGACTCGAATAAAAATTTCCATTGCATTCTCCATGTTTCTACATCGTACATGGCGAGTGTATAGCCCAGCCTACTCCTCAGAGCTCTGAAACTCTAAAATTACACATTTCAATTTTCAGTAACTTTTTGCCTAATCAAAAATTGACCTATAGTCCCGGACCGTGATACAACCCGGGACTAAAGGCGCCCGCACGTGGACCTGGCTGGCACGAGCCCTCTAGTCCCTGGCCGTATCACGAACCGGGACTAGAGGTCCGGTACGACCCGAGACTAGAGATATCGCGGCCTCCTAGCCGTTGGAGCCGGGACGAACCTGGAATAGTGCTCACGCTAGTCCTGGCCCGTAACCCACACGGGACTAGAGCCTGAATCGGGGCCGAATCGAAGCCCTTGTTTCTACTAGTGCCTTGATCCCGCGCCTTGATCGGGGGCACCCAACCGAATACTAGTTGGTGGGCCCCTACTGCCTGCGCTAGAGGTGGGTGTCGGCGGCTCGCGCTGCGAGCTTCGCCACGCAGTGCACGACCCCACCGACAATCCCTATCCGATTTAGGCAAGCGCAGTAGCAGCGGGAAGCGCCGCCACCGCCCTCGCCGTCACCGATGTCGCCTTAGCCATAGCCACCACCAATCTCGCTCGCCACCATGTCCAACCCCTCGGGCTCTGCGAGCCAAGGAGAAGGTATTTTCCCTTCTCCCAATTCTCTGTATATCTCCCGTGTACGAAGAAGTTTAATCCATAGACAAAGTGTTACCCTGTTAGATCTACACCTAGATGATCCAATAGATTCAACAACTATACCACGCACCAATTCTTTCACGCGAATTCTTATTTATTTTCTATATGGTGCAACTAGACAATTTCTTCTGCTGATTTATGTGTTCTCTTTTTTAAAGAGGATTCACTACAACATAATTAACATTCTAATAGTACTACATTTCTCACATTATTTCATGTGTTTTCAAAATCCCGTGAGCCGAAGAAGCATGGTGAAAATCCTCACCGCCCTATGACCGGTTAAGTTGTTATCCTAGCTCGTACGTGTTGCATATATAGTGGGAGTTTTCACCGAAAATATGGTGGAGAACCCAGGTACCATGTACCCTGATATTTAAAAAAATCGAAAAATACTATTTAAATGTTTTTTAAAAAATGAAATAATTCACACACGAACATGTCATCCTGATACTTACTCGAGCAAATTTTCAAAGAAAAATACAGCCATATGTGACCTACACAAAAAAGAGAAACTGAAACCTTGTTATCCTGTTAACACTGTACGTACACTTCTTATATCGTAAACAGTACAATTTGTCTTTTTTGTGTAGACTTCATACTTCAATATTTTAGGTTGAAACTTTACATGCACATACCTGCACATATTATCTACACACACGATTTATTGGGTAATTTTACAACTATTTCTAGTTCCATTTTTTGGCTGAATCATTAAAAACGGGTCCCGGGCACCTAGGAGTGAAAAATCCACGTCCAAGTTTTCACACCTTACCTGCTCGCTAGCATGGCTGGCCCCCTGTGACCCTATTGGTGCCAGCTTTGTCTCTACCTCTCATGAGTCTCGGAAACGTGTTTTTATCTTTGCACAGATTTTCGCTGCACTTAGTGATGGACCTAGGATTTTACTAATGGATATGCCATAAAAAAATTGATAGATATTTAGAGGATACCTAGTTAGCAAAGGAATTGACGTACATGCACTAGTAGAAACGAGGCCTTTGGTTGAGCCTGAAAATGGGCTTTAACACCGGTTCTTCTACGAACCGGTGTTAAAGGGGGGGCCTGTACCAGCGTGTCCCGTGCAGCAAAAAGGAGCCCCCTTTAACACCGGTTTGTGGCTTGAACCGGTGTTAAAGGGGAGGGGCTATATAAGACACCGCAGCCCACACCCCACTCTTCCATTTTTTCACTATCTCATTTTGGAGCCTAGCAAGAGGGTGTGAAGTGTGCTAGTTTGTGTTTTTTCGTATGCACAAGAGGTGTTCGGTGAAATGCCGAGAGCTCAAAATAAGTTTCTCGTTGCTCTTTCCTTCTCGTCGTCGGCAACTATCCTTTCATGTGTCATTGATGTACTATATATATAAATGGTCATCTCCCTATTATTTTTTGATATATACTATATATTAATGCAGATGAACCGGCAATGGATGTACGGTGACCGCCGCACTTCCGAGTACATTACGGGCCTCCAAAATTTCATCGTTGTGGCTAATGCAAACCGTGGTCACAATGGTTTTATGTGATGTCCGTGTGTTCACTGTCAGAACAAGAAAGACTACTCAAATACCAGAACCATTCACGCCCACCTGCTTCGATCCGGTTTCATGCCCAGCTATAATTGTTGGACCAAGCACAGAGAAAAAGGGGTTGTGATGGAAGACAACGAAGAAGAGGATGATGACAACTATCATAATATGTATCCTGAATATGATGATCTTTAGAACGGGGTAGATAATAAAGATCAAGAGGCAGCAGATGGGCCCGCTGATGACGATCTTGGTCGGGCCATTACTGAGGCAAAGGAAGAATGTGAAACTTAAAAGGAAAAGGAGAAGCTGGAGCAGATGTTAAAGGATCACAAAACATTGTTGTACCCAACTTGCGAAGATGGCCACAAAAAGCTAGGTACCACACTGGATTTGCTGCAATGGAAGACAGAGAACGGTGTGACTGACAGCACATTTTCAAAGTTGTTGGTAAAAATGAAGAATCTTCTTCCAAGAAATAATGAGTTGCCCGACAGTACATACCAAGCAAAGAAGGTTACGCCCTCTAGGATTAGGCGTGCGAAGATACATACTGCATTAATGACTGCATCCTCTACCGCGGTGAGAAATGCGAGAATTTGGATGCATGCCGGTATGCACCGCCTTTGCGGTATAAGATCGAGGCGATCTGGCGATGTTGAGGGCGAGGCCCCTAGGAAGAAGATTCCTGCCAAGGTTATGTGGTATGCTCCTATAATACCACGGTTAAAACGTCTCTTCAGAAATAAATAGCATGCCAAGTTGTTGCGATGGCACATGGAAGACCGTAAGAAAGACGCGATGTTGAGACACCCCGCTGATGGGTCACAGTGGAGAAAAGTCGAGCGAGTACCGGACTTCGCGTGACGTGATTAAGGAACTTAAGGTTTGGTCTAAGTATAGATGGCATGAATCCTTTTGGTGAGAGCGAGCTGATCCACACCTGGATTGTGACTCTATGTATCTATAACCTTCCTCCTTGGTTGTGTATGAAGAGGAAGTTCATTATGATGCCGATGCTCATCCAAGGCCGAGGCAACCCGCAACGACATTGATGTGTACCTAAGGCCATTAGTTGAAGAACTTTTTATAGTGGGCCAAACCAGGTGTACGTATGTGGGATGAGCACAAAGGGGAGCCATTTGACCTCTGAGCATTGCTTTTCGTAACCATCAATGATTGGCCTCTTAGTAACATTTCAGGCGGACAAACAAGGGATACAATGCATGCACACCTGTTTAGATGAGACTGAAAGTGTATATTTGGTTAAATGTAAGAAGGTTGTGTACCTAGGGTATCGTCGATTTCTTCGAACACGCATCCGAAGAAAGAAAGGCAAGCATTTCAAACGTCTGGCGAACCCCGGAGGAAGCCTTGTCCTCTGTGCGGTGAGGAGGTATTTGGTATGGTCAAGGACCTAGAAGTAATCTTTGGAAAAGGTCTGGCGATCTATCATTACGAATAGCGATGCGGACACGTGCCCATGTGGAAGAAGCAATCTATATTTTGGGACCTACCCTATTGGAAAGTCTTAGAGGTCCGCTCTTCAATCGACGTGATGCACGTGACGAAGAATGTTTGCGTGAACCTGCTAGGCTTCCTAGGAGTGTATGGAAAGACAAAAGGTACGCCGGAAGCACGGCAGGACCAGCAACGTCTGAAAGACCCTGAAGATCCTATGCATCCTGAGAACGAGAAGGGTAAACGATGACACTTAACTCCTGCCAGCTACGCTCTTACTAAAGCAGAGAAGGAAATCTTTTTTGAATGCCTGAGCAGTATCAAGGTCCCGTCTGGCTTCTCGTCGAATATAAAGGGAATAATAAATATGGCAGAGAAAAAATTCCAAAACCTGAAGTCTCATGACTGCCACGTGATTATGACACAATTGCTTCCGATTGCATTGAGGGGGCTTCTACCTGAAAATGTTCGAGTACCCATTGTGAAGCTATGTGCATTCCTCAATGCAATATCTCAGAAGGTAATCGATCCAGAAAGCCTACCAGGGTTACAGACAGATGTGGCCCAATGTCTTGTCAGCTTTGAGTTGGTGTTCCCACCATTCTTCTTCAATATTATGACGCATCTCCTGGTTCACCTAGTAGAAGAGATTGCCATTCTCGGTCCTGTATTTCTACACAATATGTTCCCCTTTGAGAGGTACATGGGAGTCTTAAAGAAATATGTTCATAACCGTGCTAGGCCATAAGGAAGCATCTCCAAGGGCTATGTAACAGAGGAGGTCATTGAGTTCTATGTTGATTTTATTCCTGACCTTAAGGCGATTGGTGTTCCAGAATCACGACATGAGGGGAGACTGCATGGAAAAGGCACCCTAGGATGTAAAGCAATGATATGTAGGGACGGGCATTCTCTCAATCAAGCACACTACACGGTTTTAGAAAGATCTATCTTGGTTGCCCCATATATCAATGAACACAAGAATTTAATACGCCTCGAACACCCGGGGCAGTCTGATGAATGGATTATAAGTGAACACATGGCGAGTTTTGGCGTCTGGCTGCAAAGACTTCTCACGAATAACACCACTGTTGGGGATCAAGTACTTGTTGGCCAGGACACCATCTTCATTGTATGTACTTTCCAAAGTGCAGATAAATGGGAATACATTTTACACGATAGGCCAAGATAAAAAGCACCAACCAAAATAGTGGTGTCCGCTTCGATGCAGCAGAAGACAATGGGCAAAAGACCACGTATTATGGGTTCATAGAGGAGATATGGGAACTTGACTATGGACCTAATTTTAAGGTCCCCTTGTTTCGATGCAAATGGGTCAAGCTAACAGGAGGGGGTTGAGGTAGACAAGAAGTACGGAATGACAACGGTGGATCTCAACAATCTTATGAAGGTAGACAAGAACTTAGACGAACCATTAGTCTTAGCCAATGATGTGGCTCAGGTTTTCTATGTGAAGGACATGTCTACCAAACCGGAAAAAAGAAAAAATAATAAGCAGATACATCACGATGAGCCAAAGCGTCACATAGTTCTTTTCGGGGAAAAGAAACATCGTGGGAGTGGAGGACAAGACGGACATGTCAAGATTATAATAAGTTTGATGAAATTCCACCCTTGAGTGAAGACCCAACCATCCTATTAATCGGTGTTGATAATCCATTGTTACTGTCGACGCGATCATAAGATTGACTATATGTATTAATTGAGCCATTTTTGGCACACATATGTATCTCAACATGGAAATCAATGTCATATTTCTTCTGTTAACAGTATATGTATTAAATGAGCCATTTTTCTTCCTTCTATTTCTTCCCTCCATTTTTCTTCCCACCATTTTTTCCCGCCATTTTTCTTTCCGCCATTTTTTCCCGTCATTTTTCCCGCCATTTTTCTTCCCGTCATTTTTCTTCCCGCCAGTTCTTCACTATATATATATGTAGGGTTGGCCTCCATTGTCATTGCACATCTCTAGACTCATATCTGCAACCTCATCACTCTTTCCCATGGCTTCCACCGTAGCACTAACCCCTGAGGAGGCGGGCGCTTTGCGCCTCGAACTACCCTGCCCACTTGAACTCTGTGTCCCGTCGGCTGGATGCTGGCCAGGCGTGCAGTTCCTCCTGTCCCTCTAGGTGTGGCGCGCCGGATGGCCATCATGAACCACTACTACTTCGAGCTCACGCCGGAGCAGCGAAGGAATCCCAGATGGCATCCCGACTATTTCCCTACTTGGGAAGCCTTCTTCGTGGATCAGCGTGAGAGGGCGCTCGCCAGGCACGAGGAGGACGGCCCACCTCCTCCGAACTTCAACGAGGTCGGCCGTTGGCTATGGTGGCGCGGTCGGACTCTCCAAAGCGTCATGGCCTATGACACTGCCACCGACTCTAACCCCCGTCTGCGCTACCCTCAAGTCCAGCCCACGCGTACTCAGCCTTCAAGGTTCAATTACGGCGACCACGACGACGACAGCGATGACGGCGGCGACGAGTACGACGACTACAGTGGCGACTATTACAGGGGTAGGCAGGAGCATGACTGAATCACTCCAACATTCCGAAACAAGTTCAGCCGATTGTTACTTAATCTGGCCATGTATCTTAATTTTCAGTTCTTTTATGTATCTTAATTTTCAGTCGTGCTTTATGTAACTTACTATTAGTTGCATTCTGTATTTTAATTCCAGTTCTATCTCCTTCACAAAATGACCTATCTCATTCGAGGTTTCTTGGCTTTCGGGTCAAATGACCAATGTTATGGCTAGAATCAAGGCGTAGTTTGTGATAATATGGCCATATTGTGCATACATGTGCATCATGGCATGGCAAACAATGTTGCAAGAGGAAGTTTTCTTTTTTATCGCACCAAAAGGCATTTTCCATTTTCCGAGCATAAAAAACGGACGGTTTTGTGAAGCAACCACCAAATGGATAATTCAAAAAACCACCACCACATTTTACAAAAATACTAGACCACCTTATATGGACAATGTACCAACAGGGGGATCTGAAACCTTTCCGTCCACCTCTGGTGAAGAAGACAAATTCCTGCCGAATCGGCAGGAAGTGGGTCAGATATGAACTACAGGTACATGATACGATGCTCATGATTTTTTACAAAAATCATTTTTAGGTTCACAATATGCTATTTTATCAAAAATTCAATGCAAGTTGAGCGAGGCTTTGTCAGATTCAAGTGTATACAAAAGATGCGGCATTTAAATATCCAATCAATTCAAAAATGTTAATACAAAATAAAATATGATTTGCTCTAGTAAAATAGGGTTAGATTCCTTTTTAGATGCTTAATATTTCTTATGTTCAAAGTTTTAGGATTTGACAATTTATTTTTGTTTGAATTGAATAATCAAAATTTATATGTAAGTGTTTTAATCATTTTGAAAATTTTCATCTAAAGTAAATATAAAATGTTTTTATATGAATGGATAGATATTATTTTTCTGAAAATTATGATATATTATTCATATTTTTCTGAGTTGAAATGAATAAGATATGAATTTTCTAAATTCATATCCTATTTTTTGAATTATAAATGCCCCCACCCCTTTAATGCATGAAATAAATGCCCCCCTTTAACACCGGTTCCAGCCACGAACCGGTGTTAAAGAAAGCGATTATTCGTTTCATGTACCCCCCTTTAACACCGGTTCGTGGCTGGAACCGGTGTTAAAGAGAATCTTGGCGAATCCCTTTAACACGGTTCCAGCCATGAACCCGGTGTTAAAGAGGTTATAACGCCTTCCCTTCCTTCTTCCCCAGCCAGATCGAAGCGTGCGGCGAGAAAATCGCCGTCAGCTGCTGCCGTCCAGCCCTCGTCGTCGCCGCTTCATCGCCATCAGACGCCTGCCCGATTCTCTCCGGCCGCCACCACCCCAACCGCCGCCGCCACTCACTCCAGCCGCCACCGCCCCCAACCGCCGCCGCCACTCCAGCCGCCTCGCGTGTGCCCCGACCAGGTACCTCCCGCCCTCCGCCCGGCTCCCGCCAAGCGGCGCCGCATGGCACTATGGGCCAGTGAATATGCATGGCGGGTGCATAAGGTCAATGCTTGGCCCAAGTTCTCTTTTTTTCCATTTTTTATTTTGTAGTATATAGTTGTAATTTTATTTGGTAGTGTAATATTATTTAGTAGTGTAATAGTAGTGTATAGTTGTAATATTATTTAGTAGCTAGTGTAATATTATTTTGTAGTGTATATAGTTGTAATTTTCTAGTAGTATATTGTAATAGTAGTATATTATAATATTATTTTGTAGTGTATATAGTTGTAATATTATAGTAGTATATTGTAATAGTAGTATATTGTAATATTATAATACTCCTCGCGGGCCCCCGCACTTAGGATTAGGGTGGTGGTGCTCGCAGGCCCCCGCACTTAGGGTTAGGGTGGTGGTGCTCGCGGGCCCCGCACTTAGGGTTAGGGTGGTGGTGCTCGCGGGCCCCCGCACTTAGGGTTAGGGTGGTAGTGCTCACTGTCCCCCACACTTAGGGTTAGGGTGGTAGTGCTCGCGGGCCCCCGGACTTAGGGTTAGGGTGGTAGTGCTCGCGGGCCCCCGGACTTAGGGTTAGGGTGGTAGTGCTCGCCGGCCCCCGGACTTAGGGTTAGGGTGGTAGTGCTCGCGGGCCCCCCGCACTTAGGGTTAGGGTGGTGGTGCTCGCGGGCCCCCGGACTTAGGGTTAGGGTGGTGGTGCTCACGGGCCCTAGGACTTAGGGTTAAGATGGATGTGCTCGCGGGCCCCCAGACATAGGGTTAGGGTGGTAGTGCTCGCGCGCCCGCGCACTTAGGGAGAGGGTGGTGGTGCTCATGGCCCCACTTAGGGTTAGGTGGTATTGCTCATGGGCCCCGGTCTTTGGGTTAGGGTGGTTGTGCTCATGGGACCCGGACATAGGGTTAGGGTGGTGGTGCTCGCGGGCCCCGCACTTAGGGTTAGGGTGGTGGTGCTCGCGGGCCCTCGGACTTAGGGTTAGGGTGGTAGTGCTCGCGACCCAGCACTTAGGGTTAGGGTGGTGGTGCTCGCGGGCCCTCGGACTTAGGGTTAGGATGGTGGTGCTCGCGGGCCCCCTGTCAACCCCCGGTTTTTTAATCCCAGATGCCCGTTATGCCATACCTCGCAATCCCAGGAATTCATCTCTCATCCTGTTGACAAGGCCTTGCGGCACGTGGGTGCGGCTGAACTTGACCTTGAATGCTTCCCAGGTCATCACCTGGCCAGGGTTCATGTTGCGGACGCTATTCCACCAAGCTCTTGCATCTCCCGCCAGATAGTGAGTGGCGAAGAGAACTTTCTCATTCTCATCAACTCCTGCAACTTCTAGGTTGTTTTCCATGGTCTGTAACCGATCGACATCTAATGGGTTTTCGTTGGTTGAAGATTGGGGATTGGTGTCGAAAGTTTTGAGTTTAGATCCATGGTGATCCTGATTTCCATGTCCTTGGTTGTTGAGAGCCATTTGGGCGTCTGCTGCAATGTCGCTAAGTTGGCTTCGCTTTCGTACACTTGCTTCACGATCATGATGAGATTCTGCAAGGTCTGCAGCATTGGGTCCTGCGATGAGCTGCTCCCTCCTTGGTTTCCACGAGTCATCTGAAGATTGAGATAGATATAGGGGTAAGAGGGAAATTCTAAGGTTCATGGTTTTGGGTTTTTAAAGCTACAACTTTGAGTTATACTCAGGTCAACTAACTTCCTTCTCATTCATGCAAGCAAGCACACGATACAACACACACCACAACAAGCAAAGGGGAAAACAGATGGTTTGAAGAACCATTCTACAAACTACGATACAATGAGATGATACATCTCATGCTACGACAGTGCTCTAGTGCATCTACTCATCGTCAATGAAGTCGGAGTCTTCATCATCAGTGTAGAAGTACACAGCATCCTCTGCCAGAAAATCGTCATCGTTGCTGAGGTAGGAATCCATATCTCCCCGGATGTCTTCTCCTTCATCGTCTTCTTCCTTGGCGGCAAGCTGAGCTTCCTGCTCCTTGACGGTCTTCTCGAGGTCGGCCACCTTCTTGCGAAGACGGGCGATGGTGCGATCCTTCTTTGCACGCTGGCGACGAAGAGACTGGCGATCTTGGACGGCGATGTGAAAGTCTGGGCCTTACGGTAACAATTGCACGGTTCTGATTGGCTAACTCTCTGGCATTGTCCAGTTCCTGCTGTCGGTCATGAAGTAAGAAGTCAAGGTTCTCCACTTGGCGCCTCAACTCTGGTTTGGAATGGTATCGCATCCGAATCCAACAATCAATTTTATAAAAAAAAGGGTTAAGGCTCATGCCTCATCATTTTCATCATCATGAACCAATTGTGTTTCTCAACACATGTCAAAACATCTCAATAGAATGACTCATCATTCCAAGGTTTTCATAACTCATTTTCACCAAGTGTTCCCATCTAAAATGACTCAAGTTTGATCTATTCTAAAACACTAGGTTAAGAGTGTTCACTAAGGTGGAAAAGTGGGATCAATCTCATGCCATAGAATGACATCTAAGGTTTTCTAGGTAGGTCAAGTTTTATACTCTTTATGCTACCTTCAAGATTAATTAAAGGTCTTTGTGTAAACTAAGGGGGTGTGATCAAAGTATGCTTAAGGCATCTTCAGTAAACTATCTAGTTTTATTCTAGCTTGCTACAATAGCTTACTAAAGCATGTTTGCAAGGGTTAGCTTGCCACTAATAGCTTGCCTTGGTTGGTGCAGTGGTTGAAGTTTTCTTCTTCTTCTTGGTAGAACTCCTCCTCCTCGAAGGCTTGGTCGGTACTAGCGTCTAGAAATACATAGGGAGTGCACAATCACCAAACAATACTTAACTAGGCTAAGTATTATTCTAAACCACACAATTTATGATCTATTATCATCACAAGCATCACAAGTTTAATTCAATAGTTTCAACCTTTTTATTTTGGAAAAGTAATTTCTACTCATTGAAATATTAACTAAAATTTAATATTCACCGCCAAAATATGGGATCATGTGGATACATGTCCTCACCACACATTCTAACATGTGGGAATGAGATTTAAAGGTTGTATCAATATTACTTTGGTTTAAGTTTATTATTTAATGATTTAAAGTGACTAGAAATGCCTATATAGCATTATTTTGGTACTAGTCCAAAGTCACTGCCTGTAAACCTTAATATTATTACATATTTGGATAGATATGATGAAATGTGATTTTTGAGAGTTGGAATCAACTCAAAAGCTAACTTGGTTGATTTTATAAAAATGTTTCAAGTTGCAAAAGCTTCTATCTTCTTATTTTTATTAGGAGAAATCTATAACTCTAAATGAATTAAATCCAACGGGCTTGGATAGAGGATTTCAATACCTTCTAGATAAAATTAGTTTCATGCAATTTGGATTTGTCAAACTCACAGAATTGAATTTTGAAACACTGGACATAAACTATATTCTAACTAAAAAGGAAAATTCCTAATTTGAATTTGAAACGTACGCGGGAACGAAATGGGCCGGCCCACTGCGCTTCACGCAGCATCGCGGGCTGACTTAAGCGAGGGCCCCACCCGTCAGTGGAACAGGGGGTACCGAAGGGGTATGGATGAAAGGTGGCCGTGCGATTAGAGGGTAGATCGACGGCTCACAGCTATCGTCCTCGCCGAAACAGGACACGACGGGAGCTAACCCTAGCGCGGTCGGTGAGGTGCGATGAGGCGTGCAGGGCTCCAGTGAGGGTCGGTGAGGCGGGCGAACGAAGTGGAAGACGACGGCGGTTCTCCTGGTACAAGCGGCGCCTCCTGGGATGGCCTGGATCAACGGCGCCCTTCTCCTCCCGAGGCGGCGACTCCGGCTCCAATTCCGGTGAGCTGCTGCTCCACTTGCTCTGGCGAGGGGTGGTTGAGGTTCAGAGAGGTGAGGGGAGTGGAATGGTGTGAGTCTTTGGTGCCGGGGAGTGCTCCTTTTATAGGCTCGACGGTGAGACCGAGCGGGATGGGCGGTCGACGGTGGCGACATCGCTACGGCGAGCTAGCGGCATGGCTGAGGTAGGCGGACGGTGGCCGGTCTCCTGGCGATCCTCTATGGCTTGATGCCGCGGCAAGGGGCGGTCTATGCTGGTCGGGAGCGGGCGGTGCACTGGGCGCGGGCGGCGGTGTTCGACGCGGTTCCTCGGGGCTGCTGGTCGCGAGGCTGCGAACAAGGATGTCTGGGCGGTTGCTGGGCCTGCTGCGGGTGCTGCCATGCAAGGCTAGGGCTTGGCAAGGCCGGTGCTACTCTGGCGGGCGCGGCGCTCCGGGGTGATCGGCATGGCGGACAGAGACATGGGCGCGAGCAACTGGGGCTTGTCCTCCGCTCGACTTTGGTCGGGAGCTGGTCGAGGCGCCTATCTGCCCAGCGAAAAGAAGAGCTTGGCGGCTTTGTGCAAGTTGTCCATGGTCGACTGGCGCATGGCGTCAGGCGGCAACCTGGAGCAGCTAGGGGTGAGGGAGAGAGAGCTAGGGCCGGGGTTTTAGCTGGGGGGACAAGGGGACCGAGTTAGGCCCAAATGGTGACCAAGATCACTGCTCAAAACAGTGTTTTAAATTTGGCCAGATTTGTGCACACAAGCTGTTTGATGAAATGGCCGAAAGAGGAAAAGTTTTGAATTTTGAGTTCAAAATTTTTGGGTGATCTTCACTATTGCTTGGTAGTCTCTGGTTGCAAGGGTTTTGAAAATGGAGCTCAATTACATGGTTTTTGAAATAGGGGTGATCTATGCATATGCATTAGATTCAATTTTAAACTGTCATTTAAAATAGTTTACAGAAGGTTTTTAGAAGATCAAAAGGTGGGCCTTGGTACCTCATTATGTGTACTAGTAAGGGGTGTAAAGATCCAGAATTGTTTCTATTAAGAATTGAGTACTAGGAATAGCCAAAGTAGGCATGAGAGTTAAATTTGTCAAAATGACCATTCCTTTATTTTAATTCTTTTTGATTTGATTTCTTTTAGGAAAAGTTTGGGAATGATGTAGATGATGTTTAAATCACCTAAGAAACATTTTAGAAGCAAAGGATCACACAATCATGGCAATTCAAAACAACTCCTATTTTAAATGCACACCTATATGGATGCTTTCATTTTAAATATGGAAAAGTTTTTGTTAATCCTAAATTTGGATGATTTGATCTTTGATACTCTTGGATTGAAGTTTTGGGATGTTACAAACCTTCCCCCCTTAAATAAAATCTCGTCCCGAGATTTACAAGAAAACTAGGAACTAAAGAGATGGGAACTACTGTCCTAATGTAATCCTCGCTCCCAAGTGGCTTCCTCCTCGGTATGGTTGCTCCACGAATCTTGAGAAACTTGATACTCCTGGTCCTGGTGGTTCTCAGGCTTCTTCTAAGATACGAATGGGCACTTCCCGATAGGTCAGGTCATTGTTGATTTCCACGCTCTCGATCGATATTTTGAAAACTTCAGTCTTCTCGGGCACTTCCAAGCATTTTGCGAAATGGAGATATGGAACACATTGTGGATGGTGACATCTCTTGAGCAATTCCAGCTAATCTGATACTTCTCCTCGGCGGTTTAGAATCTTGAAAGGTCCGATATATCCTGGAGCTAACTTTCCTTCGGACTAAAGCGTTGGGTTCCTTCAATGGTGAAACCTTGAGATATCTGAAATCTCCGACATTGAAAGTCAGGTCTCTCCTTCTCTTATCGGCATAGCTCTTACATGCGGATTAGGCGGTCTTGAGGTGCTCACGAACTTTGTGAACTTTCTCTTACGCTTCTCGGAGAATGTCGGGTCCAAAGATCGACTCTCTCCTACTTGCGACCAATTCAAAGAAGTGCGACACTTTCTTCCGTATAGGAATTCAAATGGTGCCATCTGCAAACTAGCTTGATAAGCTGTTGTTATATGAGAATTCTGCGAAAAGGCGGCGATCTTCCCATTTTGATCCGTATTCCAACACACAAGCTCTAAGCATATCCTCCAAGATCTGGTTGACTCTCTCAGTCTGTCCATCTGTTTGCGGGTGATAAGCGGTACTGAAATTCAACTTGGTTCCTAAACCTTCCTGAACTTTCTGCCAAAATCTTGAAGTAAACTGGGTTCCTCAATCTGATATGATGGTCTTGGGGGTTCCATGCATACTAACAATTCTAGCAATGTACAGCTCTGCTAGCTTTGCACTCTGGTAGGTTGTCTTGACTGGTATGAAGTGGGCTACCTTGGATAGTCTATCAACTATGACCCAGATTTAGTCATTTCCCCTACTAGAAGTAGGTAAACCGGTGATAAAGTCCATTCCGACGGAATCCCATTTCCATTCTGGAATCTGCAATGGTTGCAACAATCCTGCAGGTCTCTGATGCTCTGCTTTGACTCTTTGACAAATGTCACATTTGGCGATGTAGCTTCCGATCTCTCTCTTCATCTTGTGCCACCAAAATTGCTCTTTCAAATCCTGATACATCTTTGTTCCTCCGGGGTGGATAGAATAAAGAGTATCATGAGCTTCCTTCATGATAATTTCCTTCAGCTCCGAATCTGCTGGTACACAGATACGTCCTTTGTACCACAGTACACCTTCTTCGTCTTTGGTGAATCCAGGTACTTTGCCTGTACCAATACGACGTTTGATTCCGTTGATACTTTCATTCCCCTTCTAGGCTTCCTTGATTTGGCTAATCAACGTGGGTTGAAGTTCAATGCTAGCTAGGAATCCTTTGCTAACTAACTCAGTCCTGAACTGCTCCAACTCCTCATACAAACTTGGTTGCTTCTCTTTGATCATGGTGTTAATCCTACACGGCAATCTGCTAAGAGCATCCGCTACCACGTTGGCTTTGCCGGGGTGATAGTGAATGTCAAGGTCATAATCCTTGATTAAATCTATCCATCTTCTTTGCCTCATATTCAACTCCTTCTGGGTGAAGATATACTTCAGGCTCTTATGATCGGAGTAAATCTCACAGCGATTACCCATCAAATAATGACGCCATGTCTTCAACGCTAGAACCACCGCTGCTAGCTCAAGATCATGGGTCGGATAGTTCTGCTCATGCTTCTTCAGTTGTCGAGACAGATACGCGATGACTTTGCCTTCTTGCATCAATACACATCCTAGACCAATCTTTGATGCATCAAAATACACATCAAACGGCTTCCTGATGTCTGGCATGATCAAAATTGGGGCTGATATCAATCTCTTCTTCAGCTCTGAAGCGGCTTCACACTTGTACATCCATTCAAACTTCTTGTCCTTCTTCAATAATTGGGTCATTGGTGGTGGGCTATGCTAGAATCCTTCTCTGAATTTGCGGTAATATCCGCTAATCCAGAAATGAACGAACTTGGGTTTGATTGGTTGGGGCTTCCCATTCTTCGACATCTTTGATCTTCTTTGGGATCAACAGAGACTCCTCCGTGAACACAATATGTCCTAGGAATCCTACTTCTTTCAGCCAAAACTCACACTTGCTGAACTTGGCATATAACTGATGCTCTCTCAGGGTTTCTAGGATGATTCTCAGATGTTGCTCATGCTCTTTTTCTGACTTGGAGTAGATAAGCATGTCGTCGATAAACACAACTACAAACTTAACTAGGAAATTCATAAAGATCTTATTCATGAGATTCATGAAATAAGCAGGAGCATTGGTTAATCCAAAAGACATAACCGTATACTCGTATAGACCATAGCGAGTAGTAAAGGCGGTCTTCGGAATATCCGTTGCACGAATCTTAAGTTGGTGATAACCAGTCCTAAGATCAATCTTTGAGAATACTTGATCTCCAGTCAACTGATCAAATAGATCCTCTATCTTTGGCAAGGGGTACTTGTTCTTGATGGTGACATCATTCAACTTTCTGTAGTCTGTACACAGACGGTTGCCTCCATCCTTCTTGTCGATGAATAACACTGGTGATCTCCATGGCGATGCACTTGGCTGAATCAAGCCGGTTGCTAACATGGCATCCAACTGCTTCTTCAGTTCTACTAACTCTGAGGGGTTCATGGTATAGGGTCTCTGGGCTATAGGTCCGGTTCCGGGGATTAGTTCGATAATGAACTCTATATCCCTATCCGGGGGCATACAGCAATTCATCAGAATCGTCGGGTATTCACAGACTACTCTGACTTGGTCAATGGTAGGCAGGTCTACACTTTTGTTGCATTTGAATTGACGGGGTAAGGTTTCGGAGATATGTTCTACGGTTACTCCAGAACTACTGGTCATGGTGATGGCTTTCTTAGCATAGTCTATCAGTCCTTTATGCCTTGACATCCAATCCATACCTGGTACTACTTCCAAACCTTTGGTTCCAAGTACAATTAGGTTGGCATAAAAATCTATCCCATGTATTCTGATAGGTACAGCTTTGCAAATTTTTCTAGCTTTTGTAGTTGAACCGGGAATTTGAACTATCATGACATGCTTCAGGTTGGTTGGGCGAATCTTACTAGTGCATACAAATTCTTCGGTGACAAATGAATGCGAGGCTCCAGAATCAAACAATACTCTTGCTAAAACTGAGTTGACAGAAAACATACCCAGCACTACATCTGGTGCTTCCTGGGCTCCTTATGCGTTCATGTGGAAGAGACGACCGTTGCGGTTGTGCGGGTTCCCTGGGGCAAATCCCCTGCCTGGTTGAACACGACGCTGCTGCTGAGCTGGGGCATTCACAGCGGCATTGGCGGCAGTCTTCTTGGGACACTCATTGGAGTAGTGACCCTTCACTCCACACTCGAAACAAGTGATCTGGGACTTGTCCTTGACTGCAACAGGTACAGCATTGCTGCCGCCGATTAAAGGGCGATGTTGTTGTTGCTCTTGGGAGAACACGGTTGAAGTTGGTGGCGTTGCGGAGTTGTGATTGTTTCCTCCGGGCTTCACATTTCCTCCGCTTCGGTTGGGGTAGCTTGGCGAGAATTTGGGGTCGGTTGTTCCTTGGTGCATATCTGGTGAGGGGTTGGGGCGGTACTTACGGTGACTCTGGATCATTGTTGCATCATACGACGCTTGCGGTTGTCGTTTGCCTGGTTAATCTTCCCTTCCATCTGAATGGCAGAGTCGACTAGCTCTTCAAGATCCTGGAAACGGATGTTGACGAGGACAGTCTGCATCTCATCATGTAGTACGTTTAGGAATCTCTCTTTCTTCTTGGCCCCCGTGTTGATTTCATCCGGTACATATCTGGCAAGTGACAAGAATTTGTCACGGTACCCTACTATAGTCAATCTTCCTTGCTTCAGTTCACGGAATTCATCTCTCATCCTGTTGACAAGGCCTTGCGGCACGTGGGTGCGGCTGAACTTGACCTTGAATGCTTCCCAGGTCATCACCTGGCCAGGGTTCATGTTGCGGACGCTATTCCACCAAGCTCTTGCATCTCCCGCCAGATAGTGAGTGGCGAAGAGAACTTTCTCATTCTCATCAACTCCTGCAACTTCTAGGTTGTTTTCCATGGTCTGTAACCAGTCATCAGCATCTAATGGGTTTTCAGATTGGTTGAAGATTGGGGGATTGGTGTTCTGAAAGTTTTTGAGTTTAGATCCATGGTGATCCTGATTTCCATGTCCTTGGTTGTTGAGAGCCATTTGGGCGATCTGCTGCAATGTCGCTAAGTTGGCTTGACGCTCGGCCTTGCTTGCTTCACCGTCCGCGATGAGATTCTGCAAGATCTGCAGCATTGGGTCCTGCGATGAGCTGCTCCCTCCTTGGTTTCCACGAGTCATCTGAAGATTGAGATAGACATAGGGGTAAGAGGGAAATTCTAAGGTTCATGGTTTTGGGTTTTTAAAGCTACAACTTTGAGTTATACTCAGTTCAACTAACTTCCTTCTCATTCATGCAAGCAAGCACACGATACAACACACACCACAACAAGCAAAGGGGAAAACAGATGGTTTGAAGAACCATTACGCAAACTTCTGATACAATGAGATGATACATCTCATGCTCTGACGATGCTCTAGTGCATCTACTCATCGTCAATGAAGTGAGTCTTCATCATCGGTGTAGAAGTACACGGCATCCTCTGCCAGAAAATCATCGTCATCGTTCTTGAGGTAGGAATCCATATCTCCCGGATGTCTTCTCCTTCGTCTTCTTCCTTGGCGGCAAGCTTCCTGCTCCTTGACGGTCTTCTCGAGGTCGGCCACCTTCTTGCGAAGGCAGGCGATGGTGCGATCCTTCTTTGCCTGGCGGCGAAGAGAGGCTGGCGATCTTGGACGGCGGTGTGAAAGTCAGGGCCTTCGGTGGCAATTGCAGTTACGATTGGCTAACTCTCTGGCATTATCCAGTTCCTGCTGTCGGTCATGAAGTAAGAAGTCAAGGTTCTCCACTTGGCGCCTCAACTCTGGGTGACTTGGCATCTCCATCGGCATTCCCATGAAGTCACGTCTTGCATAGTGGGCAAAACGGGTTCCTTGAATCTTGTTGACGCTGAGGGCACATAGACGTGCGAGAGCTTCATGCATTGCCCTGGCTAATCCATCTAGCCAGTTGTTCTCTCTCGCAGAGAACTGAATTCTCCTGGAAGTTGGTGCTTCAATGCTTCCTCGAAGATCTGTGGTGACTAGCCATTGTAGGTCTCCTCCTGGGGGTCCTGGAAGTTGAGCTCCAAGAAACTCCGGATGTGGGCGTCCCAGAAATTCTGACAGTGAATCCAGATCCCTCTCGAAGGTCAGTTGACCTCCGTTTCCCAACTGGTAAAACTTGCTAAACTGAGTGTCCATCTACAAGAATTTAGGATGAGGAAATTAGTGAAGTGATCAAGTGTGTCAAATTTTAAGTAGTAATGTAAGAATTTTGAGGAACATGTATTTTTGAGAAAGAATGAGTTCACAAGGGTAAGAGGGGAAATAGTTTTTCATAAATACTCACTTTGGTTTTGAAGCTAAGTTTTTGGTTTGGACGTCCATTCTAACTAGGGTCTCCTATGGTCAGGATGGCTCTGATACCAACTTGTCAACACCCGGTTTTTTAATCCCAGATGCCCGTTATGCCATACCTCGCAATCCCAGGATTATCGTTTTTGCGAGACATAACGGATTGGATATCATAGTACATCATCCATTACAAACCATACATAAGGTTTTACACAAATAAGGATCTCATGATCTAGTCTTTAATACAACAAGCAGCGGAAATAAACGATAGCGTAGCGGTGGGGTCCATCTTGAGGCACGAGCAATGCTTTGGCGTGAGATAGTCCTAGTTATCATAGCCGTCCTGATGACCATCATCTTGATAATCTCCTTCATAGTCTGGCCATGATAATAGCCAGGGACAAAAGCCATGAGTATTCTTTAAGTACTCGCAAACTACTACTAGCAAGGGTTATAATCTTAAGTTACAGTACGGAATTTAAAGAATAACTATTAAGTTAAGTTTGAAACCTAAGCTGAGTTCTGAAACAAGAAAAGATAAAATAAAAGTCTAGAATCACTTAAGTTGGGAAGCTATTTTCATCTACACAACCGTGTTGTGGTCAAGTCAAGGTTCATCATTCATTTCAAGTTATTTAGAAAACATCTGACAACGAAACAGTATGGCCATTCCAACGTCCATAACTGCGGACGCGGCTATTCAAATAGTTTGACACTCTGCAGAGGTGGTACACTTTCACCACAAGATTCGATACATCTGTCAGGGATAACCCTGAATCATCGTACTTAGTATGCAGATAATCAAACATAACCTTCCCTTTACACACCCTAGTACAAGCACCACTCCTATTAGCATGGCCTCCCAACCATGACCATCAGTCATCTTGGGCATTGCATAGGTGGACAACATTGAGAGGTAGCCTCAGCTCAAACCACTCCCGTGAGGGAACTAATACTAATGCATATAAATTTCCAGCTAAGCCATACCCAATTCAGGTAATGTGGTTGTACGGTAAATTTGGAATGGTATCGCATCCGAATCCAACCATCAGTTTTATAAAAAAAAGGGTTAAGGCTCATGCCTCATCATTTTCATCATCATGAACCAATTGTGTTTCTCAACACATGTCAAAACATCTCAATAGAATGACTCATCATTCCAAGGTTTTCATAACTCATTTTCACCAAGTGTTCCCATCTAAAATGACTCAAGTTTGATCTATTCTAAAACACTAGGTTAAGAGTGTTCACTAAGGTGGAAAAGTGGGATCAATCTCATGCCATAGAATGACATCTAAGGTTTTCTAGGTAGGTCAAGTTTTATACTCTTTATGCTACCTTCAAGATTAATTAAAGGTCTTTGTGTAAACTAAGGGGGTGTGATCAAAGTATGCTTAAGGCATCTTCAGTAAACTATCTAGTTTTATTCTAGCTTGCTACAATAGCTTACTAAAGCATGTTTGCAAGGGTTAGCTTGCCACTAATAGCTTGCCTTGGTTGGTGCAGTGGTTGAAGTTTTATTCTTCTTCTTGGTAGAACTCCTCCTCCTCGAAGGCTTGGTCGGTACTAGCGTCTAGAAATACATAGGGAGTGCACAATCACCAAACAATACTTAACTAGGCTAAGTATTATTCTAAACCACACAATTGATGATCTATTATCATCACAAGCATCACAAGTTTAATTCAATAGTTTCAACCTTTTTATTTTGGAAAAGTAATTTCTACTCATTGAAATATTAACTAAAATTTAATATTCACCACCAAAATAAGGGATCATGTGGACACATGTCCTCACGACACATTCTAACATGTGGGAATGAGATTTAAAGGTTGGATCGATATTACATTGGTTTAACTTTATTATTTAATGATTTAAAGTGACTAGAAATGCCTATATAGCATTATTTTGGTACTAGTCCAAAGTCACTGCCTGTAAACCTTAATATTATTACATATTTGGATAGATATGATGAAATGTGATTTTTGAGAGTTGGAATCAACTCAAAAGCTAACTTGGTTGATTTTATAAAAATGTTTCAACTTGCAAAAGCTTCTGCCTTCTTATTTTTATTAGGAGAAATCTATAACTCTAAATGAATTAAATCCAACGGGCTTGGATAGAGCATTTCAATACCTTCCAGACAAAATTAGTTTCATGCAATTTGGATTTATCAAACTCACAGAATTGAATTTTGAAACACTGGACAGAAACTATATTCTAACTAAAAAGGAAAATTCCTAATTTGAATTTGAAACGTGCGCGGGAACAAAATGGGCCGGCCCACTGCGCTCCGCGCAGCGTCGCGGGCTGACTTAAGCAAGGGCCCCACCCGTCAGTGGAACAGGGGGTACCGAAGGGGTATGGATGAAAGGTGGTCGTGCGATTAGAGGATAAATCGACGGCTCACAGCTATCGTCCTCGCCAGAACAGGACACGACGGGAGCTAACCCTAGCACGGTCGGTGAGGGTGCGAGGGGCGTCATGGGGCTCTAGCAGGTCGGTGCGGGCGAAAGTGGAAGGCAGGCGGTTCTCCTGGTACAAGCGGCGCGTCCTGGGATGGCCTGGATCAACGGCGCCCTTCTCCTCCCGAGGCGGCGACTCCGGCTCCAATTCCGGCGAGCTGCTGCTCCACTTGCTCCGGCGAGGGGTGGTTGAGGTTCATAGAGGTGAGGGGAGTGGAATGGTGTGAGTCTTTGGTGCCGGGGAGTGCTCCTTTTATAGGCTCAACGGTGAGACCGAGCGGGATGGGCGGTCGACGGTGGCGACATGGCTACGGCGAGCTAGCGGCATGGCTGAGGTAGGCGGACGGTGGCCGGTCTCCTGGCGATCCTCTATGGCTTGATGCCGCGGCAAGGGGCGGTCTATGCTGGTCGACGCGGTTCCTCGGGGCTGCTGGTCACGAGGCTGCGAACAAGGATGTCTGGGCGGTTGCTGGGCCTGCTGCGGGTGCTGCCACGCAAGGCTAGGGCTTGGCGAGGCCGGTGCTACTCTGGCGGGCGCGGCGCTTCGGGGTGATCGGCATGGCGGACAGAGACATGGGCGCGAGCAACTGGGGCTTGTCCTCCGCTCGATTTTGGTCGGGGGCTGGTCGAGGCGGTGCGGTCTGATGGTGCCTGTCTGCCAGCGGGCGAAGGAGAGCGCGGGGCGGCTTTGTGCGAGTTGTCCATGGTCGACCCGGCGCATGGCGTCGGCCGGCTTGGCACTGGAGCAGCTAGGGGTGAGGGAGAGAGAGCTAGGGCCGGGGTTTTAGCTGGGGGGACAAGGGGACCGAGTTAGGCCCAAATGGTGACCAAGATCACTGCTCAAAACAGTGTTTTAAATTTGGCCAGATTTGTGCACACAAGCTGTTTGATGAAATGGCCGAAAAAGGAGAAGTTTTGAATTTTGAGTTCAAAAATTTTGGGTGATCTTCACTATTGCTTGGTAGTCTCTGGTTGCAAGGGTTTTGAAAATGGAGCTCAATTACATGGTTTTTGAAATAGGGGTGATCTATGCATATGCATTAGATTCAATTTTAAACTGTCATTTTAAATAGTTTACAGAAGGTTTTTAGAAGATCAAAAGGTGGGCCTTGGTACCTCATTATGTGTACTAGTAAGGGGTGTAAAGATCCTGAATTGTTTCTGTTAAGAATTGAGTACTAGGAATAGCCAAAGTAGGCATGAGAGTTAAATTTGTCAAAATGACCATTCCTTTATTTTAATTCTTTTTGATTTGATTTCTTTTAGGAAAATTTTGGGAATGATGTAGATGATGTTTAAATCACCTAAGAAACATTTTAGAAGCAAAGGATCACACAATCATGGCAATTCAAAACAACTCCTATTTTAAATGCACACCTATATGGATGCTTTCATTTTAAATATGGAAAAGTTTTTGTTAATCCTAAATTTGGATGATTTGATCTTTGATACTCTTGGATTGAAGTTTTGGGATGTTACACCCCCGTACTTAGGGTTAGGGTGGTAGTGCTCGCGGGCCCCCGTACTTAGGGTTAGGGTGGTAGTGCTCGCGAGCCTTCCCCTTCCTTCTTCCCCCCAGCCACGAACCGGTGTTAAAGGGGGGGTTATAACGCCGCCGCTGGTCGTCGTCGTTAACGTTGCTCCGGTGACCCCTAGGTAGTGGCGCCGCCCGTTTTAGGTAGGCCGCATCACGCTGAGGCGAACCCGCTACCTCGCGCGCCCTAGGTCGCTCTCCAGCGCCGCCAGCCGCCGCTTTCTGGAGCATCCTCCGGTCAGCCACTGTAGCTAGCCCCTCTCATATGCATCCGGGATTTCTCCGAATTAGGGTTTGGACCCCTCGGAACTCGTTTAAAATGAGCAAGCATCCTTAGGGTTTTAATTTCATTTGTGTATTTATTTGTGTATTTTTGTATGAATAATATGTATATTTGTGTATGAATCCAAGTCCACTTGAATGTTTACTCTCTTACTCTAGATAATATTATTGTTTTAGAAACTATGGATCCACTTAGTAGAATCCTTGAAGAAGAAGAAATAATGGAGAACATTATCGATGAGGACACCTCACAATATCTGAACTTGGAGGGACATGATGACAACTCAAGTAGTCATGGAGAAGATGAAGACTCCGGTGAACGCAATTTAGTGATTACAAAGTCCGGCGAGGTATATGCATTGATTAAGCCTCTGCTGACTTCCACCAACAATCTTCTTCTACATGTATTAATTAACGCTTCTTTCTTCTTTTAGCCCTCTGGATCGACCAGCCAGCAACCATCTTCTTCTATGAAAAAGAGCAAGCGAGGCGCGAGCCATCGGTTGAAAGATCGTGCAAAGTTCACGATCGAAGCAGTCCGTGTTGATGGCAGGCCGATGGAGCCCAAGAAGGCCGCAGACAAATTTGTACGTCAGGCTGGAGTTCTTGTTAGGGACCAAATCCCAATCATAATTGAATATTGGAATAAGCCAAAGAAGAAGGCGGTACCTTTGTCGATGAAAGATCCAAAAGCGCTTTGGAATTGACATTGGTAAATTTCACCCTTCCGCCAGAGGAGGATGAAAACAAACCGGTTATAAAGGAAAAGGTCAAAGAGTGGACTCTAAAGAAGATGGCTGACGCTTTCTGCAACTGGAAGACAAAATTGAACAAATTTGTCAAAGCTCGCGAGACTCCATATTTCGAAGACGCATATTATGCGAAGATAAGACCTCACTGGCCTGAATTTGTGGCATACAAGGAAGGTGCTATAGCTACAAAGAGGTCAGAAACCAATACGGTAAATGCCCAGAAGAAGGAATATCACGGAGGGAGGTCGGTGGCTACATATCTCGAGAGGCCTAAGTGGGAGGAAGCTGAGAAGGCCTGCTGACAGAGGATCACACCCAGACACATGGGTGGGACCTACGTGCAAAGACTTGGTTCTCTGAATCGGGCAAGGTTGGACCCGAAGCGATTGTGTATCTTCCCAACCCTCCTTGCCAAACCCGTCCTTTGGACTCATCACGGCATACGAGGAAACAGCCGCGGGACCTTCCATCCCGACAGAGAATGACCAGCTCACACGCGCCATCGGTAAAAAGAACACCCTGGACATGCACGAGGCACGGGGGTATGGCGTGGAAGGATGGGTTTGCAGTGGGCGACTCTTACAGATGGCGCGGCGAAAAGAAAAAGAGCGTCTGAGCGAATGACACAGATAGAACATGCACTTGTGGCGCGAAGGCGCAAGTGAATGCACAATGAGCCATCAAGCTACCGGCCCATCTCAGCGCACGAAGAGCACGCATTGGAAGCTGCGACCGGACTCTGCGGAAAAGCAGCGTGGCTTCCACGAAGAACGTGCAGCCCACGCTTGAAATGGCGGGTCCTCGATACCCCGTGGATGAGATCACGGAGAGCAAACACGCTGAGCTGCATGTGAAATTAATGGGCTTATCCATTAAGGTGGCTGTCGGCTATGCCTTACCTCCTGTAGCTGGTGGAACTTACCACTGCCGACCGATTCCAGATGGTATGCTATTGTCGGGGTGGATGAGGTTGTGAAGGAATATGAGGAAGCACAGCTTGACCATGCTACAGGTGAAGGGGAAACTCAACTCAAATTTGCAGTGAAAACAACCATTCTTTGGAAGAAGGAACACATCATGCTTCCAAATTGGAGGCCACTAGCACCCCCGCCGTCTCCGCAGCGTCAGTAGTCTGAGCCGCTTCAGCCATCTCCTGTGCGGCAGCCATCTCCGGCACTTCAGCCATCTCCTGCGCGGCAGCCATCTCCGGCGCGCCAGCCATCTCCTGCCCGTCAGCCATCTCCTCAGCGTAAGCGGAAGAGCACTGCCACGAAGAGCATCACAAGCACTGCCACAAAGAGTTCAAAAAACTACGTCCCGCAGCCTTCCACCAAGCCATTGCCGGTTTTACCGTGGAATCGCAGCGACGAGGAGACCAATAGGATCTCGGAAGAAGAGGTCAAGAAATTCTTTGCACCTAGACGGGCCGAGCCAAAGGAGAAAATAGATCCGGCGGTGGTGGAGAAGTTTTGTAAAAATCTTTTGAAACCTGAAACCCCACTTGTGCCGGACTACGAGCACCAGATTTTGAAGGCGGATGCAAGGCGTCGTAGGGAGACTGAAAGTAGAAGTCGTGCGGCACCCCAGAAAATAGTTTCCATGCTCGGAGAGCAGGAAAACCAATCATGCGCCCCGCTCCAAGTGTTCGACACACGGGACGCTCCTCCCGTAAATGATTACGAGGCAGAGCTACAAAGAAAGGCCAATGAGATGGGGATGACTTACATTGCATACTTGAACATCATGGGAGACAACTTGCCCAAATGTGATGCCAACCCCATACAGCCATGGAAGTATGGGAAGAATCTCGTCAAGAAAGAGGAGCTCAAGAATCTACCAACAAAGAAGCGAAGATTGCACAAGTGGTACCTTGATTTCTGCAAGACGAGAAAGGAAGAATGGATCACGGCGCATATAAGAGATGAGATTTTCTTGTGCGGAGTCGACGAGATCGACTTCAACATTCAAGACTTGCATTTTCTATTCAATCAGAAGGAACTCGACAAAGCTGCCATCAGCCTTTATTGTGTGTAAGTACTATTTCTGTATTTTCTATCTCATCTCATTCACTTCATTAATTGCATGTATATATATGCTCACCATATATGTATATACTATTATGCAGGAAAAAGGTTATGGAATGCATGAAAGGAGGACCTTTTGACATTGGGTTCATTGACCCAAATAGAGTTCATGAAGAAGTGGTAAGAACCAAACCCGGGCAAGTAAGATTTATTGCTAAGGTCTTTCTTGAGACAACAAACCAAAGGAAATACTATTGCCTTACAACTTCGTGAGTACTGTTACCCTCTCTTGTACACATTCTGTTTCGGCTTACTCGATGTTAAGTGTAACTGATGATGAGTTATGCGTGCGTAGGTTCCACTTTATTCTGCTAGTCATTCAACCTGACTCAGGAAAAGTCCTTGTCATGGACTCGTTACGAAAAGAAAAAGAGCTATGGGCAGACTTTAGAGAGATGCTCCAGAGGTAATTTCAATCATATTATCGCACTAGATCGGCAACTTTCGTGACAACAAGTAATTAATTACTCCTTTATCCATTTTCTTTGCCGGACAGGGTTTGGAAAAGGTTCACGGGCAGGGCCATGGGTGAATGGTCAGAAGAACTAAAATGTGTAGACCAAAATGTAAGTAATACTAGCTAGCTAGGTCTGCGTATCTCTTTGATTTTGCTTCCAATTCCATTATATCATGCTTTATTGATTATTATTTTGATTGAACTCTCTATTCTCGTAAAGTGCACGCATCAGGGACACGGCAATAACTTATGTGGGTACTATGTTTGTGAGTTCATTCGCAACACGATATGTGCGACGGGCCAAGCCGCACTAGAACAACTTAGAGTAAGTAAACAAAGTACACAACATTATTTTATTACCATCAATTGTGTTTAGTTTTATTCTTATATATATTGACCCCATTCTTCATATATATTCAGATCGAACAGATGCGGGACCAACTCCTACCATTTGACCGCATACGAGCCATTCAAGAGGAATTGGCGGGGTTCATACTTGATGAGGTCGTCACGTCTGGCGGAGAACTCTTTAGATATCCACCAAAATGAACGTTGTATGTATGCTTGAACGTGTTTGTCTTGTACTTGATGCTTCAACGTTTACGGAGAATACCACACAATGACGATGTTGTGTATAATAATAGTTGCTTAATTATTCATGTACTCGTATGTACCGATGACGATGTATGTGTATACCGCTCCCGATCGATTCCTCCTCCCCGTCCCCACCGCGCCGTAGAAATACGTCCAGAACGGGGCAGGGGCAGAACTCTGTCGTGGCAGAGATTTAGGCCGTTTTCCTGCCGCGGCAGAACTCTGCCGCGGCAGAGATTTATCTCCTTTTCCTGCCGCGGCACAGAACCTTTAACACCGGTTCGTGTTACGAACCGGCGTTAAAGGGGGGCCCTGAGCCCTGCGGCAGCCCCACGTGCGCCACCCTTTAACACCGGTTCGTATAAGAACCGGTGTTAAATGGGGGGCCTCTAACACCGAACCCTCAACAGCGGTTCTACAACCGATGTTAGAGGGCCCTCCAAACCGGTGTTAGAGGGGGGGTGTGCACTAGTGATGTATGTCACTGAAATGTGCTTGAGTAACTCCTTCGGGATTTCATCAAGTGTTTAGTCTACCAAAGGTAGTTTCTTTTTGAAAAGCGGATTTCTCCCTTCAACTAGCCTAAAAATAAAAAAAAGCCCTTTAATGGAAGCGTTTTTTTTCAAAATTTCTATAAGTTTGAAGTTGAACTTAATTGAACAAGTCAAGCAATTCTATTTGCTCACAATCACAAGAAATTTGTTCACTACCTCGCCTGAACCTAAGCAAAAGAAAAAGATAGGGAATACGCCGCGCCTAAAATCATCCCAAGCGCAGCTAATGTGGCTATTAAGCTATTTCTTTGGAAAGCTCCTGAGATGCCGAACCTGCCGCTCAGTGGGCGGGCGCAGCAGCTACATGCTGCTTTGTGAGCCATAGATTGCTAGATCCTCTAAGTTGTAGAAAAAGAAAGTAAGACTCTACTCTGGACTACCAAAGCGTTATAAATATAAGGTAACTTGCCTGGGGCCAGTGAGAGAAGTTTTGGATAGAGTTCTGGTTTCTTCAACTTATGAGGATTTATTTCCTAAGTTTTACTATCCCTCTTACAAGCTGGGTCAGATCATTGTCCTTTACTTCTAGAAAATGAGGAAGATAGGAGGTGCCACTAAGTTTCGTTTTGAACCATCCGCAAGAAGGGTTTAGAGATATGCTGTTACAGAAATGGCCTACAAGAACTGTTGCAAATGTACCCCTTCCCCGTCCCATCGAGAAAGAGAATTAACGAATCCTAAGACAAAGGGGCGAGAAACTCAAGGCCACTCTTTCTCCGGGCTTTCTTTCCGCACTATTATGGATAGTCAAATAATGGGAAAAATTGGATTCAATTGTCAACCGGTCCTATCAAAAGTAGGGTTGACTATGGATTCGAGCCATCGCACATGGTTTTATAAAATCTGTACGATTTTCCCAATCTAAATCGAGCAGGTTTCCATGAATCTCGGACTATAACAGTTCCGATGAACATTCACTCAGCTCGAAGTCTTCGTCTATAAGAAATCTTTCACCCAATACCCTGTGGGACCCGGGACAAGAACTACATTGGCGAAGTAGACTAAGGACAAGAACAAGAGTGATTATCCACTTTATCACTGATCCAATTTGACTACCTCTACGGGATAGACCTCAACAGAAAACTGTTGAGTAACGACAGCAAGATTGTTATGCTATATATAAAATGAACCATATAGATGAAATTTTATTGGATTTTAGATGTATATAATTCCTTAATTATATGAGAACAAAAAGAAGAAATGACAGGAGGGTTCTATATAGATAGAGAAATAAGAATAAAATTACAATGTGGAAAAGACTTATCTTGTAAAATATGAGCAACACCAAATCCTTCTAAAGCCCAAACTTCCATTTCTCCTACTCGTTGTCCCCCTTGCTTGGCTCTTCCTCTAAGAAAGAGCTAAGGTCAAAAAGTATATGTGTTACTAATAGTAAACCAATTGGATTTGGAGTTTGCTTTCCAATACAATGTATCACTCTCATTTGTGCCCCTTGAGTTCATTTGCTTTTGGTTTAATATAGTATCGATAGCTATTGCAGTTTTTCCAGTTTGTCTGTCCCCGATTATAAGATAAGAATCAAAAGGATCGAACTACCTACTCATTATTCGGAGGTGAATCATAGAAAACTAAAAGCTGTGATATCTTATGGACCTAACAGGCGCGCCGCCCACAAAATGTTTGAATGATCGGGTAAAGAGCGAGCTTCTTATATGGGATCCGACGCATCCAGCAGAGCGAAGCAGCGTTCCATTCTTTTCGGCGGCATCCTTCCGCATTGGCGGAGAGTGGAGTGCCACAATCCCATTCATCATTTTTGATCTACATAACCCAAAGCCCATAGCACTGGCGACGTCTCCGGCATAAATGCAAGGAGGACGTATAGCTGATATAGGAACCTTTTATTTTCGTGCCTTTAGTAGGCTTAGTATTTCCGGCAATTGCAATGACTTCTTTATTTCTTTATGTGCAGAAAAATAAGATTGTCTAGTATTTTTAGTGTAACTAATATTATATGGTAGGATATGTGGCTCTTTCTACCACTCGATACTTTGTTTGCTATTTGAGTCTCCACCAAGCAAAGAATCGACGGTGCACACTCCTTCGCGAGATCGCACTGAAGGTCTACCCCCACTGGTGTCAGCCCAGCGATATTCTAAAAAGATTCGGTCATGCCAGAAACCTCAGTGTGCATGAAAAAAGGGTACAAAGAACCTGAGATGCTTGTTTAAGAGACTCCGTATTTTTTGTTTTGATGGGTATTCCATTATGGAGTTCGTCGATTCGGCATTGGATAAAAAAGGGCAGGGTGCTCCTTTTTCTAGTAAATAGTTCAAACCCTTTTATCGATATGAGTGTTCTATATCAGATAAATTCTACATTAGTCATTTTCCATTTAAAGCATTTAGGTACTAATACTAAGTCCATCCAATGGAGATAGGTTTCGGAGAAAGAAAGGAGAAAACTAAAGAGAAAGATGGACAGTATCCGAATCAAATAAGAAAAAAACATAGCTATTTCATCAATCAATCGAAGTTCAGTGGAGAAATCCCTGGAGGTTCTGACAACGAGGTCGTCCCGTCCACGCTCAGCAGCATCGCGCCCATCCTGTGCGTCGCCGCCGAGATCGAGCCCGAGCGCTCGGATTTTTTGGCGGCATGGCCAAGCGGTAAGGCAGGGGACTGCAAATCCTTTATCCCCTGAACTGGCATCCGAAGCTAGGAGGGAATGGCAGTACTCTGCCTTGTATTGCCCTTACTTGGATTAGGGAAGAAGAAAGGGCTTAGACCATAACTCGTTGATCTTCAACTTCCCTTTCTGGCTATCCTGGGTCAAAACAGCAATGGGCATTAAGCTGACCCAGGGAGAACTGGATGATTGCTATGGGAGCTATCTCGCTTTTAGCCTTCATGGTGAATGGCCCACCCTTTCTTTGAACCTTGTCAATGATCGAACGAACTTACAGATATGAACTGAGTGCCATTTGATGAGTAAGATCGAACAAGGGAGAGGGATATGGAAAGGATGAAGTAATGAAAGACGAAGTCATTGCTAGTAGTAACGACTTGTCACGATCCATTGGATCATATAGACTCATCCAGCCTGGGAATATGATTTCTCCACATCGACCATTTTGGCACTTGAGTTAACTTGCTATTTTCATGAGAAATAAAATTGACAAGTCGAGGTATAAGCCAAGACCTATAAAGCCACACACACCAGAAGTCGATCCAGCTTTTGATATAGGCTACGCCTTTCAAATGAAAAGGTTGGTTGGGAGCGGGAGGAAGTCAATTACAGAAAGAGTAGAGACGGATATGGGGACTGTAGCTCTGAACGGATTTCTGACTAAAGAAATCTTTCCTGGATCGCATGTTTCACATGCTTGCTGTATGACCCTACCAGGGGTCATATTCTAACGCGCGATTAAGAAGACTAAGTCGAACTGGCCTTCCTTTCCCGAAAAGGTATGCTCATACCTAAAAGCACATCAACAGGCAGTCCGTCAGCCAAGAAGAAGTGTAAAGAACGAGAGTTGTTGAAACTAGCATATTGGAAGATTAATCGGCCGTGGTTTGGTAATACGCCAATTTGGCCACTATTAGTGGATAAAATGATTTCTTTCACTTCACAATCCCAAATAATTCGTTTAGGAGTCAGTACATAAAGATTTAATTTCATTTCTTCTATTTGTTCTCCTCAAGTAAAGAACCCGCCATCTATCTAATAGAAGTTTTTACCCTTTCGAGCTAGTTCTCGACGCGAGAAGGTCCCCGTTCAGATGTTGGACGTGGAATCTCAATAAAGATGAGTATTCTATTCTCAATTCCGATTGAATGGACATCTGTTTTATTTCAAGAAGATCCCCAAGTAAGGCACTAGTCTCATATTCTATGAATGCCCACAATCGCTTGTGAAAGATTCCGAACTTCGTTCCCTTTATCCTTAGTATCAGAACGTCGTGAGACAGTTCGGTCCATATCCGGTGTGGGCGTTAGAGCATTGAGAGGACCTTTCCCTAGTACGAGAGGACCGGGAAGGACGCACCTCTGGACGTTCCAAAAACGGGTACTATGGGATCGGGTGAATTAGAGAATAAACAGAGGTTCGTTGGCATTTCAGCCTTTCTTCTCCTTTCAGGGCCTATCCGACATAAAAAAAAATAAGGTTGTAATAACGAAACTGACATTTTGTTTTCCTTGCCTTGAGGCAGATAAGGTATTAGGTGGCTGTTTGATACCACCAGAAGGAAAAAATATATTCTAAGGAATCAAAAAAAAAGAAAAATTGGAGAGGTTGGCCCTCCAACTTTGAGTCATATCCGTAAGCTTAAGATCGGGACAGAATAGTTGGGCACAGGCATTCTCACAGGCTACCCGTTTTTGGAACGTCCAGTGCCAAAGTCACTCAATGGGTAAGTCACCAGTACAATCCCTTTGACAAATCGGGGTATAATCGGCAATTTGATAGCAAAAGCAATAAGGAAGCCAAAATATAAAAGTATTTCCAAGGTTGCTGGGTATGATTGATTAATTAATCTTTCCAAATCTAATCCTGGTTCAGGACTGTTTCGTTATTAGCCCCCGGGGCGCAGATAGAACTAGGTAAAATAAAATAGATGGCAAAGTCCTAAATTAGACCAAAGTAATTATGTCTGCTAGAAATAGAGAAAGAGCGGATACACTGGATGCTGCAGATGGCAAGTATGCTATTTAACATAAATAAATGCCTGCACGCTGTAGCTGAAATGGCGGATGCCTCAATAGCAGCGGTTCATTTTCCTTTCCTAAGGGCCCTGACTCCCACAACGTATGCCAATTCTTAGGATGAATCTTCTTTCATTCCTATTTTTCAATAGCAATGATGGATAAAGCAACTCCCACGAGTAGGGCTCGAAAGCCAGGGACTCTCCTGGCAAAGAATCTGAACGATCTGAGTTCTTGTATCCAGTAGTAAGTCTACTCTTCTTACCCCCTCTCCTCTACCTTTTGTGGCCCATCTATTAGCTTTTTACCATCTTTGAGTCATAGCGAGACGGCTCTATCTCTTTTCACAAGTACCTGGCCGCCTGAACTGAGACTAAGGTAATAAGCAAAACACGAAGAAGAGTAGACTCGACTATAAAGGAGGACGAATCGAGACCGCTTTCTGGTCTGTGTAGATAAAGGAATAGCATCTGAGTACAATAGTGTAGAGTTCCCCGCACTAAACATTGCAAAGAGTCTAAAAGAGGTGAAAGAGCTATAAAGAACAATGGAACAAGGCTTTACTCTAAGTATTTGATGAAAAGCTCAATGGTGTCAGAAGGTCGGTCGTACTTAGTTAGCTACTATTTCTGCTAAGCGTAAGCATAAAAGATAAGGTGGAATTTCCATTTCTTTTCTAAAAAGAAAAAAAATGTTTTAAATAAAACATTTTTCTTTAGTGATTTTAATGCAAAAAGAAGTGCTTTAAAAAGCACCCACCCCAAGATGAGTGCTCTCTCCTCCGACTTCCCTAGAGCCTACGGTATCACAGCCGAGACAGCGACTAGAGCCACTGATATCTCGGGAGGAGCTAGATTGTCAAAAGATAAGGAAACCTTAGATGCTTCATGTGTTTACATGTTTCTACGGAACGTGTATGGAGTACATTAAAGTGTCTACATAATATGGGAGTGATTTCTCATATCTTAAAGCCCATTTGAAGTGTAGTCAGTAATCCAAGGGTCTATCATTTTAGTAGGCCGATCCTAAAGCATTGGTAACTAGAATGTAAAGCCTAATTAGGTTTCTTTTGATTCAAGCTAACATAGATCTCCGGTTAGTCAGACCCATGCATCTAAGATTTCAGCGAAGCCCATGATGTGTATGATTGTACATCAGGATAGCGGAGCTATTGACTGGATGAGCACTATCCATTTATGGGCAAACGGAGGCCATCGAGACCCTAGTAGGTGAGGTGGGATAGAAGAGATTTCTATTCAAATCAAATGGATCATGAAAACAGTGATTATTGAACAGAATGAGATCGAAATTCCAATAGTTCTAGTCAGGAAGAATGAAGCCCGGGTGGGCACGGATATGGATGGCAGGACAGGAGTGAAGATCCCTCAGCGACCGGACGTTTCACTGTCTGATGACGAGTGGTCAACCTGAGAAGGATTCTGCTATGTCAATCCCCCGGGATATCTCCTAAGGAAGGAAGAATGAGAATCATTTCAGTCCACTCTTTTTGATAAACCATTTGCGAGGAATTATCCTGAAATCGTTTTCACACGGTATGGGCACGAGGTCAGAACATGTATGGGTAGAACTTCTAAAAGGTTCTCGAAAAAGGGGTAATTTTTCTGGGCATGTATTCTTTTTCTAGGTTCACTAGGATTCTTATCGGTTGGGGCTTCCGGTACATTCCGTTTTGTTTCCCATCCTAGTCTTTTGCGACACTTCTGGTTTACTTATTTTGTTAGGTCTCGACTTCTCCGCTCTAACCCACCACACAAACCCTAACTGGCAAAACCGATCTACGAACACCAAGGGTGGGTAGAGGGCCTCCCCTTCAGGATTCGAGATTGAAGAAGAGGAAAATAGCTTCTAAAGGGAACTAGAAGTCCTAGACCTAGAATGCGGGTACCGTTCCGGATTCCCAAGGATAACCAGATCACTCAACTGCTTCATCCTTCCTGTAGGGCCTTCTCTGTCTATCTATGACATTTTTGGTTTTTTGCCACGTGCAGATCTACTTTGTCGTGCAATCGGATCTCACCTCTTGCTCTCCTCATTCCACCTGTGAAATAGAATTAATTAAAGAAGAATGCCAGTATCGAAGTAAAGTCAACCATTCGAATATCTAACCATTCACTGCCTTCGCCCGGTAAGAAAGTGGAAACTGCCTGGCATGCTTCTTGCTTTCTTTTCGTAAGAACCGGCATTGAAGAGGAGTGTGATGCCAGGGGAAGTCGACTCAGTTACCGGGTCTGTCCTGTGAGGGATCATTATCTCTCAATCGTGATCATCACTTTCTATAAGAGAATTCTCATTGTTATTGTTCACTTTCCTGGCATCGACAACCATTGCTTTTCTTCCGCGGTTTCTTTAGTTTCTTATTGATTTGATTGAAGTTTAGCGAATTGGATGGACTGGTCATCCGTGTGAATATACAAATTCTAGCTCAGCACGCACTAAAGCGAAATCCTAAATCCAAATAAAAGCAAAGCAATCAAGCATTGTATACGTCATTAGTCCGATTCTTTGTAGGAACTACCCGTAATAACGAACTTGCAAAATGGATCTGTTTATCATAAAGAGCGCTGTGGAAGCCTTTACTCGAGGAGGTGCTGCTGGTCCAGTTAATATCGCCCCTTCTCTGACCCTTACTGCCCAACCAGAGAGCGGACGGCTAATGTGTTCCACTTATTGAACAGGGTCTATGGTCGGTCCGTGACCCCTGGACGGAGCGTTCCACCTTAGAGGGAAGCAACCGCGAAAGCGGGAGTCGACGAAGCGAAAGCGAGAATGTCGGCTTGAGTAACGAAAACATTGGTGAGAATCCAATGCCCCGAAAACCCAAGGTTTCCTCCGCAAGGTTCGTCCAGGGAGGGTGAGTCAGGGCCTAAGATCAGGCCGAAAGGCGTTGAGTTATGGACACACAAGCAAGGCCAAAACATGTGTGCCGGGCGTGCGACCCATCAACCTACTAGCAATAGGGGAGAAAACTTAGCATGTCACAACAAAAGCGTCGATTCGAGGCGTCAGCAAAACACCGCCGTCTGTTCCTAAAACAAAACCAGTTAACGCCCCGGGACGAGAGTGGGGGACGGCCCCGTTTTGGGGCGCAAGCATAGGCAACACAGGACTGATGACGGGGTGGGGCGCGCAGTGAACTGGTTTTCTAAAAAGATTGGAAGATCCAGCCAAAGAAGGTGATAGCCATGTTCTCGAATGGCTCCGGACGAAGTATAGGAGAAATCTGCACTCTTTTTGGGGGTCAATATTTAGGAATGGGTGTATACAATCTGTCGTTAACCTCCGGAGCTCGTGTGGACCACCCCCATGGGGGCGGTGAAGGGAAAGCCCCTTTGAACTCGCTTGGCTTGCTTCTTGGTATAACAACAGCTAGCTCTAAGGGGGAGAGCAAAACAGAAACACAAGAACAAAGGAAACTATGTCCAAACCAACGAGTCCTTTGGTCGACTCTAAAGAATGTATCGAGAGTTGGGAGTTAGCCGTCTCATAGGAGTGATAGCTGGTAACGCGAGTTAATGATCGGTAAATTGATAAAATGGTGAATGACCGCACTAAGCATCCCAGTCTGACTCAAGGCCCTGCCCTATGGCTATGGGTATTTGATCTTGCTTCCTCCCCTTTTTTTCATGGAAAAAGGAGGTGGTCGGGTTTTCATCCTGCAAAAATGGGAAAGAGGATTGGATGTCCGTAAAGACCTCTTGCAGAGCGTCCCTATGAGGGTACGGTTCCCTCTATTGATGAAACGCTATACCTAGAAGATAGGGATAGAGGAAGAGGGAAAAATAGAAATGAAATAAATAAAGAATAAAGCAAAAAAAATAAGTCGAAGATAGAAGAGCCCAGAGCAAGGACCCTAAGAATTTGGAAGATATCTCGAGAAAAGGTTTTGGCACCGGTCTCTCATATGTACTCAGTTTAGAAGTATCCCAATGGTGTAAGACCGTCGACTATTTTGGAAAAAGGAAGAAAATCACTCTGATCTCTGATTTCGGAGAAATAAGTAGCTTCAGTCTACCGTTCAAACCTGTTTCTTTTCAGTCTCGCTCAGGCCTTCTCTTCCAATCGCGACGTGGAGTCGAACCATAGATCTCCCATCGGTCGTGACTTTGATTACGCAGTTCAAGAGGCAACCTCTCTACATCTGTGGGCCGGTAGGCCAATAAGAATAAAGATTAGAACTCTTGCCCGGCGTGGCGGCTTCTCGTAGGCAACCCTGTTGCTTCTCTGGCCTTCACTTCTCACTTATAAAATAGGAAAGAGCGGGGTTTCCTGTCCAAGAACACAGAAATAGCTAACTTGACAGAGCCCATTGATTTTTGTATTGAGTTACAGATAAAGAGAGATCGTGGATATCAGATAGAACTCAGAAAGAACTATCAAGATGGAAGTTGATTTACTAAATCGAGTGAAGCTGTATTGCATAACATATAGGTCGCCAAGGCCTAGAAGTACAAGTGGTCGCCCTAACGGTCACTCTCAAACTCACATCTCTTTTTTATGACTTCCACTTCTCGATCCCGGCCCGGAAAAGTGACCTACCCCTTTCTGAATGAAAGAAAGGGTTTATGAGCCCTCACAGTTTCGTACTTGGATTCAGTAAATGCCTGCTTGTGACTAATTAACTGCTCGACCTGGGGTGAACCAACTAGTATCTTAGAAAGAAACTCGGCTAATGAATATGCCCAGCGCTGAATAAAAAGAATTGTCCGGCAGACCCTATCGAGTGAGCTATTATGGCCACGAGCCACACCAGGTAAAGCCCAAGCCCCTTCCCCTTTTCCATGGGTTCCAGCTGAGAATTCTTAGGCCAACCGATAAGTCATCTTTGTGTAACTTCCCATATGCCTACTTCTAAGCTAAAGTAAGGATAGGAATAGCAAGGGAAACCATGATTGGGTGCCACGTTAGGATAAGTATCCCTAGTTATCTTATTTAGAATCCAAAATCTCATGAGGGCGCGGCTTTGGCAACTCTGAACCATCCGCAAGAAGGGTTTAGAGATATGCTGTTACAGAAATGGCCTACAAGAACTGTTGCAAATGTTCCATTCCTGACTATTGGCAACAAGTGTCTCAGGCATTCCTGGGGCCCGCCAATTAGTAAACCATAGCATATTTTAGTTAATGGTCATATAGTCAATATACCAAGTTTTCGTTGCAAACCCCGAGATATTATTACTACGAAAGATAACCAAAGATCAAAAGGTCTGGTTCAAAATTCTATTGCTTCATCTGACCCAGGGAAATTGCCAAAGCATTTGACGGTTGACACATTTGGACACGTTTCCCATCAACAAATAAAGGCTTGGGCTAACAAAAACCTACCTAATGGAGAAGTCGTTGGCGAAGTCACCAGGCCCTCTACTTTTCATTATAAAACTGATAAACCAGAGTAGTTACCTAGGATTTAGGCCTCTGTGAATTCCGTTTTTGCTGCTCCTGCAGGTCTGTCAATGCATGATGGTACGATCTCTGATACCTCCCTCTTTATTTGTTGCCCCCCGTCAGAACAAGCCTGTGAAGAAGAGGAAAGTGAAGGAAATATGCCCTGAGAGGCAATAATAAAGTTGTTATTAAGTATTCCTTGTATATGATAGATGTTTATTTTGCATGCTATAATTGTATTGATAGGAAACATCAACACATGTGTGTTTAATAAACAAAAAGGGTTCCTAGTTATGCCTCTCTTATAGACTAGCTTATTGATTAACAAGATGATCAAGGTTTCCTGATCATGGACATTGGATGTTGTTAATAACAAGGTCACAGCATTTGTGAAATGATGTGATGAACATTCATCCGAAGTATAGCATTACGATCAAGTCAATATGTTTATATTGCTATAACATCATACAAAGTAGTCTTAGTCCTTAGACCATGAGATCATGTTAATTGCTAACACCGGAAGAGTATCTTTGATAACATCAAACGTCACACCGTAACAGGGTGACCATAAAGGTGGGTTCAGTGCTATGAAGGTGTTATGTTGAGGCTCATGGATCAAGATTGGAATTTGTCAATCCCGATGATGGATAGATATACTCTAGGCCCTCTCGGTGATATCACATTAAGATAGCTTGCAAGCAAGTGATGTGATCACTAGAATGTTATATCACGGGAACGAGAAAAGAGTGCATGTCGATCGAGATCAAACTAGGTATTTGGATACCGATGAATCTCGGACATGTATTATATCATGAGACAAAGGGATTAAATTGCTGATGTTAAAGGTTCTCACGATCGAAGTCATCGTTGAATATGCGAGTCGATATGGATCTCCAGGTCCCGCTTCTGATTATTGATCTGAGAGGAGTCTCAATCATGTCTGCATTATTCGCGAACCATAGGGTGACACACTTAAGGGTTGACGGACACCATCTAGGAGCACATATGTTCTAGACAAAAGGTTTGCAAAGCGCAGGAAATGTTTCGATAGAAAGCGAATTGTTTCGATAGAAACCGGAATTGTTTCAGGTGAAATTGCAGAAAGTGGTTATGCATGTGATATTGAAATGTTGCAAGGGGTTTTATATGAATGTTTGTTAATTAAAGTAATTAACAAAATTCTGAATCAAATAAATAAAAGAGTTTTATTAATTGAGAGTTGATTTAATTTGGTGGAAATTAAATACATGTGAGTGGGATTTTGGGTGGAGGCCATGTTTATGTGAGTGGAGGTTCACCACATGAATGAAGGAGGGGAGGAGTCCCCCCCTCATGCGCCGGCTATGGGAGGAGGGTCTCCTCCTCCTATATAAAGCCCCCCTCTCCTCTCTCACAAACCACACCTCCTCGTGAAGGATCTCTCTCCCCCTCTAGATATTCCCCCATGGTCTCGGATTAGCGAGATACATGTTCCCGGTGGCCTTGCATCTGGAAGGAGTTGCTGCTTCTGCTGATTCGCTGGAGCAAGGAGGTGGAGGTTGTCCGGTGGCTTGAACGTGTGTGCGAGGACGGATGCGCTGCTGATTTGCGGCGCTCGGACTTCCACACGATCTTGAGATCGGCAAGCGTACGACTACATCAACCACGAGTTCCTACTCGTTTACAAAACTCGTTGTCTTCGAGGGTAAGTTCTCCATGGATGTATGTCCACCCGTTGCTCTGTATCTAGTAGATAGATCTTGGCGTATAGTTCTCATCGTAGGAAAATTTTTGTTTTCTATGCTGAGGACCCAACAGTGGTATCAGAGCCTGATCTATGCGTAGGTGCTTAGCATGGGTAGTACACATATGGTTGATATGTGGGCGATGATGATCATGTTATTGCATCTTCTATGTATTTTGGATATTGGTGGCATAGTGGGATGAAGCGGCCCGGACCAACCTTACATGTCATCGTACATGAGACCGGTTCCACGACGGACATGCAACTAGTTTTGCATAAGTGGCTAGCGGGTGTCTGTCTCTCCTACTGTAGTCAATATCTGATTTACAACGAGTTTCTAATAACTTGGTTATCCTCGTTGTGGTTCATGTTCGTAGGTAAGACCGGTTCTATCTCCGAAAGCCCTAAGCCACGTAAAACTTGCAATTGATAAATTAGAGGAGTCTAGTTTAGATCGTTGCTGGGCTAGTGTCTTGATATGGTATTGTTGTAAGTAGATGTATGATAGATACTCTTACAACTCACTTAACGTGTAAGTTCCATAGACCTTGGCCTTACACACAAAGGAATGATAGAGATCATACCACGATGCAAATGATAGAGATCAAATGCATGGACCATATCACCTCACTTCACACATTAGATGTTAGCATCTTATATTGCTAGTTTGGCGCTTTTGGTAGCATTATAAGATGATCCCTCATTTAGATATCAAGATAAAATATGTTCTTCCTTAAGTATGCACCGTTTTGTGGATCGTGTTTTGAGGCATCACGTGATGATCGGGTGTTCTCGACTCTCGCTTTCATACAACGGGTGTAAGACGATTTACACACGCCGAATACTAAGGTTCTTACTTGACGAGCCTAGCATGTATGCATGGCCTCGGAACACGGACCGAAAGGTTAAGCATGAGTCATATAGTTGATATGATGCCCATATAGATGCTCGCCTTTGAAGCTACACCGACTCACGTGATGATCGGACTTGGTGTAGTGGATTTGGTTCATGTAATCACCAAAAGGACACGAGGGATGTCGTTTTTGAGTGAGAGTTCATTAGTAATTTGGATTAGTTGAACTCAATCTATCATAAACTTAGTCTAAATATATTTTACAAATTCTATTGAGGATGGCACCACCTGCTTTTAATTTCAATGTGTTCATGGAGAAAGAGAAGCTTGCTGCGAATGGTAGCAACTTCACTAGCTGGGCTATGAATTTGAGGATTCTCCTCACTGCTGCACAAAAGCAATATGTGCTAGAGGCGCCGCTAGGCCCCCCACCAGCTCCTGATGCCCCTGACAAGGAAAAGAATGTCTATGTGACTCGTCAGGAGGACCACAACTTAGTTCATTGCGGCATACTGTATGGGCTAGAGCGAACTTGAAGCGTTTCGAAAATGGCAATGCCTTTGATACCATGGGTGAATTGAAAATGATTTTCGATACCCATGCTGCCGTAGAGAGTTATAATGCTACAGAAAAGTTCTTTAGCTGCATGATGGAGGAAAACAGCTCCGTTAGTGAGCATGTACTCAAAATGTCTGGGTACACCGATAAGCTTGTGTCCTTGGGAATAACAATTCCCATTGACTTAGGCATACATCGTGTTCTCCAATCTCTGCCACCTAGCTACAAGAGCTTCGTGATGAACTATAATATGCAGGGCATGAAGAAGTCTCTTCCCGAGCTTCTGTCAATGCTTAAGACTGCAGAAGTGGAGATTAGGAAAGAACATCAAGTGTTGATGATCAATAGGACCACCGGTTTCAAGAAGGACAAGAAAAGCAAGCACAAGGGAAAGAAGGGTGGCAAGTCTATTGCCACGCCTGAAAAGAAACCCCGGGCTGGCCCTAAGTCTGACACCGAGTGCTACTATTGCAAGGGGTAGCCATTGAAGCGGCATGCCCCAAGTATTTGGCAGACAAGAAGGTCGGCAAGGCAAACAAAGGTATATGTGATATACATGTTATTGATGTGTACTTGACTAGTACTCGCAGTAGCACCTGGGTATTTGATACGGGATCGGTTGCTAATATATGTAACTCGGTTCAGGGGCTGCGGAGCAAGCGACAACTAGCAAGGGATGAGGTCACGATGCGGGTCGGCAATGGATCAAGAGTTGATGTGATCGCCGTCGGAACGCTACCTCTCCATATGCCGTCGGGATTAGTTATAAACCTGAATAATTGTTATTTGGTGCCTGCACTGAGCATGAACATTGTATCCGGATCGTGTTTGATGCAAAGTGGTTATTCGTTTAAGTCTAAAAACAATGGTTGTTCGATTTATATGAATAATATCTTTTATGGTCATGCACCTATGTTGAATGGTTTATTTCTGTTGGATCTCGATAGTAGTATTACGCATATTCATAATGTTGATGCTAAAAGGATTAAACTTGATAATGATATATCTGCATATATGTGACACTGCCGTCTAGGTCATATTGGTGTTAAACGCATGAAGAAACTCCATTCTGATGGACTTTTGGAATCACTTGATTTTGAATCATTTGATACATGTGAACCATGCCTTATGGGCAAGATGACTAGAACACCGTTTTCCGGTTCAATGGAACGGGCGACAGATTTATTGGAAATCATACATACTGATGTGTGTGGACCAATGAGTGTGTCGGCGCGAGGTGGATATCGTTATTTTGTTACTTTCACGGATGATTTGAGTAGATACGGGTATATCTATTTGATGAAACGTAAGTCTGAAACCTTTGAAAAGTTCAAAGAATTTTAGAATGAAGTGGAAAATCATCGTAACAGAAAGATCAAATTTCTGTGGTCCGACCGTGGAGGAGAGTATCTTAGTTACGAGTTTAGCACACATATGAAAGACTGTGGAATAGTTTCACAACTCACGCCTGCCGGAACACCACAACGTAATGGTGTGTCAGAACGTCGTAATCGTACTTTATTGGATATGGTTCGATCTATGATGTCTCTGACTGACTTGCCACAGTCATTTTGGGTTATGCACTGGAAACCGCTGCATTCAGTTTAAATAGGGCACCATCTAAATACGTTGAAAAGACACCGTATGAATTATGGTTTGGAAACAAACCTAAGCTGTCATTTCTTAAAGTTTGGGGATGCGATGTTTATGTGAAGAAACTTCAACCGGATAAACTTGAACCCAAAGCGGAAAAATGCGTCTTCATAGGATACCCTAAGGAAATGATTAGGTATACCTTCTATCACAGATCCGAGGGAAAGGTCATTGTTGCCAAGAATGGATCCTTTCTTGAGAAGGAGTTTCTCGCGAAAGGTGTGAGTAGTCGGAAGGTAGAACTAGAAGAGGTTATTGAACCTTCTCTTCATGAAATGGCGAGTAGCGCAGCACCGGAAGTTGTTTCGGAGTTGACTTCACCTAATGAAGAGAGAGCTAATGATATTGATCATGAAACTCCGAAAGAGGACACTACCAAACCTCGCAGGTCAAGCAGGACACGTACATCTCCTGAACTGTACGGCAATCCTGTTATGAATTTCATGATTGATGAAATAGATGACCCTGCGACGTATGAAGAAGCGATGATGAGCCCTGATTCCAACAAATGGCTAGAAGCCATGAAATCCGAGATGGAATCCATGTACGAAAACCAGGTTTGGACCTTGGTGGACTTACCTCACGATCGAAAGGCCGTTGAGAATAAATGGATTTTCAAAAGAAAACTGATTGATGGTAATGTAACCATCTATAAGGCTCGACTTGTCGCAAAGGGGTTTCGACAAATTCAAGGAGTTGACTACGATGAGACATTCTCTCCCGTAGCGAGACTTGATTGGGCAATACAACATAATACATAGACCGCCATCCAACTGCATTCAGGTTATCAACTGAACCCCCTCCAGTATTAAGTTGCAAGCAACAGATTATTTCTTTACAAACTGCGTGTAAGGTAAACAATACAATTGTTCTATGAACAAAGGCTCGTTGTTTTCTCCCTAGTAGCAACAGCACATCTAGTACCTTAGAGATTTCTGTCACTTCCCCAGATTACCAGAGGCATGAACCCACTATCGAGCATAAATACTAACTCTTGGATTTCTAGCATCTACTTGGCCAAGATAGCTACTAACAACGCAAAGCATGCAAGATCTCAAATATCAAAGACATGATAGAATCAATAATCAATCTGAAATAGCATCTCAATATCCATCGGATCCCCGCAAACACAACATGTATGGATTACAAATAGATGATCTTGATCATGAACGGAGCTCACAAGATCTAAACATGAAAGCACAAAGGAGGAGAAACCAGCCATCTAGCTACTACATGGATCCGTAGTCCAAGGATGAACTATTCACGCATCACACCGGAGGCTTGCATGGTTATGAATAAGGCCTCTAGGGTGAATTACCCTCTCCGGCAGGGTGCCGGGAAGAGCTTCAGCTCCCTCCCGATCTAGGGATGGAGATGACGGTGGCTACAGACTCTTTCGTGGATTTTTGATCGGGTACCTAGGGTTTTCGTCCTGAGGGCAACTTATAGGCGGAAGGAGAAGCCGAGGGGTGCTGGGGTTGGCCAGACCACCCCCTAGCGCGGGCCAGGCCTGGCCGCGCGGCCAGGTGGTGTGGCCGGCCCCTAGCCCCTCTCCGTCTCGTATTCTGGCACTTGATCCCTTCTGGAAAAATAGGCACTTTGGCTTTTGTCCCATCCAATTCCGAGAATATTCATTTTCTAACTTTCCTGGAACCAAAAACAGCAGAAAATAGGCAGCTGGCACTGTGGCTCTTGTTAATAGGTTAGTCCAAGAAATCATATGAAAAGTACTCCAAAGTTGGAACAAAACACAAGAAAGTGGATAAAACCAAGAATGGAACATCAAAAATTATAGATACATTTGCAATGTATCAATTGAAGGAAATATGCCCTGAGAGGCAATAATAAAGTTGTTATTATATATTCCTTATACATGATAGATGTTTATTTTACATGCTAGAAATGTATTTATTCGGAAACATCAATACATGTGTGTTTAATAAACAAAAAGGGTTCCTAGTCATGCCTCTCTTATAGACTAGCTTGTTGATTAACAGGATGATCAAGGTTTCCTGATCATGGACATTGGATGTTGTTAATAACAAGGTCACAACATTTGTGAAATGATGTGATGAACATTCATCCGAAGTATAGCATTACGATCAAGTCATTATGTTTATATTGCTATAACATCATACGAAGTAGTCTTAGTCCTTAGACCATGAGATCATGTTAATTGCTAACACCGGAAGAGTATCTTGATAACATCAAACGTCACACCGTAACAGGGTGACCATAAAGGTGGGTTCAGTGCTATGAAGGTGTTATATTGAGGCTCATGGATCAAGAGTGGAATTTGTCAATCCCGATGACGGATAGATATACTCTGGGCCCTCTCGGTGATATCACATTAAGATAGCTTGCAAGCAAGTGATGTGATCACTAGAATGTTATATCACGGAAACGAGAAAAGAGTGCATGTCGGTAACGAGATCAAACTAGGTATTTGGATACCGATGATCGAATCTCGGACATGTATTATATCATGTGACAAAGGGATTAAATTGCTGACGTTAAAGGTTCTCACGATCACAGAAGTCATCGTTGAATATGCAGGAGTCAGTATGGATCTCCAGGTCCCGCTTCTGATTATTGATCTGAGAGGAGTCTCAATCATGTCTGCATTATTCGCGAACCATAGGGTGACACACTTAAGGGTTGACGGACACCATTTAGGAGCACATATGTTCCAGACAAAAGGTTTGCAAAGCGCAGGAAATGTTTCGATAGAAACAGGAATTGTTTCGATAGAAACCGGAATTGTTTCGGGTGAAATTGCAGAAAGTGGTTCTGCATGTGATATTGAAATGTTGCAAGGGGTTTTATGTGAATGTTGGTTAATTAAAGTAATTAACAAAAATTTGAATAAAATAAATAAAAGAGTTTTATTAATTGAGAGTTGCATTTAATTTGGTGGAAATTAAATACATGTGAGTGGGATTTTGGGTGGAGGCCATGTTTATGTGAGTGGAGGTTCACCACATGAATGAAGGAGGGGAGGAGTCCCCCCTCATGCGGGCTATGGGAGGGAGGGTCTCCTCCTCCTATATAAAGCCCCCTCCTCTCTCACAAACCACACCTCCTCGTTAAGGATCTCTCCCCTCTAGATATTCCCCATGGTCTCGGATTAGCGAGATACATGTTCGGTGGCCTTGCGTCTGAAGGAGTTCTTTGCTCACTGATTCGCTGGAGCGAGGAGGTGGAGGTTGTCCGGTGGCTTGAACGTGTGTGCGAGGACGGATGCGCTGCTGATTTGCGGCGCTCGGACTTCCACACGATCTTGAGATCGGCAAGCGTACGACTACATCAACCACGAGTTCCTACTGCTAACAAAACTCATTGTCTTCGGGTAAGTTCTCCATGGATGTATGTCCACCCGCTGCTCAGATCTAGTAGATAGATCTTGGCGTATAGTTCTCATCATAGGATTTTTTTGTTTTCTATGCTGCGGACCCAACAGAAAGTGATCAGTTTGTCCGTGTCAGAGTCTGCTGAGGCTTCCTGCCCTAAGTCTTCTCAACCAAGAAATAAAGTTCTCAGGCCCGTTTTAAATAACTAATCTCGTGACTTTTGCTACCAGGGGTAGGAAGGAAGCAGTGAGATCCAGGGAGAACAAGCAAGACCAAGAACAAGAATGAATGCTAGAGCATATGCAAACCCTAGGTGCAACACCATCAAACTATGACACCACACTTGAAACAATATCTTGACAAAAAATACTTGTGGATGTGGGCAACTTACTAGATTTGCACAGTACCAGGAGTTCAAAACAGAAAACGGACACCCTTTTGAACCTAAGTGCGGACATAAAGTCTTAGCCAAGGGAATGCAGTTTCTCAATAAATGCGGATTTCGCTTTGTTTCCAAATGATAGATAACCTTTTCGGCCTGGTATTGACAAACAAGGAATGGAAAAAATCGCGGAAAACTGAACTATTAAGAGATGAGGGAGATAGAGAGATGGTAGAAGGGGATAGGAAAGGGGAAGATATTTGTAAATTCCTTAAGTTAATAATTAAAAAAGAATAAAAATACGGCCGTGAACAAAGAGGCCGCCCATGATCGATTGGATTCGCAAATAAAGTAGAGGGCCCATGTCACCACGTTGTTTTTGACCGAAGACCTAGAGCTAACTACCGAGACTTTGGGCTATCCGGGCACGTACTTCGAGAAATGGTTTATGAATGTTTGTTACCAGGTGCAACAAGATCCAATTGGTAAGGATAAAATACCCTTCCGTACGACTAAACGGGTTTGTTTAAGACTTATTTATTATTAAATTTTCATTCTCAACGGATGGCTCATGACCCTTGGACGCCGAAGGCGTCCTTGGGGTGATCTCGCAGTTCCTACGGTGGAGACAATGGGTCGGTCCATGGATTTTCATTCCACGTGCCCCATGCTACTCGAGTCGAGCTTAAGCTAGTGATGCTTTTCACTCTTGGACTTTAGCCATCTAGGGTGCGGCACTCAACCGCCTCCAAGTGAAGTGGATTGGTCAAGCTAGACTCCAACAGCATCGATACTCAAATAGCTTTAAACATAACATTTAGAACACATATGGTTCTATATTGTAGGATACTATATTAGCATCCAGAATCTTTGGCAGTTTCTAAATGACTTTTGAGTTCAACCTGCCATGATACAGCTCCTGAAGCATATATCTCTCAACTGGGGCCAAAAAGCTCTAAAAAGACTCACCGCAAAGGTGATGACTCATGAAAAACACTCAAATGGCAAAATGAACAGGTCTAGTTAAATTCCACTAAGGTTAGAGCGACTCCAAAGAAGCCAAGGACTGGTCAAAAGAGAGGAGGGACCTTGTGTATACAATCCATTCCAAATGCCCCACCTCTATCAAATTGGTATTCATCTCAAAGGAAAATAAGAGAGTTTTGTTTTGCCACAATGAGTAAACAACTAGTTTGATATTCAAAAAGCCCATTACTTCGGAACTTGAGTCTGATTCTATTTTTCTATTGGAGCCCTTTTTCCTATTCTTTTGTATATAGTTCTTGATACAATTCCTTATTTTTTATCTTCCTGTAAACCTTCAGAATAATTTTTTGGTTGTGCGAACCAAAAGGAATGGTGTTTTTGAGTTGTACCAAGTCTGAAACCGAGTGGATTTATTTTTTGTCCCATTCTTTTAAAACAATCGAATAACGGCTTTTCCATGACTTGGCCATTCAATCTTGTGAACTAATCGAGACCGAAATTGGATAAAGAGATACAAAAGGAGAGGAATACCCAATCGATGAAAGAACATGAAACCCTTCTGTTTCTATAGAGGTATGGAAATGGTTGGGGGCCCGAGGTCTAAATTTTTTCATAATAGTACTCCTACTGACTTTGGCTTTAGTAATGAATAAATTCGCTTTGTCGAAATCCCTATGTCGCCCTGCTTGACAGGAAGATAAATCCATGCTGTTACATGAATCTCTCAGCCAATTATACCGGGATCTCAATCTACAATGTAGCAACAGATTATCGAAGAAGAATCAGATAACAGTGATTGAGACAAGAGCTGGTGTGCTGACTGGAGCTGGCCATGTTTGAATTCATTACCCTTAACCATAAGGAGGGGGGTGCCTAAGTCTAGGCTTGCGACTGGAGTGAAGTCGTAACAAGGTAGCCATACTGGAAGGTGCGGCTGGATCACCTCCTTTTCAGGGAGAGCTAATGCTTTTGACGACAGTAGAAAGAAATGGCTCTGCTCGCTTAGACTCGGGGCTCCGCGCTCTATCAGCTATCAGTTAGTTGGCGCTAGCGCGCGACTTCAGTTGACAAAAGCGAACAAGATAGCGCTAGCACCCGCGGAGAACTTTCGTTTGTTCGCCTGGCCTACTGACCTGCCATTGAAAAAAAAATAAGACGTAGTGAATTTGAAAAAAAAATGTTTTGTATTTTGGATTATTTCTTTTTCAATAGGACCCTCCACTCTTTCTGGTCATGTCAGAAACCACCTCTTGGAAAGCAGATCGAAAGCCAATCGTTTCAGAAGATGATGACCCGCGTGTCTTGTGCTCCTACGTTCCTGTCCGTCCCCCCTGCTAGTTGGTGGATGAAGAATAGGAGAGAGCTTGAGTAGAAGATAACCCGCGAGACACTAAACATTGCAAAGAGTCTAAAAGAGGTGAAATAGCTATAAAGAACTATGGAACAAGGCTTTACTCTAAGTATTTGATGGAAAGCTCAAAGTGGCAGGTTAAACTAACAAGAAAGTATGGGAAAGCAAATTGAGCCTATTACCGGTTCCAGGAAGAGCACACCAAATGAAAGAAACTATTACTCAAAAAGCGAATCACATCTCGATCCACAAACTGCCAAAAGCCTTTGTTATTCCATTCCCAGTGGAACGTCAACCTGTTTAACAGCTTCCATTGAGTCTCTGCACCTATCCTTTTCCTTTGTATTCTAGTTCGAGAACCCCCTTGTTTTCTCAAAACACGGATTTGGCTCAGGATTGCCCTTTTTAATTCCAGGGTTTCTCTGAATTTGGAAGTTACCACTTAGCAGGTTTCCATACCAAGGCTCAATACAATCAAGTCCGTAGCGTCTACCAATTTCGCCATATCCCTATTTTCCTCTTTTTTGAGACAAGGATTCCTTGTAAATAAAGCGGTTCCTTTTAGGTGAAGAAAGGCGAATTTCGTTTGATCCGATCTGCCTATGTCAGTTCGAGCAGACTTGGACTAATGGAATTGCTTGAAGTGAAGACCAGTGAACAAAAGGCTTTACACAAAATAATTGTTGACCTCTTTCGGGATAAGGCCTGGAAGAAGCAGGGATTGGAGGAAAGTAGGGGAAATGGCCGATACTACTGGAAGAATTCCTCTTTGGATGATAGGTACTGTAACAAATCCATTCATTTTCGAAATCGATTTCGAAAAAGAACTACAAATCCTTTACTTTTCGAGGAATCCTTCATCGTCAGAGATGTGGTCAAGCTGTCCTCGTAACTGACCCGGGTTGAAGAGAAAGAGGAAGGCCAATTGTATCATGTCAGCAATGGTAATAATATCTAGAATCAGGCTCCGTAATCAAGTGCTCGATGTGAGAAGAATATCTACAGGCATGTACCTATTTGTCCCTACAAAAAAGTGTGAACCCGAGTGAGTGTGGACCATATGCTCATCTTTCTTCTCAATCTACACCTCGTTCCGCGAGAGACCTATCCTCGTTCCGAAATAAAGGACCGGGATCGATCTCGGATAAGCGAGTCAGTGTAGGGACAGAGGCTCTCGGAATACTAAGGTGTAGGTAGGGCTAAAAAAACAAAAAAAGAGTCAAATCGCACCATCTCTATAATAAGTAAATGCCTTTTTTTCTCCTGAGGTTGTCGGAATTATTCGCAATAAAATATTAGGGAAGGGCCTTTACTTTCCCCCTGAGGGTAGGAAAATCATGATCGGGATAGCGGACGTAAAGCTATTGAACTTAGGTATGCTCTTTCCTTTTATCGAAGTGAAATTGTAGAACACAATGTGATACGATGAGATAGAATGCAATACCTATACCAAAGGTTTAGAAGACCTTTGTCCTATCCATTAGACAATGGACGCTTTTCATTAATATTTTACTCTTTCTTTTATATGGTTTCTTGTTCTGAGAAAAACGGTTAAACCGAAACCCTTTTCTTTTAGGTGCATCATGAACAGCAATATTTTCCTTTTCTGATGAATCACCTGAACCAATAACATGCTCCACCTGAACACTTGATTTTTGCTCACTCTCAACATCTCCATTCTTCGGATGCGTAGGCACTATTTTGTTTGTTATGGAGCTATTCTCTTGCTTTTTTTATAGAGCGGTAAGTTATTCTAAGGAAGTTCCAGTACACAAAGAAGCCGCTGACATAGAAGTTTTGAAAAAGAGAGGGTAGCGACGCGGATTTCACGCTCATCCCTTGCTAAAGCGCATACGTTTTCTTGCTCCTTGGTACGTGTCTGAAATACGGCTCCTATCGTTTAAGAACCTAAAAGAGCAGAGACCCGCGGGCCAAGGGACAGTCTCAGGTAGACAGTTTCTATGGGGCATAGGCCTCCCAAAAGGTAACGGAGGCGTGCAAAGGTTTCCTCGGGCCAGACGGACAAAGTCAACACCAATGATGAAATAGAATTTATGGCTGCACAAACCGTTGAAGATAGTTCTAAACCTAGGCCAAAACGAACTGGTGCAGGTAGTTTATTGAAACCCTTGAATTCAAAATATGGGAAAGTAGCTCCGGGTTGGGGGACCACTCCTTTTATGGGAGTCGCAATGGCTTCCCAACTTATCAATGGATATAATCCTTTTGGGGTGAATAGTTTATCGGTATGGGCGTGGATGTTCTTATTTTGACATCTTGTTTGGACTACTGGATTTATGTTCTTAATTTCCTGGCGTGGATATTGGCAGGAATTAATTAAGACTTTAGCATGGGCTCATTTGCAATTGGGTCGTTGCGATTACGGGTTGGCTGTCTAATTGTCCAGGCAGTAATGATAGTATCTTGTACTTGAACCGGTGGCTCACTTTTTCAATAAATAATTGTAATTTTGCATTGTAAACCATTATATAAGCAATAAATAATATGAAATTAAAAGACTAAATTCAACTAATTCAAAACAACATATGATATTCTGAAATATGCATAAAAGAAACTTACAATGCTACTTGTTTGGTCTACGCTCCTCAATGTCATGAATGTCTCGATTATATCATCTTCATCGACTTTAGAGAAAATATCCCTTCTTCATGACTGAAAATTTCCATGAAAAAAATCAGTACGATAATTGGCAGTACGGCCAGTATATATTCTCGTTTAAAAATTCATATTTAGCTCCGTTTAAAATATAATATGTTTTAACTTTGTGAATGGACTGTATCTAGACCCATTTTAGTGTCTACCTTTACTTTAAACCTAGATGAACCTAGATACTAAAAGAGATCTAGATACACTTCATTCACAAAGCTAAAACATCTTATATTATAAAACGGAGGGAGTACATTAGAATAAAAAATTACCGAGCCGCTGGCCGCCGTCACTCGTCACAAATTTGCTAATTCCAGGCTGCCGGGCAGGTGGACGGCGAGGCGGTAATGAGAATGCGTCAGATTCCCCAAATCTCTACACTATCCGATCAACAATGGATCCTTGAATTGGATGCCGGGCTAGCTGCCTAGCTGAGTGTCGGACGGCCGGCCGGGGCGGCGGCGTGGCGACGTGTTTTAGATCAATCCTAGAGCAAGGAGAGTCGGAGAGGATCACTTGCAACTACTAACTGCTTGCTTCGATTAGGGATGGCAACGAGTACCCATCACCCGTTTACCCCGCGGGTAAAAATCCTATTAGGGTAAGGATTTAGGACAGTAAAATACCCATGGATATATAAATGGATAAATTCGAAACCCATTGGGTGTGACGGTACGGGTACGGGATCATACAACCCAGATCCATGTACCCGTATATCCATCTACATATCTGACAAGTGGACTTTCGATAAATATTCTAACTTGGATAATCTATTTTGTCCCATTAATCTCGGTACGTCGAAACAACACACATATTTCATGCCTAGTATCTCCGTTTACCGGTGTATATTGATAATTGTTGATCGTCCGCATCCTTTTTTCCCTCTATTGTCGTAGTCCATACCCGTAACTCCAGCCTAGTATCTCTAGGATTAATTAAGATAATGTAACATACTTTGTTGTGATGCTTATTTTGCGGCCTTATATACAGTTAAATTATCTCTTTTATTCTGTGAGTTTGTGAACTTAATTTATTGTGTTGATGCTTATAAATTATATTGTTAAATGTTGTTTTTCTACTATTCTTTTGTTCATTTTGATGTGCTGTATATGCGGGTATTTTAATCCGCGGGTACCCACTAACCCTGTCGGGTGACGGGTATGGAAAAAACTTGCACCCGTTGACGGGTATAGGTGCGGGTGATGAGTAGACTCGGGGAGAAAGGGTACGGGTATGGGGTGGCTCCACCCGCACCCATACCCTGTGGGTGCCATCCCTAGCTTCGATCCATGTTTCCTTTCTTTTTCTATATCGACCGACGCACGCAAACTGGTCTCCTTTTCTCGCTACGGTAGGCCGGCCCGTTGGCATTTTCTCTTGCCTTGTCGTGGTGGTGTCACGGCAGATGTCATGGATAGGCTAAAGGTGGGACTAATATGCGCTAGGGGAATCCAGGGAGGGATAGTACAGTGATTCTCTACACATAAGCTTCGTATTGATGTTCAGTCTCCAAGATTACAAGTGCTCCTCGAGCGGTATTGACTAGAGGAGGAAGAAGAAACTCTCTTACCCTTGCCTACTAACTAGCCCAAGAACCCTCGATCCACAAGGTTAAGAGCCTTGCTATATATCTGAAAAGACCCAACCCCCTTACCAGAACCCCAACCCCCCCTTATATAGGGGTGGTTAGGAATATGCCTCCTCCCAAAGTAGTAACCCGACAGGGGTGCTTTTCCCCTGCGTCACTCTTGCTTTAGCGACGTTGCCTCTGCGGCGCCTGCGTCAGCCGACGTGAGCGTCGTCACCCTTGTCGGCCATGATCCGGTGGTCCTGCCCTTGCTTTATTCGCTCATCCAGTACGCACCGGGCCTTTTTTTTTATCAGAGAGATTCCTTCCTTCTCCTAGAAGCCAAACAAGGATCCGGATCACAGTTGATCCGGCCACACCTGTTCCTGCATATAAGCTAGACAAGTGTCTCCGACTTACTCCTTGAGTCGGACGAGACAATGTTAGGCGATCCCCCTGGTCCGGGTTACTCCGTGATCCGGCCTGCCTTGAGGTGACTCGGCCAGCATCCGCTTTGGCCTTGCCGACCCTCGGCTAACTCGGCCCTTATACCCCGGAGTGACCCTACCCGGGGTTATCCCCCCAACATTAGTCCCCGAAGCTGGTGCGGCCTTAGCGGCCTTGGTCGCTAAGGCCACATCAGGTTCATTCGTATCTAAGCTTCGGACATTTAGTTCCGGGTTAACTTTTTGTCTCGGATTATATGGATTTACGTTCCCTTCGCACGCTCCAAGTTTTCACTTGCCGGTTGGGTCACCACTTTGGCTCGGATCCTATGGTTTTACTTTCCCTCTGCACAGTTCAAGTTTTCACTTGCCGGCCGGGTTACCATCGTGGCTCGGCTCCGGGCCTTGCTTCCTTATCTCGTACGCCAACCCACGTGACGGTCAATCATTACGTTCCCTTATTTTAAGGGCCTGCGCAGTAACCGCCGCAGTAATGTCAGTGATTACCGTGCGGGGGTTACATCACGTCTGTCTCCTCGTTTACCGCAACTGCACGTCGTGTCATGGGATCACATTTACTCTGCGGCCCTCGGTGTGGCTTCTCTCTGATTGGTCGATGCTGGTGATACACGGACACACCGTGGTTTTCAAAAAGACGATCCCACTCGTTGATGACTGGGGGCGGTTAAATAGGGGAGGGGCACGCTCCTTAGAACTTTTCCATCTCCGCGCCCCCTCGCCCGTTCCTCTTCTTCTTCCTCGCAACCGCGCCGCCGCTAGTGCTCGTTGCAGCAGCGCCGCCACCGCACCTTCTCCGTCCCTCCGCACCGCATTCACCGCTGCACCTCTGTTTAGCCACGGGTCCTCGTCAGTCTAGACCGCAGAGCCCCGCTGCCACCAGCTCCAGCGAGGACAGCGGAATCAAAATGATGGAGGAGGAGCTCATCGTCATTGAGCAGGAGATGGAGGAGGACGCCTTGGCCATCGCGCGTGGGCCGCTCTGGTCTGCGAGGACGACATCGACCGGCTCTACGGACCCGGCGCATTCCTTGGCGTCGCCGCCGCCGTCTCCTCCTCGGAGTTGGCCCCCTCACCCAATCCGGGTGAGTTTGTTGTTTTCCTATCCCATTTCCAACGGGGATTTGGGCTTCCAGTGAGTGATTTCTTCCGGGACTGGATCCGGACCTATCACCTGCAACCACATCATCTCCCGATGAACGCCATCACCTCTCTGTCCACTTTCGTTTCTTCGATCGAGGGCTACACCGGGCTATGGCCTACGAAGGAGCTATGGATCCGGTTCTTCGGCCTCCGCCGCAACGTCGTCCCCAACATCCACGTCGAGTCGGAGGACAAGCAGCTAACTCAGTTCGGAGCTGCCTCGATCTCGCCCCGGAGGTATTCAATCTTTCCCCGGGTCACCGGGCTTGACTCCTGCAAAGGATGGGCCCGGACCTTCTTCTACATCCAGAACGAAGGCACGGAAGATTTGATCCGGTTGCTGCCCTACGCTCCGGGTCCCCCTAACACGGATTTCTGGGAGGAGGTTGCCAAGAAACCTACGGCTCTGGCCAACCAAGTGAACCAAAGGTTTGCAGAGCTGAAGAAGCTCGGATTGCGCAACGAGGATGCCATGATCACATTCGTGTGCAACCGAATCTCTCCCCTTCAGTGGCACACTCACAAGTTGTGCCATATGAGCTTCAGTCGTGACCCCAACCGACCCTCCTCGTTCGAGTTGAGCAATACGGAGATCTTCCGCCGGGTCAAGGCTCTTTTCACCACCCATAAGGACTTCTCCACCGAATGGACGTGGGGAATCCAATGCCCCGAAAGCGAGAATGTCGGCTTGAGTAATGAAAACATTGGTGAGAATCCAATGCCCCGAAAACCCAAGGTTTCCTCCGCAAGGTTCGTCCAGGGAGGGTGAGTCAGGGCCTAAGATCAGGCCGAAAGGCGTTGAGTTATGGACACACAAGCAAGGCCAAAACATGTGTGCCGGGCGTGCGACCCATCAACCTACTAGCAATAGGGGAGAAAACTTAGCATGTCACAACAAAAGCGTCGATTCGAGGCGTCAGCAAAACACCGCCGTCTGTTCCTAAAACAAAACCAGTTAACGCCCCGGGACGAGAGTGGGGGACGGCCCCGTTTTGGGGCGCAAGCATAGGCAACACAGGACTGATGATGGGGTGGGGCGCGCAGTGAACTGGTTTTCTAAAAAGATTGGAAGATCCAGCCAAAGAAGGTGATAGCCATGTTCTCGAATGGCTCCGGACGAAGTATAGGAGAAATCTGCACTCTTTTTTGGGGTCAATATTTAGGAATGGGTGTATACAATCTGTCGTTAACCTCCGGAGCTCGTGTGGACCACCCCCATGGGGGCGGTGAAGGGAAAGCCCCTTTGAACTCGCTTGGCTTGCTTCTTGGTATAACAACAGCTAGCTCTAAGGGGGAGAGCAAAACAGAAACACAAGAACAAAGGAAACTATGTCCAAACCAACAAGTCCTTTGGTCGACTCTAAAGAATGTATCGAGAGTTGGGAGTTAGCCGTCTCATAGGAGTGATAGCTGGTAACGCGAGTTAATGATCGGTAAATTGATAAAATGGTGAATGACCGCACTAAGCATCCCAGTCTGACTCAAGGCCCTGCCCTATGGCTATGGGTATTTGATCTTGCTTCCTCCCCTTTTTTTCATGGAAAAAGGAGGTGGTCGGGTTTTCATCCTGCAAAAATGGGAAAGAGGATTGGATGTCCGTAAAGACCTCTTGCAGAGCGTCCCTATGAGGGTACGGTTCCCTCTATTGATGAAACGCTATACCTAGAAGATAGGGATAGAGGAAGAGGGAAAAATAGAAATGAAATAAATAAAGAATAAAGCAAAAAAAATAAGTCGAAGATAGAAGAGCCCAGAGAAAGGACCCTAAGAATTTGGAAGATATCTCGAGAAAAGGTTTTGGCACCGGTCTCTCATATATGTACTCCAGTTTCGTAGAAGTATCCCAATGGTGTAAGACCGTCGACTATTTTGGAAAAAGGAAGAAAATCACTCTGATCTCTGATTTTGGAGAAATAAGTAGCTTCAGTCTACCGTTCAAACCTGTTTCTTTTCAGTCTCGCTCAGGCCTTCTCTTCCAATCGCGACGTGGAGTCGAACCATAGATCTCCCATCGGTCGTGACTTTGATTACGCAGTTCAAGAGGCAACCTCTCTACATCTGTGGGCCGGTAGGCCAATAAGAATAAAGATTAGAACTCTTGCCCGGCGTGGCGGCTTCTCGTAGGCAACCCTGTTGCTTCTCTGGCCTTCACTTCTCACTTATAAAATAGGAAAGAGCGGGGTTTCCTGTCCAAGAACACAGAAATAGCTAACTTGACAGAGCCCATTGATTTTTGTATTGAGTTACAGATAAAGAGAGATCGTGGATATCAGATAGAACTCAGAAAGAACTATCAAGATGGAAGTTGATTTACTAAATCGAGTGAAGCTGTATTGCATAACATATAGGTCGCCAAGGCCTAGAAGTACAAGTGGTCGCCCTAACGGTCACTCTCAAACTCACATCTCTTTTTTATGACTTCCACTTCTCGATCCCGGCCCGGAAAAGTGACCTACCCCTTTCTGAATGAAAGAAAGGGTTTATGAGCCCTCACAGTTTCGTACTTGGATTCAGTAAATGCCTGCTTGTGACTAATTAACTGCTCGACCTGGGGTGAACCAACTAGTATCTTAGAAAGAAACTCGCTAATGAATATGCCCAAATATGAATAAAAAGAATTGTCCTACAGACCCTATCGAGTGAGCTATTATGGCCACGAGCCACACACCTGTAAAGCCCAAGCCCTTCCCCTTTCCATGGGTTCCAGCTGAGAATTCTTAGGCCAACCGATAAGTCATCTTTGTGTAACTTCCCATATGCCTACTTCTAAGCTAAAGTAAGGATAGGAATAGCAAGGGAAACCATGATTGGGTGCCACGTTAGGATAAGTATCCCTAGTTATCTTATTTAGAATCCAAAATCTCATGAGGGCGCGGCTTTGGCAACTCTGAACCATCCGCAAGAAGGGTTTAGAGATATGCTGTTACAGAAATGGCCTACAAGAACTGTTGCAAATGTTCCATTCCTGACTATTGGCAACAAGTGTCTCAGGCATTCCTGGGGCCCGCCAATTAGTAAACCATAACATATTTTAGTTAATGGTCATATAGTCAATATACCAAGTTTTCGTTGCAAACCCCGAGATATTATTACTACGAAAGATAACCAAAGATCAAAAGGTCTGGTTCAAAATTCTATTGCTTCATCTGACCCAGGGAAATTGCCAAAGCATTTGACGGTTGACACATTTGGACACGTTTCCCATCAACAAATAAAGGCTTGGGCTAACAAAAACCTACCTAATGGAGAAGTCGTTGGCGAAGTCACCAGGCCCTCTACTTTTCATTATAAAACTGATAAACCAGAGTAGTTACCTAGGATGCCCTGAGAGGCAATAATAAAGTTGTTATTAAGTATTCCTTGTATATGATAGATGTTTATTTTGCATGCTATAATTGTATTGATAGGAAACATCAACACATGTGTGTTTAATAAACAAAAAGGGTTCCTAGTTATGCCTCTCTTATAGACTAGCTTATTGATTAACAAGATGATCAAGGTTTCCTGATCATGGACATTGGATGTTGTTAATAACAAGGTCACAGCATTTGTGAAATGATGTGATGAACATTCATCCGAAGTATAGCATTACGATCAAGTCATTATGTTTATATTGCTATAACATCATACAAAGTAGTCTTAGTCCTTAGACCATGAGATCATGTTAATTGCTAACACCGGAAGAGTATCTTTGATAACATCAAACGTCACACCGTAACAGGGTGACCATAAAGGTGGGTTCAGTGCTATGAAGGTGTTATGTTGAGGCTCATGGATCAAGATTGGAATTTGTCAATCCCGATGATGGATAGATATACTCTAGGCCCTCTCGGTGATATCACATTAAGATAGCTTGCAAGCAAGTGATGTGATCACTAGAATGTTATATCACGGGAACGAGAAAAGAGTGCATGTCGGTAACGAGATCAAACTAGGTATTTGGATACCGATGATCGAATCTCGGACATGTATTATATCATGAGACAAAGGGATTAAATTGCTGATGTTAAAGGTTCTCACGATCACAGAAGTCATCGTTGAATATGCAGGAGTCAGTATGGATCTCCAGGTCCCGCTTCTGATTATTGATCTGAGAGGAGTCTCAATCATGTCTGCATTATTCGCGAACCATAGGGTGACACACTTAAGGGTTGACGGACACCATCTAGGAGCACATATGTTCTAGACAAAAGGTTTGCAAAGCGCAGGAAATGTTTCGATAGAAACAGGAATTGTTTCGATAGAAACCGGAATTGTTTCAGGTGAAATTGCAGAAAGTGGTTATGCATGTGATATTGAAATGTTGCAAGGGGTTTTATATGAATGTTTGTTAATTAAAGTAATTAACAAAATTCTGAATCAAATAAATAAAAGAGTTTTATTAATTGAGAGTTGATTTAATTTGGTGGAAATTAAATACATGTGAGTGGGATTTTGGGTGGAGGCCATGTTTATGTGAGTGGAGGTTCACCACATGAATGAAGGAGGGGAGGAGTCCCCCCCTCATGCGCCGGCTATGGGAGGGGAGGGGTCTCCCTCCCTCCTATATAAAGCCCCCCTCTCCTCTCTCACAAACCACACCTCCTCGTGAAGGATCTCTCTCCCCCTCTAGATATTCCCCCATGGTCTCGGATTAGCGAGATACATGTTCCCGGTGGCCTTGCATCTGGAAGGAGTTGCTGCTTCTGCTGATTCGCTGGAGCGAGGAGGTGGAGGTTGTCCGGTGGCTTGAACGTGTGTGCGAGGACGGATGCGCTGCTGATTTGCGGCGCTCGGACTTCCACACGATCTTGAGATCGGCAAGCGTACGACGACATCAACCACGAGTTCCTACTCGTTTACAAAACTCGTTGTCTTCGAGGGTAAGTTCTCCATGGATGTATGTCCACCCGTTGCTCTGTATCTAGTAGATAGATCTTGGCGTATAGTTCTCATCGTAGGAAAATTTTTGTTTTCTATGCTGAGGACCCAACAGTGGTATCAGAGCCTGATCTATGCGTAGGTGCTTAGCATGGGTAGTACACATATGGTTGATATGTGGGCGATGATGATCATGTTATTGCATCTTCTATGTATTTTGGATATTGGTGGCATAGTGGGATGAAGCGGCCCGGACCAACCTTACATGTCGCATACATGAGACCGGTTCCACGGACATGCAACTAGTTTTGCATAAGTGGCTAGCGGTGTCTCTGCTCTCCCATCGTAGTCAATATCTGATTTACAACGAGTTGCTAATAACTTGGTTATCCTCGTTGTGGTTCATGTTCGTAGGTAAGACCGGTTCTATCTCCGAAAGCCCTAAGCCACGTAAAACTTGCAATTGATAAATTAGAGGAGTCTAGTTTAGATCGTTGCTGGGCTAGTGTCTTGATATGGTATTGTTGTAAGTAGATGTATGATAGATACTCTTACAACTCACTTAACGTGTAAGTTCCATAGACCTTGGCCTTACACACAAAGGAATGATAGAGATCATACCACGATGCAAATGATAGAGATCAAATGCATGGACCATATCACCTCACTTCACACATTAGATGTTAGCATCTTATATTGCTAGTTTGGTGCTTTTGGTAGCATTATAAGATGATCCCTCATTTAGATATCAAGATAAAATATGTTCTTCCTTAAGTATGCACCGTTTTGTGGATCGTGTTTTGAGGCATCACGTGATGATCGGGTGTTCTCGACTCTACGCTTTCATACAACGGGTGTAAGACAGTTTTACACACGCGAATACTAAGGTTCTTACTTGACGAGCCTAGCATGTACAGACATGGCCTCGGAACACGGACCGAAAGGTTAAGCATGAGTCATATAGTTGATATGATGCCCATATAGATGCTCGCCTTTGAAGCTACACCGACTCACGTGATGATCGGACTTGGTGTAGTGGATTTGGTTCATGTAATCACCAAAAGGACACGAGGGATGTCGTTTTTGAGTGAGAGTTCATTAGTAATTTGGATTAGTTGAACTCAATCTATCATAAACTTAGTCTAAATATATTTTACAAATTCTATTGAGGATGGCACCACCTGCTTTTAATTTCAATGTGTTCATGGAGAAAGAGAAGCTTGCTGCGAATGGTAGCAACTTCACCAGCTGGGCTATGAATTTGAGGATTCTCCTCACGCACAAAAGCAATATGTGCTAGAGGCGCCAGGCCCCCCACCAGCTCTGATGCCCCGACAAGGAAAAGAATGTCTATGTGACTCGTCAGAGGACCACAACTTAGTTCATTGCGGCATCGTATGGGCTAGAGCGAACTTCAAAGCGTTTGAAAATGGCAATGCCTTTGATACCATGGGTGAATTGAAAATGATTTTCGATACCCATGCTGCCAGAGAGAGTTATAATGATACAGAAAAGTTCTTTAGCTTCATGATGGAGGAAAACAGCTCCGTTAGTGAGCACGTACTCAAAAAGTCTGTGTACATCTATAAGATTGTGTCATTGGGAATAACAATTCCCATTTACTTAGGCATACATCGTGTTCTCCAATCTCGCCACCTAGCTACAAGAGCGTGATGAACTATAATATGCGGGCATGAAGAAGTCTCTTCCCGAGCTTCACAATGCTTAAGACTGCAGAAGTGTAGATTATGAAAGAACATCAAGTGTTGATTATCAATAGTACCACCGGTTTCAAGAAGGACAAGAAAAGCAAGAACAAGGGAAAGAAGGGTGTCAAGTCTATTGCCACTGAAAGAAACCCGGCTGGCCCTAAGTCCGACACCGAAGTGCTACTATTGCAAGGGGATCGCCATTGAAGCGCAATCGCCCCAAGTATTTGGCGTACAAGAAGGTCGGCAAGGCAAACAAAGGTATATGTGATATACATGTTATTGATGTGTACTTGACTAGTACTGCAGTAGCACCTGGTATTTGATACGGATCGGTTGCTAATATATGTAACTCGGTTCAGGGGCTGCGAGCAAGCGACAACTAGCAAGGGATGAGGTCACGATGCGGTCGGCAATGGATCAAGAGTTGATGTGATCGCCATTTAACGCTGCCTCTCCATATGCCGCCGGGATTAGTTATAAACCTGAATAATTGTTATTTGGTGCCCGTGACCGAGCATGAACATTGTATCCGGATCGTGTTTGATGCAAAGTGGTTATTCGTTTAAGTCTAAAAACAATGGTTGTTCGATTTATATGAATAATATCTTTTATGGTCATGCACCTATGTTGAATGGTTTATTTCTGTTGGATCTCGATAGTAGTATTACGCATATTCATAATGTTGATGCTAAAAGGATTAAACTTGATAATGATATATCTGCATATATGTGACACTGCCGTCTAGGTCATATTGGTGTTAAACGCATGAAGAAACTCCATTCTGATGGACTTTTGGAATCACTTGATTTTGAATCATTTGATACATGTGAACCATGCCTTATGGGCAAGATGACTAGAACACCGTTTTCCGGTTCAATGGAACGGGCGACAGATTTATTGGAAATCATACATACTGATGTGTGTGGACCAATGAGTGTGTCGGCGCGAGGTGGATATCGTTATTTTGTTACTTTCACGGATGATTTGAGTAGATACGGGTATATCTATTTGATGAAACGTAAGTCTGAAACCTTTGAAAAGTTCAAAGAATTTTAGAATGAAGTGGAAAATCATCGTAACAGAAAGATCAAATTTCTGTGGTCCGACCGTGGAGGAGAGTATCTTAGTTACGAGTTTAGCACACATATGAAAGACTGTGGAATAGTTTCACAACTCACGCCTGCCGGAACACCACAACGTAATGGTGTGTCAGAACGTCGTGTCGTACTTTATTGGATATGGTTCGATCTATGATGTCTCTGATCGACTTGCCACATCATTTTGGGTTATGCATCGAAACCGCATTCAGTTTAAATAGGGCACCATCTAAATACGTTGAAAAGACACCGTATGAATTATGGTTTGGAAACAAACCTAAGCTGTCATTTCTTAAAGTTTGGGGATGCGATGTTTATGTGAAGAAACTTCAACCGGATAAACTTGAACCCAAAGCGGAAAAATGCGTCTTCATAGGATACCCTAAGGAAATGATTAGGTATACCTTCTATCACAGATCCGAGGGAAAGGTCATTGTTGCCAAGAATGGATCCTTTCTTGAGAAGGAGTTTCTCGCGAAAGGTGTGAGTAGTCGGAAGGTAGAACTCGAAGAGGTTATTGAACCTTCTCTTCATGAAATGGCGAGTAGCGCAGCACCGGAAGTTGTTTCGGAGTTGACTTCACCTAATGAAGAGAGAGCTAATGATATTGATCATGAAACTCCGAAAGAGGACACTACCAAACCTCGCAGGTCAAGCAGGACACGTACATCTCCTGAACTGTACGGAAATCCTGTTATGAATTTCATGATTGATGAAATAGATGACCCTGCGACGTATGAAGAAGCGATGATGAGCCCTGATTCCAACAAATGGCTAGAAGCCATGAAATCCGAGATGGAATCCATGTACGAAAACCAGGTTTGGACCTTGGTGGACTTACCTCACGATCGAAAGGCCGTTGAGAATAAATGGATTTTCAAAAGAAAAACTGATGCTGATGGTAATGTAACCATCTATAAGGCTCGACTTGTCGCAAAGGGGTTTCGACAAATTCAAGGAGTTGACTACGATGAGACATTCTCTCCCGTAGCGAGACTTGATTGGGCAATACAACATAATACATAGACCGCCATCCAACTGCATTCAGGTTATCAACTGAACCCTCTCCAGTATTAAGTTGCAAGCAACAGATTATTTCTTTACAAACTGCGTGTAAGGTAAACAATACAATTGTTCTATGAACAAAGGCTCGTTGTTTTCTCCCTAGTAGCAACAGCACATCTAGTACCTTAGAGATTTCTGTCACTTCCCCAGATTACCAGAGGCATGAACCCACTATCGAGCATAAATACTAACTCTTGGATTTCTAGCATCTACTTGGCCAAGATAGCTACTAACAACGCAAAGCATGCAAGATCTCAAATATCAAAGACATGATAGAATCAATAATCAATCTGAAATAGCATCTCAATATCCATCGGATCCCCGCAAACACAACATGTATGGATTACAAATAGATGATCTTGATCATGAACGGAGCTCACAAGATCTAAACATGAAAGCACAAAGGAGGAGAAACCAGCCATCTAGCTACTACATGGATCCGTAGTCCAAGGATGAACTATTCACGCATCACACCGGAGGCTTGCATGGTTATGAATAAGGCCTCTAGGGTGAATTACCCTCTCCGGCAGGGTGCCGGGAAGAGCTTCAGCTCCCTCCCGATCTAGGGATGGAGATGACGGTGGCTACAGACTCTTTCGTGGATTTTTGATCGGGTACCTAGGGTTTTCGTCCTGAGGGCAACTTATAGGCGGAAGGAGAAGCCGAGGGTCTGGGGTTGGCGGACCACCCCTAGCGCGGGCCCAGCCTGGCATGCGGCCGGTGTGGCCGGCCCCTAGCCCCTCTCCGTCTCGTATTCTGGCACTTGATCCCTTCTGGAAAAATAGGCACTTTGGCTTTTGTCCCATCCAATTCCGAGAATATTCATTTTCTGACTTTCCTGGAACCAAAAACAGCAGAAAATAGGCAGCTGGCACTGTGGCTCTTGTTAATAGGTTAGTCCAAGAAATCATATGAAAAGTACTCCAAAGTTGGAACAAAACACAAGAAAGTGGATAAAACCAAGAATGGAACATCAAAAATTATAGATACATTTGCAATGTATCAATTGAAGGAAATATGCCCTGAGAGGCAATAATAAAGTTGTTATTATATATTCCTTATACATGATAGATGTTTATTTTACATGCTAGAAATGTATTTATTCGGAAACATCAATACATGTGTGTTTAATAAACAAAAAGGGTTCCTAGTCATGCCTCTCTTATAGACTAGCTTGTTGATTAACAGGATGATCAAGGTTTCCTGATCATGGACATTGGATGTTGTTAATAACAAGGTCACAACATTTGTGAAATGATGTGATGAACATTCATCCGAAGTATAGCATTACGATCAAGTCATTATGTTTATATTGCTATAACATCATACGAAGTAGTCTTAGTCCTTAGACCATGAGATCATGTTAATTGCTAACACCGAAGAGTATCTTGATAACATCAAACGTCACCGTAAATGGTGACCATAAAGGTGGGTTCAGTGCTATGAAGGTGTTATATTGAGGCTCATGGATCAAGAGTGGAATTTGTCAATCCCGATGACGGATAGATATACTCTGGGCCCTCTCGGTGATATCACATTAAGATAGCTTGCAAGCAAGTGATGTGATCACTAGAATGTTATATCACGGAAACGAGAAAAGAGTGCATGTCGGTAACGAGATCAAACTAGGTATTTGGATACCGATGATCGAATCTCGGACATGTATTATATCATGTGACAAAGGGATTAAATTGCTGACGTTAAAGGTTCTCACGATCACAGAAGTCATCGTTGAATACGCAGAGTCGAGATGGATCTCCGTGTCCCGCTTCGATTATTGATCCGAGAGGAGTCTCAATCATGTGCATTATTCGCGAACCATAGGGTGACACACTTAAGGGTTGACGGACACCATTTAGGAGCACATATGTTCGGATAAAAGGTTTGCAAAGCGCAGAAATGTTTCGATAGAAACAGGAATTGTTTCGATAGAAACCGAATTGTTTCGGTGAAATTGCGTAAAGTGGTTCTGCATGTGATATTGAAATGTTGCAAGGGGTTTTATGTGAATGTTGGTTAATTAAAGTAATTAACAAAAATTTGAATAAAATAAATAAAAGAGTTTTATTAATTGAGAGTTGCATTTAATTTGGTGGAAATTAAATACATGTGAGTGGGATTTTGGGTGGAGGCCATGTTTATGTGAGTGGAGGTTCACCACATGAATGAAGGAGGGGAGGAGTCCCCCCCTCATGCACCGGCTATGGGAGTGGAGGGTCTCCTCCTCCTATATAAAGCCCCCTCTCCTCTCACAAACCACACCTCCTCGTTAAGGATCTCTCTCCCCTCTAGATATTCCCCATGGTCTCGGATTAGCGAGATACATGTTCGCGTGGCCTTGTCTGAAGGAGTTGCTGCTTCCGCTGATTCGCTGGAGCGAGGAGGTGGAGGTTGTCCGGTGGCTTGAACGTGTGTGCGAGGACGGATGCGCTGCTGATTTGCGGCGCTCGGACTTCCACACGATCTTGAGATCGGCAAGCGTACGACTACATCAACCACGAGTTCCTACTCGTTAACAAAACTCGCTGTCTTCGAGGGTAAGTTCTCCATGGATGTATGTCCACCCGTTGCTCTGTATCTAGTAGATAGATCTTGGCGTATAGTTCTCATCATAGGATTTTTTTGTTTTCTATGCTGCGGACCCAACAGAAAGTGATCAGTTTGTCCGTGTCAGAGTCTGCTGAGGCTTCCTGCCCTAAGTCTTCTCAACCAAGAAATAAAGTTCTCAGGCCCGTTTTAAATAACTAATCTCGTGACTTTTGCTACCAGGGGTAGGAAGGAAGCAGTGAGATCCAGGGAGAACAAGCAAGACCAAGAACAAGAATGAATGCTAGAGCATATGCAAACCCTAGGTGCAACACCATCAAACTATGACACCACACTTGAAACAATATCTTGACAAAAAATACTTGTGGATGTGGGCAACTTACTAGATTTGCACAGTACCAGGAGTTCAAAACAGAAAACGGACACCCTTTTGAACCTAAGTGCGGACATAAAGTCTTAGCCAAGGGAATGCAGTTTCTCAATAAATGCGGATTTCGCTTTGTTTCCAAATGATAGATAACCTTTTCGGCCTGGTATTGACAAACAAGGAATGGAAAAAATCGCGGAAAACCGAACTATTAAGAGATGAGGGAGATAGAGAGATGGTAGAAGGGGATAGGAAAGGGGAAGATATTTGTAAATTCCTTAAGTTAAGAAAGAAAAAAGAATAAAAATACGGCCGTGAACAAAGAGGGCCGCCCATGATCGATTGGATTCGGCAAATAAAGTAGAGGGCCCGCCCATGTCACCACGTTGTTTTTTGACCGGAAGACCTAGAGCTAACTACCGAGACTTTGGGCTATCCGGGCACGTACTTCGAGAAATGGTTTATGAATGTTTGTTACCAGGTGCAACAAGATCCAATTGGTAAGGATAAAATACCCTTCCGTACGACTAAACGGGTTTGTTTAAGACTTATTTATTATTAAATTTTCATTCTCAACGGATGGCTCATGACCCTTGGACGCCGAAGGCGTCCTTGGGGTGATCTCGTAGTTCCTACGGGGTGGAGACAATGGGGTCGGTCCATGGATTTTCATTCCACGTGCCCCATGCTACTCGAGTCAGAGCTTAAGCTAGTGATGCTTTCGGCTACTGGACTTTAGCCATCTAGGGTGCGGCACTCAACCGCTTCGCCTCCGAAGTGAAGTGGATTGGTCAGAAGCTAGACTCCAACAGCATCGATACTCAAATAGCTTTAAACATAACATTTAGAACACATATGGTTCTATACTGTAGGATACTATATTAGCATCCAGAATCTTTGGCAGTTTCTAAATGACTTTTGAGTTCAACCTGCCATGATACAGCTCCTGAAGCATATATCTCTCAACTGGGGCCAAAAAGCTCTAAAAAGACTCACCGCAAAGGTGATGACTCATGAAAAACACTCAAATGGCAAAATGAACAGGTCTAGTTAAATTCCACTAAGGTTAGAGCGACTCCAAAGAAGCCAAGGACTGGTCAAAAGAGAGGAGGGACCTTGTGTATACAATCCATTCCAAATGCCCCACCTCTATCAAATTGGTATTCATCTCAAAGGAAAATAAGAGAGTTTTGTTTTGCCACAATGAGTAAACAACTAGTTTGATATTCAAAAAGCCCATTACTTCGGAACTTGAGTCTGATTCTATTTTTCTATTGGAGCCCTTTTTCCTATTCTTTTGTATATAGTTCTTGATACAATTCCTTATTTTTTATCTTCCTGTAAACCTTCAGAATAATTTTTTGGTTGTGCGAACCAAAAGGAATGGTGTTTTTGAGTTGTACCAAGTCTGAAACCGAGTGGATTTATTTTTTGTCCCATTCTTTTAAAACAATCGAATAACGGCTTTTCCATGACTTGGCCATTCAATCTTGTGAACTAATCGAGACCGAAATTGGATAAAGAGATACAAAAGGAGAGGAATACCCAATCGATGAAAGAACATGAAACCCTTCTGTTTCTATAGAGGTATGGAAATGGTTGGGGGCCCGAGGTCTAAATTTTTTCATAATAGTACTCCTACTGACTTTGGCTTTAGTAATGAATAAATTCGCTTTGTCGAAATCCCTATGTCGCCTTGCTTGACAGGAAGATAAATCCATGCTGTTACATGAATCTCTCAGCCAATTATACCGGGATCTCAATCTACAATGTAGCAACAGATTATCGAAGAAGAATCAGATAACAGTGATTGAGACAAGAGCTGGTGTGCTGACTGGAGCTGGCCATGTTTGAATTCATTACCCTTAACCATAAGGAGGGGGGTGCCTAAGGCTAGGCTTGCGACTGGAGTGAAGTCGTAACAAGGTAGCCATACTGGAAGGTGCGGCTGGATCACCTCCTTTTCAGGGAGAGCTAATGCTTTTGACGACAGTAGAAAGAAATGGCTCTGCTCGCTTAGACTCGGCCCGCTCTATCAGCTATCAGTTAGTTGGCGCTAGCGCGCGACTTCAGTTGACAAAAGCGAACAAGATAGCGCTAGCACCCGCGGAGAACTTTCGTTTGTTCGCCTGGCCTACTGACCTGCCAGTGAAAAAAAAATAAGACGTAGTGAATTTGAAAAAAAAATGTTTTGTATTTTGGATTATTTCTTTTTCAATAGGACCCTCCACTCTTTCTGGTCATGTCAGAAACCACCTCTTGGAAAGCAGATCGAAAGCCAATCGTTTCAGTAGATGATGACCCGCTTGTCTTGTGCTCCTCGTTCTGTCGTCCCCCCTGCTAGTTGGTGGATGAAGAATAGGAGAGAGCTTGAGTAGAAGATAACCCGAGAGACACTAAACATTGCAAAGAGTCTAAAAGAGGTGAAATAGCTATAAAGAACTATGGAACAAGGCTTTACTCTAAGTATTTGATGGAAAGCTCAAAGTGGCAGGTTAAACTAACAAGAAAGTATGGGAAAGCAAATTGAGCCTATTACCGGTTCCAGGAAGAGCACACCAAATGAAAGAAACTATTACTCAAAAAGCGAATCACATCTCGATCCACAACCGCCAAAAGCCTTTGTTATTCCATTCCCAGTGGAACGTCAACCTGTTTAACAGCTTCCATTGAGTCTCTGCACCTATCCTTTTCCTTTGTATTCTAGTTCGAGAACCCCCTTGTTTTCTCAAAACACGGATTTGGCTCAGGATTGCCCTTTTTAATTCCAGGGTTTCTCTGAATTTGGAAGTTACCACTTAGCAGGTTTCCATACCAAGGCTCAATACAATCAAGTCCGTAGCGTCTACCAATTTCGCCATATCCCTATTTTCCTCTTTTTTGAGACAAGGATTCCTTGTAAATAAAGCGGTTCCTTTTAGGTGAAGAAAGGCGAATTTCGTTTGATCCGATCTGCCTATGTCAGTTCGAGCAGACTTGGACTAATGGAATTGCTTGAAGTGAAGACCAGTGAACAAAAGGCTTTACACAAAATAATTGTTGACCTCTTTCGGGATAAGGCCTGGAAGAAGCAGGGATTGGAGGAAAGTAGGGGAAATGGCCGATACTACTGGAAGAATTCCTCTTTGGATGATAGGTACTGTAACAAATCCATTCATTTTCGAAATCGATTTCGAAAAAGAACTACAAATCCTTTACTTTTCGAGGAATCCTTCATCGTCAGAGATGTGGTCAAGCTGTCCTCGTAACTGACCCGGGTTGAAGAGAAAGAGGAAGGCCAATTGTATCATGTCAGCAATGGTAATAATATCTAGAATCAGGCTCCGTAATCAAGTGCTCGATGTGAGAAGAAGATCTACAGGCATGTACCTATTTGTCCCTACAAAAAAGTGTGAACCCGAGTGAGTGTGGACCATATGCTCATCTTTCTTCTCAATCTACACCTCGTTCCGCGAGAGACCTATCCTCGTTCCGAAATAAAGGACCGGGATCGATCTCGGATAAGCGAGTCAGTGTAGGGACAGAGGCTCTCGGAATACTAAGGTGTAGGTAGGGCTAAAAAAACAAAAAAAGAGTCAAATCGCACCATCTCTATAATAAGTAAATGCCTTTTTTTCTCCTGAGGTTGTCGGAATTATTCGCAATAAAATATTAGGGAAGGGCCTTTACTTTCCCCCTGAGGGTAGGAAAATCATGATCGGGATAGCGGACGTAAAGCTATTGAACTTAGGTATGCTCTTTCCTTTTATCGAAGTGAAATTGTAGAACACAATGTGATACGATGAGATAGAATGCAATACCTATACCAAAGGTTTAGAAGACCTTTGTCCTATCCATTAGACAATGGACGCTTTTCATTAATATTTTACTCTTTCTTTTATATGGTTTCTTGTTCTGAGAAAAACGGTTAAACCGAAACCCTTTTCTTTTAGGTGCATCATGAACAGCAATATTTTCCTTTTCTGATGAATCACCTGAACCAATAACATGCTCCACCTGAACACTTGATTTTTGCTCACTCTCAACATCTCCATTCTTCGGATGCGTAGGCACTATTTTGTTTGTTATGGAGCTATTCTCTTGCTTTTTTTATAGAGCGGTAAGTTATTCTAAGGAAGTTCCAGTACACAAAGAAGCCGCTGACATAGAAGTTTTGAAAAAGAGAGGGTAGCGACGCGGATTTCACGCTCATCCCTTGCTAAAGCGCATACGTTTTCTTGCTCCTTGGTACGTGTCTGAAATACGGCTCCTATCGTTTAAGAACCTAAAAGAGCAGAGACCCGCGGGCCAAGGGACAGTCTCAGGTAGACAGTTTCTATGGGGCATAGGCCTCCCAAAAGGTAACGGAGGCGTGCAAAGGTTTCCTCGGGCCAGACGGACAAAGTCAACACCAATGATGAAATAGAATTTATGGCTGCACAAACCGTTGAAGATAGTTCTAAACCTAGGCCAAAACGAACTGGTGCAGGTAGTTTATTGAAACCCTTGAATTCAAAATATGGGAAAGTAGCTCCGGGTTGGGGGACCACTCCTTTTATGGGAGTCGCAATGGCTTCCCAACTTATCAATGGATATAATCCTTTTGGGGTGAATAGTTTATCGGTATGGGCGTGGATGTTCTTATTTTGACATCTTGTTTGGACTACTGGATTTATGTTCTTAATTTCCTGGCGTGGATATTGGCAGGAATTAATTAAGACTTTAGCATGGGCTCATTTGCAATTGGGTCGTTGCGATTACGGGTTGGCTGTCTAATTGTCCAGGCGGTAATGATAGTATCTTGTACTTGAACCGGTGGCTCACTTTTTCAATAAATAATTGTAATTTTGCATTGTAAACCATTATATAAGCAATAAATAATATGAAATTAAAAGACTAAATTCAACTAATTCAAAACAACATATGATATTCTGAAATATGCATAAAAGAAACTTACAATGCTACTTGTTTGGTCTACGCTCCTCAATGTCATGAATGTCTCGATTATATCATCTTCATCGACTTTAGAGAAAATATCCCTTCTTCATGACTGAAAATTTCCATGAAAAAAATCAGTACGATAATTGGCAGTACGGCCAGTATATATTCTCGTTTAAAAAAATTCATATCTACTCGCTCCGTTTTAAAATATAATATGTTTTAACTTTGTGAATGGACTGTATCTAGACCCATTTTAGTGTCTACCTTTACTTTAAACCTAGATGAACCTAGATACTAAAAGAGATCTAGATACACTTCATTCACAAAGCTAAAACATCTTATATTATAAAACGGAGAGAGTACATTAGAATAAAAAATTACCGAGCCGCTGGCCGCCGTCACTCGTCACAAATTTGCTAATTCCAGGCTGCCGGGCAGGTGGACGGCGAGGCGGTAATGAGAATGCGTCAGATTCCCCAAATCTCTACACTATCCGATCAACAATGGATCCTTGAATTGGATGCCGGGCTAGCTGCCTAGCTGAGTGTCGGACGGCCGGCCGGGGCGGCGGCGTGGCGACGTGTTTTAGATCAATCCTAGAGCAAGGAGAGTCGGAGAGGATCACTTGCAACTACTAACTGCTTGCTTCGATTAGGGATGGCAACGAGTACCCATCACCCGTTTACCCCGCGGGTAAAAATCCTATTAGGGTAAGGATTTGGGACAGTAAAATACCCATGGATATATAAATGGATAAATTCTAAACCCATTGGGTGTGACGGTACGGGTACGGGATCATACAACCCAGATCCATGTACCCGTATATCCATCTACATATCTGACAAGTGGACTTTCGATAAATATTCTAACTTAGATAATCTATTTTGTCCCATTAATCTCGGTACGTCGAAACAACACACATATTTCATGCCTAGTATCTCCGTTTACCGGTGTATATTGATAATTGTTGATCGTCCGCATCCTTTTTTCCCTCTATTGTCGTAGTCCATACCCGTAACTCCAGCCTAGTATCTCTAGGATTAATTAAGATAATGTAACATACTTTGTTGTGATGCTTATTTTATGCCTTATATACAGTTAAATTATCTCTTTTATTCTGTGAGTTTGTGAACTTAATTTATTGTGTTGATGCTTATAAATTATATTGTTAAATGTTGTTTTTCTACTATTCTTTTGTTCATTTTGATGTGCTGTATATGCGGGTATTTTAATCCGCGGGTACCCACTAACCCTGTCGGGTGACGGGTATGGAAAAAACTTGCACCCGTTGACGGGTATAGGTGCGGGTGATGAGTAGACTCGGGGAGAAAGGGTACGGGTATGGGGTGGCTCCACCCGCACCCATACCCTGTGGGTGCCATCCCTAGCTTCGATCCATGTTTCCTTTCTTTTTCTATATCGACCGACGCACGCAAACTGGTCTCCTTTTCTCGCTACGGTAGGCTGGCCCGTTGGCATTTTCTCTTGCCTTGTCGTGGTGGTGTCACGGCAGATGTCATGGATAGGCTAAAGGTGGGACTAATATGCGCTAGGGGAATCCAGGGAGGGATAGTACAGTGATTCTCTACACATAAGCTTCGTATTGATGTTCAGTCTCCAAGATTACAAGTGCTCCTCGAGCGGTATTGACTAGAGGAGGAAGAAGAAACTCTCTTACCCTTGCCTACTAACTAGCCCAAGAACCCTCGATCCACAAGGTTAAGAGCCTTGCTATATATCTGAAAAGACCCAACCCCCTTACCAGAACCCCAACCCCCCCTTATATAGGGGTGGTTAGGAATATGCCTCCTCCCAAAGTAGTAACCCGACAGGGGTGCTTTTCCCCTGCGTCACTCTTGCTTTAGCGACGTTGCCTCTGCGGCGCATGCGTCAGCCGACGTGAGCGTCGTCACCCTTGTCGGCCATGATCCGGTGGTCCTGCCCTTGCTTTATTCGCTCATCCAGTACGCACCGGGCCTTTTTTTTTATCAGAGAGATTCCTTCCTTATCCTAGAAGCCAAACAAGGATCCGGATCACAGTTGATCCGGCCACACCTGTTCCTGCATATAAGCTAGACAAGTGTCTCCGACTTACTCCTTGAGTCGGACGAGACAATGTTAGGCGACCCCCCTGGTCCGGGTTACTCCGTGATCCGGCCTGCCTTGAGGTGACTCGGCCAGCATCCGCTTTGGCCTTGCCGACCCTCGGCTAACTCGGCCCTTATACCCCGGAGTGACCCTACCCGGGGTTATCCCCCCAACATTAGTCCCCGAAGCTGGTGCGGCCTTAGCGGCCTTGGTCGCTAAGGCCACATCAGGTTCATTCGTATCTAAGCTTCGGACATTTAGTTCCGGGTTAACTTTTTGTCTCGGATTATATGGATTTACGTTCCCTTCGCACGCTCCAAGTTTTCACTTGCCGGTCGGGTCACCACTTTGGCTCGGATCCTATGGTTTTACTTTCCCTCTGCACAGTTCAAGTTTTCACTTGCCGGCCGGGTTACCATCGTGGCTCGGCTCCGGGCCTTGCTTCCTTATCTCGTACGCCAACCCACGTGACGGTCAATCATTACGTTCCCTTATTTTAAGGGCCTGCGCAGTAACCGCCGCAGTAATGTCAGTGATTACCGTGCGGGGGTTACGTCACGTCTGTCTCCTCGTTTACCGCAACTGCACGTCGTGTCATGGGATCACATTTACTCTGCGGCCCTCGGTGTGGCTTCTCTCTGATTGGTCGATGCTGGTGATACACGGACACACCGTGTGGTTTCCCAGCGCAGCACGATCCCACTCGTTGATGACTGGGGGCGGTTAAATAGGGGAGGGGCACGCTCCTTAGAACTTTTCCATCTCCGCGCCCCCTCGCCCGTTCCTCTTCTTCTTCCTCGCAACCGCGCCGCCGCCAGTGCCCGTTGCAGCAGCGCCGCCGCCGCACCTTCTCCGTTCCTCCGCACCGCAGTCACCGCTGCACCTCTGTTTAGCCACGGGTCCTCGTCAGTCTAGACCGCAGAGCCCCGCTGCCGCCAGCTCCAGCGAGGACAGCGGAATCGAAATGACGGAGGAGGAGCTCATCGTCGTTGAGCAGGAGATGGAGGAGGACGCCGGGCCTTGGCGGACCCGCGTGGGCGGCACAGTCTGCGAGGAAGACATCGACTGGCTCTACCGGACCCGGCGCATTCCCGCCGGCGTCGCCGCTCGTCTCCCCTCCTCGGAGTTGGCCCCCTCACCCAATCCGGGTGAGTTTGTTGTTTTCCTATCCCATTTCCAACGGGGATTTGGGCTTCCAGTGAGTGATTTCTTCCGGGACTGGATCCGGACCTATCACCTGCAACCACATCATCTCCCGGCGAACGCCATCACCTCTCTGTCCGCTTTCGTTTCTTCGATCGAGGGCTACACCGGGCTATGGCCTACGAAGGAGCTATGGATCCGGTTCTTCGGCCTCCGCCGCAACGTCGTCCCCAACATCCACGTCGAGTCGGAGGACAAGCAGCTAACTCAGTTCGGAGCTGCCTCGATCTCGCCCCGGAGGTATTCAATCTTTCCCCGGGTCACCGGGCTTGACTCCTGCAAAGGATGGGCCCGGACCTTCTTCTACATCCGGAACGAAGGCACGGAAGATTTGATCCGGTTGCTGCCCTACGCTCCGGGTCCCCCTAACACGGATTTCTGGGAGGAGGTTGCCAAGAAACCTACGGCTCTGGCCAACCAAGTGAACCAAAGGTTTGCAGAGCTGAAGAAGCTCGGATTGCGCAACGAGGATGCCATGATCACATTCGTGCGCAACCGAATCTCTCCCCTTCAGTGGCACACTCACAAGTTGTGCCATATGAGCTTCAGTCGTGACCCCAACCGAACCTCCTCGTTCGAGTTGAGCAATACGGAGATCTTCCGCCGGGTCAAGGCTCTTTTCACCACCCATAAGGACTTCTCCACCGAATGGACGTGGGGAATCGAGCATTACTGCCGTGACAGGCTCCCTCCCGCGGTAAGCTTCGCGGGGTAAACTTATTTCGGATCAATTTCATGTCGGTTCTTATCATATTTCTGATTTTTGGCTCCTTGTGCTTTTTTCTCAGCTGTTTCTCCAGCAAACCCTCGAGGATGGTCCGGATCCGACCCTTAAGTGGGCCCTGGACCGAGAAATTCCGGATGAGGAGGAGCCGGACCAGGAGATGTTCCTCCCCACACTCGATGCCACCAAACGACCCAGCGGTAAATTCTCTTCTCTTAGAGATTGGCCCGACGATGAGGATGACTCGGATATCGATGTGATTGAACCCGTTGAGGCTGTCCCTCTTTCTTTTGCCTTCCAGGCATCAGCTAACCCCGGTGGGCACATCCACGAGGATTCTCCAGTTGCCACGGGCGAGCCTGTTCCGGTGGCGTCAAAGAAGAAGCGCGGATCCGCGTCGAGTTCTTCTTCCGAACCTTCTCAGCCTTCCAAAAGGCAAAAGAAGGCCGGAGACAAGACTGCCTCAAGCGGGCAGGCAAAGCCCGGCACGGAGGGCCGGAAACCTAAGGAGGCCGAGACCTCGGATGCGTAAGTTCTTTTTCATCTGCAACACACTTCTCCCCTTGGGGTAATTTCACTCCGACATTATGTTCTCTTGCAGGGCTCTGTGGAGGTCCCTCGGAGCGGATCGAGCATCTCCTCTCCTCTTGGTCTAGTCCTTCCCTCCCGTGGCGACGGGTCACGCCCGAGCCCTATTCCGGAGGCTCTGCGGCCTCCGGTTCCACAGTACCTCCTTGAGGGCGCAACCACGGATCAGGAGGGTCGGATCGGCCAGCAACGGCATCCGACGCCCGGCATTGCCGCGACCAGCAACTACCAAGTCTCGCAACTCCAGCAGCTCCAGCACCAACAGCCAGCTCCGAAGAAACCAGCGCTGTCCGGCTCGAAGAAACCAACAGCAGCTCAGCGCCCACCAAAGCTCCGTGCCAAGTTCATCGCCTCGTCCGAGTCATCTCAGGCTCGGTGAGGACCCACTCCAGCGGCTTCCAAGGGCCAATCCACTGTGGTCACTTCCTCCCAGCAGGCCAAAGGCAAGTCCACCTCCGTCGAGGCTAGGCAGTGAACCTTGTCGTCTATGCTTCCAAAGAAATCACCAGCAGCGACGGGTCCTCCTGCCGAGCCAGCTAATTCGCAGCAGATGGTTCTTCACACTAGCCCGGCCCTTGCCCTGATTGAAAGGAAAGAAGCTCACGCCAAGGGCTTGGTGGCACCTCACATGCCCACTGGCGAACGGTACCCTCTGAGCCTCATCGAGTTTTTCATGAACTGGAATAAGGCGGAGTTCGTCTACAACGACGATCTTCCAGAAAAGTTCGGCCCAGCTGAATTTTCCACTCAGATGAATACCGCCGCCAAGGCCATTAACCTCGTTGGGCGTATGATGGAGGTACGTTGTTTCTTCTTTACATGCTGTAGATAATAACTTGTTACTCGGCCGTATGCTCCTTAGAAGATCAACGTAGCTGCATGTAAACTTCAAATATGCACACACCTAGAGCCGGGTTAAGTTCAGCTTGGACCGGATCTATTATACTTCGAATATGCACAAACCTAGATCAGGTTAAAGTTCCGCTTGGCAGGGATCATGTACACTTCGAATATCAACAAACCTAGAGCAGGGGTAAGTTCGCTTGGCCGGATCTTGTACACTCGAATATGCACACACCTAGAGTCGGGTTAAGTTCCGCTTGGCGGATCTTGTACACTTCGAATATGTACACACCTAGAGCGGGTTAAGTTCCGCTTGGCGGATCTTGTACACTTCGAATATGCACACACCTAGAGCGGGTTAAGTTCCGCTTGGCGGATCTTGTACACTTCGAATATGCACCGAACTAACTTTACTTTGTGCCTTGACAGGTAACCACCAACCGTCGGAGCGCCGAGTTTCAGCGCCTGCTTGATACCCACAAGATCTTGCGCGCAAAACACGTTGCACTTGGCGTGGAGCATGAAAAGAGGGGTAATTTCCTCTCTTAACACCTCACCGTTTCGTTTGTTTCTGCCGGACTAACCTCCTTATTCGGTTTTTTGCAGCTGGGGTGGAGGCTGAAAACAAGATTATGCGGAAAAACTTGGAGGAAATCTGAGGTATGTCCCCTTTCGGCCAACGTCGCTGTGTTTTCCATTCTTTCTTTTTCTTGGCTCGGCAAACATTCACTCCTCGGCTTTGCTGGGTCAACACACTATTTCAGCATCGCTTGAGGATAGTGTGCCCGTGCCTGATATGATGCTGCATTTTCTCGAACAAGCAGGACAGCATCAAGCCGAGCTGAAGAAGAAGGACGATGAGCTTTCCCTCCTCCGGACCAAGGACGGTGAGATAGCCAAACTCAAGGCTGAGATGGAGAAGATGAAGGCCCAACACAAAATCGAGCTCCAGAAAGTTGGCCAGAACTTCACCGAAGAGCGTGAGCGCTTTACCCTCAAGATCTCCAAGGACTAGGAGCTGCTCAAGGAATCCGAGGTCCGGCTTGGGTCGGCACTTGCCGAGCTTGAACAACTTCGCCAGAGATGCGATAGTTGTATCAAGGAGTTGACCCAGATCCATCGCCATATCTCACGTAAGTTTCTTCTCCTTGCCCGACCTAGTTTTCCGGGTTAGCTCATATGCCTTTACTTCAGCATCCTCCCTTTCCTTATTTTCAGATAACTTTCCGGGGGGTACTGCCATCGCCAGTGCTGCCGTTGCCAAATTCCGCCAAGAGAGGGGTACTCCCATCGCTCCTGATGGTGAGAGCATCCCCTTGGACATGGAGGACTTGTTGGTTAGCGTGTCAGCTCGGGTGGAAACTATCAAGAACTATGGAAAAGATCTCCTCGACGTTGCGGTCCGGATCTTCAACACATTCTGGCCAAGCGAGGATGCTCCAGAAAGGATCACGCTCCTTGCGGAAAAACTGATGGAGATTGAGACTCAACTTGACCTCTGGAGGGAATCCGCCGGTCGCGCCGCAGCAGATACCCTTCTCCATCATATCCTTTCATGGTACGAGAAAATCGATCTGAGCCTCCTCACCCGTCGGCGCACCGGATCCAAATGGACCGATGATCCGGAGTGGGTAGCTCGGCGCCAGGCTTGCGCCTATAGCCTCATCGAATATTCTCCAGTCCATGACTGGGTTGAGGGGCCGAGCTTTCTGGAATCCGGCGAGGAGGAGCAGATGGAGAACATGGAGGATGGGTCGGGCGATGATGGAGAAGATGCTGCTTCAGATATTGAAGACAGTGATGATGACGCCGAACTTCCTCCTCCTGCCGCTCCTTAGTTGAAAAAACTTGAAAAATTATCAGATCCCCGGTATGCCGGGTGCAATTGTATGCTGAATACCTAATATTTTGCTACTATGCTTGTATGCCGGATTAACTTGGGCGTATTCCCCGAGTTTCATTTTCTTGTTCGTCCAATTCTCCGGCTCGATCCGTGTCTACCTTGATTCGGTTTTACGACTTACGAACCCGAGCCTCAAGAATCGTTTTAACAATACTGAGAAACTTTGAGGCTTGGCTCAAAATAATTCAACATAATGGCTTGAAAGTAAATACGGGGTTAGTCCGAAAAAAAAGTTAGCTGGAATAGGATCGTTTCGTTAGTAGTTTTTCATGTGCTACGCAATTCCAAACTTGTTCCCTTGCTCGCCATGAAGCCAATTCTTGTTGGACAGTAGCAAGTCGAAGGGTTGGGTGTTTGGTGCTCACACATTACTAATCCGGGTTAAGCGAAATGAGTCATTCCAGCTAATGCATAAAAAGTAACAACAATCATTTATTAAGCGGTCCCGAGTTCTCGCCGAGGCTCCGCTATTCCATTGATAAGCTCATTGCCGACATACATACCGACATATGAGGATGACTCGGGTACATACACTCTTTGGCTAAGTGTAGAAGGGGCGAAGTAGTGCTACATTCCACGGTCGCTTGGATTCCTCTCCGAACCTGTCCGCCTTGTTCTTTTCCTGTGGCTTTGCGTCTATGAGATAGTAAGAGTCATTGTGCAATGCTTTGCTCACGATAAATGGTCCTTCCCAAGGGGGGGATAATTTATGCATGCCAGTGGTACGCTGCACCAACCGGAGCACCAGATCGCCTTCCCGGAAGACTCGGGGGCACACTTTTCGGCTATGATAGCGTCGGAGATTTTGCTGATATATGGCGGATCTGGCGATGCGCTTCTCTCGCTTCTTCCAGCAGATCAACATCATTTTGCTGGGCTTCTTGCACTTCGGCTTCTGTGTATTGGGTGACTCTAGGCGAATCATGCTCTATGTCGGCTGGTAATACAGCTTCTGCCCCATATACCAGAAAGAACGGCGTGTAGCCTGTTGATCGATTCGGAGTGGTTCTTAAACTCCACAATACCGCTGGTAGTTCTTCTATCCAGCACCCCGCTGATCTTTGCAGCGGCTCAATGAGCTGGGGTTTTATCCCAGATAGCACTAATCCGTTGGATCTTTCCACTTGCCCGTTCGATGCGGGGTGGGCTACCGAGGCTATGTCGAGTTGGATTTTCTTATCTCAGCAGAATCGTGCGAATGCTCCTTCAGCAAAATTGGTGCCGTTATCAGTTATGATACTATGAGGATAACCGTATCTCAAGATGATGTCTTTGAGAAATGTCACAGCCGTAGCTCCATCACATTTTCTTATAGGCTTCACTTCGATCCATTTTGTAAACTTGTCCACCATGACCAGAATGTGCGTCATGTTCCCTTTTGCTGGTTTGAACGGGCCAACCATATCCAAGCACCACACAGCAAATGCCCATGTAATTGGTATGGTTTTGCGTTCCGACATAGGCATATGTGTCTTGGTGGCGTATCTTTGGCAACCATTGCATTTTCTCACCAGATCTTCTGCTTGCTCCAAGGCGCTTGGCCAGTAAAACCCATGCTGGAACGCCTTTGCCACTAGGGCCCGAGATGAGGTGTGATGCCCGCATTCTCCTTGGTGTATATCTCGGAGGATATCAAGTCCTTCTTCCGGATCAACACACCGCTGGAGGACATTGGTTACACTCCGTTTGTATAGCTCGGAATTGATGATTGTATAAGCTTTGGCTCTCCTCTGAGTTTGCCTGGCTAGCACTTCCTCAGTGGGTAACGTTCCATCTTTCAAGAACTGATATATAGGCAGTGCCCAAGCTGGTACTGCTCGCGCAGGGAACATCTCCTCATCAATTTGCATCCGATCCATCGGCATAACTTCAGTCGGATCACGCTGAACAGTCCCCGAGTCTGGCGAGGTAGTCGCCGGGTTTGCCGAGGTAGTCCCCGGGTTCCGCGTACTACTTCCCATGTCAATGTCCATGGGCTCAGCTCCGGATTCCGCGTTTTTCGGGACATAGATTGAATCGGTTCCTGGGGACGGCCTGATAGATGGCTTTCTGAGGTGCTCCAATGCAACACCCGGTGGAATTGCCTGTCGGGTCGAGCCGAGCTTCGACAGCATGTCGGCAGCTTCGTTTTCCACGCGAGGTACATGATGAAATTCGCATCCCTCAAAGTAACCCGAGATTTTCTGCACATGAAATCTGCATAGTGCCATGTTTGGATCTAGGGCGTCCCACACTCCGGACACTTGCTGTATTACTAGATCCGAGTCGCCAAAGCAGATTATCCGACGTATGCCAATTTCCTTTGCCACTTTTAGACCATGCACAAGAGCCTCGTACTCAGCGACATTGTTTGATGCCGCGAAATGGATCTGTAATACGTACTTGAGCTGATCCTTCTTTGGCGAGGTAAGCACAACCCCGGCACCTAATCCGGTTTTGGTCTTCGATCCGTTAAAGTGCATCCTCCAGTAGTTCGGATCCGATGGCGGTGGTTCGTATTGTACCTTGGCCCAATACACGAAAAAGTCCGCTACAGCCTGGGACTTGATCGCTTCTCTTCTATCGTATTGGGGCACGTATGGTGCTAGCTCAATTGCCCATTTCACAATTCTGCCATTCGCATCTTTGTTACCCATTATCTCGGATATGGGGGCTTCGCATATCACTTTGATGGGATGCTCCTCAAAGTAGTGCTTTAGCTTTTTTGCCGCCATATAAACTCCATATGCCACCTTTTGAAAATGCGGGTAGTTACTTTTGAGGCGCATAATACCTCGCTCAAGTAATACACTGGTCTCTGCACCGACTTACCTTCTTCATCTCGTTCCACTACAATCACTGCACTTACAACTCGGTTGGTTGCGGCTATGTAGAGCAACATTGGCTCCTTCGACAGTGGAGAAGCTAACACTGGTGCAGTGGCCAACATCTTTTTCAAGTGGGCAAAAGCTTCATCAGCCTGCGGCGTCCAAACGAATTTATCTGATTTTTTCATGAGTTGGTAGAGAGGCAGTGCCTTTTCCCCTAACCGACATATAAACCGACTCAACGACGCCAGGCATCCAGTGAACTTCTGGACGTCGTTGAGACACTTCGGCAGCTCCATTCGTTCGATGGCTCGGATCTTAGTTGGATTAACCTCGATACCTCGGCTAGAGACGAGAAATCCGAGTAATTTCCCAGCGGGACACGAAGGTACATTTCTCCGGGTTAAGCTTCATCCGGAATCTCCTCAAGTTCGCGAATGTTTGCCTTATGTCGTCAAGGAGCGTTGCGCTTTCCTTGGTCTTGATAACCACATCATCCATGTAGACTTGTACATTTTGACCTATTTGATCGTGCAAACATTTTTGCATACATCTTTGGTACGTTGCTCCTGCGTTTCGTAAACCAAACGGCATAGTGCGATAGCAATAAGCCCGTCTGAGGTAATAAAGGCAGTTTTATTTGATCATCCGGGTTGAGGTATTTGGTGGAAACCAGAATAAGCGTCAATAAATGACAACAGTTCACATCCTGCGGTAGAGTCGATGACCTGATCTATCCTCGGCAGTGGAAATGGATCTTTTGGACACGCCTTGTTTAGGTTCGTGTAATCGATACACATACGCCAAACCACTGCCACGTTCGGATCATCCTTTTTCTTTTCTACCAGCACCGGATTAGAGAGCCAATCCGGATACACTTCCATGATAAATCCTGCTGCTACCGAGCTATCTCGTCACCAATGACCTTTCTCCTATCCTCGGCGAAGTGTCAGAGAGGATGCTTCACCGGCCTTGCTCCGGGTCTTACGTTCAAAGAGTGCTCGGCCAACTCCCTCGAAACACCTTGCAAGTCCTGTGGACCAAGCAAAATATCCCGATTCTCACGGAGGAAGTTGTGAGCTCGCTTTCCTATTTGTCAGTTAACACGGCCCCAATTGTCACGGTACGCTCCTGAAACATGTTATCCACCGGGATCTTCTTGGTGTCCTTCGCGGCTTGAAATGAAACGCTTACATGCGGGTTACTTAACGCCGGCATATAACGTCTTGGTGAGCTAATACCGCCACTTCTTGGATTTTTCTTTTCTCTTGGGCAATTACGAGTGACTCGGCTAGGTTAGACCTGGCTGAAGCGCACTCCATAGAACGTCGGAAATCCCCAGCGATAGTAATTGCTCCATTTGGCCCGGGCAACTTCATCTTCAGATAACTAACGTGGCAACTTGCCATGAATTTGCTCAGTGCTGGTCTCCCGAGTAATGCATGATACGCGCTCTCCAAGTTTACCACCTCAAACTCCAGATTTTCGGTTCGGCAGTCATCCCTCGTACCGAATAGCACGTCTACCCGGACTTTTCCAATGGGCTCACAGGATATGCCTGGTACGATACCGTGAAAAGTTGTTCTTGTAGCCTGGAGCATGTTCTCCGAGATGCCCAACTTGCGCATCGTATCCGCATACATGATGTTAATGCTACTGCCATTGTCGATCAGTACCTTGGAGAACCTCACATTAATGTTTGGTCCAATGAACGTCGGATCTAACACTAGTGCATACGAGCCCGGACTTGGCATAAGCTTGGGATGATCTTTGACGCTCCAGGTAATTTCCTGGTCCGGCCAAGACATGTACCTCGTCACTGCAGGCATAACCGTGTTAACCTCCATATGTCGGCGCTGCAAGCTCTTCCTATCTGTTTCTTCTGTTGTGAACACACAATAGCTCTGGTGATGTTCCCTGTACTCATTTCTTCCCTCGTTTCCGGAGTGCCTTTGATCTGGTTGTCGCTGGTTCTCCACCTGATGCACTGCATCCCTTCTCTCACTATTGTCATACCTCGGCGGAGGGGGAGGCAACATCAGTTGCTGCGTGTTTGCCCCGGAGAGCAATTGCTGCCGGGGTAACTCCTGCCGAGGTTGATCATTCCGGGGTGCCTGAGCATTCCCTGAACCACCTTGTTCTATCTTGCGCATCCACTCACATTGTCTCGTCGTGTGACCCGCCGGGCTGTTCGGATTTGGCGTGTGAAATTTGCACGGCTGGTCCAACATTGACTCGTAGGTATACCTCGGACGATCTTTCTTTTCTTGCCATTGCTTCTTCTGCTCCGGAGCCCACGTTTTGTTGCCATCGTTTCGAGGAGTCCATTTCCCTCCCGTTCTCTGGCGTTGGTTGCTCCCTGCCCCGGGTTGATCTTGATTCACGGCCGCAACTTGTTGCGAACCGTATCGATGGTCCGGTCTATCGTCTCTCCTTTTTCCCCTGTAATCGTTCCTCAGGGATGACCCGGATCCGTCCCTCGAATAGTACTCCTCATTTGACTCGTTCGACGCGATCCTAGGTTGAGTCGGATCACCCAAAGCATAAGAATCCGCGATCCGGATCATCTCTGCCAATGTGACTGGCATTTTCCTTTGCAATTTCATCCACAACTCGTTGCCATATCTACATCCTTGTGCGAACCATGCTATAGCCTGTGACTCTATGACTCCCTCACACGAGTTTCTCATGGTACACCACCGGGTCAAGAATTCACAATTCCGTTTAGATCTGCTTGCACATTGCCAGGGTCTGCGGTCTATTCGGTCTCTGATACGTACTTGAGAAGTTGCTGATGAACATTTCTTCAAAATCTATCCAACAATTGATGCTTCCAGGTGGCAAATTATTCAGCCAAACCCTAGCTAGACCTTCCAACATTTGGGGTACATATCGTACAACCCACCTCAAGTTGCCAGTTGCAATTTTCACAGCTGTTGCATAGTTTATCAGCCAATCCTCCGACTTTGTACTGCCGTCATACGTCTTCGTACCCCTGGGTAATTGGAAATTGGGTACTGGCGGTTCCTTCATGATCCGGGGTCCAAAGCATGCTGGACCCGGAGGACCTTGACATTCAATCTGTTCCGACCTATGCAGGCGATCCAGTTTCAATCTTGTGTCATCCGGCAAAAAAACTCTGCTTCCCAATCTCGACCCTATCACATGATAGTCCGGTCTTGCGTATCCCGCATTCATCATCTCCGAGTCTCCATCATTGTATCGGTCTTGCTCTCGTTGTGCTCCTCTCTGTTGCATACCACGGCCAGCACTTTGCTCTTGCCTTGGTGCATTCCGCTGCTGCGGTTGACCCGCTCCTGCCGAGTTTTGCTGTCCGGCATTGCCGTTGGCAGCATTCCCTTGACCGGCATTGCCTTGGTCGTGGTTACCTCGGCCAACTTCACCTCGGCTCATACTTCGTCGATCGTTGTTTTTCCGCATCTCTTTTTCCTTTCCCGCACGCGTTGGGTCGTACGGAACGATCTGCTTGTTTCGTCTGGCCGAGGTTACTACCTCTTCTCTTCTAGGGCCACCATGAGGCGATGACGCGGCTCCAGCGGATTTCTCCGGATTACCCATCACCGAATGGACGATCTTAGAAGCTCCAACTCTCTCCGGGTTACCTCTCAACAGCTCCTCATTCTGCCTGTTCGCGATCCGAACCAGCTCGTTAACCCGGTCTTGCTGTCTTTGGTGGGCTTCACCCGTCAGACCCTCTAGCTCGGACGCCGCAGCATCTGCTGCTCTGAGGTTCTTCGCCGGAGTACTATACTTCAGCAACCCCACAGACAGATAGTTTTCCGACCCTTCTGGTCCATCATCACCTTCTCTGTTCATCTGCTTATGAGATTTCTCCCTTTTACCCTCACTACATCAACCTTGTTCGCTTTCGCGTACTCACGCAGCGTCATGTTCAACGACTGCTGAGCCGCTGCTATTTTCTTTGCGCCCTCCAGTATCTTTCGCCGGGTTTCCTCTAGCTCGGCCTATGCCTGATCCGGATCTACCACTACTGCCACCGGGTTAGCCAAGCTATCCATAGCTTCCCTCAGCACGTTCTCAGGCCTCTCCAGCGGAGGACCCCTAGCTTTCCTCGGTGCCTTGGGTGTTACATCCGGGTGCAGCGCTGATCCTTGCTCGCGCCCGCTCTGGCGCGATCATCATCACCTGCATGGTCCGGGTAGCGAAGCGTCTGGCCGCGAGCCACAGTGAGGGGTGGTTCCCCCGCATCGACGACGCGACGCGGATGAACGCAAGACACGTCCACAACAACATAGACCTTGTGCGCGCCGAGCTTGACGAAGACGCCATTGCGTGGAAGAGCGCGTCGAAGCACCAACGTTATCGGCGTAGTCAGCGCGCGGCCGAAGCGAGCGAGCCGAGGATCGTTCACCGGTGGCGATGAAATTTCCCATCCGGATCTTCACCCTGCTAGCGCTGCTAGCCCCAGTGGCGCCAAGCGCCGTGGTGGTGTCGGCAGATGCCATGGATAGGCTAAAGGTGGGACTAATATGCGCTAGGGGAATCCAGGGAGGGATAGTAGAGTGATTCTCTACACAGAAGCTTCGTATTGATGTTCAGTCTCCAAGATTACAAGTGCTCCTCGAGCGGTATTGACAAGAGGAGGAAGAAGAAACTCTCTTACCCTTGCCTACTAACTAGCCCAAGAACCCTAGATCCACAAGGTTAAGAGCCTTGCTATGTATCTGAAAAGACCCAACCCCCTTATATAGGGGTGGTTCGGTCCTAACCTAGGGCATACGTGGAGCAATATGCCTCCTCCCAAAATAGTAACCGGCAGTGCTTTTCCCCTGCGTCACTCTTGCTTTAGCGACGTTGCCTCTGCGGCGCCTGCATCAGCCGACGTGAGCGTCGTCACCCTTGTCGGCCACGATCCGGTGGTCCTGCCCTTGCTTTATTCGCTCATCCAGTACGCACCGGGCCTTCTTTTTGACCAGAGAGATTCCTTCCTTCTCCTAGAAGCCAAACGAGGATCCGGATCACAGTTGATCCGGCCACACCTGTTCCTGCATATAAGCTAGACAAGTGTCTCCGACTTACTCCTTGAGTCGGACGAGACAATGTTAGGCGACCCCCCTGGTCCGGGTTACTCCGTGATCCAGCCTGCCTTGAGGTGACTCGGCCAGCATCCGCTTTGGCCTTGCCGACCCTCGGCTAACTCGGCTCTTATACCCCGGAGTGACCCTACCCGGGGTTATCCCCCAACATGCCTGGTGTGCATACGTGGGCTGGGCTGCAGGGCATGTCGTGGCCCACCCGGTATACCCTGTAGGTCCGCCACTGGCTGCACTGGTCACGGTCTGTGCTACACCCTAGCCGTTCTCGCTCCAACACGCTTAATTTTGTACTTCATATTCCTCTGTTTTTAAATATAAAATATTTTAGTTTTGTGAAAGGCGTATATCTAGGTCTCTTTTAGTGTGTAGGTTTACTCTAAATCTATATGAAGCTACACACTAAAGAGGTCTAGATACATTTCATTTATAAAACTAAAACTTCTTATATTTTAAAACGGAGGGAGTAGAAAAGAAGACACATCTTGTAACTAACATCTCACTTCATTTTCCATAGTCTCGACACTTTTTCTTCGGTGTCCCCTCTTTTGTTCAAACTTTGACAAACAAAAACTCGTTACTTATTCATTTGGAAGACGTACAAACCCACACGAAGCCGATATGGTTCTCTTAGCCATATACTCACTGTACACGTATACTCACGTGCCTGCAGGAGGTAGAAATAAATTAGGAAGTATATAGCATCAATAACAAAAATTCAAAACATGGCATGCAAAGACGTAGATCGCGATAACAGGAGGTGGAATTAGCCGGTGGAAACGTGGAGTATACCCAACTTAACCGAGTACACATATACGAAAATATACATGGCCTGGATATAGATTTTGACGGGATCAAAAGAAAACTGGCACATGTAAACTTAAGTTTAGGGGGGACACCGAAGCACACCTCTAGTCTCGATCATATTTTGGTCGAATTTCATTATAGCTCCTGTGAAGACAAATTCCACAACATTTTTTTTAGATTTACCGTAATTAATAAAATTACGGCAACTTTTTTTTGGAAAATGTTAGTCCGTGGTGTTTGCCCGTATCCCTGACAAGTGACACACATTTTCCCAGTCACGTACACACATGGAATATCTAGCCCTCTTTGGCCACCAATATCTCCGTCTAATTCTGCGCCATCTAGGCGTGTCCTTTCTTTTTTTTAATGACAGCAGGAGAGCTGCTATATTCATTGCAATAGAGGAGGACATTTTACAAGATTAGATCAGGTGTAAAAAATCGCTTGCCTGAAAAAAGAAACTACAAGAAATCAGCCTGGGTCAAACGGTGCCCCACCGTATTGATCGACTAGAGAGACGGGGGCGCCTGCTAATTTCCAAAGGGAGGCTTCTTCCCTGATCTTGTTAATAAGACTGAGCAGAGGCAATTCTTCTTTTTGAAAAATTCGTCGATTGCGCTCTTTCCATAATTCCCAACATATTAGTTGCGTGGATGTAAAGACTCGCTTTTTTAGATCACTTGGCTTATTGCAGATCAAATTTGAGTACCATTGTTGGATGGTATACTCCTTGTTGACCCAGTTATTGGGTTGTAGGAAATTGAGCTGAAGGAGGTCGGCGCATGCAGCCCAGATCTTAGTGCTATACCCGCATTCAGTGAACAGTTGGCTGGCTGTTTCGAGGTTCCGATGACAGAGAGGGCAGAAGTAGTCGTTTTCCCATTGTCGCAACAGTAGTTTGTCAGCAGTCAGAACCCGGTCTAGCATTAGCATCCAAACGAAAAACTTATACCTTGCCGGCGCCCATCCTTTCCGGATAAGCAGCTTGAAATCTATCTTTAAGGACCCAAGGAATTGTAGGTAATATGCTGATTTAGCAGAGTAGAAATCATCTTTGCCAAATCTCCATGCGATGATGTCTGGTTCGCTTGAAAGTTCAACTTCATCAATCACCTCAGCTAGCGCAACTAGTTGTGCGAGGTGGTTGTCTGTCCAGCGGGTACTAAGATCCTATATCCATTTCCCATTAGCGAGGGCGTCCTGAACATTTCTGTTTTTTCTAATAGAGATCTTGTAGATATCTGGAGCGACCTCGCAAAGCGCTCGATCTCCCAGCCATCTATCCGTCCAGAAGAAGGCCATTTGGCCGTTTCTAATTGTGATTTTGGTGGCTGCCGAGAAGAGTTGGCGATCCGTTTTGTTGCACGGGAGTGGCATGTGAACCCAGGGCTTCTGAGGGCACTTCCACCGCTGCCAGAGCCAATGCAACCTTAGGGCCCTTCTGAAGGAGACAATGCAATGTACACCCAGCCCACCTAGGCTTTTTGGTCTGCAAACTTGTTTCCAGCTTACTCTGCATTTCCCTCCACTGCAGTTTGCTTCCCCAGCCCAGAGCCAAGCACGCCGCCGTCGATCGAATTCTTTGCAAACCCATGCTGGCATCTCGTTTATCGTCATTAAGTAGACTACCAGAGAGGTCAGGACAGAGTTCAACATTTGCAATCGCCCAACTTTGCTCATCAGTCTAGCCTTCCAGGTGGCAAGATATCTATCAACCTTATCAGCGAGGCGCGATCGACCTTTGTAAGCTTTTTTATGGATAAAGGCATCCCCAAGTAGGTCAGCGGAAAGTGGGCAATTTGCACGCCCATTCTCAACATCATCTCCTCAATTGGTAGGCCGTCACATTTAATGGGGGTGACAGAGCTTTTTGTCAGGTTAGTTATCAGCCCAGTCGCTTGGCCGAAGGCTCTCAAAATGTTGCAGATACCTGAGATATCATTCTCGAGTGGGTTGATGAAAAGGGCCACATCGTCTGCGTAAAGAGAGGCTCTGAAAGTGCTGAACTTTCCTTTTAGCGTGCTGAGGATCCCAGCATCCATGGCTAGCTCAAGCAGGCGATGAAGCGGTTCCATGGAAAGATCAAAAAGGAATGGTGAGAGGGAGTCTCCCTGTCTGAGGCCCCGACAGTGCTTAATTGTTCTACCAGGAACACCATTGATTAGAGGCTTGGAGGTTGCCGAACGGAATAACATGGCAATCCAGTCACGGAACCGAACTGGGAAACCACGAGCCTCTAGCATATCTAGGATGTAAGTCCAGGACACGGTGTCGAAGGCTTTGGCAATGTCGAGCTTTAGAAGAAGTGCTGGAGTTTTTGATTTGTGGAACTGCTTCGCTAGGTTTGGACGTATAGGAAATTGTCTTGGATGTTTCTTCCAGCAATGAAGGCGCTTTGGCAAGGCGAGATCAGGCCATCAAGCTTTGGTTGTGATCTAATTGCTAAAATCTTAGAGACCAACTTGGCAAAGGCATGGATCAGACCGATGGGCCTGTAATGAGTTATCTGAGTGGGCTGCTCCAGTTTTGGCAATAGAAAGTAGAACGCTGTGTTCAGGTTTTTGAGTGGAACTGATTCAAAGCTCTTATTAGATCTTCCTTAATCACCTCCCATGAAACTTTGAAGAATCCTCCTGAGAACCCATCTGGGCCAGGCGCCTTGTCTGCCGCTGTAGCAAAAACAACATGCTTGATTTCCTCGAGGGTGAAGGGAGCATCAAGATCTGATAGGTCTGGAGATGGGAGCCCAAGCTCCGCCCAATTGAAACGTTTGTTACAGTTGATGCTCGTGCCCACGACAGAAGTTAGATGGTTGTTTACCACTTGTTCTATCTCGTTAGGAGTTGTTGCAGTTCCAGAGTCCGAGTCCAAAGAATGAATTCGATTCTTCTGTTTGCGATTTGCTGCCCGATGGTGAAAAAATTTGGTGTTTGCATCACCAAGTTTAAGCCACTTAATTCTAGCACGCTGCCTTGCTTTAATCTTGTTTATTACCGCGAGGCCAACTGAACGTGCCTTCAAGCTTGATCTCAATTCACGTTCGCCCGCAGTTGGTTATGCATTCTCTTGGGCCGAGTCAAGTCTGAGGATGATTTCTTGGCCCACCAACATTTGTTTCCTGATATCTCCCACATAGTTTTTGGTCTAGGAGGACAGGTGCTTTGCTAGTCTATGCAGCTTGCAGTCTAGGATTGCAAAGGAGTTCGTCAGGTGGCATGGCTCGCTCCATGATTGCTCGACAACCTCTCTGTATCCTTGCAGAAGTGGCCAAAAGCTTTCAAAACGGAAGCGAGGAGGGGTGCGGATCACAAGCTCTTGCACCAAAAGCAGTGGACAGTGATCAGACATGGACGACGCTTGTGGAAGGAGTTTTGCAGCCGGGAAGAGATCATCCCACTTAGAGTTGCAAAAGGCCCGGTCAAGACGAACTAGGGTAGGGTCCTCTTGTTCGTTGCTCCAAGTAAAACGCCGGCTGACCAGCATAATCTCCTTCAAGGAGCTCAAGTCGAGCGCGGCTTTGAATTTGGACATCCATCTCCTATTGACTCGGGGTTTGTTTTTGTCTTGAGCATGCAGGATTAAGTTAAAATCACCAATGATCATCCAAGGCCCATTTATGCTCGTTTGAGTATTAATAATTTCATTAAGAAAACTTTGTTTGCGCTCATCGTCAGATGGCCCATAGACAGTAGTCAACGACCATGCTTGGTTCGAGCTCTGATCCCAGAAAGTGGCAGTGATGGAGAAGAGACCAACCACGATGTTAGAGATCTGCAAATCATCCTTCCAAAAGAGTAGGATACCACCTCTTGTGCCGTCTGCAGGTAGTTTCGCATGGCCCGGGAGCAAGTGCCCCGCAATCTCTAGTCTATCAGCATCAGAGAGAGGTCCGACTTTGGATTCTTGGATGCAGAGAATTGAACAACCCGAGCTGACGGCGAGGTCGGTTCGCTCGACGAGCTTTGTCATTTTGACCTCGCACATTCCAGCTGAGAACTTTAAGGCGTTGCGACATAAGGAACTAGTCGGCGTTTTCTTGAACGGGCAGGAACAAACAGCCAGAGTGGCACTAAGCATGGTTGTAGTGGAGGTTTGGCATGCCGATGAGAGGTAGGGGCAAAGCCCTTCTCCACCAGAGCTACACGAAGTAAGAAAGACGGGCGAAAACGGCTACAGAGATACTTCATGGGGGCGTCGCCCAGCCGGCTACAAGTAAAGGCGTGGCCATTACCCCACGAAACAGCTAAAACTGAGGATGTATTATCCATTGACACAGATCGACTCAAGGAGATCACTGGCGCCGCTTAAGACGCAGAGTGCGTCCCACGGAGCAGGTCTTGCATGTCCTCATCAGGCAGGACAAACTCGGGCTTGTTGGCAGCATCAGCTAGCACTACGAGGCCCCCAAGGCTGTTCTGGGAGAGAGGCTCCTGAAACATGCGCAGATACTGATCGAACACTGCATCAGAGAGCTCGCCTTCATGTTGGATTAGTCCCAGCTGCTTGCATGCACTTGCTTGAACACGGCGTGAGGTCATGAGAGAAGAGTTTTCACGCCGCTCCTTTCGTTTCCCCAATCTGCTCATTTCCCAATAGCAGCTACCTCGAGTGTTTTCACGCCGATGGCTAGGCTCCACGTGCATGCACCAACCAACCAACTGGCCGAGACTGGACCATGCAGAACGAACACAGATCGGATTCCCTCCGGTCCATGGATGATGGATCACATTCCACATGCAGAGCCGCACACGCGTCCATCGCAAACAGACGCATCCACTGCCGATCGAGCAGACAGACAATACGCATGGTGCCGGAATTGCTGCCATGGGATTTGGATCGTACTACATGTCAGAATCAAGACAGGTAGCACGGATTAAGCATGTGGTTTAATCCCATCTCGAAAGCACCTGATAAAGTGTACTATTCTTGAGTCTTGACACAGGCAAGCGAGATGGCTATAGATCAACGGCATGAAAATGACCAGAGGCTGCAGATTGTATATATATGTGTGTGCAGAACTTAATTTGGGAACTAGTGGAAACTCTCGACTTAGTTGGAAAACAGAGAAAGCATAGTGTAATGTTGCTTAATTAGCTGCTATGTGTGTACGTTTGTTCTAGGGAAATCAAACGTCCATCACAAACGGACGCATCACACTGCCGATCGAGCGGACAGACAATGCACATGGTGCCCTGGTGCCATGGGAATGGGATATTGGGATTTGGATCGTACGACATGCCGGAATCAAGACAGGTAGCACGGAATAAGCATGTGGTTTAATTATTCTTGAGTCTTGACAAAGTCTTGATGCCTATAAAAATGACCAGAGGCTGCAGATTGTATGTGCGCAGAACTTAATTTGGGAACTAGTGAAAGCTCTCGACTTACTTCGAAAACAGAGAAATTAAAACAGAGCGTAAAGTGTCACGTCCCGTCGCTGGCGGTATAATTGCCGTGGCTAGGGTTCCAGCGGGGGAGAGAGAGAGGGAGAGGACGATGGGATTCAGAGAGAGACCTGGGGAGGAAAAAGAACGAGACGAGCCTCAATCATTTTCATTCATGTCTGAACCATTACATCTTGCAGTTCAAATTCAAAAAAAAAAAAAAACCATTACATCTTGCGACTGTTATATATCGACAGTCCACAAGTCGGCCTCGGCCCAACTCACGCCACACACACACACACAAGCGGCCCGTGGCCCGCGGACACACGACCCCAACTACTCCTCCACCTCATCCGGCACAGGCGTGACATCGCGGTATTCGAGCGCCGCCGCCGCCGCCGCGCGGAGGGGCCGCGCGATGGTAAGGTTCTCTTCTTGCGCTTCTCCTCTGTACCGCGGCTGGGCTGTGCTTTTTCTGCTCCCATCGTGATCACCCTGCGATTTCGGTCAGACCCTGGCGCCCCTCTCCCCTTCTTGGACCGTAGGTTGTATCTTGTTGCTTTCTTGCAGCGAAATCGGCGGTTCGGAGGAACAGATTTCGCATTTCTTGGCTGGTTAGGTCATTTTGGGCGCTGTTCGTCGCGTCCGTGTTTTTTTATTCATAACAAGGGCTGCCTTTTTCCGGAGAAAGATCCGAGGTTGATTGAAAAAAAGGCCCCAAAATCTCCTTTCAAAATATTTTTGCGGGTTCATTCACTACAGCGCCCTTGAGTTGTTGCTGATCTCTCCTAACGTACCCTGGTTCCGGAAGGGGGTTGTTTGATGCTGTGGTTCCTTCAAAATCTGGAATGGATCTGCTTGATCAAGGAGCATATGTATATCAAAGGGCAAAAAATTTGATTACTGCGGGGATATATGTTTCCGATAATCCACTACCAGCCATAACTTGTGTTGTCTTCCGGAGTTCAGTCACCTCAGTAACTTATACTAGCAAAGAAACTGTCAAAAAACACTTAGGTCCCTTTTGGAACGCAGGATAGGAAAATCTCAGGAATAGGAAAAATAGAGGAATAGGAAAGGAAGACAAGTGAGAACCTCTGAAATTAGAAACATAGGAATTTTTGAGCAAAGGACGTTTGGAACGCAGGAAGAGAACCTACAGGAAACCAGACTAACAATGTTTGCTTAAGGAAGCTAGATTAGTAGTATAAAAGAAGCCATTAATCGATGTGCATGTTTGTATATATTTATTTACTCTATATTTATTTTTCTTATCCTCTTCCATCACATCTTCAAACTGACGCTGGCAAGAAGGCTAGCAAGTAGCTTCTATTGTATAGTTTCTTTATTGAAAAGAACAGCTCGATTTGGAGGCCTTTGTGCAGAAACGGAGAACACCTGGTAGTGCCAATGGCTATGTGCAGGCGGCGCAGTCGAGTGGTCACGTCCGCCGTCCATGGCAACCGATTGCTGCAGCGAGAAAGCCCGACGGCCTGGAGCAGAAAAGATGGAGGGGAGTAGCCCTTGCGGACGGGGCTGCTGCAGCCATCAACAGCAATTTTTTCATCTATAGCTCTCTAATCTTGCGTGTTTAGCTCTAATCTTGCTTGTTTTGTTTCGTCAGTGGTGAAGGTGCCTCGGACTTCGCGAAGGAATAAAATTAAATGAGGTCGGACTGGATGTTTCCAATCCTGTGAAATTCCTGCAGAAGTGAATGAATCGAATTCCTATCCTGTGGGATTCCTGCGCCCATTCCCGCGTTCCAAACGCTGCAAAGGAAAAGTTTCCTACGGGAACAGTGTTCCTTCACTTTTCCTGTGATTTTCCCGTGTTCCAAACGGCCCCTTACTGGGAAAGAAAGGATGTTCAGCGGTTGTTTTATTGCTTCATTTATGTCCTTAGCTCCATTTGTTGTAACTTGAGTAGGTTTTATGTAATGATCACAGTAAATAAGTACATTACTTCTGGAATGAAAACCTTGTATACACCTACATTGTGCTACAGTACTATTTGTTCCATGGATAATTTTCTTTTCTTCAGGTGGTGAAGGGAACCCTCTTTATTTTCTACTATATAAAGTCCGGTGCCTTTTTATTTACTTCTTTCTTACTTACTGTGTGGTACAGTCATTTCACTCTTGCTGTTATGTCTCTGAGTTATGTGCAAGAGAAACTGGGAGCAAGATAATCAACATGATTTCCTAAATGACGGTTTTACTTGCACTGCAGGAGGAGGCATTTCCCAGCAGTGTGTGAGATATGTGGCAGTAGACAGAAACAAGAAGTTATGGCATGCAGTCAGTGCAATGGCTCTCAACATTGGTATTACTTTATTTTTTACCCTTTTTTAGTTTTGCTCTTTATTCATATGTTAAGCACTAGAAAATGTACTTACAGATCTGCCAAAGTTTGCATATATTCTTTTTTTAACCCTATTCAGTTTGTATGTATGTATGCTTGGAGAGAATAAGAGAATTAGACAGTAGTTGATATGAAACTAGGATAGCTTTTTTAACAGAAAACTGATGCAAAGAGCCAAATAATTTCTAGATGATCCAAAATTTGTTAACTTCATTCCTTTCAATCTGAGGAAAATGTGGCCAAGTCCATTACAAAGCGAAGCTCATTGACCAGGAAACTGTTATCTAGCTCTCTGAAAGTTTTTCCACTTTGCTTTTCAAGTTATTGCCTGGAGGTGGTGGCATTTGAAATGAGAGGTGGATGGTACACAAAACCTATTCAAGGTAAAACTCCCTCCGTCCATACACTAAAACATGTCTAGATACATGCGAATCTAGACAAATCGAAGTCACTTATTTCTGGACAGAGGGAGTATTTGACAAACATCAGAAATTATTTCATCCTATTACCAGGTTCTTTCACCAACCTCATTCTTCAAATGATGTAACTAGGTTCTTCTCTATTAATGGCGTAGGTGAAAATAAAGCCTCAATGCTTGATAACAATCGCAAGAGCATGGCCCATCAAATTGGTGTTAAAACACTAGATATATGAAAATTCTAAAGTGATATTCATTCCCTGTGAAGAGGCTGCACTGTTGACTAAAGAGAGGCCCGCAGCTCATAAAAGGACAAAATTTGTTGCAAGTCAAAACCTGATAAAAGTTGATGATATAAGCATGAGACCAAAAGCACGTTCAGGTATATTCACGCATCTAGTGCCATATCTTTCCTTGTTTAAAACAGATAGCTGTTGTGGCTACCAATAAGTTACAGTTCATGTACAACGATTCCTAAATTTCCACAGAATACAAAAAGAGCAGTTAAACAAAATGATCATCTGCTTCGGCCTAAGGAAGAAAAGGTAGATATTGCAGCTAGAGGGAAAGGCAGCTCCTGGGTAGATGATCAGCCTTGAGGGGAAAATGCATTCAATACTTCAGGTATACTTCTTGATCCTTATGTAGTTAATACTACACTTCTTGATAATAGATATTTTGTTGGAAAATAGAATGATTATTGGACAAGCGCTCAAGCATTGTATGCATACTTTGTTATTTGTGATTCATATGAAAATATATGTATTGGTCTTGCATCAGATAGAGCTTGAGGGTTTGAGAGGACTAATCAAATGGTTATTAGGTCCATTCTCAAAACGCTAACAGATTATGGTCCATTTTTAACTTGCCAACAGATGCTAATATTGGATGCCAGTCTGAGCGAAAGAGTCTACACCACAATATAGACATGCCAGTGGTCATCAGCTCAAGTATGGAGTATGCAAGACGCCCTCCACCAGAGGCAATCTGTTGGAGGTGAGTAATACTGCTCTCTTAGTTTGCAATTTTCATCTCAGCAACCATGGATCATTTCTACTTGTAATGATCAATCGACTTGCCAGGGTTGTTTAATAATAATATGAATATGGACAACATATTAATCCAGGGATATTAAAACGTAGATCTGCTTCTAATATGATTCTCATCGTGTTACTGCTTCCATTTTCAAATGTTTTGGATGGTTTAGTATGGAGCTCCGATTTTCATTGATTTTTGCTCAAGTGATCTGATGATGAATGCAGCCACTTCATGACTGCAGTGGATCTGTATTTTCCATGCGTAAGGTTAATTTATCCATATCTTGAGTTTTGATTGACCAGAAATTATCTGATCTGTACGAAAAATTGCTCAAGTACAACTATTCTTTCTGAAACACAGAATGGAATGTTATGGGTGTGGATAGAGTATTTTAACTTGCTTAGCGATGCTTGGTATTTGATAAACTGTAGGGTGATTGAAAAACTTGCTTAGCCAGGCTAGATAACCTCATTGAGCAAGTGACTTTTGCCCAAAGGTAGAATTGGAACAAACAAAAGTGTTATGGTCGTTACAATTTTTCCTTCGCCCCATCAGCTATCAAGCAGTACCACTGAGCACCAATCATTTTGTCTTTTATTCTGATTGTTCTTAATTGGTAAAACGGAGCAGGACTTCAGGACCACAAGAATCTTTTGTGAATAAGCATTCACCTTATGGAAGAAGGAAAAAAAGGGAGTAGAAAATGCAGAACACATTCTGATATTTTGCTTTTGGGGCTAAGAAGAACAAATACAGTTTCCTAGCAATAGCTGTAATGGTATGTTTATGTTGGTTTCAGTATAAAATTGGCTTATGTGCTATATTGTTCACAGTATGCATTCATGTAATCAATATTCCTTTATGTATTTGAAGTTGTGAAAAGAAGTGGCGTCATCTCTTTGAGACCTACTGTGGTTTTGTCATGAAAGCATATATTGATGACATGATGTTGTTGATATGTTCTCAGTAGTGCTTCCACCTGATTCTCACTGATAGTGCTCCTACTCTGTATTTAGATTCCTACAAAAAAGAGAACCATCCATACTATGTTGATTTTAATTGATGGTACTATTTACTCATCTAATTTATATTGCAAGTTTCAAAATTAATATGCCTGGGTAGTGACAGACTTTTAGTGGGGTGCTAATTTTATACCATGTAACAGGGATAGACGGAGAGAGCTACTTATTGGGTGTTTTTGTGAAGCCAAAGGCAAAGAGCAATCCTGTGACATGACCTCTTAGTTTTCCTGGCCATGAAATAGGTTACATCAGTAAAAGGTACGATCAACCTGTAAATATATGCTGCCTGGGAAAGATGTAGAAATTATTGTGACACAGTTGTGGAAGCTTTCTTCTTGTTCTCTGTTTTCAGGCTTCTGCATTTTCATTTCACAGAACCTGCATTTCATGTGGGCATTCCCATGTTTCCTTCGTTTTTTTTCTTTTTTGCCTAATAGTCTTGCATGTTCTGAGAATTTTTATTTTTATTGTTGTAAGCTGGGTGAGTTTTATTTTTTTGGATTACATCAATGAACTGCCATGTGTTGTACGAAAATGGAAAATAATGCTATTAGATATATGTAGTAGTGAATAATGCCATGCCATGTGTTCTTTTGGGATCTTTTCCAATTTGATTTGATTCCCTAGTAACTTAAGAAAAGAATAGCATGATATATCACCCAACGAAGGGTTCATGCTGGATGTACCGAACTTCAGTTGGGTGTCAAATAATCTAGTAGAACTTTAGAAGCATTGCTCTTGCTTTGGTGCCCCAAACATTATGAAATTTGAATTTCTGGACACCATCAACTTTTGAAATGGTGGGTCAGGTTTCATTGCCGCAATCTGGGACAGGCAGAGCTTTGTATAGGCAGCCCCTTGAACCACATATAAGTGTAGTTTCAGTGCTATGCTTTCGTCTATATGGAAAGTCATTACATAGTGTAGAAGTCTATAATTTCCAATTTAAAATTGATAAAGGGAAGCTGGAGGGTCATGCAATGCCTATATCTATGAATAATCTTGCGTGATACTAGGATTCTGAACAAATTTGTAAGTTTAAACATCCAAAAAATGGTTGGCATCTCTAAATGTGCAGCTTATACGTCGGTAACTGTAATTATCCAAATCATGCCAGCTTTTTTAATTATCAAAATCATCTTATGCAGGTAGTTAATTCTAGAGATAGCTGAGGACTCTCCATCATCTGCAGTGCTCACATCAAGGCATAGAAAAACCAAGTTTCTTTGACCCAGTTGATGTCATTACTGAAGGAAGCTTGAATCTGCCGGCAGTGACAATTTGTAATATGTTATGCCGGTGTAATGGGTTACCAACATCCATTGTAATATGTATGCCTGATCTGTTTACTATGTATGGCGGAGAATTGTTTAATGTATCCTGGGGTAAAATGGATGACAATACAAACGAGTCACAGTTGACAGTCATGTTTTGTTTATAAATAGGAAGTGCCACTACTTATAAGGTTCGGACATCTCTAAACATCCAAGTCTATATTGTACCGTTGATATTTTTCCTTTCCTAATTTCATGACTACTTCCATCATGACTACCATTACAGTGTTTGGCTATCTTACCATCTGGCTCATTTTCTTTGCTACTTCCATGACTACTTCTCTAGTCCATCCGTTGCAAATAAACACGGTGTCTATCACAACTCGTCAAACACAAACTATGCCTAATAAGACTGTCCAAATAAAGAGGACAACATGAAGGCTAGTTAACTTGATCTTATGCAGTTTCTAATTCTTCCAAAAACAAAAAATGGGAAGTTCCAAGCTAGCAGTTGCTACACATTCAATTCATCAGAAAAATCAATCCAATTCGGGCTTGGAATTGGATACACAATCGATCAAAAAGCAGCAGACAACAGAAACAGCAACATACATAACGAACCAATATATGACTATGTGCAAGTAGACAAGATGACACAAATTAACTAAACGCATCAAGCAAGAGACTAAGGGCAACACATATTGCAATGGCATCTGTGGGAAATTAATAGAAGAGAACCTGCGAAATTAACTTGCTGAAAACAGAGACAGGTCCATTACAGACTGATGATCAAACCAGACAGAATCACACGTTTACCCATATCTAACATCTCATCAAAGTAAGAAACTCGATCAGACAGCCAAAACAAAGTACGGTGATCGTCCAGTGTGCACTAATTTCCTAAGACAGAAGAACGAACAAACTCGATCGGATCGATGGTAAGCTCAGTCGATCCAACAGAACCTGCAAAGAGGACGAAATAACCGATCGAGACACTTAGTGGAGTTGATCTATCTACCTACTTGCATGAACTCGCGGAATGCGCTGAGAGATCGATGGAGAGCTTGGCGTTGCGGGATCGTCCATCCAGCGGCCTCCTCGAGACACGAGCGACGAACCCGCACACGCGCCTGATGGGGTCGATCATGGAGGAAGAACTTGGCCGGCGCCGTTGATGACGATCTGGTCCAACTCCGCCAAGGTGCCGCGCATCGCCTGCAGCGTCATCAGCGCCTGCTTGGCCCGGCTGATGGCCTGCTGCAGCCTCCGCCTCGCTGCGTCCATGCCCTCCCAGGTGTCCTCGCAGACGCGGATGGCGACTCCAGCCGCGAGGCTCTCCTCTGCGCGGCGTTCAGCCACTCCAGCGCCACCCTCGCCTGGGAGTCGGCCAGCGCGTAGCTGGAGTCCCAGCGCTGCCACGTTGGCGTAGACGGGATGAGACCGAGAGCGTTGGCGTAGACGGTGAAGTCGCGCTGGGGTAGACGTGGTCGTCGACGCGGATGACGGAGCCGAGATCGCGAAGGGCCGCCTGGGTGGTCCACCTTCCGGGCCCAGGACCGGGTAGTGGAAGGTGTTGTGGATGAGGTCCCCGGCCGCGACGATGTTCTCCAGCGCGTCGCCGTTCTCCAGGCGCAGCATCGCCGCCGCCTCCTCGAGCCTCGCGATGGTGGCCTCGCAGAGGGAGATGACGTGATCCGCTCGGGCATCAGCGGCGCCTCCTCCGGCGGCAGCGGCGCCTGTGGCGGTGCTGCCATCTCTCTCTCTCTCTCTTCTCGCAGCGTGTGTTGCGTTGCGTTGTGTTGTGTTGTGTGCAGGTGAGAGAATGGGGATGGAGAGACAGAAAGGGGGCCCGATTTATAAGCAGCGTGTTATACGGGACGGGACCGACGGGAGGTGATTACAGTGTGTTACGGTGGTTACTTTCGCTTCCTTGAGCGACAAGTTGATTGAATTTACTGCTAACTCAGTCACTGACAGGTGGTGTCCACCCGTCCATCATTTTTTTAATATACCGTTGGGCAGACATCGTGGGGGTGGTTTCTGTAGACAGCCCAAGGGCGGGGACGGAGGTAACTAATCTGTTATGCAGTGGGGTCCACGGATCGCTGCTGGCCCTATTTTGTTAGACGGCCTACACAGAAATTCCTTGCGCGCGAGATATAGCTCGAAATCTTGATACAATGGCGATTGCCGAGTCACACTCTTCCGCACTGAACGGTGGGTCTGATACTAGCAAGACCTAGTTGTAATTAATGCTCTTAGTAGCTTCTAGTATACATCAAAAGTGTGCAAAGTCTGGCACTTCGGTTCATATTCCTGCAATTGTGTACGCATTTGATCATCACATTTCCCGTGTTGATGATATTATTAGATCAGCTAAATCATCTCCAAGTAAACCATTTGTTTTGCAAACCGATGTGTTGGACCACGCAAAGATAAACACAACATTTTCTCTACGCGATACTCTCAAGATCTAGTCAAAGTAGAAAGCCACGAGATCAACTATATACCAGCAAAGCCTATGCAACTATCACAGTCGTTGATTGCGGTCCAGGTCCTTCTCCAAAGGAGACCTTGTGTTGTGACTCAAGTAGAAGGGACACCTCAAGCTAGAATCCCCTTGGGAAGGACCTATATCATCACATAAGCGATCTCAGGTGACACCTATCGCCCTAAGGATGTGGACACCAGAGTTGCATTACTCCAATCCATGGAACATCGCGCAGCTGTGCCGTTTCTACACTTAGATATATTTACTTTTCAATAAGGATACTTAGCTAGGATACTCAGCCAAAACATGTACCTCCTACATACAATCAATAAAGATAACATGTACCTCCTACATACAATCAATAAAGATAGTTCCTCTACTGAGATATGATCACCTACTTTTACTTCTACGCATTACAACACTCAGGGACTACACCTCCTCAACACATTTCGACACACTGTCAATCAACTACACTCAAGCATCGCTCGCGAAGGCTTGAGTAGCTGACCCCACCTAACTGTCGAGTCCCTGAACTCCTAGAACCTTGGCAGGGCTCCAGGACTAAAGGTACTAAGGGCAGTAAAAAGGCCCAAGCACAAGATACTTCGAGTCAACAACAAACATTACAATCGGCCAACAGGCTAGCATAATTTACAATCGGCCAACAGGCCAGCACAATTTACAACAGGCCAGCAGGCCAAAAAATCCCTCCAGGATCACACAAATTCTACACGATATACATATCCTACGTAGAATAAACTTTGTCGTCGTCGCTGGAGCACAATCTTTGTATGCTCGTCAAAAAGTCGAATGATGTCCTCCGCAGGTTGGGAAATAGCTCGATAATGCGGCCTTATGTTCCAAGCCAACCCATTCGGTGGCGATGGAGGTCCCTCCGCGATGGGCTCAAAACTCGTTTGCGGATGTTGTATACGGACAAATGCAAGGGAAACTTTCGCACATGCAACAAGTTGCTACTGAACGCACTCTCGCGTGGCATTCACGTCTGGAACTTCCACAGAAAGGCCAGAACACTAGAAGGAGCATCATCCAACGGGAATATCACACTGTATATAGACATGAGTGCTGACCGCGCACTCTTCAAGTGGTCAAACACCTGAGAGATGTGGTCCTGCAACGTGACTAGCACAGTGGCTCGATTCCTATTAGTCCAGAAGAAGCCACCAACTTCTAACTCCACCTGAGTCAGACAAGTCAGTCGAATGTTGACGCGCTGCTCCTCTTCCTAAGGAATGAGATTCACAACTACACGAAGAAAAAGGGTCAGGACAATAAGCAATCAGCAGCCAAAAATTTCTCGGCCGAGGTATCCACGGATGCTTACACTGAAGCTGCTCGTTGACCTGTGTCATCTCACCAAGAACATACTTCTCCCATTCAAGGGCCTTCTCGGCTTTGAACTTCCACACATCTACTTTACCTTTGACAATCACAAGGGTCCTTTCTAGATCCTTCACTCGGTCATGTAGCATAGACAACTAGGACATCTCTGCAGCCCTCGATGGATGTAGCAGAGCCGAAGGTACGACGAGAGACGAGGCACCCGGTGCACCACCGGTTGCGCCCTACATAAGCAAATAGAGTTGAAGATGAACATCTTACAGCAACATACGATAACAGTAGAGGGCAAAAAACATAGATTTATACAAGTACCAAATAGTGCCACACATGCATAAATTGGAATTGTTCACCATAAGAAACCACATAATGACCATACTTGAAGTTTAAGTTACACTGGCAACTAGCAAAAGGGGCATGATTATCTCGAAGCTTAACACTACACAGCAGTATCCGAAGGCTTAGCAGGGTCATTCGCATCATTCATCGCTGCCAGCTGCTTCTGCTCTTTGATATATTTTGCGAGAAGTTATGTCAATCGACGACCATATTTCTTGCATCTCTTGGCGAAAGAACGGAACTCTACCTCCTTGCCTTTGACCGTCACGGGCATTGAGGACGTCGGCTTGCTAACATCGAGGTTTGAGCCACACGCCTGCACCATGGCGAATGCCAAGGAGGCACCTGTTGCTTTCTATGTCTTCTTATACTCCTTGGCTAGATCCACGCAAGCAGCAAAGGCATCCGCAAGACCACCAACATCCTCGATGACAGCAACCTTCGGGGAAATCTCCTGATAGAAGCGACCAAGCGCGATCTTGGCCTTGAGGAGCACGTCCTTGGCGTATGTGATACGGTCTTCGACAGCTGCAATGGCGCCAACCAAAGGATCTTCACACTCAAGGGCTTGGCGGTCAAAATGAACACCAGTAGCATCTATAGATTCATAGCAAGTGAAAATTTCAAAACTTCGGCAGATAAATCTACACAAAGGGTTTATGTTACACACTCACCGGATAAAGCTTGGGCAACAGCCACCAGCTGGTTACTCAAGGTATTATCTCGCTCTGCAGTAGTTGCCATGAGTTCCTTGTCCCGCTACTACGACTCCTTCTTAAAGCACTCGAGAGCCTTGATGGCATTCTTTTCCTTCGTTTCAGCACCGCCAATCTTATTCTTGAGCACCACAAGAAGACGCAAGGTCTCATTGTTATCCTCGGACACCACGGGCGGGATGTCCATAAATAGTACAAAATCACCAAATCAAACTAGGAAAGTAAGGCGACTCACCTTGCATCTGCTTGAAGTCACCTTCTAGCTGAACGTATTGGCACCCCATTTGCACCATGTTACGAAGGAATGGTTGCAAAGGCATTCGAGTTAGAACAAAGGACTCGGGGGCTTCACCGACAGAATAATAGGTTAACAACATCACTTACATGATCACCCAAATATGTAGGCGGATCCTGCGCAGCATTCCGATAGATCATCATCTTGTGCCCGCGCACTTTGGAGGAGCTCGACAAGCTATAATCACCACAAGAAGTGGTCATCCTGGGGGAGTGAACAACATCTTCGGCCTCCGCAGCCTTGGATTTTACAACCCCTTTCTCCACTACATCCTTGGCAACCTCTTCCGGGGTCGACTCCCTAAAAAACAATAGGCAACGGGTACACCTAACTAAATGCCAGAAAAAATATTTGGATACTTAGCAATAAGAAGAGGCACTTACAAGCTGAAGGCGTCAAGATCAAACACTAGTATCTTCTGTTTCTTGGATGGAGGTGCGGTTAGGAAAGGCACAATAGCAAAGTGTTCAGTAGCAGCGGATGAAGGATCGGGTCCTCTAGCGCCTCGGAAGTAGAGCCATCAGAATCTTCGCTATGAATCCTCTTACGGTGCCATCATTGCTTGACTTAGCGGCCTCTTCTGACTGTGTGGCAGGCAAAGTGGAGTCTGACTCATCAAGCTCGTGACCTTCGGCCACCTCATACTCCTCAAACAATGGCGGCATCATACCTTTCACTTTTAGATCCTGAAACCACAACGACATCAAGAGTAAGCCCACACCACACACCCAACAAGAAAAGCAAGTTAACAAAAAATCACCTCCTGCATGGGATTCGTCGCGCTGAAAGGAGCAGTTGACATTTCCTTCGGAAGAGCATCATGAACAGTGAGGCTGGTCAGAGACTTTATCCTCTTCTCCAGTTCCATGGTCGACAACTTTTCCTCAACAGTGCATGTTGGGTCAGGCTGACCAGCATACAAAAACATTGGATGCGCCCTCGCTTGCAGTGGCTGCACCTGATGATTCAAGAAGGTCCATATGATATCAACACTAGCAACCTCCTTGCCCTGAAAAAGTTGTAGCTGCTTCACCTGCTCGTCAGCATCTCAACCTCAGCACCCTCACCCGAAAGTACATCATTCCTCCCAAGAGTGTTTCTTCTTTGTTTCGGCCCTGGCGTCGAAGGGTGCCAGGCCATACTTCTGACTCGCCGCCTTATGATCATGGATGTAAAACCTATTCGCCATCCACCCTTGCGCAGAATCAACAATGTTGAAGGAGAAATTCTGTTGGTTTGGATGAACAGAAATGCCGCACCCGCCAACCTCATAGACCATCCCTCCAAAATCTAACTGCCTCTTCAATCCATACAACTTCTTGAACAACCCAAAGGGTGGCTCGATACTGAGACAACACTCGCAGAGAGTAATGAAACATGCGACGTGGAGAATGGAAAAGGGGGTCAGTTGATGAAGTTGAATCCCAGAGAAACAAAAATCCACGAACAAAATCATGGAGGGGAGATAAATCCCTCAGAGCACAAACACCGCAAACATCACCCGGAACCCAATGGGAGGGTTAGGGATTACCTCTGCACCTGGGATCTAGCATTCTTTATCCGCAGCGGGGATCTAGCAAAAAAATTGTAGGCGCTGGCATAGCTCCGACTTCTTCATGGTTGAGTGCCACCAGCTACCATTGGTGAGCCTCGATGCCACAACCTTCTTTTTTGGGGGCGGCGGCGGTACTCGACCCATCGCCTATAGTTTTTTCTTTTCCCCATCGTAGAGGAGTGTATTTTCCGCATGGCTCGTAGAAACACGCTCGAGAATATGCACAGGACATCCAACCCACCGAACGGGAAAAAAATGGTGGAAAGTGGAAGGAGAGAAGCAACAATCGCAAGGAGGAGGAAGCAGGAAATGGTGAAAGGAGAGGGAAAAATTACTATAAACCCTCGTTACTTATGTAGAAGGCTAGACAATCCCTGTTGCTTATTCAGGAGCTTCAACGCATGGAGATCATTGGAGGAGGCATGTGGCAACCTAGGAACTAAAACTGCCACCGCACTTTCCCCACTATGCGCGCAAATCGAGGGGGCACAATTAATACACATTTTCTACACATCATGCGGTCAAATCCAGTCAACCTTCTGTCAGGGCCCACTATGCCATGTCCCATCGGTCTTTCCTACTGGCAGTTGACCTCACCAATCTTCATCCCTTACATCATCAATTCAAACTCGAAGCAATTCATCAAGGAACCCAATGGAATTTTCAACTGCATTCATCGATCGGAGCATCCAATTGAATGGTTCTTCAGATTCAGCAACACCATCAAGGCTGAGTTTCTTCTCGAGTCTACTACTCAAACAGACACTTAGGGGCTACTCCTAACACGAGCATTGGTCACGCACCTGATGAACTTCCGGGTCTAGTGTAAGCCTACGATATTATCAACTATGGCCAGATATTATCAACTATGGACATCAAGCACACGAACTTGAGTCTTTTCCCGAGTCTACAACTTGGTCAGACACTCGGCGGCTACTTCAAGCTGAGCCGCTAATCGTGCACCTTCAAGATCTTCGAGTGGCACGCTTTGAATCCTCATCCGAACCTACGATTTGGTTAAGGACTCGGGGCTACTCCCATAGGGAGCGATAAGATCGCAAAAATCGCATCTATGGAGTCATTCGAAGCACTCCTAGATCACCTGCAAAGACAATAATCGACTTACTATCATTCAACGCACTTTCGGATCACTAAGTCAACTAACAAACTATAAGTCTCTGCTCGAGTCTACGACTCAAATAGACACTCGAGGGTTACTCCCATAGAGATCGCTGGTCGCGCAGCCTATAGAAAATGCAGAATACATATAACTATATGTTGTGCTGACTACATCCGCAATAGTGATTTGCTCACAACAATCGAAACTACTGGCGACTTCTCCCACGCATACTCCAATGTCAAGTTTAGAGGCGACGTCTCCTTGGCCACCCGAAACACCTCCGCAGTGATAAACCTTTGGATGTTGTGTCTACAACACAAAGATAAGACCTATAGATACGGTCTAATGGTCTGGCAATCGCACCTGCTGCGCTCTACCAGTCAAAACCACACCAACAATGTGATGAAAAATCCTGCGTACGTGTTGGGTACATAAGCACTAAAATTGGAGTTTGGCTCAGTAAGGTCTCCACGGCATGAGTTGAATTACACCAGCAATTTCCGAATTCGAGTCCGAGGACTCGAGTTTGAGTAGGTCATGTTTGCTTTCACCCAAAAGCAATTAACTGGTCCCGATCCGTCAGATGAACATGCACATGCGCCACAATCCCTATGAACCATATGAACGCTTCAGTCGAACATGACAAACCTTCGAGTGAGTGATTTCCAAAGTCTCCACCCAAATCTTCGATTCGACCAGACACTCGGGGGCTACTAACATAGGTATGCCCTACAGGCATCTATCATTGGCCTATCCGATCCACCTCAACGGGAAGCCCACGCGGTAATCCGATGCTGACGGTAAGGCCCATGGCGATTCGGGTGAGCCCATGCCCATGAAGGACGCGAATCCTTGACAAACACGTCAAGATTAGATAGGAATGTTAAGGTTTTGCCCTTGATTTGTAACCGACTCGGATGCATCCCAAGACCTGGCTCCCCCATATAAGGACCAGGAGGGAGCGACGAGGAGGGTAATCAACACTCCCGCACATACACCCGCTAGATATCATCTATGCGTCATCTCCATCTTGTCACCCCTGTAATCCTTTGTATCCTCACTAATCAAGAATAGACAAGCAGGAGTAGGGTTTTCCCTCTAGGGGCCTAAACCTAGGTAAACCTTGTGTTTTATGTTAGCCGACGAAGTTTCCAGCGTGCTACTCTTCCCTAAAACCCAAGTCCATCAACCGTGGGCATTGATGTAATCACCCCACGTCAATATGAGGCATGGTGCACCATTGTCATGGATCTAGCGGTTGGCACGGATCAAACCAGAGACACTTATTGGGTGAAATCAAGGATTTCTTTGATAAGGAGAACATTAGTGGCATTGAGCGCACTAATAGGTCCCTTCATTCTCATTCGTCGATCATCAATGCGGATTGCCAAAATGGGTGGGGGTTTCGAAAGCTGTGGATGAAATCAATCCAAATGGCACCAACTAAAATGATAGGGTAAGTTGTGTTTTTGTTTATGTTCCATGTGTGCAAGATGTGGTTATCAGTGTGACTAATTTATTCTCTTCTTTGTCTATGTATCTCACAATTTCCCAAAATCTATTTAGAGGTGATGGCAAGAAGACAAAGAGAGGCAAGGTGGTGAAAGGGAAATCATTTTTAGCACATTGCTACTCAGTGCTTAAGAGGGAAGAGAAGTGGAGGAACCGAGATATGGAAGTGCCCATGAAAGCCACCATGGAGCTACACCTTGTAGGTGATGATGAAGCATCAAGTGACATTGTAAAGAGAATCCCTACTCCTAACTCTGTGGCAAAGACAAGAAGGCCCATTGGTGTTAGGCAAACAAAATATATGAAGGGGAAGAAGTCCATAGATGACGACATAAAGAAAGCTATGGAGGCTATAATGAATGCACACAAAGATTACACTGAGGAGAGGAGTATGGAGAAGGCCAATGAGTCGGCAGCCAAGGAGAGTAGGGCCGCCACTGAGGATAGGAGGTTAGCATTGTAGGAGAAGAAGGTTGCCATAGAAGAATATGGATGACTCATGGAGCAAGACAAGCAACTCTTCTTCATGGACACGTCCAAATTAGATGAGAGGCAAAAAGAATACATCAACCTTTGTCGTGATGAAGTGTTGGCTAAAAAAAGAATGTGGACAAATTCTACCATGGGTGGCTTTGGAGGCATGGGAGCACCCATGGGTGGCTTTAGAGGCATGTGAGAACCTTTGGGAGGCTTTGGAGGCATGGGAGCACCTTTAGGAGGCTTTAATTCCATGCGTGGCATGGGAGCACCTCCGATGAGTGGCTTTGGAGGCTATGAAAGCATGGGAGGATATGGAGCGATAGGAGGATGGAGGCATGGGAGCACCACTGGGTGGATTCATGGCCTCCATGATTGCTCCTATGGGTGATGCTTATGGAGATTCTACGGCTAATGTCAACACCGTCCAAGTTTCAAATGGAGAATACAACAACAGAGAAGAAGCAACCAATGGTGATGGCAATGAGGACTATGAAAGTGTTGATGTTTGATGATGTTGATGGTTGCTTTGTTCATGTTGAACTTCAATTCGTATTAAACTTTCTTTTGAATTAGCCATGAATTTGAACTATGCCATGAATATAACTATTTATTGTTGATTTTATTTGTGTGTGTTTGATCTTGTTGGATGTATATATGTGTATGTTTTCTATTTGTGCCGCACGCGTTGTTGCAGTGGGTAGCCGTAGTAAAAAACTGCAGCAGGTCACTAGAGCCGATGGCGGTGATGGGTCACTACAGCCGAAGATCGCAACAGGTCGCCACAGCCGAAGACCGTAGTGGGTCGCATGACGGAGTCGACGTGGCCCCTAGGCGTAGAGTCAATATGGTCAATGGAGTCATCAGGACGGATGCGTGGAAGGAAGCTGATGGCTGCAGCGGGTCGCCACAGCTGAAGACCACGGAGGGTCACCGCAGTCGAAGACTCAGCGGGTGGTTGCAGCCGAAGACGACATCAGATAGCTAGAGTCAAAGACCAGAGCATGTCGCATGGAGCCAAAGACCACAGCAGGTCGCACGACGGAGTCAGCACATCCCCTAGGCATAGAGTCGAGACGATCGATGGAGTCACTGGGGCGGACATGTGGAAGGAAACCGACAACTACAGTTGTTCACCACAACCGAAGACCATAGCAGGTCACTGATGACTGCAAGTGCATAGACCAACTGTAGCTAGTTTCGAAGTAAAGATATCGAACCCACATACAGCTATTGGTAAAGGTCTTTACGCCCCTCGTTACTGTCTACCAAAGTATACTTATAAGATACCTTTGTTCTCAAGTAAAGGGTGTTTGAAAGGTTTATGGTTGATTGCATAAAAGTAATTAAAACAAGTAAAAGAGAACAAGTAACAAGTTTATGTGAAAGTGTAGTTGAACTCAATAGGGATAAAACGTTCTCGGGGATGTAGGATACACCACTAGCATTGTATTATTGTTATGTGCAACCAAGATAACATACTTCTTGTGTCATGATATGTGTGGAGAGAGCCCCATAATAAGATGTTCACTACAAGGCTCGTAGGAAGCCACTTTGTTGAGCCAAGTGTGAGGTCATTGATGTCTGCAAGTGCACAGATCGTTTGTAGCTAGTTTCAAAGTATAGATATTGATCCCACAGGGAGCCCAAAGGTAAGTGTTTATGAGTAAGTCTCTGTCACACTCAAAGTTGTCACAGGTATTCGAGTGAATTGACTGCAAGTGCGGAAATAAGAATGAAATTTGGATTAAACTGGATGTATTTAAATAAAACTAAAATGTAAACTTCAGGAATAAAAGGCATAAAAGTAAAGAACGATTCGGTTGTTTGTTGTTTTCTGTAGATGACGAAAAAGGCACGGGGAGATACAGTTCATGGTGATAGTGACTGTGCCAGGTGGACGAATGATAAGTGTAACAATTATAATCTTATAAGTATATGTGTAGGCGAGCAACCCATAATTAGCCGGAACTCCTTGATGGCTCAATGCACGGCGCCCAGAAAAATGCTTGATGGCGGTGTTGACGTAGAGCTCGTTGGGAACCCCAAGAGGAAGGTATGATGAGCACAAGACAAGTTTCCTCTTATGAAACCAAGGTTTAATCGAACCAGTAGGAGCAAGGAAACACCCCAAAGGTGTTACTAGCTGAGCTTTGGCAGGGTGCACTACCGATACTAGTAGCAACGTGGAGACCTGCACAACACAACCACAGAACTTTGTCCCCAACTTGCGATGAGGTTGTCAATCTCACCATGTTTTGCGGAAAACAAAGGATTAAACATATCGAATGGAAAGAAGTAAAAGTTTGCAGAAAGTAAACACAAAGCAGTAACAGTTTATAGATTGTATGTAAAGAAAAGGACCGGGATCCATAGTTCACTAGAGGTGGCTCTCCTTAGATAGATAACATGTTGGGTGAACAAATTACAACGGGGCAATTGACAAACACCGAGAAAGCAATACATGCATATACTAATCATCTTGACTCCTTTGAGACTTGATTGGGCATTACAACATTATACATAGACCGTCATCCAACTGCATCTATGACTAATAATCTACCTTCAGGTTATCATCCGAACCCCCTCCAGTATTAAGTTGCAAGCAACAGATTATTGCTTTACGAACTGCGTGTAAAGTAAACAATACGATTGTTCTATGAACAAAGGATTGTTGTTTTCTCCCTAGTAGCAACATCACATCTAGTACCTTAGAGATTTCTGTCACTTCCCTAGATTACCAGAGGCATGAACCCACTATCGAGCATAAATACTAACTCTTGGAGTTGCTAGCATCTACTTGGCCAAGATAGCTACTAACAATGGCAAGCATGCAAGATCAAAAATAACAAAGACATGATAGAATCAAGAATCAATCTGAAATAGCATCTCAATATCCATCGGATCCCCGCAAACACAACATGCAGAATTAAAAATAGATGATCTTGATCATGAACGGAGCTCACAAGATCTAAACATGAAAGCACAAAGGAGGAGAACCAGCCATCTAGTTACTACATGGATCCGTAGTCCAAGGATGAACTACTCACGCATCACACCGGAGGCTTGCATGGTGATGAAGAAGGCCTCCAGGGTGAATTCCCCTCTCTGGCAGGGTGCCGAGAAGAGCTTCAGATCCCTCCTGATATAGGGATGGAGATGACGTCGGCTACAGAATCTTTCGTGGATTTTTGATCGGGCCCTTAGGGTTTTCGTCCCGAAGGCATCTTATAGTCGGAAGGAGAGGCCGAGGGGGTGCCGAGAGCGGCCACACCACCCCCTGGCACGGGCCAGGTGGTGTGGTGGCCCCCTGGCCCCTCTCCGTCTCGTATTCTGGCACTTGATATCTTCCGGAAAAATAGGCACTTTGGCTTTTGTCCCGTCCAATTCATAGAATATTCATTTTCTGACTTTCTGAACCAAAAAAAAACAGCAGAAATGGCTGCATCGTGGCTCTTGTTAATAGGTTAGTCCAAGAAATAATATGAAAAGTACTCCAAAGTTGGAACAAAACACAAGAAAGTGGATAAAACCAAGCATGGAACATCAAAAATTATAGATACATTTGCAATGTATCACTCCTCTTGGTAGATTTCATCCCAACTTCAATAATCCTACTAGTATGTTACTACAACCATGGTTAGACACTATATGATTAAGATCCTTCAGGCTGCTTAGCAATTAAGCTCCTTGGATCGGACTAATGCAGTAAGCACAGTGGTTCCTCATTATCCTCGAGTCAACTAGTTTCCCATTGATATCCACGTGTCACTCGAGGGTTGCCGGTTTACTAGCGAACAAGATCCTATCTATGTAGAACAGAGCATCATGCTGTCTGGGCCCTTAATTGGAAAACAAGCATTAGGCATCCCACAGATAGTCAAACACACATAATATAGTAATTAAAATCAATCACAAACTAATGGAAAATATATGGAGGCACATCACATCTCACCAATCCCTTACATCTCCCACACCCAAGGAACTTACTCACACATGAGAGAAGAAAGCATCATCGATATAATTAAATAAAGGGAGTTCTTCTCGATATTACCGCGGAGATCCACAATAAGAATAGAAAAGTAATCCAACACAATTCAAGATAGGAAGAAACAATCTCAAACCCTAATCTTGCAAAGTGAAGATCTCTCTCTCTCTCTTAAGTACAAGTAATGGCTATGAGGGTGTGATGGCTAGGAGGTCGAAGATCATGGAGAGAGGTGAAGAAGGTCTCCCCCTTCTTCTCGGGATCTCTTCTTTCTCCTTTCTAGATGGGATGGCGGCTGCTGTGTTATGATTTCGCCTCTGGCCTATTCACGAAAGTTGTCCCTTTTGACAAGATGGAGGCGGCCGAAGCTATACGGCAGGAACTATACGGCCGAAAAATATTCTCGCTGTATAGTTGCTCGTTAAAACCTCTAGATGCCTCCCTCGATTGATTCCAAAAAGAGACTTGCTTGTTTTCGCCTAAATATTGTGTTTCTCTTGTTAAAACCTTCTGTTGATGTTCAGAACCAGAAACACACATTAAAAACCAAGTTTTCTTTGCTACCAAAGTATTAGCGTTAGTAAAGGAAGAAAACGATCAAATCCAGGAGAAAACCATCAAAAATGTGTCGAATCTCACAACTATCAGTCACCTCTAAATAACCATTGCGATGTCTAAGAGCAGTCACCCATACAAACCACCGCAATTAAGGGTTTCCCCATGGATATCGTAATTAGCTTAGGGAGTCCCTCTTTAATCCTCCTTTGACCATGCAGGTTACGAGCCAGCACCAATCTGTCACGGGGCATTCAGGGTATGTTTCCAAGACACGTCCAAAGGATTTCTCCCTCCCTTTAGTCCTGAAGCCAAATGATATGTGACCAACTACGCATACCATCTAAAGAGAGAGAGATCAAACAAAAATCATAATTATATCATAGAAAAGCAAGTCATACGAACACAAGAATATATCATCTTTATTACAAGTTCATAATAGTGCTAGGGTTTCTCCATCTCCCCAAGAACAAAGGAACTACTCACTCATGGAAGCAATCAACAACATCATCATAATAAAATGAATGGATAAAAGTACGATGGTAGATCTAATGCAAACCACAATTAGATCTAGACTTACAAAGAGATCTAATAGATGAAAGATGGGAGTAATGGTGGTAATGGAGATGCAGCGGTTGATGATGAAGGGGATTATGTGTTGTCCTCTAATGATTCGTGAAGCAGCTGGGATTTTCCCCCAGCCAAGTTCCTCCTTCAAATCCCTTTCGGATATGGTTTTTCGTGGTTTCTGGTGGATGTGAATGTCGGATCCTCCTCTCGTCTTTGTCAAGGAGAAGTATTTGATGAAGCGATCGTGATGGCGCCTAGTACGGGTGGGCTCCGCCCGTACCAGTGGTCATTATTGGTACTGGTGCCTCCTCCTTGTTTGGTATTCTTCTAGGTGCGAAGGTTGTTGGGTCCGCAGCATAGAAAACAAAAAATTCCTACGGTGTGAACTACACGCCAAGATCTATCTACTAGGTACAAAGCAACGGGTGGACATACATCCAACGAGAACTTACCCTCATAGACAACGAGCTTTGTTAACGAGTAGGAACTCGTGGTTGATGTAGTCGTACACTTGCCGATCTCAAGATCGTGATGAAGTCCAGCAGGTCCGGCTCCAGCACGTCCATCAGATCCAGCTCCAACACCACCAAGTCTAGCACCGCAAAGCAGCGATGCATCCGTGATCGCACACACGTTCGGTACCCCGACAACCTCCGTCCCTCGCTCCAGCAAAGTAGCGGAAGCAGCAACTCCTTTCCAGATAAAGCCACCGGGAATATGTATCTCGCTAATCCGAGACCATGGGGATAATACTAGAGGGGGAGAGAGATCCTTCACAAGGAGGTGTGTTTTGTGAGGAGGAGAGGGGGGGCACCCAAGGGCCATGGCGTCGCAGCCATGGTGGTGCCCCCACCTCTTCCACATTCATGTGGGTGGAGCTCCCACTCCCATAAAAAGCCTCCACTCAAAATTCCACTCACACATGCATTAAATTTCCACCAAATTTAATGCAAGCTCTCATTAAATAAAACTATTTTATTTATTTTATTCAGAATTTTGTTAATTACATTAATTAACAAAAATTCACATAAAACCCCCTGCAACATTTCAATATCACATGCAGAACCAGTTTCAGCAATTTCACCCGAAATAATTTCGGTTTCCATCGAAATGATTCCAGCGCTTTCTTAAATCTTTATCTGAAACATATTTGCTCCAAATGGTGTCGGTATCCCTTAAGTGTGTCACCCTACGGTTCGTGAATAATGCAGACATGATCGAGACCCCTCCGATTAATAATCAGCCGGGACACGGAGATCCGTCTTGACTCCCACATATTCAACGATGACTCTTGTGATCGTGTGAACCTTTAACGTCGTAACTAAATCCCTTTGTCTCGCGATATATTACATGTCTGAGATTCGATCATCGGTATCCAAATACCTAGTTTGATCTCGTTACCGACATGCACTCTTTTCTTGTTCCCGTGATATAACATTCTAGTGATCACATCACTTGCTTGCAAGCTATTTCAATGTGATATCACCGAGAGGGCCCAGAGTATATCTATCCGTCATCGGGATGGACAAATCCCACTCTTGATCCATGAGACTCAACATAACACCTTCGTATAATCGAACCCACCTTTATAGTCACCTGTTACGTGTGACGTTTGATGTTATCAAGATACTCTTTCGGTGTTAGCAATTAACATGATCTCATGGTCTAAGGACTAAGATTACTTCGTATGATGTTATAGCAATATAAACATAATGACTCTGATCGTAATGCTATACTTCGGATGAATGTTCATCACATCATTCCACCAATGGTGTGACCTTGTTATTAACAACATCCAATGTCCATGATCAGGAAACCTTGATCATCTTGTTAATCAACAAGCTAGTCTATAAGAGAGGCATGACTAGGAACCCTTTTTGTTTATTAAACACACATGTATTGATGTTTCCGAATCAATACAATTCTAGCATGTAAAATAAACATTTATCATAAACATGGAATAAGATAATAACCACTTTATTATTGCCTCTCGGGCATATTCCCTTCAAAGGTAAATTCATAAAATGACTTTTATCACTTAGAAATATCATATAATTACACAATATGATATCTCTAATTGATATGTTCATATATGACTCCATGATTTGGGATCCAGTTGAAACAAGAACAAAATAGCACGCATAGACGTAGTGAAATACAAAAATCCCTACTCTATTTATGCAAAAACAAAAGGTAAATATGCTTCAATTATGGACTCATCAAATCCCCCAAGCTAGGCTCTTGCTCGTCCCCGAGCAAGATGGTGGCTTATGGACGATATCATTATGTTCATGAGACACGAGTCATTACAATAAATGAGGTAGGAATTGAAGTAGGAATATAACATTGGATGTAGAGATACGTCGGGGGTATTACCATACCCTTACACATTACATAAATTAGAGGCTTTGACACCTTCTTCAGTATTAATGAAATTATAAGAAGCTACTAATGACTCAACATATCATATAATCACAAAGTTTAGAGACACAGAGCACTAAGTTTAGTAATGAAGATTCATGATCATTTTCTCTTCTCTCTTTTTTCTATGTTTGATTCTTTTGATAACTGTTTTCTTCTTTTCTTTTGATACTTGTATGCCAATATTTTTACTTACTCCTTTTTCTCTTCTTAATTTCAGCATAGCTATTTGATCATGCTCACTACTTCCATGGCTTTCAAAAACTCTTAATTATAATATGCTACCAGAATTCTTCTTCTCATAACTTAATCAATATTTTTCTTGGTGTGGAAGTCCCTAAAATTATGACAGCTATATAAGTATCATAACACTCAACCTAGTTCAATCATCTAATATAATAATCATGAATAAAACATAACTTAAATTACCATAAAATCTCATAGCTCAACGGATATAATTCTTCTCTTGAACAAAGGGAACTCGAAGTTGATGCAACTAATGCAAATTCAGAATTTTAAACCTAACCATGCGTGCGGAAAATAAATCATGCAAAAACTGTAAGATAGATTACAAGGTTCTCACAGATCCCCCCAGTCTTAGAATCAAGTCGGGTGGATCAAATAATACCTTGCGATTATTTGATATTGTGGCGTGCATCACGGTGAAAAAGTCTTGTGGGAGAGTGCCACTCGAAGCTTCTTGTTTGTCTTTTCTAGAGAAGATATGCATTGGAGACACTTCTATAGATCCGAACGCAAGAGGAACATCCCATCAACAACTTTGCTCATCATGTCATTGAGTTCCTTCTTTCCTTCAAGATCCAAAAGGCGCTTACGCATGATATCCCTGTGGATAAGCTCTTCTTTCTGGTACTTCTCTATCTTATTAAGACGGTGTTCATTGTCCGGGACGTGCACACCAACTAGCACATCTAGAAGGTTGAACTCCCAGTCCTCTTGCGGCTTCACGCTCATGCGCGCGTTCATGGTGATCTTCTTTGTTGTTGATGTATGAGCCATAGTCTCCTGATAGGTTCCTGCAATGGAGTGGTTAGACTTCTTACGCTTTGGTGAAGAGTAGTTGATGGAGATGAGCTTGAGCGACTCCATGCACCCCTTCCCATGAGGTTTCTTGGCTTCTTCCTCATCTTCAGGCTTCACCATTGCCAAGCAGTCTGGTTGCTTCCATCCCCTCTTTGATTTCTCCATGAAGATCTAGAACTCCTCATCTTCAGAATCATCATCAGAATCATAAGTGTACCGCTTGTCCTTTGGGCTTAGGCCTTGAGCTTCACGATCGTCGGCTTCGATGGAGGAGGTCTGGAAACTATCCCATGAACGAGCCATGAGGTTTAGAGGCTTGCCTTTGCCTTGAATCGAGTAGCGCATCAAGTAGATTAGATCTGTTGATATAAGAGTGAGATGGATCTCTAAAGAGACCTATAAAGGGTTAGAGTCAAGGTAAAATTCATACTGGGAGGAAAAGGGTCTCCCAAGAAAAGAATCCTAACAAATATGGAAACAAATAAGTGCAAAATAAGGAAATTTGGATCGTAACGACTAGACGGTACTGGCGGACGCCCGTACGACGCGCCCGTACCAGGTCGTTTCCAAAAACGACACGGGTTGAAGTCGGTATTTAGTCAACCGACTAAGCAGTACGGGCGGGTCCCGCCGGTACTGCCCGTCCGTACCGACTTCATGTCGGTTCAATTTCAGTTTTTTAGTAGTTTTTTTAGGGAATAGTAAACGAAAATCGGAAGGCGGTCACAGAATAGATAACGACCAGCTGTATGGGGGCTGCGCCCGTACGGCACGGTCATACCGATTATGCAAAAATGAAGCCGAGGTACCTGTAGGCTTAACGACCATCGGTACGGGCAGATCCGACCGTACCACCCGCCCGTACCGATCTCATAAGACCGGCAATGACCTCAGAAAAACGAGAGGAAATCAAATATGTAAAAAGAAATAGCAGAAAATCATCCATAACAAATATGTGTTTAGGACTTCATAAACCATGATCATCGAGGGAATATGGTCTCATTTGAGTTTCTTTCTTCCTCTCTTCGAATAAAAAGGTCATAGAAAATCACCAAAACCTTTGCAAGAAGAAATAGAGAACTTCCTTTTTGGTAGTGTGGATCCCACGGGTATGTATACGGATAACACCACCTTAGGATGAGCCACTTCTTGAGTGTCCATCAACGTTTCCTCCATCTCTTCCTTTCTTTGTAGGATATGTAAATTAAATTCTTGCAAACATAGAGTCCAATGAATCATTCTTGGCTTAACATTGGTCCTTTCTAGGATCTCCTTTAAGCCAACACGATCAATATGTACTCTAACTTTGGAGTCCATGATATAAGATCTAAATTTATCACAAGAGAAGACTACTACGAAGAATTATTTTTCTGCCATAGGATAGTTCTTTTGGGCCCCGTTTAAGGTGCGACTCGCATGATGAATGATATTAAGGTCATCGCCATCATACTGACAAAGAATTGCTCCTACAGCTTCATGACTAGCTTCACAAAATAGCTCAAAAGGTTTCTTCCAATTAGGTGGTTTTATAATGGGAGCTTCAAGAAGGGCTTGTTTTAATGTGTTGAAAGAAGTAAGACACTTTTCATCAAAATTAAAATGAATATCATTTTGAAGAAGGTTAGTTAATGGTCTAGCAGTTTTCGAAAAATTCTTAATGAATCTTCTATAAAATCCCACATGACCTAAGAAGCTTCTTATACCTTTTATATCTCGAGGAGGGGGTAATCTTTCTATTGCTTCAATCTTTGCCTTATCGACTTCTATGCCCTTACCTGAGACTTTGTAACCGAGTACTATGCCTTCTTGAACCATAAAATGACATTTCTCCCTGTTCAAGACTAAGTTAGTGTCTTCACATCTCTGCAAAACTTTATGAAGATTATGGAGACAATGATTAAAGGAAGTTCCATAAACAGAGAAATCATCCATGAATACTTCCATAATACTTTCAACATAATCGGCAAAAATAGCAGTCATGCATCTTTGAAAAGTGGCAGGAGCATTGCAAAGACCAAAAGGCATACGACGATAAGTATAAGGCCACAAGGACAAATAAAAGTAGTTTTTATTTGATCGTCAGGGTGCACAGCAATTTGGGAAAACCAGAATAACCGTCTAAGTAGCAAAAATGAGAATGCATAGCAAGCCTTTATAAAGTTTGATCTATAAACAGTAAAGGATAATGGTCCTTCTGAGTTTCCTTATTAAGTTTCCTATAGTCAATGCACATCATGTGTCCAACAACAGTCCTAGTAGGTACCATTTCATTATGTTCATTTTCTACAACAGTAAACCCACCTTCCTTTGGAACACAATGAACATGACTTACTCATTCACTCTCCTCCACATGAAAGATGACGCCTGCATCCAACAAATGTACTATTTCCTTTCTCACCTCCTCTTTCATGTGAGGTTTAAGACGTCGCTGAAAGTTCACGACCGTCTGAGCTCCTCCTTCCATGAATATTCTATGGGTGACTATCGAGGGACTAATCCCCTTCAAGTCACTCAACGAATACCCAAGAGCATTTCGATGCATGCGGAGAACCTTCATTAAGTTTCCCCCTCTTTCTCTACAAGGTTAGCACTTACGATAACAACAAAATTTGTTTGTCTCATCGAGAAACCTATATTTTAGTTCCTTTGGTAGAGTTTTAAGGATTGGGGGAGGTAGAGCCTCATCTCCTTTCCTTATAGGTTCTTCATATTTCTGATTAATCTCAATGTCCACCTCAAGTGTGGAGTCGAGATAGTTATCTATTTCAGCTTTTTCTACATCTTGAAGAATATTATTATTATAGACTAAACTTCTTTCTAGATCATCATAGGGGGTCTCGATGACTATTGAGGCTAAATTTAAAATATTACCTTCTTCCTCACGTTCATACTCATCATCATCTAATTCTTCAGTAGCCGGTTTATGGTCAAATTTGGAGAAATGTAAATCCATTTTCTCTTCACCAAACTTGAGAGACACAGTTTGCTTCTTGCAGTCTATGTTTGCTCCTGTGGTATTTAGAAAAGTTCTTACAAAAATGATAGGACAATAAACGTCAGTGGACATATCAATAAGCACGAAATCAATAGGATATTTTTAAGGTCCAATACAGATTGGAACGTTCCTAATTATTCCCATAGGGACTCTAAGAGTTTTATTTACAAGCATTATAGTCATATCCATATCTTCCAATTCAGCTGGAGCTAATTCATTTTGAATTTTTAAATAAAAATTAAAAGGGATAACGTTAACGGTTGTACCAATATCACAAAGGCCATAATAGGAAGTTCCTCCAAAAGTGCAAGGGAGGATAGGCTTACCCACTTCTTTAGCTTTTACCTTTCCTTCAACAAATTGTGAAGCTTCGGTATCTAGCTCAATTATGTTGCAATGTGCAAACATGGTTAAAATGTTTTCCTTTATTGATGCCTCTGCCTCTTGTACATGCTCTTCTTCAATTTTCCTTATTTGTGTTTCCTCTTCCAGCTCCTTGAAAAATAATTCTTCCTCTTTGCGTTGATCCTCAAGTTGCTGGGCCATCATATGTTTTCTCACCGTCCTTGGAAAAGGAAAGGGTTCAACATATGGGGGGGGGTACCTCCCTTATTGGCTCGACAGGGGCCATGATTATTGGATCTTATTCTACAAATGGCTCAGGTGACAGAGTATAATGGAGCCAGTCTTTCTTTGGAGCTTCAATATGTTCTGTAAAACATGGAAGGATTTGCAAGATAATATCATCATCATGTTGCAGTTCATTAGCAGTTTCTTTTAGATTACTGGAGTCTTTATAAGCATTGAGACAATCATATTCAATTTCTATGTCTCCTTCGCATCCTAAATCAAATCCCCATGTTTCTCTATTACAACGAATTCGTTCTAAAAGTTCCCAAGCTTTAGTTATAGTTAACTCCATGAAAGAACCTCCTGAATTCATGTCAAGCTCATGTTTAATTTCTTGATTAAGTCCCCCATAGAAGATATGCAAAACGTACCATTCAAGTAAATCATGATGGGGACATTTATGAAATAGAGACTTGTATCTTTTGTAGGCTCTTACCAGACCTTCACTTGGGCGGTTCTTGAAGTTTGTAATCGCCCTTCTTACTTCAGCAATTTTTACCTTGGGAAAGAATCAAAACACAAATTCTCCTTAAGTTTTTCCTAGGTACCAATTTTCTCTGCAGGGCAAATTCTATATCAAGCCAAAGCAGTGTTGGTTAGAGATTGGCTAAACAATTTAAGTTTCAATTCATCATCAGAATAGCCTCTCAATTTAAGGGTCCAACATAGCTCGGTAAAATGCATTAAATGATTGTACGGATCCTCATCAGGATCATCTCCTGCAAAAGTTTTCTCTTTAATAATAGTGATAAAATGAGGGTTACCCTCGTATTCTGGTTCGCTCCCACTTGGGAATTCTTTAACTAGTCCTCTATTGAACTTCCCAAGGTATTTAGTAGCATCGAGCTAATTAATTAGTCCGAGTGCAGTCATGGTGCTTACCTGAATCTAGTAAACAACTTTAGTAAAACAATGAGTAAAATAAGTAACTAAGAACAAAGACGAAAAGCGCTTAGCTCCCTGGCAACGGTGCTAGAAAATCGCTCGATGACTTCAAGTGCATAGACCAATTGTAGCTAGTTTCGACGTAAAGATATCGAACCCACAAAGAGCTATTAGTAAAGGTCTTTATGCCCCTCGTTACTCTCTACCAAAGTATACTTATGATGTCTTTGATCTCAAGTATAGGGTGTTTGAAAGGTTTATGGTTGATTGCACAAAAGTAATTAAAATAAGTAAAAGAGAACAAGTAACAAGTTTATGTGAAAGCATAGTTGAACTCAATAGGGCTAAAACATTCTCGAGGATGTAGGATACACCACTAGCATTGTATTATTGTTATGTGCAACCAAGATAACATACTTCTTGTGTCATGATATGTGTGGAGAGAGCCCCATAATCAGATGTTCATTACAAGGCCCGTAGGAAGCCACTTTGTTGAGCCAAGTGCGAGGTCACCTCTAAATAACCACTACGATGTCTGGGAGCAATCACCCAAACAAACCACCGCAATTAAGGGTTTCCCCATGGATATCGTTATTAGTTTAGGGAGTCTCTCTTTAATCCTCCTTTGACCATGCAGGTGATGTCTACGCACTTCTATTCTTGTAGATAGTTGTTGGGCCTCCAAGTGCAGAGGTTTGTAGAACAACAGCAAGTTTTCCCTTAAGTGGATTACCCAAGGTTTATCGAACTCAGGGAGGAAGTGGTCAAAGGTATCCCCTCTCAAGCAACCCTGCAATCAAGATACAAGAAGTCTCTTGTGTCCCCAACACACCCAATACACTTGTCAGGTGTATAGGTGCACTAGTTCGGCGAAGAGATAGTGAAATACAAATGGTATGGATACAAGACAACGGTGCCAGAAAATAGCTTGATGGCGTGGAAGAGACTAAAGCAAACTGAAATAAAGATGGAAGCAAGCAAACATGTACTAGATCTAGTTGCAAATGGTGTTTCAATGCTTAGAAACAAGGCCTAGGGATCATAATTTCACCAGTGAACACTCTCATGTAAATATCTTCTCTTCATGATACTACTCTGAACTACTCTCCGGTTGGACACCCTAATCCATGGTAGGGCTATAACAGCACACCTCAAAGTTCGCTTTCCCCATCTAGATACCCCCACACTGTCACCTTGAGCTCTAGATGGTTCCAACAAACACCACAATTTCATAGAAACATCCAACTCCAAATATAACTCATAACAAGTATTTGTAATCTCTAGCCTAAGTGCCACCATGGTGTGCACGCTGTCACTTTCACACACATGGGGAGAGCAGAGATCTATTAAAGCACTTGAGTATCAAGATAGATCTACTTGATTACAAAGCTCATGATCACAATATGATCATGCATAGAGAGAGAGATGAACACATAGCTATCGGTAGAACCCTTAGCCTCAAGGAAGAACTACTCCCTCAGCATAATGGGAATCAGCAATGGTGATGGAGATGGTGGTGGAGATCGATGGAGATGGCTCCGGGGGGAACTTCCCCGTCCCGGCAGGGTGCCGGAACAGAGACTTCTGTCCCCTGAATCTCCTCTTCGGTGGCGGTGGCGCTGCAGAACTTTTCGTGGCTAGAGGCTGTTCGATTTAGGGTTTTTGCATCGGGAGGCTTCTTATAGGCGAAGAGGTAAGGTTGGTGGGCGGCCAGGGGCCCACACCATGCCTTGGCGTGGCCTAGGGCTGCCCGCGCCAAGGGGTGTGTGGCCACCATGTGGCCCCTCTCCGTCTCGTCTTCTGGCTCCGTGAGTCTGCCGGTAAAATATCGACTTTGGCTTTTGTCCGGTCCAATTCCGAGAATATTGATTTTCTGACTTTCCTAGAACCAAAAACAGCAGAAAACAGGCAACTGGCACTGTGGCATCTTGTTAATATGTTAGTCCAAGAAAGTGTATAAAAATACTCCAAAGTGTGGACAAAACATAAGAAAGTAGATATAAAACAAGCATGGAACATCAAAAATTATAGATACGTTTGCAACGTATCAACATCCCCAAGCTTAACTACTGCTCATCCTGGAGTAGGTAAGTGATAAAAGAAAGAATAATTTTTGAGGTGACATGTAGCATCATAAACTTGACCAAAGTATTTGTAAAACATTGATAGCTGGGATCATAGTACTTCAACATAGCATGGAAGATAAAGTTCTAACAATAAGACATAGCAACTATGTTGTAACATGAAAGGATACAAACAAAAGGTTCTTGAATAACAATGCGTTGAAAGACGTTTGTTTGTTTCACATATATAAGACATAATGAGAATGGTATTCAGCTTGTCCCTCATAGAGTAGCAAAACATAAATGCATAGGACACCTTCAAAGTTCATAAGGGTGACTAGATACAAATAGTTTAAGAACAAGCAATATAAAAGTTATGGATCAATCAACAAGTCTTGGGATAATGCATATTAAACTAAGAATGGCCACTATGCTCTCTCAATAGGTGCATAAAGATAGAAGATGGAGACTCAACATAAAAATAAAAGAAAGGTCTTCATAGAAGGAAGCAGGGATTCAAGTCTCATAAAGAGCTTCACAAAAATTATGGTACTTATTAACTTTTAGCTCTCATTGCCCCTATCATAAGCATCTTGAAGTGATTAAGGTTAAAGTGAATAAACTATGGAGTATATTCTTGACAAAGTATAAGTTGGAAATCTCATGTCCCTTGAATACGAGGGTTCCTCCTCATGCTACTCAAGTTTAGTTACCGGTAAGTTCTTGTCATAGTAAGTACATGTGTATCATAGAGAACCGCTTAACTGGTACCCTTGCCGATGATACGGAAGAATCCCCATATCAAAATGACAAGGCAAGCAGACAATGAGCATCTTAGCAATCTTCTTATTTACCATGGGAAAATGGTGCTTTTTTCTCTCTTTCCTCTTTTCTCATATCTCTTTTTTCTTTTTCTCTTTTTCTCAATATCTGACTCTTTTTTATAAGAAGAATGCTTCATAGACAGCTCATTATGGTTACGCTGCAGGTTTCCACCATGATTAGGCATGGATTAGACCGGTGGCCCAGGCATTTCTCTAACACACATACATAACTCCATGGACTTACAAGCTCCCCTTTCATTTCACACTGACGACATCCATAGACAAAAGAGCATGATATCAACTAGGTACAATGTACAAGTGCAATGTTGAAAGCGTTCCCCATGACAGCATGGTTCTGCTAATCCCCAACATATAAGTGCAAGCATATACAACATGGACGACATAATGGTTCAAGTTTATTAAGGGCAAGAAAAGTAAAGTGTGCCATCAAGTTCGAGAGAGCTTTAATCACTAGTTTTCTCATAACAAGTTTAATTCGGAAGGTAGATAAAAACATGAATATACTTGGAATAGCAAATGCTAATAGGTAGGTATGGTGGACTCTTTGGAATAACTTGGTTTTATTTGGAGTTGGATGCATGAGTGGAACTCATACTTGGTACGGAGGCTAGCAAAAGACTAGGAGCGACCAACTAAGAGAGCAATAATGGCCATAATCATGCAAAAACAAAACATCATTAATTAAAGCATAAAGTGATATTACAAGTCGAAAACTAAAGGATCATAGAGGCTATGGTGACTTGGGATAGTCATAACATGGTGTGAGCATGCACCAAGTCAACCCAAATAAAGCATCAAAGGAGAATACCATAATACTATGCTTTAATATGCTAAAACAATGCATGATTCTTTCAAGGCACATTAAGAAATCTCAATTGTTTATAACATGTCATGCTACAGCAAAGATCACTAAGCATAAAGCCAAAACAATATCAAGCATGGCATGACAAAGCATAGGCCATAGTTAAAAACAAGCTCTCTTTACCACTTAAGCATGAACTTTCCTACTCTTTTTCCAATCCAAACCAAACTATTTGAAAACCAATGTATGAAAGAGGGGGTCCAACCAATTTATTCAAGCAAACTAAGAAAACTAAGCAAATGAAAACCAAAACGAAAACGAAAAAGAAGACGCTCCAAGAACAACAGAATTGTGCATGAAACAATAAAAATGAAGTGTTTGGAAGAAACCTAGGATTTTTATTGATGAAGAAGGGGATGCCTTAGGCATCCCAAAGCTTTGACGCTTGTACTTCTTGGATATTTCTTGGGGTGACACGGGTGGCATCCCCAAGCTTGAGCTTTAGTCCATTCTTCATCTCATTACATCATTCTCTCCATACACCTGAAATTTTTCATTCATACAAAACTTCACACAATCTTTATTAGCAACATTAGTGCACTCAAGATAATAGGTCTTTAGGTTCAGTTTCAACACCAATAAAACTTACATTAAAACACAGGCTACTGTAGTACTTCCCTTAAAAAGCTCATTTCCCCAAAGAGAACCCAAAAAGGAACCAACAAGAAGCAAATGCAAATAATGGCAGAAATCTATCAAACAGACCAGCCTAAAAACCATTTTTTTCGAAGACCTTCTGTTGCTCAAATCAAAAAGTGTTGAACTAACGAAATCTAGATAACAACCTGGGGCAGAAGCACAAAAAATCACAGCTCAAACCGATGTACAGAGATTTTACATGAATTTTTACAGCGAAGCACAAAAATCTGTTTCGGGGCAGCAACTTTCCCAAGCATTACTTCTCTCTCATTAGAGGTTACTCTTGGCACAAAATGCAAACAAAAAGGATAAGGAGCGGTTATTACAGAGGTAATAACTTCCAAGACTCATCTAAAACTTTTGGGTTATCTACCAATAAGTACTTTTCTTTAACGCCTTTAAGTTAGGCATGATAGTTTGAGAAGATGCTCACATAAGAAATATGAATTGAAGTAAAAGAGAGCATCAAGAAGCAAACTCAAAGCACATTTAAGTCTAACCCACTTCCTATGCATAGGAATCTTGTAAAGAAACAAGTCATGAAAGCACAAAGCAACAAGCATAGGAAAGCAAAACAAGTGCAACTTCAAGACGTTCAACATAAAGAGGGGAAACTTAATATTATTGAGATGCATAAAACCATGTTTCCCTATCTCATAATAACTTTCAGTAGCATCATGAATAAAATTAACAATATAACTATCACATAAAACATTCTTATCATGAGCCACATGCATAAAATGATTATTACTCTCCACATAAGCATAGTCATTCTTATTAATTATGGTGGGAGCAAATTCAACAAAATAGCTATCATTATTATTCTCATCACCATAATCATCAAATATAGGAGGCATATTGTAATCATTAATTTTCGCCTCAGTAGTAGGTGGACTGAAAATATCATATTCATCGTTGTAATCATCATATATCGGAGGTATAGTATCATCAAAGTAAATTTTCTCCTCCGTGCTTGGGGGACTAAAAATATCATGCTCATCAAAATCAGCTTCCCCAAGCTTAGACTTTTCTATAGCATTAGCAATAATGGTGTTCAAAGAATTCATACTAATAACATTGCTATTAGCATGCAAATAAAGTTCCATAGGTTTTTTAATTTTCTCTTCAAACACTTCATGTCCTAACTCAAGATAAATACTATAAAGCTCCCTAATTTTGTTGTTGTTTTCCATTAAGCCTAACTAGTGAAAATAAAAACAAGAAACAAAAAGACAAAATTGCATAATCTAAAGGAAATAACTTCGAGCACTCACACCGGAGGATGTGAGTACCTTTTACCTTACCTCCCCGGCAACGGCGCCAGAAAATAGCTTGATGTCTACGCACTTCCATTCTTGTAGACAGTTGTTGGGCCTCCAAGTGCAGAGGTTTGTAGAACAGCAGCAAGTTTTCCTTAAGTGGATTACCCAAGGTTTATTGAACGCAGGGAGGAAGTGGTCAAAGGTATTCCCTCTCAAGCAACCCTGCAATCAAGATACAAGAAGTCTCTTGTGTTCCCAACACACCCAATACACTTGTCAGGTGTATAGGTGCACTAGTTTGGCGAAGAGATAGTGAAATACAAATGGTATGGATATATGACAACGGTGCCAGAAAATAGCTTGATGGCGTGGACGAGACTAAAGGCAAACTGAAATAAAGATGGAAGCAAGCAAACATGTAACAGATCTAGTTGCAAACGGTGTTTCAATGCTTAGAAACAAGGCCTATCATACTTTCACTAGTGAACACTCTCATATAAATATCTTCTCTCCATGATACTACTCTGAACTACTCTCCGGTTGGACACCCTAATCCATGGTAGGGCTATAACAGCACACCTCAAAGTTCGCTTTCCCCATCTAGATACCCCCACACTGTGACCTTGAGCTCTAGATGGTTCCAACAAACACCACAATTTCATAGAAACATCCAACTCCAAATATAACTCATAACAAGTATTTGTAATATCTAGCCTAAGTGCCACCATGGTGTGCACGCTGTCACTTTCACACACATGGGGAGAGCAGAGATCTATTAAAGCACTTGAGTAGCAAGGTAGATCTACTTGATTACAAAGCTCATGATCACAATATGATCACGCATAGAGAGAGAGAGATGAACACATAGCTACCGGTAGAACCCTTAGCCTCGAGGAAGAACTACTCCCTCATCATCATGGGAATCGGCAACGGCGATGGAGATGGTGGTGGAGATCGATGGAGATGGCTCTGGGGGCACTTCCCCGTCCCGGCAGGGAGCCGGAACAGAGACTTCTATCCCCCGAATCTCCTCTTTGGTGGCGGCGCCGCTGTGGAACTTTTCGTGGCTGGAGGCTGTTCGATTTAGGGTTTTTGCATCGGGAGGCTTCTTATAGGCGAAGAGGTAAGGTCAGTGGGCGGCCAGGGGCCCACACCATGCACTGGCGTGGCCTAGGGCTCCCCGCACCAAGGGGGGTGTGGCCACCCTGTGGCCCCTCTCCGTCTTATCTTCTGGCTCCGTGAGTCTGCCGGTAAAATATCGACTTTGGCTTTTGTCTGGTCCAATTCCGAGAATATTGATTTTCTGACTTTCCTAGAACCAAAAACAGCAGAAAACAGGCAACTGGCACTGTGGCATCTTGTTAATATGTTAGTCCAAGAAAGTGTATAAAAATACTCCAAAGTGTGGACAAAACATAAGAAAGTAGATATAAAACAAGCATGGAACATCAAAAATTGTAGATACGTTTGCAACGTATCAGCAGGTTACGAGCCGGCACCAATCTGTCACGGGGCATTCCGGGTATGCTTCCAAGACACGTCTAAAGGATTTCTCCTTCCCTTTAGTACCGAAGGCAAATGATATGTGACCGACTATGCATACCATCTAAAGAGAGAGATCAAACACAAATCATAATTATATCATAGACAAGCAAGTCATACGGACACAAGAATAGATCATCTTTATTACAAGTTCATAATGGTACTAGGGTTTCTCCATCTCCCCAAGAACAAAGGAACTACTCACTCATGGAAGCAATCAACAACATCATCATAATCAAATGAATGGATAAAAGTACGATGGTAGATCTAATGCAAACCACAATTGGATCTGGAATTACAAAGAGATCTAATAGATAAAAGATGGGAGTAATGGTGGTAATGGAGATGCAGTGGTTGATGATGAAGGGGATGATGCGTTGTCCTCCAATGATCCGTGAAGCATCTAGGATTTTTCCCCAGCCAAGTTCCTCCTTTAGATCCCTTTCAGATGTGGTTTTCCGTGGTTTCTGGTGGTTGTGAATGTCAGATCCTCCTCTCATCTTCGCCAGCGAGAAGTATTTAACGAAGCGGTCATGATGGTGCCCGGTATGGGCGGGGTTCACCCGTACTAGTGGTTGTTAACCATATTGGTGTCTCCTTCTTATTTAGTATTCTTCTAGGTGCGAAGGTAAATTCATAAAATGACTCTAATCACTTAGAAATATCATATAATTACACAATATGACAGCTCTAATTGATATGTTCATATATGACTCTATGATTTGGGATCCTATTGAAACAAGAACAAAATAGCGCGCATAGATGGAGTGAAATACAAAAGTCCCTACTCTATTTATACAAAAACAAAAGGTAAATATGCTTCAATTTTGGACTCATCAGTCACCGCAGCCGAAGACTCAGCGGGTAGTCGCAACCAAAGACGGCAGCGGGTCACTAGAGTCAAAGACCGTAGCTGGTCACTGCAGCAAAATACCGCAGCGGGTCACACGACAGAGTCCGTATAGCACTGAGAGTAGAGTCACCGGGTTCTATGGAGTCTTTAGGGTGGACATGTGGAAGGAAGCCTTCGACTATAGTGGGTCACCGTAGGTGAACACCATAGTGGGTCGCCGTAGCCGAATACTCGATGGGTGGTCGCATTCAAAGATGGCAGCGGGTCGCCGAAGTTGAAGATTGTAGCGGGTCTCCATAGCCAAAGACCACCTCGGGTCACACGACGGAGTCGACGCGGCCCCTAGGCATAGAGTCAATGTGGTCGATGGAGTCGCTAGGGTAGATGTGTGGAAGGAAGCCAACGACTACAGCGGGTCACCGCATTCGAAGACAGCAGCGGGTCGACGCGGCCGAAGACTCGATAGGTGGTTGTAGTCGAAGACGGTAGTGGGTCCCCAGAGTCGAAGTCCGTAGTGGTTTGTCAGAGTCGAAGTTCGTAGCAGGTCGCCCCAGCCGAAGACCGTAGCGCGTAGCATGGCAGAGTCAGTGCAGCCCCTAGGCATAGGGTTGAAGGAGATATTCCCTAGAGGAAAATAATAAATGGATTTTATTATCATATCTGAATTAGTTCGTAATAGTTTCATATTGTGCTATAACCGTATCAAGCTGAACATTGATACAAGTGTGGTATGAAACAAATAAAGTCCCTAGTAGCCTCTATTTATACTAGTTTGTTGGGCAACCGATAATCAAGGTTTCCTGATCATGGAGCATTTATGCCAGTTGACAACAGAGTCATATATATGATGGAAATTACCCAAAGATAGGTATTGTGACACGATCAAGTCACATGGTTCATCATTGCAGTAGTTAGAAGCATAGTATCCCTTCTCCTTAGATCGTGAGCTTATATTAATCACTATCTCTCGAGGTTGCTTTGATCGCATCAACCATCATGTCCGTAATTGGGTGGCCATAAAGGTGTGTTTCAGATATTCCAAAGGAATAGTAGAGGCAAATGTATCAAGATCAGGATTTGTTCACCCACCTGACAGGAAGATTCACACGACCGACTCGGTTATATTACATCCATAATGTTGCAACATGTGACTAGGTCACGAGGATGAAATATCACGGGAACGAGTAAAACAAAACTTCTTGGTAACGAGATTGAACAAGGTATATGATACCAATGATCAGATCTTGGACAATTCTTATCAAATAAACAAAGGGAATTGGACTCGACGTTTACGTTTCAAATTAAATTACATCATGGAATGCATAGGGGTAATTATGGGCATCCCGGTCCCGCTATTGATCATTGATAGAGATCATGTATGTGCCATTCCTGAGCCGTTGGGGTAAGACACTTAAGGGTACAATGACACTGAGAGATCATTCTGGAAGTATAGGAATCACTAGATGAAAGAGAAGAGAAAATCGAGAGAGTTCTTTGAGAGAACCGAAATCATTCCGGGAAGTTCCAAAGTCGTTCGGAGGAAATCGAAAGGGAACCGAAAGGCATTTCAGGTCAAAAAGGATTTTGTAATATGTATTTACATATTAATTAATGTAATTAATATTAAATATAATATTAAAATATTTGAAAGGGTAAGTTCTTAATGGGTTGAATTCCCTAGGGTAAATGGCCCATGAGGTAAACTACCATAGGGAAGGGCCAAGGGATAAAGGGGCCAAGGCCTGGCTGCCGCCTGGGGCCCACTCGGCCAGCCTAGGGCTGAACGCGGGGTGGGGCTCCCCCTGGTTAGCTGGCCCATGGTGCCCTATAGGCCCATGCGCCTCCCCCTCCTCTCTCCCTTGTTTACTCCCACATGGGAAACCCAATAGGGAGGGTACACATCCCTCCTCCTATATAAAGGGGTGCCCATGAGTGGGAATAAACACACAACAAATACAATAATTCTCTGAGCCATTTCCTCAAGGAACTCTCTCTCTCGTTGTCCTCTCGCGATGGCACAGCCCCTCGAAGGATGGTGCACACAAGAGATGACGTACATGCAGCACACCGTTGTGTTGCAGGGATTCCAACCAGAGGACCTACTTCCGCAGGGATCAGAGAACCTGAGGTCATCATTGTACACCGTATGTGTGCGAAACCACGAGGGTGCTACCACTAGTAGCGCCTTGGATGTCGTTAGCTAGAGCTACTTCACGATGGATCAAGGGGTGACTTGCGAGGAGTTTGGCGACCTTGAGGTCGGCTACGAGTACGACTACATCATCGACGTTCCCCTCGGAACGTTAACCGCTTTCGGACTACAAGGGTATGTATCCGAAACCTCATCCATTATAGTATTACTCCTAAATAGATCCTGGCAGTTAGGCATGTCCGCGTAGAAAAATATTGTGTTTTCTGCCCCAAACCCCTTCAGTGGTATCAGAGTCGATCTATGTGTAGTAATGCTTGTACGACTAGTACGCACATGGATTGTGTGGGAATTGATCCTATAGTTGTTACCCTAAAACATGTACTTGCTAATATCGTGGCATTGTATGATGAAGCGGCCCAGACCGACCTTACGCGTAATCTTATGCGAGACTGGTTCCACGCTCAACATACGACTTGTATCGTCTAAGTGGATAGCGGGTGTTTGTCTCTCATTAAATAGTTGATATGTCATTTACAATGGAGGGCCCTGAGAGGGGTGTAATAGAGACAAATATTTGATCCATGTTGTGGTTGGAAAGTTCGTAGATAAGAAATAGTTCTATCATGAAAGCCCTAGCAGCCACGTAAAATATAAAGTAGAGGGATCTAACTTTATTTTGCAGGAGGGCTTGTGATTTGATATGGTCTTGGTTGTTATGAAGGTAAAGTAGTCTACTTTTCTGTTACAAAGTAGTGTAGTAATAGTCATCATTCTGATGGATGACTTGCTGGTGGCGTCATGGACTTGGCGTCAAACCGGTGGCATGGTGGAGATCATGCCGGAGCGCTCGATGGAGATCAAGGCGCGAGAAGAAGGACCATATCATATCACTATATACATGTGATGTTGACACCTTTTATACATCTTATTGTGTGCTAGTATTAAATACCAATGGTAGCATACTATATAGGATGATCCCTATTAATACCAATATAGTGTTCTCCTTTTAGTGTGCACCACCAAGAAAGTTTGTAGTTATGAAGCAGGCTGTAACGATCAGGTGCTAGACATGTCTACGTTCGCAAATGGTGGGTGCGAGCCATGTATGCACTGCGAATATACTAAGGTTGGATTGGCGAGCCTAGCATGTACAGACACGTGGCCTCAGAACACAGTAGATCGAAAGATCGGGCATGAGTCACATGGTTGATGTAATCGACGAATATAGTCCACCCTGGCAATTGTATCAAAGGTCGTGATGATCGAGGATGATATAGTGTAAAGGGATCACGTGATCACTAAAATCATTGAAGGGATGACAATTTTAGTGGGAGCTCAATTATAGAATTTAACTTGTATTATGAACTTAGTCTAGATGTCTTCTGAAAATATCCTTGTAGATCGTGGCCTATCCCATTGAGGTCCTTTTCGACCATGGGAATTTTCTTGCATATTGTGAAACTTAGCAGAAGGGTCCAACTTCATAGATTAATACCCATACCTAAGGGATATCCTCATAATAAATGATCTTCTCTTCTTGATATAAGAACCATAAGGAGATAGTCCAATGAATCCACAAAGTCTAGTGTTTTCTCCACTACCGTCCAATAAAAGCCATGCTCCATTCGATGGATGCTAGGATGGACTATGATTGTGTTTTCACGCAAATTAGGCACATAAAGTATGAGTCGTTGGATGAGTTTCCTTCCAAACTAGGTGGAAGAAGATGAATACTAGGAGAAATCACTTAGTTAGCATGCATGAGCATCGTGAATGCCACACATACAATGTGGAGTACAAACAACTTTGTGACAAATGGGGCATTGCACTCGCTTCTTCCCATTCACAAAGATGTCATCAGGGGCTATATCATGAAAGATGAATAGTTCATGTTTCATGAGTTCATGATAGAGATAAAGCTCTCAAAAGGGCTTGATTGCAGTGGAGGTCGTGGATAAGAAGGGTATATGTTAGATATACAACTTATAAATGTTATTCTTGCAAAACTAGTTGCAGTTTACAAAGTATTTGATACTTGTCCTATTTATGGAAATGGAATGGTTTGCTTGAGAATTGTCGAAAGAAATGGGGCAATGTGGAATCATGACAGTGATCAAGATAGTTGATGTCGGCATCACTCCTTACCTCAACATTTATCGTTTGGATTAGTAGATTTGAATAAAGTTCATATTTGTTGTATTTTGTGACTTTATTAGTGTGTCTTGCTTTAGCGAGACTATTGTTCATATAAGTGAGAGACAATCCAGTTGTACCACTATTATGTATAATATCTTTTATGGTCACATTACGGTTATGAAAGAGTTATTCTCATCACTATGTTAATGATAATAGATTAAGCATTTATAAAGAATTAGAATGCTAAAAGATATCCAAGTTTAAATATTGAATAACACTATTGTTTAAGTCATGGTGGTTATTGAATATTTTTCATTCTAAATGAAAATTGGGGTGTTTAGATATATGATCTTTTGACTTTGCAAAACCAGGCCTCATTTGGCAAAATGACTAAAACTCTGCATTCTAGTAAAACGGTTATATGCAAAGAATTGTTGAATCTTATACATAGTGATGTATTGTATTTTCAACAAAATAGTGGAAATCATTATTTCGTAAACTTTGCTGTGAGTTTAAGTAAATATGTGTATTTACTTAATGAAACACAAGTTTGAAACTATTTGAATTGTTCAAATGATTTCAGAATAAAGGAGGATATTAAATTAACAGGAATACAAAGTACATACGATTTGATCGATATGACTAAGTATTCGAGTTAAATTTTTGGCATAAAAGGACATGTGGAAGGAGTTTTCACAAATTAAGATGATTGGACAATTCAAAGTGTGTGGATATGTCTAAACATCAGAATCATATTGTATTGGATACATATGGTCTAATATTATCTCTTATCAAGGTTACCATTATCGCTGAGAGTTAGAGATCAAATAAGCAAACACTCGTTTGAAATATAAGGAACATCTAAAGATTCGTGGAAACAATACCATAAGAGTTATGGCATGTTCGAGTTTTTAGAGATTTTGATAATTCGAAGTCATGGCGAATAAACAAATCTTTGTACTATATTCTTAGGAAACTATGAAAACATCTTCCATAAAGGAAAAACCTGTTGTTATCTGAGGTATTGTGTTTTCTCAAGAAGCGGTTCCTTGATGAAGATGCGGGTGGAAGATAGTAAAAGCATAAACAAGGTATTTGACCCTGCATCCGAAATGAAGAGTGGCGCAATGGAATATGTTCTGGAGGGATAAACCCTACATAAGGAGAAACTAATGATAATGATCATAAAGTTTCAGCAAATACTTTTACAAAACAAAGTAGGATTCAAGAATACATTGTACAAGTTTACGGAATTGTTATTGATTCATTTGTCTTGTTATTTGAACAGACATACCTACGAACTACAAAGAAGCGTGATGGACCTAAGTGCGAGAAATGACTAGGAGTCATAAAATCCTATATTAAGTTACATTTAAGATTGAAAAGTCATATGTTACTTGATCTTATTAAGTAAAGTTGTTTACTTGATCTTTCCAAATGACTACAAAGTCATAAGGAAGAAATGAAACTTAAAGAAAGACTAAAAGCTCGATTTGTCACAAAATATGTTTTTGAAAAAATCAAAGGATTGACTACAATGTGTAGCGATGCTTAAGTCTACTGGATTTACACCAATTCGATAATTGGTAGTCAGTTTGTAAAAACTGCATGTTCTTCAATGACAAGATTAAGGAAAGGGTTATATTTGATACAACAAAGCAGGTTTTGTCAAACCATATGGATGCTGGTGTCTTGTAGCTAGAATTCTCAATTTGATGATGATCAAAGGAATTTTGGAATGTCCAAGATTATTGAGAGGACCTGCATTTGAGTGGGACCTAAGTAGCTTGGCTAAATCTTAATATGTAAGCAACATATTTGAGTGGGAGCATGACAACATTCTTTAATATGTGAATGACACATAATGTATGGTGTGATTGGTATTAATTATATTTAAGTTAGTAATTATTCTTTAGATGAAGTTGAATAAGTTATTAAACATTGAAATCTATCGAGATAGATCGATAACCTTAATAAACATTATTATCGAATCCTGATTTGATTCTGAATAAGTTTAGAATATATTAGATAGGATTCTGAAGATGTTCAGAATGGTACGAGGTAAAGGTAGGTCTTACTTGTCTATCTAGATGAAGCATTGAGTTAATCTTAGTGTATTACAACCAAGTGGTTAAAACAAAGAAAGAGATGTGTTGCATCTCCTATGCCTCAGTCATAGGTTCTTCCATACAAACATGTTGTATACTCAACATAAGAACATATCTTGAGGTGATTCCTGAGTTAATCACTAACTAGAGTTAAGTTTGTCCTTAAATTGGAAGAAGCAAGATTAGGCATCATAGTTGCATTCTATGCACTATTGATTAGGATCTAGATAGATATAGAAGTATATATATGTGGCTACTTCTGAAGTGGTTGGTATAGTTGTTTCGCTTAAAGAAGTTTGACTTCTACTAAGTGTGTTTTAGAGTTTATGTGACAATAGTGAAAGCTCGATTGACTGATCGACCGTCATTATAAACCCTAAAACAATGTCTCACTCTATCGCCAAACAAATACTTCGACACATTATGTGATAATGGTGTAAAATGTAAAAATTAGGAAGACATTAACGATTTGCAAAAGGACATACAGATCTAGTCAAACAGATCAAGGACAAAACGTTTTCCATGAGCAAGCGTGCTTGTTCATATCATCATAAGATGTTGTGACTAGCAGCAAATGCAAGCTAGATTATTTGTACTCTAGTGCAAGTGGGAGACTGAATGAGATATGACCTAGAGGCAAAATAATAAATGGATTTTATTATCATATCTCAATTAGTTCGTAATAGTTTTATATTGTCCTATAACTGTATCAAACGGAAACATTGATACATATGTGGTATGAAACAAACCAAGTCCCTAGTATCCTCTATTTATACAAGTTTGTTGGCCAGTCGATGATCAAGGTTTCCTCATCATGGAGCATGTATGCCAGTTGACAACAGAGTCATATAATGATATGATGGACATTACCCAAAGATAGGTATTATGACACAATCAAGTCACATGGTTCATCATTGCAATAGTTAGAAGCGTAGAATTCTTATCCTTAATTAGACCATGAGATCATATTAATCACTATCTCCCCAGGTTGCTTTGATCGCATCAACCGTCATGTTTGTAACTGGGTGGCCATAAAGGTGTGTTTCAGGTATTCCAGAGGAATAGTTGAGGTCTATGTATTAAGATCGGGATTTTTTCACCCACGTGAGGGGAAGATACACATGTCCGACTCAGTGAGATTACATCCATAATGTTGCAACATGGGACTAGGTCATGGGGATGGAATATCACGGGAACGAGTAAAATAGAACTTGTCGGTAACAAGATTGAACAAGGTATATGATACCAATGATCAGATCTCGGACGAGTCGTATCAAAGAAACAAAGGGAATTGGACTTGACGTTTATGGTTCAAATGACATTACATCGTGGAATGCACAGGAGTCATTATGGGCATCCCAGTTCTGTTATTGATCATTGATAAAGATCACGACTGTAACATTCCCGAGCCATTGGGTAACACACTTAAGGGTGCGATGATGCTGGGAGGTTGACAAGGGGTAACCTCGGCAATGCCCATGGTTATGGACTTAGGGTTTCGTGGAAAAGAGAATGCTGGGGATTTCTTCAGCTGATCAGACAAACAAGGGAGTCGAAGTTGTCTGATTGCTTATGAACAAATTGATTACAGATCACTCAAGGCTTTTTTCGGTACCTCTCCGTTGGCTCTTCCCAGCCTATATATAATAGGCTGGGTCTCGAGGCCATATATGGATAGGTTACAAGTTACAATTACAACAGTAATACAATGTCAATTTATATTTCCTTATCTGGCAAACTATGCCTTCCGTCAGATGCTTCCTGGGCCTTCCTCTTGGGTTTTGTGGGATGTGAGCCTTTATGTAACTAGGGTAACTAATCATAAGAACCCAAGTAATCATACCCATGTTAGTAGCCCCCGAGACTCCATCCGAATCGCAGATTTAGGTTGAGACTCTTTTTGCCGTAAGCCGAAGTTTTTCTTTATGAAACTACATTTTTCTAATCATTGTAGGGATTTGGTATAACAGGTCTAATGCATCCAACGGATCGAGAATCAGTTAATTGCTCTAGGGCAAAAACACCGTGAACCTACATCAAATTCAAGTCCCCATGATTGAACTCTGAGTTTGCTGGCGTAATTCAGTTTGGATCGTTGAGGTCTTATCGAATACTGAATTCTAGTTCTATTATTTCGAGTACCCAACACGTCTATCGGGATATTCATCGTATCATCGATACGCATAATTTACTAGCATAGCGCATTCATGTGCGGTTACTAGGCCACATAGGATAAATCCTGGGGTCTTACCTTCATGTCGTGGACATGGTATTCGGACTTATTATCCCGTCGGGCGCGGTCCGAGGTTTTTTGAGATTTTATCGACTGCCTTGTTTAGCTGTTGGAATTGCTGAAGTTATCAGCTTCTTATTTTCTCGGTTGAGGTATATAAATGCTCCCTATGGCCCGAACCTGCTTGAGGATATAATGAAGTAATACTCATAGGTTCATATTTTTTAGAGTCCGTCGGAGTTTTATATTTTATCGAGTGTGTTTTCAACACATGAGGATAATATTCCTTGGGTCATGCTTGACCTCATCTGTAGAGCGTAGTTTTCTATCGGGTTCGCGATAGCGCTCCCGATGGGAGTAGCCCCTGAGGCTATGCTCGGATGCTTGCATCAGGACATAGGATCATAGTTTTAGTTCTTATGTAACTCTTTTTGTCTGTTAACCTGATATTGCAGCAACTTGCATAAGCATCAAGAATAAATATGTTCTACTAACGAAGCCCCCGAATATTTGAATAAGAAAACTAAAGCTGAGTTTTGAAGAACTTATCTTTTCCTTTAAAGGCGAAGACGAAGGTACATGTTTTGGCGTAGTCGCCTGGCCGTTGGCCTTTATTCAATGTAAATTGTAGAAAAATAAGATTTTAAGCATAGAAACATCACAGCTGCGCAACGTTCCATGGCTTGGAGTACTTGACTCCTGTTTCTTGTCTTGGAGCCGATATGCCCCGCTAGGGATCACTTTTGTGACGATATAAGGCCCTTCCGATGGTGATTCTAGCTTACGGTGACCATCTTGCTTGAGGCGAAGGACCAGGTCCCCTACGACGAAGGGCCTAGGACGTAGTTGGCGACTATGGTAGTTGCATAGATTCTGCTAATAGATTGTTTCTCTTTGTAAAGAGATGTCGCGAGCTTCATCGAGTGTGTTGACGTCATCTTTGAGTGCTTTTCGGGATGCTTCCTCATCATATTTGATGACTCGAGGAGACTCATGAGTTACTTCAACTGGAAGGACGGCTTCCGCGTCATGGACTAGAAAGAAAGGTGTTTCTTGTGTTGCATTGTTTGGCGTGGTGCGTAAGCTCCATAGAACGGAGGGTAACTCATCTACACAGGCTCCCTTTTCTCTGTCGAGTGGTGCAACAGTCTTTTCTTAATACCATTGGTGACGAGCCCGTTGGCCTTTTCTACCTGCCCGTTAGTCTGCGGGTGGGAAACTAAAGCATAGCTTACTTTTATATCCATCTCCTTGCATTATTCCTTGAACTCATTGGAGGTGAAGTTAATTCCATTGTCGGTGATGATGTTGTTGGGCACCCCAAATCGGAACACTATTGACTTGATGAAATTCATAGCTGAAGCTCCATCTTAGCTAGTGACGGGCATTGCTTCAATCCATTTGTAAATTTGTCGACTGCTACTAGCAGAAATACATGTCCTCCTGGCGAAGATTTGTGAAGTTTCCCCACCATGTAAAGCCCCCATTGAGTGAATGGCCAAGCGAGAGGTATGGGTTAAGTTCTGCGGCGGGTGCATTGGGTTTGTTGCGAAGCACTGATATGCTTTGCATGTTCGTACGATATCTTTTGCATCCTGTAAAGCCGTGAGCCAATAGAATCCTGCCCGAAAGGCCTTGGCCACAATTTCCTCGGCTATTGTCATGATGGCCATACACCCCTTCATGTATATCCTTAATGATGAGTTTCCCTTCTTCGGGTGTAACGCATCGCTGTAGCACGCCCGAAATGCTTCTTTTGTACAATTCTCCCTTAATGATCCTCAAAGCCTTAGATCGACGTGTGATTCATCGTGCTTCAATTACATCTTCGGGGAGCTCTCCTCTCATCATGTATGCCACATATGGCTGCATCCATGTGGGTTCTATTATCATGACTTCGTCGGTTTCTAGCTCTTCATCAAGGGCCTCTACTGCGCTTTCGAGTGTTGGCACATCCCCCGAGTCTTTTTGCGACTTGACCTTCTTGCATGTTTTTGGCGCCATTACGTCGGAAACCCTTTTGGCTTTGATGGAGCATTCCATTATTTCTTCCCAAAAAACTCTGGGTGGTATCAGTAAGCAGAGAGATCTGATGTTCGCCAAATTATCGACTTCCTCGTTGCTTGCCCTTCCTATGTGCAATACTTCGCACCCATCCAATTGGGCTTCCATGATGTTGTACAGGTCATGGTAAGCAATCATGTTGTTGCTGATGGCGTCACACTTGCTCATTGCTTGTTGTGCTACAAGATTTGAATCACCAAATATCTTTAGGTGAATTGCACCATAGGCTTTACCCATACGCATGTCATGCAACATGGCTTCATATTCAGCTTCGTTGTTCGACTTGTTTGCAAAGCTCATCCGAAGTACATAGTGCATTTTATCGCCTTGAGGTGACACCAGTATAACCCTGGCTCTTATGCCTTCTATCCTCTTGGACCCATCAAAATACATTGTTCATGCGCTGGAGAAGTCTGGCGGACCCGCGCATTGTAGTTCTATCCACTCAGTAATGAAATTAGGCAAAATCTGGGACTTAATTATTTTACGCTTCTCGTACGTGATATGTCGAGGGGACACCTTGATGCCCCATAGAGATACGCGTCATGTGGATTCTGGATTGTTGAGGATATTGGAGAGAGGTGCCTCATTGACTACTATGATCGGGTGTTCCGGAAAATAGTGACGCAATTTGTGTGTTGTCATGAAGACTCCGTATGCTAGCTTTTAGTAGTGTGGATATCGTTGTTTGAATGGGGAGAGAACCTCGCTCAGGAAATAAACTGGTCTTTCGACACCATGAGTTTTTCCTTTTTCAGGCCGCTCGATGACCAAAGTTGTACTTACCACTTGATTAGTGGGAGCGATGTAGAGTAGCAGGGGTTCTTTTTCTCGTGGCGATACGACGATCGGGAATGTCGAAAGTGTTTTCTTTAGGTCTTCAAAGGCTTTCTAGGCTTCCTCTGTCCACTCAAATTTATCTGATTTCTTCACAAGGGCGTAAAACGGTAATGATATTTCACCGAAGCGGGCGATAAATTGACTGAGCGTCGCGATTCGTCTAGCCAATTGTTGCACTCCACGAAGATTTGTTGGCTTCTTCATCGTGAGGATTGCCTGTATTTTCTCGGGATTTGCCTCTATTCCTCTTGTTGATACAAGGTATCCGAGGAGTTACCCAGCAGGGACTCCAAAGGAGCACTTCATCGAGTTGAGCTTGATGCAGTATTTGTCGAGGTTATCGAATGTTTCCCGAAGATCATCGATAAGGGTCGACCCTTGCTTTGTTGTAACTATGATGTCGTTGATATATACCTGTATATTTATTTTGATTTGGCTTCCTAGGCAGTTTTGCGTCATCCGCTGATACGTGGCACCCGTGTTTTTGAGTCTGGAGGGCATTGTTGTGTAGCAGAATACACCATAAGGCATGATAAATGCTGTTTTATCCTGGTATTCCTCCTTCATCTGAATCTGGTTGTACCTTGAATATGCATCTAGAAAAGAAAGACGTTCGCACCCCATGGTTGCATCGATTATTTGATCAATTCGTGATATTGGGAAGTGATACTTTGGACAGTATTTGTTCAATGCGGTGAAGTCGATGCACATGCGTAACTCCTTTGTATTTTTCTTCAGGATGCATACTGGATTGGCGACCCACTCTGCTTTCTTGAGTTCTTTGACAAATTTGGCGTCTGTGAGGTGATGAAGTTCTTTTCCAATGGCCTTGCATTTGGAAGCCATAAAGGTTGTCTTTTTTTAATCCATGGGGTGCACCTAGACTTCTCGTTATCCTTTGTGGTGTCATAAGGTTGATCGGGGTTGATCTATGATGTTGTCAGATGCTCGGTGTCCGTCGAGATTTTTAGCTGCTTAAATTCTGCTTCCATCCCGAAAGATTCAGCGATTTTATTGAATTATTGATCACAATTGTCATATCGGGTGAAGTTGTCCCTTACCAGATACATCATTTGGGTTCTGTCAGGAGGTGGAGCTGAGTGTCCCGATCACGGGACTCGAAGAGGGTGATCGGCTCTATTGAATGTAATGGAGATATTCGGGTGTGGGTGGTGGCGTTGTTACTGCCATGTTGACTTGTCGTGTGATCAGCTTATGGATCCTATTTGATGAGTTCCCTTTTTGGATCATTGACATTGCGCCTTTGGACCTTGGGTACTCATCCTCCTGTTTTTGGTTTGCTATGGGTTGTGGCTGCCCTACTGGAGGCTATACTGGTGGTGCTGGTGCTGCTACACCAATAGCTAGGGTAACGGGTGCAGTGGTGTATCCTCGGTTTGCTGCTTCTGTTGCTTTTGCATTACATACGTCCTGCATTTTTAAGAAAGTAGGGCAGTCCTTCGTGAGGTGGTTCGATCGCCTCCTTCCTACGGAGTCGAAGTAGAAGTGCATGTTGCAGGGTCCTTCCAACATTTGTAGCGGAGACATTGAGGGCTCCCGAGCCCTCGGCTGGCACCGCTGTGCTGATTGGCTTCCACTAGCGTCATCTCTGTTGGCGCGATATCCTCCATTACGACCGTCGTTTCTTAGTTTATACTCTCCTGAAAACCAACCGCAACATAGTTTGGTCCACCATATCCGCCGTTGTTGCATCTTCTTCCGTCATTATTGCACCTGTCCTGGTCTTCTTCGAGTGAGTGCCCTTGCTTGTTATTTACTGCACCTTCGCCATTTGCCCAGCAATTTGGCATGTCCATTAATTGCAAGATTGTTTTGGTCTTGACTCGCCCCAGCTCCTCGATAAATTCACTTCACTAATGGTCGTCGTTAAAAGCATCAATCGCCCTTTCATCAGATATGGATTCAACCGAGTTTTTGATGATGTTCCACCGCTGGATGAAGGCTCGTATTGGCTCCCCAGACTTTTGCTTGCACGTCCGCAACTGCTCCAAGGATGCAGGTTGCTTTAACATGGATGTGAAATTTCGGATGAACTTATCTTCAAGGTCGTTCCAGCTGCTGATGGATTTTTTAGGTAGTTGTTTTAGCCATGACCGTGCAGCGCCGCTCAAGTGTAGTTGCAAGATTTGCATTGTGGTAGCCTTGGAGCCACCTTGTAGTTTAACGGTTGCGAGATGGTCTGCCAGCCAAGCTTCGGGTTCCTCGAGAACCGTCATATTTTTGGCGATCATGAGGAAGTTTGAAATCTTTGGGTACTGGGGTTTTGTGAACCCGTTGGGTAAAGCAACTGGCCCCACATAATTCGTACTCATCCTCGCTTTGACCATCGTAGTATCTTTTGCTGTTGTGCTCCTCCCTGGATCTATTAATCCCATGTTGTGTAATGTCGTTTCTTGCATCATATCATGGCTCGAAGTTTGAAAAGTGCACCCGATGTGGTGACCGCGGTCGTCGGGTGTGCCCCACGTGCCGAGGGTTGTTGCTACGGCGTGGGGATCTGTCAGGTTGACGTATGATTCCTTGTTCTCCCTGTGCAAGAGATGCCCCCACCATACCAAGGTTCATGAGAGCGGATCAATGGAGAGCCACACGAGGATTGTTGGGTGTGGGTTGATTTAGTAGGTCTAGGCGGCAATGATTGCAGATTGGCTATTTTTTCTTTTACGTGTCCTTCTTGATCTACCGACATAAACGATAGATCAAGGTCTCGGGCCAGCTCATTTCTTTCGTCTTCGAGAATATTCTATAATCGTGAAGTTCCTCTCCTTGGTGGCACACCTCCGGTTACACTTCCTGATCCTCAAGTAGAGCTTAGTTGCGCCTGTCGGAGGCTAGATTCGCCAGATAGCCTTTTCATTTCATCGATTTGACTCTGCATCCTGAGCAAGTCCCTCTTTTTGTGGTGGAGCAAGTACTAGTAGGCCACTAGGTCCTCGCGTGTTGCTTCAGCTATCATCAGGACTGTACCCAATATTGCGTCCCTTTCTCTTTCCCATGTTTCAGCGAATAGCCGGAGAGTTTTCCGTTCGCCTTCGCATGGTTATTCTCTTCCTTGTATGACTCGATTGTTGGGTGGATTTCCTTTGTTCCCTCGGTTTCCTACATTATTGTCCTAAAATGTCATTGGGATCAAGGATGGGGTTACCATTGGAGTCGTGTTGCGTCGATGCATCCCTGGTGATCATGCACACTTGATGGTGCATTATGTATGAGATGTTGACGTCGTCATCGGATCTATGGGAGACACTGTTTGATAATCTAGTGAAATCCTGTGGTTTATATTCTAGGTAGATTTCGGCCATCCTGATTCCGAATTTGATACTTTCGTTGCTTTCTTCAGGTTTGGTGTTTGTTGGATGATGACCCACAGGTATAGGGGGTGTATCGTAGTATTTTCGAAGGAAGTGAAACCCAATTTATTGATTCGACACAAGGGGAGCCAAAGAATATTTATAAGCCTTAACAACTGATTTGTCAATTTAGCTGCACCTAGAAACAATCTTGCTCACGGTAGTTTATTAGTAGCAACAGTTTTGTAGTAGCAATAGCAAAGTAATAGGAGTAGTAAAAGTAAAGACAGTAGTAACAATTGCAGTAAACAGTAGGATTAAAGCGCGGTAGGCATAGGGATGGATGGATGGGCATTGCATGGACAAGACAATTCATATAGCAATCAAGATATAGGGCAATTGCAGATAAATAAGATAAAGCATCCAAGTACTAAATAATCATAGGCATGTGTTCCACATATAGTCATACGTGCTCGCAATGAGAACTTGCACAACATCTTTTCTCCTCTCAGCCCTTGTAGCGGGGCCTCAAGGGAACTACTGGCAATTAAGATGCTCCTTTTAACAGAGCACCGGAGCAAATCATTAACACTCTGTGAACACACGTGATCCTCACATCAAAGCCATCCCCTCTGGTTATCCCGATTATTGTCACTTCGGGGCCTTTGGTTCCGGACAACAATATATGTATGCAACTTGCAGGTAAGATCACAAACAATACTATCATCATGAATCAATAACATGTTCAGATCTGAAATCATGGCACTCGGGCCCTATTGACAAGCATTAAGCATAACAAGTTGCAACAAAGTCAAAAAGCACTAATAATAGATACTAGGCACCATGCCCTAACAATCTGATGCCATTACATGAACGATCTCATCCAATCCCTACCATCCCCATAGCCTATAGCGGGGGATTACTCACTCATGGATGGGGAATCATGGATGGTTGATGGAGAAGCGATGGTGATGATGACGGTGATGATCTCCTCCAATTCCCCGTCCCGGCAGGGAGCCAGAACGAAGTTTCTGGTTCCGATTCACGGAATCTGGTGGTGGCGGCATAGCGGAACTCTCTCTAGAAAAACGTCGAACCCCTCTTGGTTTTTAGGTCAAGAGGCATCTTATAGACGAAGAGGGAGGCCGAGGGGGTAACCGAGGCGGCCACACCACCCCCAGGCGCGGCCTGGGCTGGCCCACGCAGCCAGGTGATGTGGGCCCCTCGTGGCCCTCCTCCGTCTCGTCTTCTAGCTCCGTGAATCTTCTGGTGAAATATAATTTTTGGCATATTTCCCGAGATTTTTCCTGATAGTGGATTTTCTACACAAAAACTAGACACCAAGGTAATTCTGCTGAAAACAGCGTCAGTCCGTGTTAGTTGTATCCAAATCACACAAGTTTAGAGGAGAAACAATAGAAAAAGTGTTCGGGAAAGTAAATATGTTTTGGACGTATCAACTCCCCCCAAGCCTAGCTTATTGCTTGTCCTCAAGCAATTCAGTTGAAAACTGAGTGTGATAAAAGAGCTTTCACGAACACATTTGCTTCATAAGATGTATATATTCTTAGCATATGATCAAATACTTAGTCAATTGATAATAAAGAGTATGCAAATAAGTTTACTTAATAGTCATTGGAAGCTATGAAGAGATTCCAACTCAAAAATAGTAAGTAGCATGAAACATAAACATAAGCGACATTGCAATGCTCATAAAAAGGTATGATAGAGTGGTATCTCGCTTGCCTTTGATTGTAGAGCAAACATAAATGCTGAGGCACCTCTGAAGTTCAAGTGAAGACTAGAAGTAAAGATATCAAAGATACAAGAATCAAAGTCATGACACAATTAACCAAATTTTGAGGCAAGCATATTACACTAAGAATGACAACCATGCTCTCAAGAAAGTGCTCATAGAATAAGTGGTGACTCAACAAGGAAGTGAAAAGTTTTTGAAAAGTTTGAAAGGCTTCCAAATGCTGAAAGTATGGTACTCATTAGCTTTGAGCTCGCATTGCCCCTATCATAAGCATCTTTAAATGGTTAAGGTGAAAGTGAGGTCCAATATGAGTTATATGCTTGATAAACCATAAACTAGAAATCTCATGTCCCTTGAGTACGAGGGCTGCTCCTCATGCTACTCAACTTTAGTTACCGATAAGTTCTTGTCATAGTAAATACATGCGTATCATAGAGAACCGCCAACGGGGTACCCCTTGCCCGATGATACGGAAGAATCCCCATATAAAAATGACAAGGCAAGCAGACAATGAGCATCTCAGCAATCTTCTTATTTACCATGGGAAAATGGTGCTTTTTTCTCTCTTTCCTCTTTTCTCATCTTTTTTTTCTTTTTCTCAATAACTATCTATCTCTTTTTTATAAGAATAATGCTTCATAGATTGCTTATTATGGTTATGCTGCAGGTTTCCACCATGATTAGGCATTGATTAGACCAGTCGCTCAGGCGTTTCTCTAACACACATACATAACTCCATGGACTTACAAGCTCCCCTTTTATTTCACACCGACGACATCCGTAAACAAAAGAGCATGATATCAACTAGGTATATTTTTACAGGTGTTGAAAGCATTTCCCGTGACAACACAGTTCTGCTAATCCCCAGCCTATAATTTGCAAGCATATAACTTTCATGGACAGTCACAATAGTTCAGGTTTATTACGTGCAAGAAATAAAGTGTGCCATCAAGTTCGTGAGAGCTTTACTAACTAACTTTCTCATAACAAGCAAACATTTTATTTGGAAGAAAACAAAGCATACTGAATATGCACGGAATAGCAAATGATGCTAATAGGTAGGTATGGTGGACACTTTTGGCAATATTGGTTTTGGGGAGTTGGAAACACGAGTAGAGCTCATACTCAGTGCAAGTGAGGACCAGCAATAGAAAGAGAGCGACAAACAAGAGAGCAATAACTGTTATAATCATGCTTGCAACAAAATAGGACTAATTATGGCATGAAAGTGATTTAAGAACCCTGAGGCAAAATAATTCATCGAGGCATAACTGATTATTGTTTTAGTCATATGTATGCGTGAGCATGTGCCAAATCGATTCAAATGAAACATTCAGAGGAGGCTACCACAATGTCATACCAAGTTATGAATAGAACAATGCAAGCAAACATTCATATGACATGCTACAAACCATTAGCAAGCTGGAGCTAATCATCAGAAAGCAAGAACTACTAAGCATCCATAAATAACATACACCTTACATGAACAGACTAAGCATGCCCATAATGATGAGTATATGTACAAAAATGAAAACAAGTATAGTTCATTACCAGCCTCTTACCACACCTCAAGTTGTCATTAATCTTCATTATTGCCCTTCACTTGTGTGGCTTGAATAATAACATGAAACCAAACTCCACTGAGGATTGCTGAACCCTGCAATGAACTTCAAAACCAAAGTAGAACAGAAAATATTTTTGGTGTTTTTCGAATAATTAAGACAAAGCTAAAAGAAAGAGGCAAACCAAGGCAAAAAGATAAAGAAGCAAGCAAAGAGAAATAATGAAAATATTTTTGGTCTTTTTGTGTTTTGGAAAGTAGAAATAAAGCAAAAAACGAAGGCTAAAAAGAAAACAAAACATGGATATACAAACTACCGACTGAACATGATATGTAGATGAGTGTGATGTCGGTGTACCTCCCCCAAGCTTAGGCTTTTGGCCTAAGTGGGTATCAACCCCAACGCGGGTAGGAACTCTAAGCCAGGGGGTCATCATAAGAATGATCGTAGTTAGGCCCTTGCGAAGAAGAAGAAACTCCCCAGTCATAGGCAGGCTGCTGGTATGAGGACTCCCCCTCATTCGAGGGCTGGACCAAATCATCTGTAACCTCCCTTCCAGTATCCTGATCTTGCTAGGAGAGCTCCCCCAGATATGTATCGAGCTCTTCCTCGGTGAGTGACCATCCTTCCCTGGTATCAAGGTTAAATAAGATAGGCGCAGGCAAAATAACAAAACGCTCGGACTTACCCCTTCTCCAACCAACCTTGAGGAAGGTTATTTCATAAGATAAATCACTCAAATTAGCCCAAGAAGAAACAAATTTATGATGTATCATGGAATTAAGGTCAAGCCTCTCTATGGGAAACTGTAGGTCTAGATGATGAGGCACTAGATCATGCAAAGCTATTAAATGAGAAGCAATGAGGCCTCCACAAATTCCACCTTTCTCGCGGTTAGCAGCAAGACGAAAAGCTATCAAGGCACCCAAATTATAAGTCCTATCTCGTTTTAAGGCAGCTGAGATGAAGGCTAGATCATATGAGGATAATTTATTAGCAGTTTTCCTAGCGAGAACACACTTGTCAATAAAGTAGGCAAAGTATCAAATAAACGGGAGATGAATATTATGAATTTTACCACTCTCCTTTGAGAAGCTGCTCCCTTGGCAAATTTCTGCCTACAAGTCCATGAGTGGTGTAGGTCGCTCTCTAATCCTTCCACACGAACCCTACTATGGTACTTTAATAGCTGCACAAATGTCATCAAAAGGGAGATCGACGGCTACATTGTAAATTTTGTAGTGGACTATGGGGTTAGGCAAGGAGCAACTAAATTGAAAATCCTGCACCACAGACATAGTTAGTTTCACATATTGGGTAGGTTTGTCTCCCACAAAATGCTCCAATCCTGCATTAGTAATTAAAGTATGGAAATCTTGAGAAATCCTTGCAGCCCTCATGAATTTGGGGCATGGATAGGCAGAGGGAAAGACTTCCTCCTCACAGTGAACCTTCATAACTGCAGGCACCCTCAATTCATGTTGGTTGAGTTGGTGTTCATTCATCTTCTTTTCTGAAATTTTTAGACAACCATCATATAAGTGATTGCAAAGTGAATACATAATGAAAGGAACTACTCATAGGGACTTGTAAGAGGCCTAAACATGCATCAAAACAATTTCTCTAGGCATTGAACAAGCTCACAATCTCACATAACCTGTCACCTACAGTAGAAAAATACTCAAGATATAATCCACTAAACACAAATCTACTTGGACAAGTGGAGGAGTCACATACCGGAGAACAAATGCTCCAAATTTCAGCAGCAAAGATGGGTTGAGCAAGGAGATCGAAAAATCGTGGGCAAGAACATCAAGAACGCGAGTTTGAGCAATGAACTGGTGTTTTCTTGGGAGAGAGAAAGAAGTGGCAAGTGAGAGAATAAGTGGAGGTCCAGGGGTAGCCCACACCATGGCCAGGCACGCCCCTGGGGTGGCCACGCCACCAGGTGGTGTGCCTGCCTGGTGGGCCCCCCTAGGTCACTCCAGGTACTTCTCTGTCCATTTTTTCACATAAAAAATTAATATGAATTTTCTGGAATTTTTCGAGACACTTTATTTTTTTAGCAATTTTCAGGTATTGATGAATAATTTCTAGCAAAAAGATGTTTTTTTAGAATGATGCAAATAACAAAACAAAACTAAAACTTCAGAAGTTCTAAGACACTCTAATATGCAAGCAACTAGCAAAATAAAAGTAAACTAAGTGAAAGCAAAAATTAAAATGGATAAACTAAAAGTAAGCAAAGATAATCATGGTGAAAACATTGTTCTGTTCATTAAAATCCCTTTGTTAACAAGGTTGATCAGGTCTTGTTACCAAAACAATATTATATGAAACAAAACTTTGTATTCCACTAAATGATTATGTTACCTCAACCTTGATAGCAATGGTCCCAATCATAATAGTTTCATATTTTTATCTTGGTATGGGACAATATATTTCTCCCACTTGAATGCCCTCAATATTTTCAATTGAATTTAAGCCATAATTCCTATCAATCTTCTTGGGGAAATAGACAGTATGCTCCTTGTCATTAACATTAAAAGTTACCTTTCCTTGATTGCAATTAATAACAGCTCCTGCAGTATTAAGAAAAGGTCTCCAAGAATAATAGACATATTATCATCTTCCGGCATTTCAAGCACAACAAAGTCAGTTAATATCAAGCAATTATGAGCCACTTGAACAGGAACATCCTCACATATACCAACAGGAATGGTAGTAGATTTATCAGCCATTTGCAAAGATATATCGGTTGGTATTAGTTTTTCCAATTAAAGTCTCTTGTAGAGAGAAAAGGGCATAACGCTAACTCCTACTCCCAAATCACACAAGGCAATTCTAACATAATTATTTTTAATAGAGCATGGAATAGTTGGAATCCCTAGGTCTCCAAGTTTCTTTGGAACCTTACCATTAAAGGAATAATTAGCAAGCAAAGTAGAAATTTCCTCATTAGGGATCTTCCTTTTATTAGAGACAATATCCTTCATATACTTTGAATAAGCGGTAATTTAATAGCATCAGCTAAAGGAATTTGCAAAAATAAAGGTTTCATCCACTCACAAAACTTATTATAGTGTTCGTCTTCCTTTGACTTGTGTTTCTTATCAGGAAAAGGCATAGGTTTTTGGACCCAAGGCTCTCTCTCACTACCATGTTTATTAGCAACAAAATCTTCCTTAGTGTATTTAGTATTCTTAGTGTGTATTTCAGGTTCTTCTTCAACTTTTTATTTATCAGGAGCATCATTTTCCTCATTACCACTTTCAGTTTCATCATCAGAGACAGATATACTATTAGGATCTTTAGCAGGTTTAGAAGACTCTACAATAGTTTTATGTTTCTTTTTCCTTTTCTTAGGAGAAGTACTACTATTTTCAATTTGTTGAGAATCCTGCTCAATTCTTTTAGGATGCCCCTTAGGATATAGAGGATCCTGGGTGGCAGCACCACTTCTAGTTCTAATTTCATAAGCTTGTTTTTCCTTAGAAGCATTAACTAGCAAATCTTTTTGTACTTTGATAAGCTGGTCAATTTGAGTTTGAACCATTTGGAAATGTTTAACAAGCATTTTAACATCATTAGAGGTTCTTTCCACAATATCCTTCAACTCAATAATAGCTCTAGAGTTTTCCATTATATGATTTTTCACATTTTTATTAAAGTTATCTTGCTTAACAATAAAAATATCAAATTCTTCCAAGCATTGATCAGGAGGTTTAGAATAAGGAATATCACCTTCATCAAAATGTTGGAGAGAGTGTACCTCAATAGTGGATGAGTGGGAGATTGGCTTACATAATTCTTCTATAGGAGGTAAATTCTTCACGTCTTCATCTTTAATACCCTTCTCCTTAAGACATTTCTTAGCTTCCTTCATCACTTCATCATTTAGTTCAATCACTCCTCTCTTCTTTGGTGTTGGTGTTGCCTCACGCACAGTTAACTCAAGTGTAGTTGTCTCAGGCGTAGTTGGCTCAGGTGGAGTCTAGTCATCATAATTCTTGCTTATTTTAGCCATTAATTCCTCAGCTTCCTTGGGAGTTCTATTCCTGAAAACACAATCAGCACAACTATCCAGGTATGTCCTAGATTCTTCAGTTAGTCCATTATAATATATATCAATGAGCTCATTTTTAGGTAATGGACATCCAGCTTGTGCGTGAATCAAAGCACAAAACCTTGCCCATGATTCAGGCAATATCTCTTTTTCTCCCTGTTTAAAATCAAAAAGTTCCTGCAAAATGGCATGTCTAGCACTAGGAGGGAAATATTTCTGAAGGAAGGTACTAATCAAGCAATCAGGGCTATCAATAGATCCAGGAGGTAAATTATTAAACCAAGCCTTAGCTTCTCCTTTCAGTGAAAAAGGGAAAATTTTAGCAACAAAGTAGGTGCGCATCTTAATATCATCAGAAAATAGGCCACTCATGGTAGAAAGCTCAGTCATATGTGCTATAACAGTTTCATTCTTAGTCCCACAAAAAGGTTCTTTCTCAACAATAGTTATGTAAGATAAATCAAGAGAGAAATCATAATCCTTATCTTTAATGTTTATGGGAGATGTAGCAAACTTATCATTAGGAGATAATTACAGTACGCCTTTCAAGGAGACTCTTAATAGCACTCTTACCATGAGTGTTTTGACATTCTTTAATAAATTCATCATTCATTTCTATATATCTGTCTTCAATATCATAGCTCTCTATAGACTCAAGTGAACTGACAGGTGTAGTAGTATCTTCATTAGGAGTTTCAGTATTTCTAGCTATAGATCTAGCAATCATAGCATCTAGGAAAGGACCTAATGAACCACTCTTATCAAGCACAGTAGAAGCATCATAAGTATCAGAAGTTTCAGATTCAGCAGAAGTAGTAGTATGTGTAGCATGTGTATGTGGTGGTGTAAGGAGCTTACTCATCAGAGATGGTGAATCAAGAGCAACAAAGGTGTTCAGAACCGTACCTCTTCTTGTAGTGGATGGTAATATAGGAACTTTTCCATCACGAGACTTACCCATGATGAATGAAGGGCAACGAACAATAGTGGTTCCAAGTGAACTTGATAAATAAAGCTATGCTCCCCGGCAATGGCGCCATAAAATAGTCTTGATGAACCACAAGTATAGGGGGTGTATCGCAGTATTTTCGAGGGAAGTGAAACCCAATTTATTGATTCGACACAAGGGGAGCCAAAGAATATTTATAAGCCTTAACAACTGAGTTGTCAATTCAGCTGCACCTGGAAACAATCTTGCTCATAGCAGTTTATTAGTAGCAACAGTTTTGTAGTAGCAATAGCAAAGTAATAGCAGTAGTAAAAGTAAAGACAGTAGCAACAATTGCAGTAAACAGTAGGATTAAAGCGTGATAGGCATAGGGATGGATGGACGGGCGTTGGATGGACAAGACAATTCATATAGCAATCAAGATATAGGGCAATTGCAGATAAATAATATAAAGCATCCAAGTACTAAATAATCATAGGCATGTGTTCCATATATAGTCATACGTGCTCGCAATGAGAACTTGCACAACATCTTTTGTCCTGCCAGCCCATTTGCAGCGGGGCCTCAAGGGAACTACTGACAATTAAGGTGCTCCTTTTAATAGAGCACCGGAGCAAAGCATTAACACTCCGTGAACACACGTGATCCTCACATCAAAGCCATACCCTCTGGTTATCCCGATTATTGTCACTTCGGGGCCTTTGGTTCCGGACAACAATATGTATACAACTTGCAGGTAAGATCACAAACAATACTATCATCATGAATCAATAACATGTTCAGATCTAAAATCATGGCACTCGGGCCCTAGTGACAAGCATTAAGCATAACAAGTTGCAACAAAGTCAAGAGCACTAATAATAGATACTAGGCACCATGCCCTAACAATCTGATGCCATTACATGAACGATCTCATCCAATCCCTACCATCCACATAGCCTACAACGGAGGATTACTCACTCATGGATGGGGAATCATGGATGGTTGATGGAGAAGCAATGGTGATGATGACGGTGATGATCTCCTCCAATTCCCCGTCCCGACAGGGTACCATAATAGAGTTTTTGGTTCCGATTCACGGAATCTGGTGGTGGCGGCGTAGCGGAAGTCTCTCTGGAAAAACGTCGACCCCCCCCCTTGGTTTTTAGGTCAAGAGGCATCTTATAGGCGAAGAGGGAGGCCGAGGGGGTGACCGAGGCGGCCACACCACCCCCTAGGCGCAGCCTGGGCTGGCCCGCGTGGCCAGGTGGTGTGGGCCCCTCGTGGCCCTCCTCTGTCTCGTTTTCTGGCTCCGTGAATCTTTTGGTGAAATAGGATTTTTGGCATATTTTTCGGGATTTTCCAGATAGTTCATTTTCTGCACAAAAACTAGACACCAAGGTAATTCTGCTGAAAACAGCGTCAGACCGTGTTAGTTGTATCCAAATCACACAAGTTTAGAGGAGAAACAATAGCAAAAGTGTTCGGGAAAGTAGATACGTTTTGGACGTATCATTAGACTTGATCCACGTGGTGGCGCTAGTTGAGAATCTGATCTGAAGGAGAGACCGTTGTAGAGACTCGCTAGATCCCCTAGATTAGCGAAGTTTTCTGAATTTTCCGCGTCGTTTTTCGGCTAAGGTGCGACCTTTTTAGATGAGCCGACAGAAGATGTAGGTATCACCGTGGGCGCTGCTATTACGACCAATGGACCCGACAAAATTGGGGCCGATAGGGCAGGTTCTTCTGGTCCCTCTACACGAAAGTGTAGGTCCCGATGATGAGATCTGATCCACCATTGAAGTCGACGGGAACCGAGACACGGGTGGGCAGGCATGGTTCCGCTGATGTTGGATTGGTTCTTGGTGGAAGGGGGCCACTGAATCCATGGATCCAGCATTCAGATTTCCCAAAGATGGCGCCAATTCATGAGGGGTAACCTCCGCAATGCCCATGGTTATGGACTTAGGGTTTCATGGAAAAGAGAATGCTAGGGATTTTGTTAGCTTATCAGACAAACAAGGGAGTCAAAGTCATCTAATTGCTTATGAACAAATCGATTACAGATCGCTCGAGGATTTTTTCGGTACCTCTCCACTGGCTCCTCCTAGCCTATATATAATATGCTGGGTCCCGAGGCCGTATATGGATAGGTTAGAAGTTACAATTACAATAGAAATACAACGTCGATTTCTATTTCCTTATCTGGCAAGTTATGCCTTCTGTCGGATGCTTCCTAGGCCTTCTTCTTGGGCTTTGTGGGTTGTGAGCCTTTATGTAACCAGGGTAACTAATCATAAGAACCTGAGTAATAATACCCATGTCAGTGGTCATTCTGGAAGTATAGAAATCACCAGATGAAAGAGAAGATATTTTCGGAAGAGTTCTGTGAGAGAACCAGAATCGTTTCTGTAAGTTCTGAAGTCGTTCGGAGGAAATCGAAAGGGAACCAAAAGGTATTTACATATTAATTAATGTAATTAATATTAAGTATAATATTAAAATCTAATTTGATAAGGTAAGTTCCTAATGAGCCAAATTCCCTAGGGAAAAGGGCCCATGAGGGAAACTACCATAGGGAAGGGCCAAGGGCCAAAGAGGCCAAGGCCTGGCCACCTCCTGGGGCACACCCGACTATCCTAGGGCTGCACGGGGTAGGGATCCCCCTAGGACAGCTAGCCCATGGGGCCCTAGAGGCCCATGCATTGCCCCTCCTCTCTCCCTTGTTTAGTCCCACATGGGAAACCCAATGGGGAGGGTACACATCCCTCTGCCTAAGTAAAGGGGTGCCCATGGGTGGGAATAAACACACAACAAATCCAATAATTCTCTAAGGCATTTCCTCACGGAACTCTCTCTCTCTCATTATCCTCTCGCAATGGTGCGGTCCCTAGAAGGATGGCACACGCAAGAGACGACATACCTGCAACACTCCTTTTCGCTGTAGGGATTCCAGTTAGAGGATCTACTTCTGCACTCTAAGCAGGGACCAGAGAACTGGAAGTCATCATCGTACACCATATGTGTGCGAAACCACGGGGGTGCTGCCACTAGTGGCACCTTGGATGTCATGAGCCGGAGCTGATGCACGTTGGAGCATGACTTGCGAGGAGCTTCGTGACCTTGAGGTCGGCTATGAGTACGACTACATCATCCATGTTCCCCTTGGAACGTTAAAGGCTTTCATAATATAAGGGTATGTATCCGAAACCTCCACCGTTACAGTATTACTCCTAGATAGATCTTGGCAGTTAGGTGTGTTCGCGTAGGAAAAAATTGTGTTTTCTACCCCGAACCCCTTCAAGACTCACCACAGTTGGCGGAGTCACCAGGACGGACATGTGGCAGGAAGCCGATGACTTTAGTGGGTCAATGTAGCCAAAGATAACAGTGGGTCGCACAGGCGGAGTTGACGCCACCCCCGGGCGTAGAGTCGACGTGGTCGACAGAGTCACCAGGGCGAATGTGTGGAAGGAAGCTGACGATTGCAGTGGATCACCGCAGCCGAAGACCGCAGCGGGTCATCATAATCAAAGATAGTTGCGGGTCACTGGAGTTGAAGACTGTAGTGGCTCGCCGCAACCAAAGACCACAGCAGGTCGCGTGGTGGAGTCTATGCAGTCCTCGAGCTTAGAGTTGATGTGGTCGACGGAGTTGTAAGGCCAGAAATGTGGAAGGAAGCCGATGACTGCAACGGGTCACCGCAGCCGAAGACTACAGTAGGTCATGTGGCAGAGTTGGCGCAGCCCACAAGTGTAGAGTCAATAAGGTTGATGAGGCGGTCGTGTGTTCGAGATCAATAGAGATCTGACTGCTCCTGATCGTCGAGTTGTTGGTTGGTGAAGAGGGAGCCGCCAAATTCATGACTCTAGTGTCTGTAATTTCCATAGACGACACTAATTGACGAGGGGTAACCTCGGCAATATCCATTGTTATGGATTTGGGTTTCAGGGAGAAGGGGTGCACTCGTGATTTCGTCGGCTTATTAGACAGATAGGGGATGTGAGATTCACTCAGGTGCATACCCTCGAGTAAACCCTACTTCCTTCTTGTTTGATCTTTCTTAATGGAGAGTACAAAGTCACTAGGTCGCCAGATGCGATCTAACTTACAATGGATTGCTATGAATAGTATCAGGTTTTGTAGATCTATTGTCTAATTGTGGCGTGCCACCTTGTTGTATCATCCTAGCCTTTATATATGGGAGGCTAGGTATCAGGTACGAATATGTGTTGGTTACAAGTTGGTGTTTGTGTAGAGTCTAATCTTGGACTTTCTGAAAGATCACAGGTGTCGCCTAGAAGGGGGTGAATAGGTGGTTTAAAACTTTTATGAGAGTGGCTCAACAAAGGCGGAATTAAACTAGCGTTTACTTTGTCACACACAAAACCTAAATCAACTAGGGTTTACCTATGTGCACAACAACTTATGCTAAGCAAGACAAGCAACTATGTGATAGCAAGATATAGACTTTAAGCACGAAGTCTATCACAAAGTAAGGTGCATAAGTAAGAGCTTGGGTAAAGAGATAACCGAGGCACACGGAGACGACGATGTTTTACCGAGTTCCTCCCAACAATGGAGTACGTCTCGTTTGGAGAGAGGGTGCTTTCAAACCACCAACTCCACAAAAGGCCTCCCTTGTTCTCCTGTGAATCTCACCCCAACGGGATCGATCCACACTTCCACTATTGGTGCACTTGTCGGTGGCAATTCGAAACCTCTCACAAGATTGGGGCACTTATCCACAACTCAATTGGAGGCTCCCAAAAAACAAGCTTGGGAAAGCTCCACAACTTAATTGGAGGCCCCAAGTAATCCACCAACCTGCAAAACAACTAAACTATCTAGGATTCCAAGAATCCAAGAGTAAAAAGCTTCTCACTTTCACCCAATCGAATCCTCACCGAGAACTCAAACTGACGAGGGGTTAACTCATCAATGCCCATTGTGATGGACTTGGGTTTTGGAGAAGGAGCGAACGCTGGAGGCATCAATCGTCTAGCAAACAAGCACACATGGACGCAAGTTTTACCTAGGTTCAGGCCTCGTAGAGGTCCCTACTCCTGCTTGTCTGCTCTTGGAATTATCGAGGGAGTCGAAAGTTACAGGGGGTGCATGGATGCAATCTGGCGATGGTTGCGGAAACTAGGGTTGTGATTGTCCTCCTCGCCGCCCCTCCTAGCCTTTATATAGATAGGCTAGGTCTCGGGTAGCAGGTCGAGTCGGTTACAGATTAGGGTTTGTTCCTTTAAACTTTCTATCTTAAGCTTCGTCTTGTGCGGCAAGCAATCAGAGTCTCCGTGAGTCACCCGAACCCTGTATTGGGCCCTGGTAATGCTGTGGGCTTCTGCCATACCTAGACCATATATGCCAAACTCTAGTACCTGTAAGATATGCCCACGTCAGTAGCCCCCGAGTGTCCAGTGGAATCGTAGATTCGAGTGGAGACTTTATGAAGTCTTTCAAGTGCACATCTGAGCACATTTTCGAGTGCTTTGATTGGTGTCATAGGGATTATTGATATACATGCCCGATTCATCCGATGCATCGGGATCAGTTAACTGCCTTAGGGCAAAACAACGCAATCTACTCAAACTCGAGTCCCCGAACTCGAATTCGGAGAACTACTGGTGTAATTCGACTCAGGCCGTGGAGGTCTTACAAGAGTCGAATCCCAGTATGTAAGTGTGATCACTCGATGCATCCGTCAAGGCATATTTCATCGTACCTGCAAGCACGGATATTTTCTGATAGAGCGCAGAAGATGTGTTGCCAGGCCTTATTCATGTCTTATCTTCACATCATAGACGCGGCATCCGAATTTTGTCATCACGAAGATGGTTCGGGTGACCCAGGAGACGCAGTCTCTTTGCAGGGAAGTTGTGAGGTGAAGTCGCCGATGCTTTCGAGTGTAGACGTTGTCAACACGTAATTATGGGAGTATCCCCCGAGTGCCTATTCGAGTCGAAGACTGGAGTGGGGACTATAAGTATTTTGCGACTGATGTCGTCTTTTTTGCTTGTTTCAGTCGAATGTGCTTTCAGTGCTCCCTATGGGAGAAACCTGAAGTCCACAATCGAATCGTTGATTCGAGTGAAGGGTTCTTCAATGTCTTAAAAAAATTCCTTGGGTGCGCGGCCAGCGCTCCTGTTAGGAGTAGCCCCCAAGTGCTTGGTTGAGTCGAAGACTCAAGTAAGGACTAAAGCAGTCAAAAAGTTGCTCCTACTGGAGTTAATGACGTCAGTGCTGACGATGAGATGACCTTAGTTACCCGCGTGAGCGGCTTTGACGGGACGTGACGAGTAGTGGTTCCCATTCTCTGACTTGGATTTGACCAGGCGTGCATAATCTTTTGGTTTAACTGGGTCTCCTCGATTCTCGCGCGTAATGGGCGGAGTGGGGCGACGGTTCGTGGTCTACCCTTGCCATGTGTCGACGTCGATGTGTGCCACATGCTGGATTGATTTTCTCCTGGCCATTGGATGACATCTGTTGGGACGTTAAGTAGGGGTTCACCGTGCGGTAAATTTCCCCACATCTTCTTCTCCTTCGTGCATCTCCGCCATTGTTGTTCTTGTAGTTCCATTGCTCACCGCTTCTCTGTGGCGTTGGACCAACTCCGCATCTTCCCTAGTTACTTCCTGCGCTCACATCGCTAGCGCAAGATGGGCAAGAAGAAAGGAGGCGCCGCCGTTGGATCTGTTGCTGCCATTGTGGAGCCCAAGAAGAAGGGCGCCACCACCGCGGGCACCAGTGTTGCCGCCGCGGCGGGGAAGAAGAAGGGTGTGGGCACTCGCGTCACTAATGGGTCATGGCACCCATCCGTCATCAAGCCATCGAAGTTGTTCACCCAGCGCCAAGATGGAGCGCTTCCTCACGGAGGATGACTCTCGCGTCCCCGGCGACGAGGTAATCCCCAGTCCTCCTGCGGGTTTTCAAGTGATGTTCCTTGCGTTCATCATTCATGGTCTCTCTCTCCCCTGCATCCATTTGTTAGGGGTCTTCTTTGCTTCTACGGGCTCCAGCTGCACCAGCTGTCGCCAAACTCTATTCTCCACATCGCCTGCTTCATCACTCTATATGACGCGCATCAGTCGGGTCATCTGGCAACATTTTGCTGAGCAAGTACGTGACATATGGTTGCGTCCAGGATGGCTCGATCATCATGACCTCCATGGGACCTTCGAGTCCTGTTTCTGGCTCCGTGTCGTCGAGTGCCATTGGCTCATTGGGTGGCGTAGCCCCCGAGTCCGTTGGCGTGCTTGTCTTCTTCTCTGGAGCCTTGGGCTTGATGGAGCGTTCGCAGATGCGCTCTAGAAATACTCCAGGTGGCACTAGGGCACAGGTGGAGCCGATGTTGGCGAGTGTGTCTTCCTCTTCATTGCTTTCGCGGCCAACGTGTCACAGCTCGCAGCCGTCGAAGTCTCCCTCGAGTGTGTCGTAGAGGTTGGCGTGTGGACGGTGAAGTCAAAGGCGCCGAAGAGTTGGCAAATCTCCGTTGTTGCAGATTTGTAGATTGCGGTTGACAGGGCCAAAGAAGACATCAGCACTCCCAGTTCCCACAGACGGCACCAATTGACGAGGGGTTAACTCATCAATGCCCATTGTTATGGACTTGGGTTTTGGAGAAGGGGGGAGCACTGGAGGCGTCAATTGGCTAGCAAACAAGCACACAAGGACACAAGATTTACCCAGGTTCAGGCCTCGTAGAGGTCCCTACTCCTGCTTGTCTGCTCTTGGAATTATCGACGGAGGCGAAAGATACAGGGGGTGCGCGGATGCAATCTGGCAATGGTTGCGGAAACTAGGGTTGTGATTGTCCTCCTCGCTGCCCCCTCCTAGCCTTTATATAGATAGGTCGAGTCGGTTACAGATTAGGGTTTGTCCCTTTAAACTTTCTATCTTAAGCTTCTTCTTGTGCTGCAAGCAATCGGAGTCTCCGTGAGTCACCCGAACCCTGTATTGGGCCCTGGTAACACCGTGGGCTTCTGCCATACCTAGACCATATATGCCAAACTCGAGTACCTGTAAGGTTTACCCACGTCACAAATCGATGCACCAAATGCAATGGCAAGAACACAAGAAGTGATCAAGTCCTTCTCTTCCAAATTCCACCAAATCTACAAAAGCTTATGGTGGAATAAGAGAGGAAGAACAATGGAGGAAATCCATAAAAGACTCCAAGATCTAGATCAGAAGATGTTTCCCTCACTTAGAGGAGAGATTGATTGGTGGAGTTGTAGATATAGATCCCCTCCCTCTTTTCCCTCAAGAAGATGCTAAAATCATTGGAGGGATTGAGAGATAGCAAGCTTCAAGAGGTCAAAAATGGTGGGAGAAACTTGCAAGAGAGCTTAGGAACCATTGGGAAAGAATGGCCCCTTAAATAGGTCCCTAGAAATCAAACCGTTAGGCCCAGGAATCGCCCGGTACAGAGTCTCCGGTGTACCCAGGACAAATGGGGACAAACTGGATGCCAGTCTGTACGCGGTCCGTAGATAGAGCAGAGAATTAGTTCGGAGTCTCCGGTCTTACAAAAACTGGGAGGAAGACCAATACGAAAACAACCATAACTTTTGCATCCGGACTCCGGTTTTGATGATCTTGGGGTCGTTTTAAAGAGGACAACAAGGTCTACACGATCATACAGAAAAACATCATAGTAAAACAAGGGATGATATAACCAAATTACGAAAGGTTTGACCTGTCTCAAAAAGACGAACCGGTAAAACCTCCAACATCGAAAATGCAATAGAGAATGCATATGAAATTTGTTTTCGGCAAGCTTGAGCTTGTCATGGAGATTAACACAAGATCTAAATCCTCACATGAGTAAGAACCAAATAATAGAAGGTTTTACCTATCTCTAAAAGACAAACCGGTAAAACCTCCAATATCGAAAACGCAATAGAGAATGCATATGAAATCCGTTTTCGATGAGCTAGAGCTTGTTATGAATATTACCACAAGCTCTAAAACCTCACATAGATAAGATACAAATAACAACCAAGAAAGATGATGCTAAGAATGCAAAGGTTTGATCTCTCTCCAAAAGATATGATTGAGTTAATCAGTTGAGAGCCCTTCTTGATAGTACGGTTATCTATCCTATAAAAACCGGTCTCCCTAACAAACACCACGAGACCGGAAAGAAAGAAACCCTACCAAGATCATACCTTTGTCTTGCGCATATTCCATTTGATCTTGATGATGACGATCTTCTACACCTCAAGATGGAACACCTTTCTTGATTGCTCTTCCACGCCCTCGCTTGATGAAGGCTTGCAACTTGCTCCCCCATACACCATGGGGAAACCTCTTCTTTGACCTTGTCTTCATCGATCCATGATCACCGAGGATGGCAAGCTTCAAGCATGAGATCTTCTAGATATGGCGCATCTTTAGCTTGCACATCATTCCTTCTAATTCCATTTGGATGATGTATTGAAGATACACACGAGGAACTCTATCTTCTTCTTCAAGACACCCTTGATCTTCTTTTCTTTATTCTTCTTCTTCATTCATTCTACCTTGAAGCCAACACATACTCTAAGTGATGCCAATGGAAAATTCCTACAAGTGCAACTTGATACAAGCATTAGTCCATATGGATTGTCATTAGTTACCAAAACAACACATGGGGGCCCACATGCTCTTTCAATCTCCCCCATTTTGGTAATTGATGACAATACCTTTGAGAGGGTTTATATAAGGAATTTAACGAATAAAATGGTAGCACCAATATAAAATACTACACAAGTATGTGATACTGATACCACCACCATATATAGAGCAAACTCTCCCACAATACTATGCATGTGTGATGAACTTGAATTTCATTACATATATTGCCAACCATTATCATTGGTGGAGTTTCCTCTATATATATACCACATGCTAAGCTAAAACAAAGATGCAATAGCATGAAAGGAAAATGCTTAAGAACAAACCCAAAGCATAAACGAACTTCCCTTAAACCCTCTAAAACTTCTCCCCCATTGGCATTGATTGCCGAAATGGGTGAAAAGTTCTAGAAGGCCAATATTTCCTCCAAGGGTGTGCATTCACACATATCCAATGATGAATACTTGGGAGGAAGTAGAAATATTTTGAGGACCCAAAGATTGCCAAAGAAATGAAATAAAATAAGCATCAACAAATGACGCAAACAATCCCAAGATCCAAAAGAACCAATTAAAAACAACAAATGATACCAACTGGAAAAAACAAGATATTATGATATGAGCAAATGAGGGTTTTAAATGAAAATAGAGAAGCTCCCCAAGATTTGTACACAAATTAGAATAATTGCTTTATAATACACAATGCACAAACATGGAATCCTCGCTCCCCCATAAGCATTGAAAACACAACAAATGAGAAAGAAGATAAATGAGCATTCTTAAATGAATTAGAGGAGTTCCTCAAATGTTATGCACCAACTATAGTAATTGTATTTGGAAACAAAGTGCACAAGCATGGAATCCTCACTCCTCCAACTCATTTAACAATACAAGGAATGAGAGATCAAATAAATGCTTAAATTAAATAGAGAAGCTCCCCAAGATTTGTGCACACATTAGAATAGTTTTATTTGAATACAACATGCAAAAATATGGAATCGTCACCCCCCCATATACATTTAATACACAAAAGGTGAGCAAGAAGGCAAATAAGCATTATTAAATGAATTAGAGGAGCTCCCCAAGGATTATGCATCAATTATGATAATTGCATTTGGGAACAAAGTGCATAATCATGGAGTCCTCACTCATCCAAATTCATTTAGCAATACAAGGCATGAGAGACCAAATATGAGTGCCTGAATATGCAAACACAAGATACAAGCACTCATTGGAAAATAAATTTGGAAGCCACTGAAGCATCAATAAGAAATAGAAAGGTGGTCTCCAAGAAATAAGATATCAACTAAAATTATCTTCTCTTATGTGTATAAGTTTCTAAGTGGAAAACATCACAGAGACATATGCCCACAAGGAAATAAGCACACATAAAGAAGATAGACAAGAAATCACATGAAAAGCTAAATGAAGTCATAACATATACCAATAAGATTTTTGCTTGAAAGCATGGCCAAAGGCACAATTTTATCTTATTGTTCATTAATGAGCTTCAAAGACCAACACACCACATACATTACAACTATCACCAAGGGAAGAGTAGATAGTTGGAATATATGGAGAAAAGCAACAAGTACCACAAAGGAAAACTCAACTAGCAAAATCTCACTATTGCAGATGAGAGAGGTTGAGGAAAAGATAGGCAATAAAATTGCTAGAATAACATATTTGGGATTGGTGAATCATATGCATGATTTTGTATAGTCCCAATTATATGCACTCATCTCAACTTACACACATTTGTAATAGGAGGTTCTCTTGAAACCAAACCTAGAACCACAACAAATAGAAATACAAATATTCATGCTAGAAGGCAACCCACACACTGTTGGAAGTAAGATTGATGAGCATGAAAAAGAGATACTTGTTACTGAGATATAATTGGTAGGATGTAGAGGATATTAATTCGTTGATCATCCTATATATTGCCTCCAGATTTCATGTATGCACCACTTCTTCAAAATTGTGAGATAAGCATCCAATATATCTCCAATGTACCTAAAACACATTTAAGTACAAAATGGTCCCCAAAATATATTGGGTCCAATGAAGTTAGAGAAACTACAATACATAGGAGAGACTCCACATAAATAAGTGCATATTGATATGAAATTGAATTTCATGCACAACTTAGCCGATGGGATTTGGTGGAGTTTCCCCTATATATTGGATCAAACAAAGCAAGCATGCCATAATATAAACATGTAGTAAATATGCATGCACAAGGCTTTCAAGAACCAACAAGGAGATACAATTTGAACAAAAACACAAAGTAAACCAAGATGGTACACACAAGAGTGTGACATGACAAAAGGTGTCCAAATTGTATCAAGGAATCAAATCAACACATGACCAAACACAAGTTCAACAAATGAACTAAGCTAAAGCCAAAGAGAAAAAGATAGATAAAGACACAAATGCTCAAGGATTTATCTCATTCTAAAAAGTCAAAACACGGAACGAGGAATGAGACAAAACCAACTCCCAAAAGAGCAAGGTTCCAACAAATAAACCATACTATCCAAACTTTTCATGATGGCATAATACCAAAACGAAAAGATCGGACTTCCAAGAACATAAAACATGATATGGAACAAAACAAGAAGCATAAATATGAGTGTTCTAAATAATATAGGAGAGCTCCCCCATGGATAGTGCATTATGTAGGATTTTCCTTGTGAATGCAAAATGCACACAAATGGGATCATCACTAGTACATACATTAAATAAAACACACGAGGATACCAATAAAATAAGAAGATCCACAAGAGGCAAGGAAAGCTTGGGAGACAACACAAAACATTTTCTTGGCAAGAGGTAGTACAAAATTTAAGCAAAGGCCAAAGTGAATATGATCAATAAATTCTACCATAAATCTAGTACTAATTGTCCAAGGACAAGAAGTATTGGGAGTCATCTTCCCAAGGTAGTTCATACGGATGTCTAGGATCATATTAACACTGAGAAGCACATAACAAGGTGTAAGAATTAAGCTTGATGCTTTGAAAGAGATTCTTGGTAGCTTCCAATAGTCACACAATCACTAGTGATTAGAGTAACTTGAAGCTAATGGGTTCCATGAGGATATCAAGATCCAACTATGAGGAAACACATACCAAGAAACACTCCCATAGACAAGATCCAAAAGATGAGCAATAAAAGCATTCAAACAAATTGGAGCTTGTATGAGAAAATGTGTCACATAGGAGCTAGATAATTATCAATATCAGTTCTAAGTGACACAACCTCGAATTTTCACATTGTCTAGGGTTGTAATATGCACTAAGCATATGACTCCCCCATAATGTGATACAACCATAAATCTCAACACGAGACAAAATGATCCAAATATAGATAATTAATGGACATTATAGAACTTAAATTTCTCATGAGAATCATACCACATAGAGACTAGATAATATTACAATATCAATACTAGGTGGTATTCCTCATGTACAAACACTTTTAGGATTGTTGAATGCCCAAGCATAACTCCCCCAAAATGGGATAGTCCATTAATCTCTCACGAGAGCCAAATAAGATACCAAACATAATCAAGAAGGGCTCCAACACAATAAACACACATACAAGGTATGCCACCCAACATACACAAATATACTTGATAACTCAAGATAATTACACGGAAGGCACAACATGTACAAAATCATGCAAGGTACAAAACAAACACATACACAAGGGGGCGAGTAACTTTCAATGTAATGAATTGAGCACATGTTACCGCATGGAGGAATATTGGAAATATGATAGAGGAAATATAATCCACATGACTTGACTTGACAAATATAATTGATGAAGATCCCTCAATTCTTTATGATGTAGCCAAGTCTCCAATGATCTCCAAACACACCTATTGATCAAGTTTTGGCTTGTTGGTCCCCAACCAAGTTGGGTCCTAAGAAGTTAGTCATATTAGGCTTGGCAACCCAAATGGTTCTTTTCTTTAACCCACATTGAACACCAACAAATTTGGCAAACATATTGCCAACCTCATCATTCTGAAGATAATAAGCATCATCAATCATGATAGGGTTAGATGACGAGATACCAATGGGCAATGGTGCATGAGGAAGAAATGTGCCATTTCTCACAGCAAATGTAGCAAGTTCTTCTATTGCCGCCTTTCTTTTTGGGTGAAGCAACATCTTGAGGAAGAGATTGAGTCTTCTTGGGAGGAGTCCCATCTCTAAAAAGAGGTAGAGCTTGAGGCTGCTTCCCTTGTTGCTTCATGCTAAGGGGCTTCTTCTTTAATGGGAAATACTTAACATGATGCCCTTCTTCCTTGCACTTGAAGCAAACAATGTTGGTCAGATTCTTGATTTCATCTTGGCCCTTTTTCTTGTTACCCTTGTGATTCAACTTGATATTGGACTTGTTCTTGATATTGGAGTTGAATCCAAGTCCACTCTTGTCATTGGGGTATTTTTGCACACTCAATACGTTGTTGAGTGTGGCCTTCCCTTTATGACCCTTTTTCAAGTCATTCTTCAAAGAAGTGACTTGAGCCTTGAGCTCTTCAATTTCCACTACATAGTTAGTGTGAACAACAATACTAGAGGAAGTGGATGCTACATTGTTAGAGCAACAATGCACGGAATGTAATTCATCACAAGATGTAGCAATTGCATGAGTGTATGAATTACAAATACTAGCATAGGGAAATATGACATTTGGAGTAAAAGTAGTGCTAATGTCCACATGAGGCTCATTAGATGTTACCTTTGACATAATAGCCTCATGAGCTATTTTTAGCCTATCATGGGAGGCTAGAAGATCCTCATGAGAGCTTGATAGCTTACCATGACTTTCTTCCAAGATCCCGTACTTGCTAGTTAGCAAAGCAAGTTGAGTCTTTAGCTCAACATTATCCTTCAAAATAGATGCTTCACAAGAAATAGAGTCAGTAGCACAAGCATCATGATTAATTGAAAGAGTTGAGGGCAACTTCGAAATCTCTTCCGAGTAAGAGGCTTTAAGTTGCTCATGTGACTTGGTGAGTTTGATGAGCTCACCCTTGATGACCCTAGAGACATTTTTGAGGTGCTAAAAATCCTCAAGGAGTTTAGCATGAGCAACTTGAAGCTCACCATTTTTACTTTTGAGATCACTTGCCACCTCAAGACCTCTATCATGAGATTCCTTCACTCTAGACAACTCTAGAGCAAAAGCATCCTCAAGAGATTCCTTAGTGGTTTGTTCCTCTTCAAGAGATTCATTTAGATTTGCAATTTTATTAGCATACTCACGCTTAAGGTTACTCATTTTATCAATGGTGTTCTCATGCTCCTCAATTTGTGCTTGTAACTTATCAATATGTTCTTTGCTCTTAATAGCAAAGCCCAAGATTTTAATAAAGTTAGAGCAAACAATATTATTCTTAACAAGAGCATGATAAACAATATCACCCTTTTCATATAAATCATCAACATCCAACTCTTCTTCCTCATTATCCTCATCCTTATCATCACAAGAGGTATTGGGTTCCAAAGTAGGAGTTACCTTTGAATCCCTAGCCATAAGGCATAGGTGGGTACCAAGAGATGATGGTGATGATGATGAATTATTTGAAGCTTCATTCAAGATCTTGTCTTGGACAATAGAATCTTCGTTTTCCTCTACATGGTTAGCAACACAAGCACTAGAGGAAATATAAGTATTTTTAACATGGCAACAAGACAACACAAGCATATCATCATAGGATTTATGAAAGCCATTTCTACATGATATGTAGGGACTACCAACACAAGCATATAAGGAGTTTTGGGTGCTACAAGTGTTACGGTCCAACAATAGACCATTGCAGCTATATAGAGATGAAGGATGACTAATAGTAAGCTCACTATCCACATTGCAATATCTATCACCACTCACCATATCATTACCTTGTAAAAAATCACATGTTGGTGAAGTGGTATAAGATGAGAACTCATCTCGACCGGAAGTGGAAGCAACACAATCATCCTCAAGAATATTGGACACAACATATTTATCTTGAAGTTTTGTCCATAATTCATGAGCGCTCCAAAAAGGAATGGTTGAAGATGTAACTACATAGCTCAAAGCATTAACAAGCACATTAGAAGCTTGAGCATCAAGATATGAGTTCTTCTCATCCTCACAAGATAGATTTTCGAAATCCATAGGAGGAGGAAAAACCTATATCTACAATACGCTCCAAATTTGGGTCCATGTCCCAAAAATGAATAAGCATACGAGTTTTACATATATCATAATTTGTGCCATCGAATATGAACATTTCATTGTGCACTAATCCCCTAGCCGACATCTTTACTCTCAAGGTGGTGAAGCCTAAAATGAGAGACCAGGCTCTGATACCAATTGAAAGATTATAGATGTCACCTAGAGGGGGAGTGAATAGGCGGTTTAAAACTTTTACGAGAGTGGCTCAATAAAAGTGGAATTAAACTAGCATTTACTTTGTCACACACAAAACCTAGATTAACTAGGGTTCACCTATGTGCACCAACAACTTATGTTAAGCAAGACAAGCAACTATGTAATAGCAACGAAGGCTATCACAAAGTAAGGTGCATAAGTAAGAGCTCGTTTAAAGAGATAACCGAGGCACACGGAGACGGCGATGTTTTACCGAGTTGCTCCCAGTAATGGAGTACGTCTCGTTTAGAGAGGGGGTGGTTTCAAACCACCAACACCACAAAAGGCCTTCTGTGAATCTCACCCCAATGGGATCGATCCACACTTCCACTATCGGTGCACTTGTCGGTGGCAATCCGAAACCTCTCACAAGATTGGGGCACTTCTAAACAACTCAATTGGAGGATCCCAACAAACAAGCTTGGGAAAGCTCCACAACTTAATTAGAGGCCCCAAGTAATCCACCAACCTGCAAAACAACTAAACCGTCTAGGGTTCCAAGAATGCAAGAGTAAAAAGCTTCTCACTTTCACCCAATCGAATCCTCACCGTGAACTCAAACCGATGCATAAAATGCAATGGAAAGAACAAAATAAGTGCTCAAGTCCTTCTCTCCCAAACTCCACCAAAGCTACAAAATCTTATGGGGGAATAAGATAGGAAGAACAATGGAGGAAATCTACAGAAGACTCTAAGATCTAGATCCCAAGATGTTCCCCTCACTTAGAGGAGAGATTGATTGGTGGAGTTGTAGATATATATCCCCTCTCTCTTTTCCCTCAAGAAGATGCAAGAATCATTGGAGGGATTGAGAGATAGCAAGCTTCAAGAGGTCAACAATGGTGGGGGGAAACCTACAAGAGAGCTTAGGAACCATTGGGGAAGAAGGGGCCCTTAAATAGGTCCTTAGAAATCCAACTGTTAGGCCCAGGAATCGCCCGGTCTGGAGTCTCCGGACTAGGACCAGAGTCTCCGGTGTACCCAGGCCAAACAGGGACAAACTGGATGCCATTCTGTACGCGGTCCGGAGATACACCGGAGATTTAGTTCGGAGTCTCCGGTCTTACAAAAACTAGCAGAAAGACCAATACGAAAACAACCATAACTATTGCATCCGAACTCCGATTTTGATGATCTTGGGCTCGTTTTAAACAGGACAATAATATCTACAATATCATACAGAAAAACATCATAGTCCCGCAAGGGAGGATAGAACCAAATGACGAAAGGTTTGATCTCTCTCAAAAAGGTGAACCGGTAAAACCTCTAACATCGAAAACACAAGAGAATGCATATAAAATTTGTTTTCGACGAGCTTGAGCTTGTCATAGAGATTAACACAAGCTCTAAATCCTCACATGAGTAATAACCAAATAATGGAAGGTTTTAGCTATATCTAAAAGACAAACCGGTAAAACCTCCAATATCGAAAACGCATTAGAGAATGCATATGAAATCCGTTTTTGATGTACTAGATCTTGTTATGAATATTACCACAAGCTCTATAACCTCACATGGATAAGATACAAATAACAACCAAGAAAAATGATGCTAAGAATGCAAAGCTTTGATCTCTCTTCGAAAGATATGATTGAGTTACTCACTTGAGAGCCCCTTTTGATAGTATGGTTATTTATCCTATGAAAACTGGTCTCCCCAACAAACACCACGAGACCGGTAAGAAAGAAACCCTATCAAGGTCATACCTTTGCATTGCGCATATTCCATTTGATCTTGTTGATGATGATCTTCTACACCTCAAGATGGAACACCTTTCTTGATTGCTCTTCCACGCACTCGCTTGATGAAGACTTGCAACTTGCTCCCCATACACCATGGAGAAACCTCTTCTTTAACCTTTTTTCATCAATCCATGATCACCGAGGATGGCAAGCTTCAAGCATGATATCTTCTAGATATGGCGCATCTTTAGCTTGCACATCATTTCTTCTAACTCCATTTGGATGATGTCTTGACGATACACATGAGGAACTCTATCTTCTTATTCAAGACACCCTTGATCTTCTTTTCTTTATTCTTCTTCTTAATTTCTTCTACCTTGAAGTTAACACATGCTCCAAGTGATGCTAATGGACAATTCCTACAAGTGCAACTTGATACAAGCATTAGTCCATATGGATTGTCATTAGTTACCAAAATCACACATGGGGCCCATATGCTCTTTCACTTTCCTTATCTTGTGTGCTTGAAATCAATGTCCTTATAGGTTTCGTATTTTTCGAACCATCATGGGCTTCATGGATCTTGGTATATTTTTATGTGGGCCTTTCTTGGGTCGCACCGTATATGTCAACAGTGGGCACCCGAAGGGTCATGCCCATGTAACTCGCGCCTCGCAGGCAATCCGAATCTTGCATTCTTTGAGAAGCGCCGAAGGACACAACACTTTGGTATATCATATACTCCTAGGCAAGTCAATATTAGAGGATGTTCTTGCCAGGGAGCCCCTTCCTAGCCATCCTTCTGCATGAGCAATTTATCGTTCCTCATGGTTTTTCAGGTGTGTAGATCAAGTTAAACTGCCTTGTAATGTTAATTAACCATACCACATTATGCTTAGCATTGTTATCACTTTTATTACATTCACTAACCTCTAGTGCATCAATCCTTTTCAGGTCCGCTTCCAAGATATAGAAGTTTCCTGTAGTGAATACTTGTGCAACAGTCATCTCAGTATCCTTGTATTTAGTAATCACCACAGGTACTGTTTGTGGGTCCGTACAGTCCTGTCGCGCCTCTTCCTAATGGATAGGGTTAATGGTGTTCTCGTAGTGCATAATTAAATCCACCAGTATGATTCTAGAGTCAAGGTAAAGGTGTAGGCACGAGTTCAAACTCTCGCTCCTCTGATTGCTTTTTATTCCGAGAAAAAACCATGCCTAGATACGCGGCGGCCCACCGTCTCTTCTTCTTATACATTCTACTCAACCACTCTTTGGTTTTATTTGCCTGTCATTTCCAAACAAACGTGCTCCATCTATGCTTAAAGAGATCTTCTGACAAGTCAAAAAAAAAGAGATCTTCTGAGGTGGTCTAGTATAACATAGTCCCGAATTAATTAAGAGAATTGTGATAGAGATGTTTTTTGCATATATTTTTTAATGTGCCACCTACATATATAGTACCACACATATCGAAGATAATGCCAATAACTTTCATCATTGAACCGTCCCCTTTTGATTTCTGCACATAGCTCGCAGAAATGTTTGCAGCAGCCGGTACCTGTTTTCTCGTCTGAGACGACCGCGCGTGCGGAAACAGTAGAGCTTAAGAAAACTGATGTTACAGACGACTTTTGTGGGCCGTGCAAGTGACGTGGGCTCACCGTTTTGTGCATGACATGGAGCAAATAACTATTGGGCTGGCCCACTGCATCAGCCACGGCAAGCCAGCTAGGTATCTCCCTGCGCGGCACTGCCGCCGCCACGCCGCCACGGTCGCGCGGGAAAATTCCCCAGTCTCCCCGCCAATTCGCTCCCCAGTCCAAGCACCATCCCGACGAGATCTGCCATACCCGAGCACTACCCATGGCTACTGCCGCCGTCGACGAGCACACCGAGCCGATGGAGCAGGTTGAAGGGGAGGAGCGGGCGGAGGCTGCCGTCACTGCCGACCATGTGGCCGGCGACGCGATGGAGCAAGTTGAAGGGGAGGAGCGGGCGGAGGTCGATGCGGAGGCCCCGGCGGTGGAGGAAGCGGAAGCCAACGATGAAGAGCACATCGAGGCAATGGAGCAAGTTGAAGAGGAGGAAGAAGTCCAAGCAGAGGCGGAGGATGAAGTCCAAGCGGAGGCGGCGGAGGATGAAGTCCAAGCGGAGGCGGCGGAGGAGGTCCAAGCTGAGGCCGCGGAGGAGGCGGAAGCGCTGAGCACGGTGCTCCCTCTGGGGAGGGTGAAGAAGATCATGCGGGTAGACCGCGACATCAAGAAGGCAACCGCCGAGGCGTCGCTGCTCATCGCCGCGGCCACCGAGCTCTTCCTCGGCTCCCTCGCCGCCGGCGCCCACACGGCCGCCACCCAGCGTGGTCGGCGGGGGTTGCGCGGCGTGGACGTCCGGGCCGCCGCCCGGGCTCACCGTCCCACTGCGGACTTCCTCCTCGACTGCCTCCCGGCCGCCGAGGTGCCTCGGGCCGCCCGCTCCGGATCTGATGGCGCCGCGGCTGCTGCCGCCGCAGCAGTACCGAAGCCGCTGCCACGTGGGACCCGCCGCATCGACGGATTCTTCCAGAAGGTCACTTAGATGTGTGTGTGTGTGTCTCTATGTGTGCTCATGAACTGCTTCTCTAAGTTGTTAGATGTACTCCTATCATACCTGCCATGTGATGGAAGTGAAACCTATGCAATCTTATCAAAGTATGCAATTATTTCTTCACATCATACCTGATTTAGACTTCTGTAATGCGAATTCACAGCCATTTTAGCTCCTTGTTGCCCTTTTAGCATGTGTAGTGCTTATCTCATCAGTCAGTGTCTGTTTGAAACAAATAATCTCATTTGGAATTTGGTTCGATGGCAAGAGTAAGAGTGCTACCAATTTCATAGAATATTATTCAGGCTACTATACACCACAGTTCTTAGGTGGTTCACCTGTATTCAGTTATTCACCTCTTTGTTACAGACCTGCTAACCATAGAAATTCCAAAATAACTGATGACACACAGATTGCCGCATATACATGTGTTCTGCAAACAACAACTAGGTTTATTTCTAGTGATTTGGCTGATGTACTCTGCCATAACAATACTCCTACGAGGTTGCCCTCAGCTAATTTCTCTGGTTAGGAAGTTAAGACGTGTCTGTATGATGCAAACAAGCAGTTCACTTCCCTCTTGCCATGGAATGTACTGGCAGCACACTGGCATAAGAATACTCTAACAAGGTTACCCTTAGGTAATGCCTCTGGTTAAGAAGTTAAGACGTGTCGGTATGATCCATATACGCAGTTCACTTCCCTCTTGTCACGGGATGTACTGCCATCACAAAATTCACATGAGTGTAATCCCACACGTTCTGGGTGTTCGCATGGTGAACAAATCATTCAACAAACTAGGACTAGATAAGTTTAAAGACGTACAGAAATGCTCTTCTCGGAGTCCCAGTTAGTCACTGGTCTAAAGAGGATTATAATCGGTCATTCAGTCTTAAAAAAAGATTTAAATGTTAATTTTTTATGTGTGAGCACATATAACTGTGATGGGTCATTGATTCTTCGATGCATAAATATTCGAACATATTGACACAGTTTATCTGGTGAGTTGCATTAAGTGCGTATGGACAGGCGTACAATTTCTAGCCCTTATGAAATCAGATTCTGAATAAATCTGCTTGTATTTTTTAGAATAAGCTGTTTGGGATACAAGACACCTTTAGCCTCCAGAATTATAGCAGTTATATTAGGACATATGAATGTTGTGAATCACTGCATCCTTAACTCTCGGAAACTGATTACCTATTCCATTGGGAAGCTGCCCATACGCAGTTTCTTTATATCAGTACCGAAACCATGCATTTGACATTAGTGAGCTATAAGCTGAAGCCTAATTGCTGCATGCCTTTCTTCCGTCTGCATCTCATAACTTTGTGCAACCATGGGCTTCTTCTGGAGCTTCCTTCTGTCCTACCCTGAGATTTTCCTAGCCATTGTCTGCTTCTTCTGCCTCTCCCTCTTCCGCCTCATCCGACAGTGCCAGAAGAGCGCCATCCCGGTGAACTGGCCTGTTGTTGGGATGCTTCCCTTCCTCGTGAGGAATCTGTACCACATTCATGACAAAGTCACCGACATGCTCCGTGAGGCGGGATGCACCTTCAGGATCATTGGCCCGTGGTTCCTCAACATGAACTTCTTGACAACCTGCGACCCAGCCACTGTCAACCACTGCTTCAACACTAACTTCAACAACTACCCCAAAGGCAGCGAGTTCGCCGAGATGTTTGACATCCTAGGTGAGGGACTGCTTGTGGCAGACTCTGAATCCTGGGAGTACCAACGCCGTGTGGCGATGCAAATCTTTGCTAGCCGTGCCTTTCGGTCTTTCTCCATGTCCACCATCACGAGGAAGGCTGGCACAGTCTTGTTACCCTACCTAGACCACATGGCTAAGCATGGCTCGCAGGTTGAGCTGGAAGGCGTCTTCATGAGGTTCTCACTTGATGTCTCATACTCCACTGTGTTTGCAACTGATCTTGACTGCTTGTCTGTGTCTCGCCCGATCCCTCTGTTTGGCCAAGCCACAAAGGAAGTGGAGGAGGGAATGCTATTCAGGCACGTCGTGCCACCGAGTTTATGGAAGCTGTTGAGGATGCTCAAAGTTGGGAGCGAGAAGAAGATGGCAGACGCAAGGGTGGTAGTCGACCAATTCATCTACGAGGAAATCTTGAAGCGGAAGGCACAGACGGACAAGGAAAGCCAGGGAGACGTGCTGTCCATGTACATGAGATGGCCCATGGATCCCAGCATGAGTGAGCAGCAGAAGACCCAGTTCCTGCGCGACACAGTGGTGGGGTTCATCTTCGCTGGGAAGGACCTCGTCGCTGTCACGCTCACATGGTTCTTCTACATGATGTGCACGCACCCGCACGTCGAGGCGAAGATCCTGGAGGAGATCAAGGACCTGCGGGGGACCACATGGCCAGGGAACCTCTCCGTCTTCGAGTGTGACATGCTCCGGTCTGCTATTTACCTGCAAGCCACGCTCCTCGAGACACTCAGGTGACACATCTTTCAGCTTTGTGTAGCTCCTCCTAACCATCTGAGTATCTGACTAACCCAGGCACTGCAACCCTCTGTTTCAGGCTCTTCCCAGCTACTCCGTTCGAGGAGAAGGAGGCCCTTAACGACGACGTCCTGCCAAACGGTACCAGGGTGAGCAAGGGCACAAGGATCATCTTCTCGCTCTACGCCATGGGGAGGATAGAAGGGATATGGGGCAAGGACTGCACGGAGTTCAGACCAGAGCGGTGGGTTTCGAAGAGCGGGCGCCTTCGTCACGAGCCGAGCTACAAGTTCCTGGCCTTCAACTCGGGGCCCAGGAGCTGCCTGGGGAAGGACCTTGCCCTCAACAACATGAAGATCGCAGCTGCTTCCATCATGTACAACTTCAAGGTCGAGCTGGTGGAAGGCCATGCTGTGATGCCCGAGAGCTCCGTGATACTGCACACACGGAACGGGATGATGGTCAGGCTCAAGAGAAGGGAGGCAGCTGCTGCTTGATTCTTACTGCTATCTGTTCTTACTTTGTTGGGTTATATGTATGCACATGGAATTAGATGACGAATCCATATTCCATAGGATGTAATGGAATATTTTACAGGTGCCAGACATAGTTTCCTATGTTTGAGATTGTCACCATGCCTACTGTTAGTTATTTTCATGTAAAAATCGTACCCATGTACTTCCTCCATTCCAAAATATAAGATGTTTTAGCTTTGAAGCGAATCTAGGCATCTTTTAGAGTGTATAGGTAAGTAGGTTCACTTTGAATTTACACACTAAAAGATGTCTAGATACATTCGTTTCACAAAACCTAAAACATCTTTAAGAGAGTAATTACGAACATATGCATCTTTTGTGTATCTACCTATATCGACAGTGCTTCTGCCCGGTAGCGAGCTCTCCTAGTAAAGTAGAGCAAGAAAAGCAGTTCTTTGATGGCACTGTATTTCCTTATCTGGATCATCAAATGTCAGCTCCAGAGGTTAGTCCCGCCAGATCATACGTTCTCTTTGCTTTTAAAACAAGCATTGGCATTGCCCTACTCGTGTTTTCCTTTTACAATCTAGCAAATGTATAGCTACAACATAGCCCGAAGTTGATGATCATCGCATAGTGGTTACTGAAGAGTACATTAAGCTTTATAGTGATATGAAAAAGTGTGCCAGTCTAAAAGAATTCTGAAAAAATCGCTCCTGTACGCCTATTCATATAATATATTTACCCATTAATTTCTTTTACTGTAGACCGTGTACAAACTAATCTATACTATTAAAAGAATTGCCGTCGTTCGTTGCTTTCCGTCTGCCATTTGTTTTACCGATTTTACTCCTGGCTCTTAGGATATATTAGTCATACTGCCACCACAACGTGTAAGACTAGACCGTTCGTTCGCACCTGAACTCTATCCAGTCCATATATTAAAAAAAACTCTATCCAGTAAAAGAACTCTAGGATTACACCCGGCCTGTTCTCTTCCCTCTCGTTAGGGTTTCCTCGTCTCTCGCGGCTCTGCCGGCGTTGAGCCCCTATCTTCCCGATCTCCCCTTCTCCTCCGTGATCGTTGTCCCCGGGCCGATCGAGGGGTGATCTCTGGATCACTACCCGGCCTTGGTACGGTTTCACTGTTTTGAAGGAAGAGCTAGGGTTTCCGTTGGAGGCGGTATGGCCATGGCTGAGAACACGGAGAAGGAATCGTCTGGTGGAGACAACGACATAGCGACCATGATGAAGCGGCTGGGTCTCAGAGAGGAAGACTTGGATGATGTGGTATTCGAGGAGGAAAGCCCGCCGCCGGTGGAAGCAACTCGTTGGCTAGCCATAGCAAGGGTTTTTACAGAAAGTGAATACTCAAACTTTTGATTCTTCAAGAACATGCGTTCCGCATGGGAGCTTGCGCAAGATGTTAAAACAAGAACGCTTGAGAACAATCTGCATGCGTTCCAATTTCAGTGCCTGGGTGATTGGGAGAGGGTAATTGATGATGGCCCGTGAGTCTTCAGAGGTAATCCGGTCAGTATTGTTCCATACGATGGGTTTACTAAACCTTTGACAATTGAACTGTTCCATATCGACACGTGGATTCAAATTCATGATCTTCCTGTCGGGTACGTGCCAATGCTGAAATCCTTGGCGTCCAAGGTGGGAGAGTGGATAACAACTAAAGGTGCTTCTAACGACTTTGAAGGAAACTTTTACAGAGTACGTGTTAAGTTAGATGTGAGAAAGCCCCTGAAGAGTGTTGTTTCGGTGATCCGTGGAGGAAAAAGAGAATTGTTCCTAGTTAAGTATGAGAAACTACCTAATTGGTGCCAAGTCTGTGGGCATATGGGGCATGAATACAAGGATCACGGTGATGGTCTGCACCCACTGGACGCTCTTATTTTTAAGGCTCTTCGAGCTGTGTGGTTCATGCTATTGGGTCCGCAGCATAGAAAACAAAAAATTTCCTACGATGAGAACTACACGCCAAGATCTATCTACTAGGTACAGAGCAACGGGTGGATATACATCCATCGAGAACTTACCCTCGAAGACAATGGGTTTTGTTAACGAGTATGATCTCAAGATCGTGAGGAAGTCCTTGCGCCGCAACTCAGCAGCGCATCCGTACTCGCACACACGTTCAAGCACCGGACAACCTCCACCTCCTCGCTCCAGCGATCCAGCGGAAGCAGCAACTCCTTCCAGACGAAATTCCATCGGGAACATGTATCTCGCTAATCCGAGACCATGGGGGAATAATTCTAGAGGGGGAGAGAGATCCTTCACAAGGAGATGTGAGGAAGAAGGAGGAAGAGGGTAGCCTTTTATAGGAGGAGGGGGGTGCCCCTCCTTCATGGCCGGCGCATGGGGGGTGACTCCTCACCTCCCCCATTCATGTGGTGGTAACCCCTCCACATTAAAATGTCTCTTCACATTCCCCTTTAAAGTCCCTACTTTAAATGCATTAAAATTCTCTAAGTTTAATGCTCTCTCATTTAATAAAACTCTTTTATTAAATTTATTCAGAATTTTGTTAATTACTTTAATTAACAAAAATTCACATATAACCCCCTGCAATATTTCAATATTACATGCAGAACCAATTTCACCAATTTCACCCGAAACAGTTTCGGTGTCTATTGAAATAATTCCATCGCTTTGCAATTCTTTCGTCTGAAACATATATACTCCAAAATGGTGTCCGGTAACTCTTAAGTGTGTCACCCTATGGTTCTCGAATAATGCAGACATGATTGAGACTCCTCTCAGATCAATAATCAGAAGCGGGACCTGGAGATCCATACTAATTCCTACACATTCAACGATGACTTCTATGATCGTGAGAACCTTTAACGCTATTAACTAAATCCCTTTGTCTCGCGATATATTACATGTCCGAGATTCGATCATCGGTATCTCCATACCTACTTTGATCTCGTTGCCGACATGCACTCTTTTCTCGTTCCCGTGATATAACATTCTAGTGATCACATCACTTGCTTGCAAGCTATTTCAATGTGATATCACCAAGAGGGCCTAGAGTATATCTATCCATCATCGGGATTGACAAATTCCACTCTTGATCCATGAGCCTCAACATAACACCTTCGTAGCACTGAACCCATCTTTATAGTCACCCTGTTACGGTGTGACGTTTGATATTATCAAGATACTCTTCCGGTGTTAGCAATTAACATGATCTCATGGTCTAAAGATAAAGATTACTTCGTATGATGTTATAGCAATATAAACATAATGACTTGATCGTAATGTTATACTTTGGATGAATGTTCATCACATCATTCAACTAATGTTGTGACCTTGTTATTAACAACATCCAATGTCTATGATCAGGAAACCTTGATCATCTTGTTAATCAACAAGCTAGTCTATAAGAGAGGCATAACTAGGAACCCTTTTTGTTTATTAAACACACATGTATTGATATTTCCGATCAATACAATTATAGCATGCAAAATAAACATTTATCATAAACATGGAATAAGATAATAACCACTTTATTATTTCCTCTCGGGCATATTCCTTCAGTCTCCCACTTGCACTAGAGTCAATAATCTAGTTTGAAAAACTTTGCGTATTGAACACCTATGGCTTTCTGGTGTTGCATATACGCGATTGCTAGTGGTTAACATAATCTCCGGATCTGACAATTTCAGGTCCGTGTGTATTTGCATGTCTTTGCGTCTCTACGCATCACTCATTCTCAAATGAGATGGCATTGTATAAATTTGGTCCTCTGGTGATACCTTTAGTTCGTTCGGGTTAAAATATGTTGATATTATTGTCACACAATATATCTTCATAGTATTAGCCCACTTTGAACCACACCTAGTTTGATAACAAACTACTTAACACAAATGCCCTCCTTTGCTGCTACTATAGCAGTTATATACTTAGCCTTTTGTTGTAGTATCCGTCACAATGTCTCAACTTTGGAACTCATCCAAATCCATCATGGAACATCCTTTCCATTACATTGTGCCACCCATAGTCTAAATTGAGATAAATTTAATTTGTATCTTGTGACAAAACTAGTATCAATGTAACACTTTACAATGAACTACCTTTAACTATTTGTCACTTATACATGATATATTCTTAGTTCTTCCAAAGCTCATAAGAATATCTTTACTATCGTCTAATGATCATCTTATGAATCATTTTGGTATGTTCTCATAACATTTAGAGCATAGGACATTTTGGATATATACATATCATGGTATAATCGATCAAAATCTTCATGTGATTTTACTCACCAAGTGTTGAAACACTTGAATCTTGATACAATTCTTTCCATGGAGCAAGAACCTTTCTTGTTGTTTCCATATTGAACTCTTTTAATATCTCATATATGTATGTCTGGCACAACCATATTAGCGCCTTAATCTATCCATATAGATATTGATGCCAAATATTCTGGGTTTGCCCAAGTCTTTCATCGAAATCTTATTTTCATGAAATTCTTAACTTGTGTCAATACAAGATACATCATTTCCAATCAACAATATGTCCTCTACATAATGTATTAGAAATATGTCTCAGCTCTCCCACTTAATTTCTTGCAAATGCAAGCATCTCCATCATCTCCAATGAATTTAAACTCTTTTAACAGTTTCATCATGGTGAAGATTTCAACTCCGCTATGCTCACTTCAACTATTGAAGTTTGCATGCCCTTTTAGCACCCTTTGAATTAACAAAACCCTTCGGACCATGTCATGTACACGTCCTAGGTAACCGTTCTATTAGAAGAACCTTGTTTTGTTTATTCAACTACCATATACCAAATTATATGTAGTGGTTGCTACATTAATCCGTCAAGACTAAATATCGCTATGAAAGATCAAATCTTGTCATAGTTAACTATTTGAACATTGTCAAAAAGTTCTTTCCGACATGTCGACTATTTCATAGATGTTAAATATCCATGTCTTATTTCTTTATAGATCCAAATACGACCAATAGGCTTCACGCCTTTCCGGAGGGTCTTCCAAGTTTAGAAACTTGATTTCTCGTGTATGGATACTATCACGGATTCTATGACTTCTAGTCATTTTATGGAGTCAGGGCCCATCATCGCTTCTTTGCATGTAGTCGGTTCATCATTGTCAAAACAATAACGACTTGCTTATCAAATCACACTATTTGATTCTTATCGACCCACACGGTTCAATAGGAACTCTAATCTCCGAGATCACACCCTCTGTAATCACGGGAGCCATGAGCATTGTGGCCACCACCAGGACACTTTCCGGCGCTGCGCTACTTAGCACATATAGCTAAGGTTCAGCAACCTTATCAAAGTTCTATTGTCCTCCCACTTAACTTTTCGCGAAAAATTCCTTCTCAAGAAACTTGGCGTTCCAAGCGACAAACTCTTTTGTCCTCGGTGTTATGGAGAAATTCCCAACAAATTCTTTGGGATAACCTACAAAGACATGCTTATCCGACTTTGGTTGTAAACATTTTACTTATGCATAGCATACCAAAATTTGAGAAAAGACAATTCGGGTTTTATCCCAAACCATAATTCATATGGTGTCATTTCAACGAATCACGATGGTGCTCTTTTCAGTGTAAAAGCGGTAGTCTCTAAAGCTTCAATCCTTAAAACATAATGGCAGTTTTATAAATGATACCTTTGATCTTACCATGTCAAACATGGTTTGATTTCATCTCTGGAATATGCCATACTCCTATGGTTTATCGGAAAACATAAATCATGGAACAATTCCGCAAATCTTAGGTGTTTTGCTAAACATGTAACTCAAATATTTTCCTTTATGACCGAATCATAAACTCTTTATTTTCTTGTTACAATGATTTTCCACTTCATCTTGAAAGTCTTTGAACAATTTTCAAATGTTTCATACTTCTTCCTTATTAAGTAAATATATAAATATATTCACTCAAATTTCTAGAGAAAGCTTATGAAGCAAAAAAGATCTATCGCATATGGCTACATATAATGGACTATATACATCAATATGTATAATATCCAATAAGTTAGTCATCCGTTCCTCTTTGGCCTATGGACGGATTTTCAGTTATCTCGAGGAAAGTTTCACAAGCGTCAATTGATCAAAATCAAAGACTCCAAAAATCCATCAACATGGAGTTTCTTCATGTTTTCTTTCCAATATAATTTAAACAGCGATGTCTTCATAAGTGATCTTTCAATCATTTGTCTTGCGACATTTTAGCAATTGTGTTTATGGATGTGATTTCTCCCACTAGACTTGTAAAAGTTCATCCATCCTTTATGGAATACGGTAATTATTTGAACAACCATTGTTCTCATAATACCGGAACAAAATAACAATTATTAAAACAAATCTTGAAGGCTAGGTTTAATGACAACAAAAAACACAATAACACTTTATTTGTTTTCGATGAACATCATTACTTATTCTCTTGCTAGTTTTTCAGGCCATTGCAGTTCTTAAATTGTGTTGTCCTGTATGACACTTCATACCAACAAATTCGGTATCCAGTACTGGTATCCAATACCTAAGAACCACATTGTTTAACAAGCAAGTAATACAACCATAACATGTATATCTTCTATATACCTAAGTTGGACATTTCCAACTTTTTCTTTTCTGCCAAATATTTTATAGATTCTCTTTCAGCAATTCCTTTTCCTTTTAAAAGAATCTATAAACATCAATTGTGGTTTCATACACATGACACATAGTACAAAGCGTATATAGTCAAATACTAATACCTCTGGACTTGCACTTTGAAGTGGATCACCATCATCAAATGTTTGGTGTTCTTTAAAAAATCCATTCTTTAGTAATCTATTAGTGTAGTAAACATTTTACTTACATCTTTGTCGTGGTGGTGTCACGGTAGATGCCATGGATAGGCTAAAGGTGGGGACTAATACACGCTAGGGGAATCCAGGGAGGGATAGTGGAGTGATTCTCCACACAGAAGTTTATATTGATTTCCTTTCAAGATTACAAGTGCTCCTAGAGCTGTATTGGCGAGAGGAGGAAGAAGGAGCTCTCTTACTCTGGCCCACAGTTTTTTCCCTAGAACCTTAGCTCCGCTAGTATCAAAGAAATCCCAACCTCCTTCTACTGAAACCCTAGCCCCCCTTATATAGAGGAGGCTTGGTCCCTGCCTAGGGCATACGTGGAGGCATATTCTTAAGAATATGCCTCCTCTCAAAGTGGTAACCCGACCGGGGTGCTTTTCCCCCCGCGTCATACATGCTTTAGCTACGTAAGCCTCTGCGGCGCCTGCGTCAGTCGACATGGGCGTCGTCACCCTTGTCGGCCATGACCCGGTGGTCCTACCCTTGCTTGCTTCGCTCATGCAGTGCGTATCAGACCTTCTTTTTTACCAGAGAGATTCCTTCCTTCTCCCAGAAGCTAAGCGGGGACCCGGATCATAGCAGATCCGGCTATACCTATTCCTGCATATAAGTTAGACGGGCACTTTCGACTTACTCCTTCAGTCGACTGAGACAATGTTAGGCGACCCCCTCCTGGTCCGGGTTACCCCGTGATCCGGCCTGCCTGGAGTTGACCCGGCCAGCATCCGCTTTGGCCTTGCCGAACCTCGGCTAACTCGGCCTCTATACCCTGGAGTGACCCTACCCGGGGTTATCCCCCCAACATTAGTCCCCGAAGCTGGTGCGGTCTTAGCTGCCTTGGCCGCTAAGGCCACATCAGGTTCATTTATGTTCGAGCCTTGGATATTATTTCCGAGTCAGCTCTTTATCTCCGGATTATATGGATTTATGTTCCCTTCGCACGTTCCAAGTTTTCACTTGCCGGCCAGGTTACCACTTTGGCTCGGGTCCCATGGTTACCATGGTTTGATCCGGGCCTTGTTACCTTCTTTCATATGCCAACCCACGTGGAGGCTAATCATTACGTTGTCTTATTTTAAGGGCCTGCACAGTAACCGCCGTAGTAATTGTCGCTATCACCGTGGCGGTCACGCCACGCCTCGCTTCCTCGCTATCAGATCTGTGCGTCACGTCACGGGATTGCCCCCGCTCCGTGGCCCTCTGTGTGGGTCTTCTCCGATTGGCTAATGCAGGTAATACATGGCCACGCCATGTGGCTCGTTGGCACAGCGTGATCCCACTCACCCTCTCAGGGGGTGGTTAAGTAGCGGAGGGGCGCACCCCTTAGCATTTTTCCCACTTCTGCCACCCAAAGCTCATTGCTCTTCACCTTCGTCTTCCTAGCGACCGCGCCGCCAAGGCTTCTAGCCGCAGCCGCGCCTTCCCGTGCTTCTGCATCGCAGCCACCGCTGCGCAACTTCTTCGCCACGGGTCCTCGCCAATCCAGGCCTCAGATTCCCGTTGCCGCCAGCGCCAATGAGGATAGCAAGCACGAGATGACAAAGGAGGAGCTCGCTGTCGCCGAGCAAGAAATGGAGGAGGACGTCGCCGCGGCGGACCGTGGCGCGTGGGCCGGATCATGGGTCTGTCAAGATGACCTTGCCTGGCTCTACCGGACCAGACGCATTCCTGCTGGCGTCGTTGCTCGTCTCCCCTCCGCCGAACTGGCCCCTCACCCAATCCGGGTGAGTTCGTCGTGTTCCTGTCCCACTTCCAACGGGGATTTGGTCTGCCAGTGAGCGATTTCTTCCGGGATTGGCTTAGCACCTACCACTTGCAGCCGCACCATCTCCCAGCCAACGCTATCACCTCTCTCTCTGATTTTGCCTCTACGATCGAAGGCTACACCGGACTATGGCCCACGAAGGAGCCGTGGATCTGGTTTTTCGGCCTTCGTCGCAACGTCATCCCCAACATCCAAGTAGAGTCGGAGGATAAGCAGCTCACCCAATTCGGAGCTGCCTCCATCTCACCCCGGAGACTTTCCGTTTTCCCTCGGGTCACCGGGCTTGACTCCTGCAAAGGATGGGCCTGGACCTTCTTCTATGTCCGGAATGCGGGCACTGAAGATTTGATTCGGTTGCTGCCCTACGCTCCGGGTCCACCTGACCCGGAATTCTGGGAGGAGGTCTCCAAGAAGCCCATAGCTCTGGACAACCAAGTTAACAAGAGGTTCGTGGAGCTGAAGAAACTCGGATTGCGCAATGAGGATGCTATGATCACGTTCGTGCGCAACCGAATCTCTCCCCTCCAGAAGCGCACCCACAAGTTGTGCCACATGAGTTTCGGCCGCGACCCCAACCGGACCTCCTCCTTCGAGCTGAGCAACACGGAGATTTTTTGCCGGGTTAAGGCTCTCTTCACCACCCACAAGGACTTCTCCGCCGAATGGACATGGGGAATTGAGCACTTCTGTCAGGATGTGCTCCTCTCGCCAGAAGCTTCAAGGCAAACTTATTTCAGATCAAATATGTGTCGGTTTTTGTTGTATTTTTGGCTCTGTTCTTCATGCTTTCTCTCAGCTGTTCCTTCAGCAAACTCTTGAGGATGGTACGGATCTGACCCTTAAGTGGGCACCGGACCGAGAAATTCCGGATGAGGAGGAGCCGGACCAGGAGATGTTTCTCCCTATGACCGATGCTACAAAACGACCCAGCGGTAAATTCTCTTCTCTTAGAGACTGGCCCGATGATGAGGATGACTCGGATGTCGACGTGATTGAACCTGTTGAGGCTGTCCCTCTTTCTTTTGCCTTTCCGGCATCAGCTAACCCCGGTGGGCATATCCACGAGGATCCTCCACTTGCTACGGGCGAGCGGTTCGGTGGCGTCAAGAAGAAGCGGAGTCAAGAAAGTTCTTCCTCCGAACCTTCTCAGCCCACAAAAGGCGAGAGAAGGCGGAGACAAGATCGCCTCAAGCCGGCAGGCAAAGCCCCGGCACGAAGGGCCCGGAAACCCAAGGAGGCCGAAACCTCGGATGCGTAAGTCATTTTTCATTGCGTAACTCACTTCTCCTTGCATCGTGGTAATTTCTCTTCTGACATTATTTTCTTCTTCAGGGCTCCGGTGGAGGTCCCTCAGAGCGGATCAAGCATCTCTTCACCACTTCGATCTGGCCCTTCTCCTTCTCGTGACGACGAGTCACGTCCGCTGAGCCCTATTCCAGAGGGTTCTACGGCTGCTCCGGGTTCCGCACTACCTCGTCGAGAGGAATGCGACCTTGGAGCAGGAGGGGTCGGTCCAGCCGAGGCGACGACGTCCACCACTTCGGCATCGCCGCAACCAGCAGCCACCGAGTCTATCTCAACACCAGCACCAGCAGCAGTTCCAGTACTAGCGACCGAACCAGCTCCAGCACCTGTTCCGGCACCAAGAAAACCAACAACAGCTCCAAGTCCAGCTACAAGAGCTCCAGTGCCAAGTTCTTCCGCCTTGTCTGAGTCATCTCAACCTCGGCGAGGAACTACTCCAGCAGCTTCTAAGGGGAAATCCATTGCAGTTACTTCTTCCCAGCAAGCTAAGGGAAAAAAGGCTCCGGATGCCACCAAGTCTGCATTTGTCGAGGCTGGGCAGCGAACCCTAGTGTCGATGCTTCCCAAGAAAGCTGCAGCAGCGAAGGATGTTCCTGCCGAGCCAACTGATGCACAGCAGATGGTTCTGCATACCAGCCCAGCTCTTGCCTTGATTGAGAGGAAAGAAGCGCACGCGAAGGGCTTGGTGGCACCCCATATGCCCACCGGTGAGCGGTACCCTCCGAGTCTTATTGAGTTCGTCATGAACTGGAATAAGGCGGAGTTCGTCCACAACGACGATCTCCCGGAAAAGTTTGGCCCCGCAGAATTTTCCGCCCAAATGAATACCGCTGCTAAGGCAATTAACCTCGCGGGACGAATGATGGAGGTATGTCGTTTCTCCTTTACATGCTGTAGATAATAACCATTAGTCCCCGAGCCTCCGGTGGAGTAGCTTGTTACTCGGCCGGATGCTCATTAGAAAACCAACGTAGCTCCATGTGAACTTCGAATATGCACACACCTAGAGCCGGGTTAAGTTCCACTTGGCCCGGAACTTGTTCACTTCGAATATGCACACACCAAGAGCCGGGTTAAGTTCCACTTGGCCCGGATCTTGTACACTTCGAATATGCACACGCCAAGAGCCGGGTTGAGTTCCACTTGGCCCGGATCTTGTACACTTCGAATATGCACACGCCTAGAGCCGGGTTAAGTTCCACTTGGCCCGGATCTTGTACACTTCGAATATGCACACACCTAGAGTTGGGTTAAGTTCCACTTGGCCCGGATCTTGTACACTTCGAATATGCACACGCCAAGAGCCGGGTTAAGTTCCACTTGGCCCGGATCTTGTACACTTCGAATATGCACACGCCTAGAACCGGGTTAAGTTCCACTTGGCCTGGATCATGTACACTTCGAATATGCACACACCTAGAGCCGGGTTAAGTTCCACTTGGCCCGGATCTTGTACACTTCGAATATGCACACACCTAGAGCCGGGTTAAGTTCCACTTGGCCCGGATCTTGTACACTTCGAATATGTACCAAGCTAATTTTACACTTCTGTACTTTTTTCAGGTAACCACCAATCGCCGGAGCGCTGAATTCCAATGCCTGCTGGATACCCACAAGATGCTACGCGCAAAACATGTTACACTTATTGCAGAACATGAAAAGAGGGGTAATTTTCTCCCTCGGCACTTCTCCATTTTTCTTCACCTTCTTCTGCCGAACTAATCTCCTCATTCGGTTTCTGCAGCTGGGGTGGAGACTGAGAACAAGATTATGCGGAAGAACTTGGAGGAAATCCGGGGTATGTCCTCTTTTGTACGACCTCGTAGTGTTTTCTATTTCCTCTTCTCCTTGGCTCGGCAAACATTCACTCCTCGGCTCTGCCGAGTCAACGTACTATTTCAGCATCGCTTGAGGATAGTGTGCCCGTGCCTGATATGATGCTGCATTTTCTCAAACAAGGTGACAGATCAAGCCGAAAGAAGAAAAATGATGATGAACTCTCTCTCCTCCGGGCTAAGGACAACGAGAAAGACAAGCTCAAGGCTGAGATGGAGAAGATGAAGGCCCAACACCAAACCGAGCTCCAAAAGGTTGGCCAGAACTTCACAGAAGAGCGTGAGCGCCTTACTCTCCAGATCTCCAAGGACCAGGACCTACTCAAAGAATCCGACATCCAGCTTGGGTCGGCAAACGCTGAGCTTGAGCAACTTCGCAAGAGACGCGATGACTGCATCAAGGAGTTAACCCGGATCCTTAGCCACATACCACGTAAGTTCCTTCCGACCTACTTTTCCGGGTTGCTTCATATGTCTTTTATTTACCTTCTTCCCTTGTCTGGCTTCCAGGCAAATTTCCTAAGAGCATCACTATTGCAAGCGCAGCAGTCGCAGATTTTTGCTAAGCGAGGGGTACTCCTGCCGCTCCTGCTGGTGAGGAGGTTCCTTACGACATGGAGGACCTGTTGGTCAGCTTGTCATCTCGCGTGGAGATCACCAAGAATTACGGCAAGGATATCCTCGACGTTGCAGTTCGCATTTTCAACATGTTCTGGCCTAGAGAGAGTAGCCCGGAGACCACCGCGATTCTCGTCGAGAAGCTAATGGAGACTGAGACCCAGCTCGATCTCTGGAGAGAATCCGCTGGGCGCGCCGCAGCTGATACTATCCTTCACCATATACTCACATGGTACGAGAAGATCGACCTCAGCCTCCTTACACGCCGGTGCACCGGATCCAGATGGACCGATGATCCGGAGTGGGTAGCTCGGCGCCAGGCTTGCGCCTACAGCCTCGTCGAATATTCTCCTATCCATGACTGGGTCGAAGGACCGAGCTTCCTGGAATCCGCGGGGGACAAGCACATTGAGAATGTTGAAGATGGGTCGGATGAGGACAGAGAAGGTGATGCTTCGGATATTGAAGACAGCGACAACGACGCCGAACTTTCTCCTCCTGCTGCTCCTTAGGTCAAAAAAAACTTGAAAACTTATCAGATCCCCGGTATGCCGGGTGCAACTGTATGCTGTATATGTGATATTTTGCTACTACGTTTCTATGCCGGATTAACTTGGGCGTAGTCCCCGAGTTTCATTTTCTTGTTCGTCCAATCCTCTGGCTTGGTCCGTGTCTACCTTGATTCGGTTTTACGCCTTACGAATCCGAGCTTCAAAAATTGTTTTAACAATACTTAGAAACTTTTAGGCTTAGCTCAAAGTAATTCAGCATAATAACTTGAAAATGAATACAGGGTTAGTCCAAAAAACAAACGTTAACTCGAATAAATTCGTTTCCTTAGTCGTTTTTCATGTGCTATGCCATTCCAAACTTGTTCTCTTGCTTGCCATGAAGCCAATTCTTGTTGGACAGCAGCAAGTCGAAGATTTGGGTTTTTGGTGCTCACACATTACTAATCCAGGTTAAGTAGAACAACTTATTCCAGCTACCGCATAAGAAGTAACAACAAACATTATTCAGGCAGTCCCTGAGTTACTGCTCGAGGCGCTGCTATTTTATTGATAAGCTCATTGCCGACATACATACCGACATATGAGACGACTCGGATACATACACTTCTTAGCTAAGTGTAGAAGGGACGAAGTAGTGCTACATTCCACGGTCGCTTAGATTCCTCTCTGGACATGTCCGCCCCTTGTTCTTTTCCTGTGGCTTTGCATCTATAAGATAGTAAGAATCATTGTGCAATGCTTTGCTCACAATGAATGGCCCTTCCCATGGGGGGGATAATTTATGCATGCCAGTAGTACGTTGTACCAACCGGAGCACCAGATCGCCTTCCCGAAAGACTTGGGGGCACACTTTCCGGCTATGATAGCGTCGGAGATTTTGCTGATATATGGCGGATCTGGGCGGTGCCTTCTCGCTTCTTCAGCAGATCAACATCATTTTGCGGGCTTCCTGCACTTCGCTTGTGTATTAGGTGACCCTAGGCGAATCATGCTCTATGTCGGTAATACAGACCGCCCCATATACCAGAAAAAATGGCGTATAGCCTGTTGATCAATTCGAGTTGTTCTTAAACTCCACAAGACTGGTAGTTCTTCTATCCAGCACCCGCTGATCTTTTGCAATGCTCAATGAGCCGGTTTTATCCCGGATAATACTAATCCGTTGGATCTTTCCACTTGTCCGTTAGATGTGGGGTGGCTACCGAGGCTACATCGAGTCGGATCTTCTTGTCTCGTGAAGCGCAAATGCTCCTTCCGCAAAATTTGTTCCATTATCGGTTATAATCGTGTGGATAACCGTATCTCAGGATGATGTCTTTGAGAAATGTCACGGCCGTAGCTCCATCACATTTTCTTATAGGCTTCACTTCAATCCATTTTGTAAACTTATCCACCATGACCAAAATGTGTGTCATGTTTCCCTTCGCCGGTTTGAACGGGCCAACCATATCCAAGCACCATACGGCAAATGGCCACGTAATTGGTATGGTCTTGAGTTCCGACATTGGCATATGTGTCTTAGTGGCATACCTTTGACAACCATTGCATTTTCTCACCAGATCTTCCGCTTGTTCTAAGGCAGTTGGCCAGTAGAACCCATGCCAGAATGCTTTTGCCACTAAGGCTCGGGACGAGGCATGATGCCCGCATTCTCCTTGGTGTATATCTTGGAGGATGTCAAGTCCTTCTTCCGGGTCAACGCATCGCTGGAGTACGTTGGTTACACTCCGTTTGTACAGCTCGGAATTGATAATCGTGTATGCTTTTGCTCTCCTCTGAGTTTGCCTGGCTAACACCTCCTCAGCGGGTAACGTTCCGTCTTTCAGGAATTGGAATATAGGCAGTGCCCAAGCTAGTATCGCTCGTGGAGGGAATACGTCATCATCAATTTCTATCTGATCTACCGGCATAACTTCAGCCGGATCACGCTGAGCAGTCCCCGGGTCAAATGAGGTAGTCCCCGGGTTTTCTAAGGCAGTCCCCGGGTTTCGTGTACTACCTCCCGTGTCAATGTCCATGGGCTCAGCTCCGGATTCCGTATTTTCCAGGACATAGATCAAGTCGGTTCCTGGGGACGGCCTGATAGATGGTTTTCTGAGGTGTTCCAATGCTACACCCGGTGGAATTGCCTGTCGGGTCGATCCGAGCTTCGACAAGATGTCGGCAACCTCATTTTCCACTCGGGTACATGGTGAAATTCACACCCTCAAGTAACCAGATATCTTCACGCGTGAAATTTGTATAGTGCCATGTTTGGATACAGCGCGTCCCACACTCCGGACACCTGCTGCACCACCAGATCCGAGACGCCAAAGCATATTATCCGACGCATGCCAATCTCCTTTGCCACTTTGAGCCCCTGCACAAGAGCCTCGTACTCAGCGACATTGTTCGATGCCGAAATGGATCTGTCACGTATTTTAGCTGGTCCTTATTTGGCGAAAGCACAACCGGCGCCTAATCCGGTTTTGGTTTTCGACCGTCAAAATGCATCCTCCATGGTTCGGATCTGGTGGCGGTGGTTCAGATTGTACCTCGGCCCAATCTACAAAAAGTCTGCCATAGCTCGAGACTTGATCGCTTCTCTTCAGATTAGCAAGGGCTAACTCAATTGCCCATTTTGCAATTGCCACTCGCATCCTTGTTACCCATTATCTCGGATATGGGAGCTTCACATATTACTTTGATGGGGTGCTCCTCAAAGTAATGCTTTAACTTCTTTGCCGCCATATAGACACCATATGCCACCTTTTGAAAGTGCGGGTAATTCTGTTTTGAGGAATACAATACCTCGCTCAAGTAATATCGCCTCTTGCCGACTTACCCTCTTCATCACGCTCTACTACAATCACTGCACTTACAACTCGGTTGGTTGCGGCTATGTAGAGCAACATTGGCTCCTTTGATAGTGGAGAGGCTAACACTGGTGCAGTGGCCAACATCTTTTTTAAGTGGGCAAAGGCTTCATCGGCCTGTGGCGTCCAAACGAACTTATCCGACTTTTTCATGAGTTGGTAGAGAGGTGCCTTTTCTCCCAACCGACATACAAACCGACTCAACGATGCGTGCACCGGTGAACTTCGGACATCGTTAAGACACTTCGCAGCTCCATTCGCTCGATGGCTCGGATCTTAGTTGGATTAACCCGATACCTCGGGAGACGAAATCCGAGTAATTTTCCAGCCGGGACACCGAAGGTACATTTTTCCCGGTTAAGCTTCATCCGGAACCTTCTCAAGTTCGCGAATGTTTGCCTTATGTCGTCAAGGAGCGTTTTGCTTTCCTTGGTCTTGATAACCACATCATCCATGTATACTTATACGTTTTGACCTATTTGGTCGTGCAAACATTTTTGCATACATCTTTGGTACGTTGCACCTGCATTACGTAAACCGAACGACATAGTGTGATAGCAGTAAGCCCCGTACGGGGTAATAAACGCAGTCTTTATTTGATCATCCGGGTTCAGAGGTATCTGGTGGAAGCCAGAATATGCATCAACGAATGACAACAGTTCACATCCCGCGGTCGAGTCTATGACCTGATCTATCCTCGGCAGTGGAAATGGATCTTTTGGACATGCCTTGTTCAGGTTCGTGTAATCGATACACATACGCCAAACCACTGCCACGTTCGGATCGTCCTTCTTCTTTTCTACCAGCACCGAATTAGAGAGCCAATGCGGATACATCACCTCCATGATAAATCCTGCTGCTAGTAACCGAGCTATCTCGTCTCCAATGACTTTTCTCCTATCCTCGGCGAAGCGGCGGAGAGGTTGCTTCACCGGCCTTGCTCCGGGTCTTACGTTCAAAGAGTGCTCGGCCAACTCCCTCGGAACACCTTGCAAATCCTGTGTGGACCAAGCAAAAATGTCCTGATTCTCACGGAGGAAGTTGACGAGCTCGCTTTCCTATTTGTCAATTAACCCGGCACCAATTGTTACGGTGCGCTCCGAGAACATGTCATCAACTGGAACCTTCTTGGTGTCCTTTGCGGCTTGAAATGAAACGCTGTCATGCGGGTTACTCAACGCCGGCATATACTGCTGCGCGGACTGAGCTAAAGCCGCCACCTCTTGGATCTTTCTTTTCTCTTGCACAATCACGAGTGACTCGGCTAGGTTAGACCCGGCTGAGGCACACTCAATGGAACATCTAAAGTCTCCAGCAATGGTAATCACTCCATTTGGCCCGGGCAACTTCATCTTCAGATAACTGATGTGGCAGCTTGCCATGAACTTGTTCAATGCTGGTCTTCCGAGTAACGTGTGATATGCACTTTCCAAGTTCACCACCTCAAACTCCAGATTCTCAGTTCGGCAGTTATCCCTTGTACTGAATAGCACGTCGGCCCGGACTTTGCCTATGGGCTCACAAGAAATGCCTGGTACAATGCCATGGAAAGTTGTTCTCGTAGCCTGGAGCATGTTCTCCGAGATGCCCAACTTGCGCATCGTATCCGCATACATTATGTTAATGCTATTGCCATTATCAATCAGTACCTTGGAGAACCTCACATTGATGTTCGGTCCAATGAATGTCGGATCTAGCACTAGCGCATACGAACCTGGACTCGGCATAAGTTTAGGATGATCTTTGATGTTCCAGGTGATTTCTTGGTCCGACCAAGGCATGTACCTCGTCACTGCCGGCATTACTGCATTGACCTCCATATGTCGGTGCTACAAGCTCTTTCTATCTGTTTCCTCAGTTGTAAACACACAATAACTCTGGTGATGTTCTCTGTACTCATTCCTTCCCTCGTTTCCGAGGTACCTCTGATCCGGCGGTTGTTGATTTTCCACCTGATGCACTGCATCCCTTCTCTCATTGTTGTCATACCTCGGCGGAGGGGGAGGCAACATTAGTTGTTGCGTGTTTGCCCCGGAGAGCAATTGCTGTCGAGGTAACTCCTGCCGAGGTTGATCATTCTGGGGTGCCTGAGCATTCCCTAAACCACCTTGTTCTATCTTACGCATCCACTCACATTGCCTCGTTGTGTGACCCGCCGGGCTATTCGGATTTGGCATGTGAAACTTACACGGCTGGTCCAACATCGACTCATAGGTATACCTCAGACGGTCTTTCTTTTCTTGCCACTGTTTCTTTTGCTCCGGAGTCCATGTTTTCTTGCCATCGTTTCTTGGAGTCCATTGCCCTCCCGTTCTCTGGCGTTGGTTGCTCCCTGCTCCGGGTTGATCTTGATTCACAGCTGTAACTTGTTGCGAACCGTAGCGATGATCTGGTCTATCATCTCTTCTTTTTCCTCTGTCATCGTTCCTCCGAGATGACCCGGCTCCGTCCCTCTGATAGTATTCCTCGTTTGACTCGCTTGATGCGAGCCTAGGTTGAGTCAGATCACCCAAGGCATACGAATCAGCAATCCGGATCATCTCTACCAACGTAATTGGCATTTTCCTTTGCAACTTCATCCACAACTCGCTGCCATATCTGCACCCTTGTGCAAACCATGCTATGGCCTATGACTCTATGACACCCTCACACGAGTTTCTCACGGTACACCACCGGGTCAAGAATTCACGGTCCGTCTCATTAGGTCTTTGCTTGCACATTGCTAGGGTCTACGGCCTATTTGGCCTCTGATATGTACTTGAGAAGTTGCTGATAAACATTTCTTCAAAATCTATCCAGCAGTTGATGCTTCCGGGTGGTAAATTATTCAGCCATACTCTGGTCAGGCCTTCAAAAATCTGGGGTACGTATCGTACAGCCCATCTCAAGTTGCCAGTGGCAATTTTCATAGCTGTAACATAGTTTATCAGCCAATCCTCTGGCTTGGTACTGCCGTCATACGTCTTCGTGCCTCTGGGCAACTGGAAGTTGGGTACCGGTGGATCCTTCATGATCCGGGGTCCAAAGCACGCTGGACCCGGCGGACCTTGAGATTCGATCTGTTCCGACCTATACAGGCAATCCAGTTTTAACCTGGCATCATTCGACATCAAGTCCCTGCTTCCCAATCTGGACCCTATCACATGATAGTCCGGTCTCGGGTACCCTGCGTTCACCATCTCCGAATCACCGTCATTGTATCGGTTTTGCACTTGGGGTGCACCTTTCTGTTGCATACCTCGGCCGGCGCCTTGCTCTTGCCTTGGTATTTTCCGCTGCTGCGGTTGTCCTGCTCCTGCGGAGTTTCGCTATCCGGCATTGCCGTTGGCAGCGTTCCCTTGACCGGCATAGCCTTGGTCATGGTTACCTCGGCCGGCTTCACCTCGGCTCACACTTCGTCGATCATCCTTTTTCCGTGTTTCTTTTTCTTTTCCTGCACGCGTCGGGTCGTACGGGACGATCTGTTTGTTCCGTCTGGCCGAGGTTACTACCTCTTCTCTCCTTGGACCACCATGAGGTGACGATGCAGCTCCAGCAGATTTCTCCGGGTTACCCATCGCTGAATGGACGATTTTGGATGCTCTAGCTCTCTTCAGGTCAGCTCTCACTAGCTCTTCATTCTGTCTGTTCGCGATCCGAACCAGCTCGTTAACCCTATCTTGCTGTCTTTGACGGGCCTCACCCGTCAGACCCTCTAACTCGGACGCAGCTGCATCCGCTGCTCTGAGGTTCTTCGCCGGGGTACTATACCTCGGCAACCCCATAGACAAATAGTTTTCCGACCCCCCCGGCTCCATCATCGCCTTCTCTGTTCATCTTGCTCATGAGATTTCTCCCTTTTACTTTTACCATATCAACTTTGTTTGCCTTTGCATACTCACACAGCGTCATGTTTAGCGACTGCTGAGCCGCGGCTATTTTGTTTGCGCCCTCTAGTATCTTTTGCCTAGTTTCCTCTAGCTCGGCCTGTGCCTGAGCCGGATCTACCACTGCTGCTACCGGGTTAGCCAAGCTATCCATAGCTTCTCTCAGTACGTTCTTAGGCCTCTCTAGTGGAGGTCCTCTGCCTTTCCTCGGTGCCTTAGGTGTTACCTCCGGGTCTGGTGCTGGATCCTTGCTCGCGCCTGCCCCCGGCGCAGTCATCATCACTTCAACATGGTTCGGGGAGCGAGTGATACGCGCCCCGTGAACCACGCTAAGGGGTGGTTCCCCTGCCTCGACGACGCGCTGCGGGTGAACGCATGATACGTCCACCGCAACGTAGACCTTGTGCGCACCCAACTTGACGAAGAGGCCGTTGCGCGGAAGTGGGCGCGTGCCGAAGCAGCCAACGTTGTCGCTGACGAAGTCCAGCGCTCCAAAGCGCTGAACAAGCCCGGAGACGATGCGTTCGCCGGTGCCGATGAGGTTTCCCGTCCGGATCTTCACCCTGCTAGCCCCACGGTGGGCGCCAACTGTCGTGGTGGTGTCACGGCAGATGCCATGGATAGGCTAAAGGTGGGGACTAATACACGCTAGGGGAATCCAGGGAGGGATAGTGGAGTGATTCTCCACACAGAAGTTTGTATTGACTTCCTTTCAAGATTACAAGTGCTCCTAGAGCTGTATTGGCGAGAGGAGGAAGAAGGAGCTCTCTTACTCTTGCCCACAGTTTTTTCCCTAGAACCTTTGCTCCGCTAGTATCAAAGAAATCCCAACCTCCTTCTACTGAAACCCTAGCCCCCCTTATATAGAGGAGACTCGGTCCTTGCCTAGGGCATACGTGGAGGCATATTCCTAAGAATATGCCTCCTCTCAAAGTGGTAACCCGACCGGGGTGCTTTTCCCCTGCGTCATACATGCTTTAGCTACGTAAGCCTCTGCGGCACCTGCGTCAGCCGACATGGGCGTCATCACCCTTGTCGGCCATGACCCGGTGGTCCTGCCCTTGCTTGCTTCGCTCATGCAGTGCGTACCGGACCTTCTTTTTGACCAGAGAGATTCCTTCCTTCTCCCAGAAGCTAAGCGGGGACCCGGATCATAGCAGATCCGGCTATACCTGTTCCTGCATATAAGTTAGACGGGCACTTCCGACTTACTCCTTAAGTCGGCTGAGACAATGTTAGGCGACCCCCTCCTGGTCCGGGTTACCCCGTGATCCGGCCTGCCTGGAGTTGACCTGGCCAGCATCCGCTTTGGCCTTGCCGAACCTCGGCTAACTCGGCCTCTATACCCCGGAGTGACCCTACCCGGGGTTATCCCCCCAACAATCTTCTATTCATCCTTATCATGACAACTTTCATGATCAAGCTACTATAGCCTATAAGGAAGAATGACGAGTATAATTTCAGTTCCCAAAACCTTTTGGGAGATTCAGATGCCTAGCATCTCCATCCTTCACAAATTCTCATAAAATATGAGAACATGTATTTTGCTAAATTATACTCTATCATAATGCAACCAAAAACATTGTTCAGATATCACAATATCTTCCACACATGATGGTTTCTGAAACAATTTTTCAGCTCCTATATAATCTTGATATTAAAACAACTTTTGAATATCAATAATCATGGAGGCAAACATGATACTTTAGATACTAACATTGGAATTCTTACTCTTTATTTAATACTACTTATTAAACTTCATGGAGTAAATAGAGTTTGCTAAAAGTTTGCAATAGGACTTCTAAACTTTAAATTGATATTCAAAACAATACGATACGAGTTCGTAAAGTAAATATCCAGAATTCTATAGTTCTATTATCTCAATTGAAACTAAGCATAAGGTAGTGAACAGACGCCAATGACTACAACAAATTATGCAAATTCACTTCGATTTAGTTTATGACAAATTGAGTTCGACTAATCCAAATTACTAATGAACTCCCACTCAAAAACGACATCCCTCGTGTCCTTTTGGTGATTACATGAACCAAATCCACTACACCAAGTCCGATCATCACGTGAGTCGGTGTAGCATCAAAGGTGAGCATCAATATGGGCATCATATCAACTATATGACTCATGCTTAACCTTTCGGTCCGTGTTCCGAGGCCATGTCTGTACATGCTAGGCTCGCCAAGTAAGAACCTTAGTACTCACGTGTGAAAAACTATCTTACACCTGTTGGATGAAAGCGTAGAGTCGAGTACACCCGATCATCATGTGATGTCTCGAAACACGATCCATAGAACGGTGCATACTCAAGGAAGAACACATTTTATCTTGATATCTAAATGAGGGATCATCTTACAATGCTACAGAAAGCACCAAACTAGCAATATAAGATGCTAACATCTAATGTGTAAAGTGAGATGATATGGTCCATGCATTTGATCTCTATCATTTGCATCGTGGTATGATCTCTATCATTCCTTTGTGTGTAAGGCCAAGGTCTATGGAACTTACACGTTGAGTGTGTTGTAAGAGTATCTTTCATACATCTACTTACAACAATACCATATCAAGACACTAGACCAACAACGATCTAAACTAGACGCCTCTAATTTATCAATTGCAAGTTTTACGTGGCTTAGGGCTTTCGGAGATAGAACCGTTCTTACCTACGAACATGAACCACAACGAGGATAACCAAGTTATTAGCAACTCGTTGTAAATCAGATATTGACTATAGTAGGAGAGACAGACACCCGCCAACCACTTATGCAAAACAAGTTGCATGTCAGTCGTGGAACCGGTCTCATGTACGATGACATGTAAGGTTGGTCTGGGCCGCTTCATCCCACTATGCCACCAATATCCAAAATACATAGAAGATGCAATAACATGATCATCATCGCCCACATATAAACATATGTGTACTACCCGTGCAAAGAACCTACGCATAGATCAGGCTCTGATACCACTGTTGGGTTTAGGGTTTATGGTTTAGGGCCCCTCCTTCATGGCCGGCGCATGGGGGGTGACTCCTCACCTCCCCCATTCATGTGGTGGTAACCCCTCCACATTAAAATGCCTCTTCACATTCCCCTTTAAAGTCCCTACTTTAAATGCATTATAATTCTCCAAGTTTAATGCTCTCTCATTTAATAAAACTCTTTTATTAATTTATTCAGAATTTTGTTAATTACTTTAATTAACAAACATTCACATATAATCCCCTGCAACATTTCAATATTACATGCAGAACCAATTTCAGCAATTTCACCCGAAACAGTTTTGGTGTCTATTGAAATAATTCCAGCGCTTTGCAATTCTTTCGTCTGAAACATATGTGCTCCAAAATGGTGTCCGGTAACTCTTAAGTGTGTCACCCTACGGTTCGCGAATAATGCAGACATGATTGAGACTCCTCTCGGATCAATAATCAGAAGCGGGACCTAGAGATCCATACTGATTCCTACACATTCAACGATGACTTCTGTGATCGTGAGAACCTTTAACGCTAGTAACTAAATCCTTTTGTCTCGTGATATATTACATGTCCGAGATTCGATCATCGGTATCTCCATACCTAGTTTGATCTCGTTGCCGACATGCACTCTTTTCTTGTTCCCGTGATATAACATTCTAGTGATCACATCACTTGCTTGCAAGCTATTTCAATGTGATATCTCCGAGAGGGCCCAGAGTATATCTATCCATCATCGAGATTGAAAAATTCCACTCTTGATCCATGAGCCTCAACATAACACCTTCGTAGTACTGAACCCATCTTTATAGTCACCCTGTTACGGTGTGATGTTTGATGTTATCAAGATACTCTTCCGGTGTTAGCAATTAACATGATCTCATGGTCTAAGGATAAAGATTACTTCGTATGATGTTATAGCAATATAAACATAATGACTTGATCGTAATGCTATACTTCGGATGAATGTTCATCACATCATTCAACTAATGTTGTGACCTTGTTATTAACAACATCCAATGTCTATGATCAGGAAACCTAGATCATCTTGTTAATCAACAAGCTAGTCTATAAGTGAGGCATAACTAGGAACCCTTTTTGTTTATTAAACACACATGTATTGATGTTTCCGATCAATACAATTATAGCATGCAAAATAAACATTTATCATAAACATGGAATAAGATAATAACCACTTTATTATTGCCTCTCGGGCATATTCCCTTCACATGCGTGGAAGGGGAGGTGCACGCCATCGGCAGAGCTGTAATAGCCGAGGCCGTAGGAGTTACACCAGGATACATGCGCGGAAAATCTCCGGTGGATGAGGATAATGATGATATGTCTGAGGATGATCTTGAGCACAATAGGAAAAGAGGAGCAAATATTCAGAATTCAGGAAGTGTGGATGGGTCAATGGCTAACAATGCAGTAGTTCCCTTTGATAAAGCGGGGAAGGTGGGGGTGATGGTTACTCAATTTGAACCCCTTGCACCTCCTAGCCCTAACCCGATTAGGGATCCAAAAAGGAAGAAGACATGAGAGGATGAGAGTACTGATGATATGTCGATATCGGCGGGCTCCAAGGAGGAGCACCACCGGGAGCAATGAGGATATTAGGACTGAACTGCTGGGGTTTGGAGAATGACCCAGCAGTTCGAGCGCTTTTGGACGTCCAAAGGCGATACAACCCCGATGTGTTGTTTTTGTCGGAGACACACTTAGAAAGCTATCCGGCTGAATGTCTGAGGAGAAGAATGAAGATGGATGTCAAAATCGTTAACCCAAGTAATGGGCGTAGTGGTGGTTTTCTACTCCTTTGGAAAAGAGAAATAGTTATACAACAAATATTCTCAGCTCCAAAGTATATTGATGTGAAAATCATTGAAAGCCTGGAAAAAGTTTGGAGATTTACTGGTATTTACGGCGAGCCACAGTGGGAGGATAAGCACAAAACATGGGAGAAACTTAGGGAACTAAACGACGAGCATGATTTACCGTGGGTTGTGTTAGGCGACTTTAATGAAATTATGTTTTCTCACGAGAAGGAAGGCGGCAACTCTCGACCACAACAATACATGCAAGCCTTCCGAGATGCTCTCACAGATTGTAATCTTGACGATCTTGGCTATTCGGGGGACAAATTTACATGGAAGAGAGCAAAAATCAGGGAAAGATTAGATAGAGCAGTTGTAAATGGAAGCTGGGTTGCTTTGCACCCAGGTGCTGTTGTTCAACACTTGAAATATTCACGCTCAGATCATAGACCAATCATGCTTGATACGAATTACCAACAGTTTGGTCTGAACCAAGGAACTAAACCACGTCGGTTTGAAGCTAGGTGGCTGCAAGCTTTTCTGAGCTTGTACAAAAAACATGGGAGGAGGCCTCGTCTGTGGTTCCGACGGGTGGTGTGATGGCTAAATTAGCACAGCTGCATGGTACTCTACATGCATGGGACGCGTCGGTCCTGAAGAAACCTAAAAAACGTCTTAGAAAAGCCAGTGTAAACTTGATGACGCTTTGAATGGACCTATGACAGATGAAAACGAAGCTATTGCCAAAGAGATGACTGCTCTGATCGAATTGTTATTGGAACAACAAGAAACTCACTGGATGCAACGCTCCCGGGTTAACTGGCTACGTCAAGGGGATCAAAATACTTCGTTTCTTCATAACTTTGCCTCAGCAAGACGTAAAAAGAATTTCATCAATAAGCTTAAGGATGAGAATGATTCTTGGGTTGAAGGTACTGATTCTTTAAAACGTTTCATTCAACAATACTTTGCTAATCTATTTACGTCTGAAGTGCAAGAAATCGATCCGGCCATGATGGACAAAATCCAGACCAAGGTATCCCAATCCATGAATGAGAAACTCCTCGCCCCCTTTTCGCCTGATGATGTGAGAAAGGCGGCATTTAGCATTGGTGATTTTAAAGCACCTGGTCCAAATAGACTTCATGCGGTTTTTTACAAAAAATTCTGGAGCATCTGTGGTGATGAGATCACTCAAGAAGTGTTGTAGGCAATGAACATTGGGTTTATTCCTGAGGGATGGAATGATACGACTGTCGTTCTTATCCCAAAAGTCAATGACCCGGAGCTAGTAACTCAATTCCGTCCAATAAGTTTGTGTAATGTGATATACAAAATTATTTCTAAGATGCTTGCCTCTCGGCTCAAGGAGATTTTACCAGAGATTATTTCTCCAATGCAAAGTGCGTTTGTCCCAGGTCGGTTAATTACAGATAATGTTTTAGTGGCCTACGAGAGTATTCATACTATTAAGAATAAAAGATTTGGTGCTTCTGGAGCATGCGCTGTGAAGCTAGACATGCATAAAGCATATGACCGAGTTGAGTGGATTTTTTTGGAGAGTATGATGAGGAAGTTGGGATTTGCTGAAAGATGAATTACTCTTATGATGGATTGTGTTAGCTCAGTTAGATATCAGGTAAGGTTCAACTCAGAGGAGACTGATATGTTCATCCCAACTAGAGGTCTTCGCCAGGGGGATCCGCTTTCCCCTTATTTGTTCCTCTTATGTGCGGATGGATTATCCAGCTTATTGTTGTATGAAGAAGAAGTTGGTGGCATCGATGGGGTAAGGGTGTGCAGAAATGCACCATCAGTTTCACATCTACTATTTGCTGATGATTCCCTGATCCTCATGAAAGCTGATATGAATAATTCAACTTCCTTACAACGGGTTCTGGATACATACTGTGCAAATTCGGGCCAAATGGTGAGTTTCGCTAAATCAAGTATTTATTTTTCTCCAAATACTAATGCTACCTTGAGAGCAGAAATTTGTGAAGTTTTACATATAGATACGGAAGCACTCTCTGACAAATATCTTGGATTGCCTACACTGGTTAGAGCAAATAGAAGTGACTGCTTTGAACATTTCATCGAAAAAATCATTCAGCGCATTAATGGATGGAAGGAAAAACTCTTATCCATTGCAGGTAAGGAAATTCTTTTGAAAGCGGTGGCCCAAGCAATCCTAGTATATGCAATGTCAGTATTCCAAATTCCAAAGGGAGTGTGTAAAATAATGATGGATGCTATATCAAAATTCTGGTGGGTGACGATGAGAATAGTAATAAAATGCATTGGTTTGCTTGGTGGAAGCTTTGCTATCCGAAAAACGAAGGAGGAATGGGATTTAGAGATTTCCACTCTTTTAATCTAGCTATGTTGGCCAAACAAGTTTGGAGGCTGATTAACGAACCGGGATCCCTATGTGCAAAAGTTTTAAGAGCAAAGTACTACCCTACTGGCGACATCCTAGCAGCTGGTCCGAAGGCAGGCACTTCCTTCACATGGCAAAGCATCCTTGCTGGTTTAGCTACATTTAAAAGAGGTTATGTATGGAGAGTTGGTAATGGGGAGAAAATTAATATTTGGCATGACCCATGGATCCCTAGCAGTCCAAATAGAATGATTATATCACCAAGGAATGGGACAGTGAAAGGATAGATATGTCGCCTAGAGGGGGGTGAATAGGCAATTTCAAAACTATTATGGTTTTGGCTTGATAGAATGCGGAATTAAACTAACGTTTATTTTACAAGCACAAAACCTAAATACACTAGGCTCAACTAAGTGCACCAACAACAAGATAAGATAAGCAAGTTAGCACAAGATAAATATACCACAAGTGATAAGCAAGATATAAGTACTTCAAGCTCGATGGCTATCACAAGGAAAGTAAGCTCGGGTATAGAGATAACCAAGGCACGTGGAGACAAAGATGTATTCCCGTGTTCTGTTACAACTAAGGTACGTCACGTTGGAGAGGTGTGGGATTCCACAAAAGATTTCCCAACGCCACGAAGGCTCACCTTCTTCTCCGAGTCTATCCCACGAAGGAATAGGCCCTTTCCTTATGGCTAGCTTTTCCTCCACTCCGGAGATGGCAAGCTCCACAACCACTTCACAAGCTCCACGAAGGAGAAGCCCGGGTCTCTTCACAATCTTCCACGAAGAGGACACCGCGACACCAACCGCCAAGCCAACTAGGAGGTCACCCTCCAAGAGCAACAAGCTCATGGTCTCTCACTCGAACAAAGGAAGATAGAACCAAATGAGGAAAGGTATGGAGCCTCCCTATACGAAGAACCGATAACACCTTCAAACTTGAAAACGCCATATAAGATGCATACGAATTCCGTTTTCGATGAACTTGGGCTTGTTGAAGAGCTAGAAACAAGATCAAGAACCTCACATAGAGAAAATACCAAGAAGCAACAAAATAGGAAGATTCAAAGTATGCAAAGGATTGAGCTCCCTATGACGATGTGATCAAGCTACCCAACCGAAAGCCCCTCTTGATAGTGCGGCTATCTATCCTATAACCCGGTCTCCCGACAACCACCTTGAGACCGGTAAAAGGAAAACCTAGCAAGGCCATACCTTTGCCTTGCGCATCCCGCTTGATCTTGATGACAACGCTTCAAGCTCCATCCAAGCCAGAATGCATCACTTGATCATTGTTGCTTCGTGAAGACTCGTAATTTGCTCCCTCATACAGCACTATGGGATATATTCATTAAGACACATCTTCACATGTCCATTATCACCAATATGGACAGCAAGCTTCAAGCAAATGATCTTCTCGACATGATTATCTTGAACTTGGCCTTCTCAAACTTTGATGACGATCACCACTTGATGTCATCCTCTCATGGGCTATATGAGACCTTTACTTTTGAAGCATGCCCATGGAAAGATACCTATCCCATATAGAAAACGCAAAGGCACATATATAATGGGTTAGTTCATGATGCATAAATGACAAGGCTTACCATACCACAAGATCCATGTGGTATATTATTTATGCTTCATGTGTTGACCAACTTGAAATCACTCTTCACTCTTTGTATTGGTCAACCAAGTACCTTCTCATGCTCCATCTCAATATCATATTCTTATGTTCAATTTGATGATCTTGATGCCAAACTCAAGGTATATATTTATCTTCATGGCATCCATACTTGAATCCAACATATGGACTACAAGCATGACCTATGGAATATTCCTTCAGATAAAACTCAATGAAAACATTAGTACATAGGGATTGTCATTAATCACCAAAACCACACATAGGGGCAATTACCCTTTCAATCTCCCCCATTTTGGTAATTTATGACAATCACAACAAGAGGGTTTATATAATGAATATTAGAAACAAATACGCAACTTATCCGAGAATAAGTTGTATACAAGAGGTTGTATTTGATATGGTTAAGTAACACAAAGATACTAGCCCATATCAAAACCAATTCTACTCACACAAACTACAACTAATGCAAGAGATGTGAGTAGAACCAACATATATAGAGAAAACTCCCCCCACAATATATGCACGTGTGATGAACTTGAATTTCATTGCACACATTGTCAAGCATAACCTTTGGGAGAGTTTCCACTATATATTCAACCATGCAATACATAATAAAGATGAAATGCATGAAAGGCAAACACTTAAGAACAAACCAATCTTAAGTAGAAAACCATTTCCCTTAAAACCCTCTAAACTTCTCCCCCATTGACAACAAGTGCCAAAATGGATGACAAAGTTAGAAGGCCAATATAGTTCAAGTTCCTCCCAAGGTGTGCATTTCTCATAATATGAGTGAAATCATATGCACATATCCAATGACGAATAATTGGACGAAATCAACTATATTGAGGATCAAATATTGCTAAAAGGATAACAATGTGAAGAAACTTCAACGGATGAAGTAAGCAATCAAAAGATCCAAAGAATCAAATGGACAAATAGTGCTCTAAATGAAATAAGGAAGTTCCCCAAGGTTCGTGGATAAATTAGTTGTTTCATTTGAATACAATATGCACAAACATGGAATCCTCACTCCCTCTATATCATTTAGAACACAACCAAGATATAAGGAGTATTGATATAAATAAATACACTTGTCAAGACAAGCTTAAGTCCAAAAGAAACCAAATCTGAGATATGAGTGCGCGGAGATGCAATAAAAGTAACCCGAGCACTCATAAATCAATACCTTACCAAAACCATTAAAATCTAAGCGGATAAGTGAGATGGTTGGAAAAAGGCAAGGATATCAAGGCGAGAGATTAACACTCTTGTGTATATAAGTCTCTAATTGGGAAAACATGAGAATAATCCACAAGGAAACATCCACACATAAGAGGTTAACAAAGATAAGAAAACATGATATCCAAGAGGAAGTCATAAGATATACAAAAAAATGATATTTTGCTTAAGTGCATATATATAGCCCATGGCTCTATTTTCTCTTATGGTATATCAATGAACTTCACCGAAGAAAAAAAAGAAAACCTCAAAAACATCACAACTAACACTAAGGGAACTAATGCTAGTTGGGATATTTTGAGAAAGGCAACAAGTATCAAAAGGAAGGATTCAATGCAATTTCAAAATATTGCACATGAGAGTACCTTGAGGAATTGATATACAATAAATTGCTAGAAGGCATATTTGGGATTGGTGAATCATGAACATGATTTTATATACTCCCCATTATATGCATCATCTCAAATTACTCACATAAGCAATAAGGATAGAAAAGTCTTTCAAAGATCCTTGCAAGAACCGCAACATTTACAAACAAATAAATTCATGCCAAGATGCAACCTACAAGAGATTGGATGGAAGAATAGTATGCATGAATAAGATACTTGTTATCGAGATAGCAATGGTATGATGTAGTAGATAAGAATTCTTCGATCATCCTAGCTTGGCTCCAATCATCATGTGGTGACAACACATTCCTTATAGATAAGACAAGCATCCATTGCATCCCCAATGTACCTAAAACAACATTCAAGTACATCTTGGTCCCCAAACTTATTGGGTCCAACGTGGTTAGACTAACCACAACACATAGGAAATACTCCATAAAAATATGTGCATATTTAGAGATGAAATTTGAATTTCATGCACATCATAGCCGTTTAAGGATTTGATGGAGTATACCCTATATATTGGATCAAGGAAAGCAAAACATGATATAAGATATACATTTAGTAAACATGCATGCACGAGACTTTCAAGAATCAACAAAGATATAATTTGGACAAAACACCAAAATATTCAAGAAGGCATACAAGGTGTGATAGAACACATTTGTTGTCCAAACTATATCAAAGAATCAAATCAACACAAGATTTGTTCAACAAAGTTCAACAAATGAACCAAGCAAAAACTATTGAGCATAAAAGATGATATAAAAACACAAATGCCCAAATATTTATCTCATTCAAGAAAATAACATAGAGAATAAAGAATGAGATAACAAACTCCCAAAAGAGCAAGGTTTCAACAAATAAACCAAACCCTTAACACTTTTCACAATGGCACAAGGTTCTGATAAGAAAAGGTTTGTCTTCCACTAAAAGCACATTTGATAATAATCAAAAACACCATCAAAGAGATGTTCAAAAGCCAAGGAAGACAATGGGTGCCACAACAATTTTTGGAAAGGAAAAAAAGGCAATAAGAGGTGAAATCCAAGGTGAAGACAATCCACAAATTCTACCACACCCAAGTATATCAATTGTCGAAGACAATGAGTGTACTGGAATTTATTTCCGGTGGTATATTGCACGGATATTAAATATAAATCTTCACAATAAAAAGCATAGGATAGGAATAAAAAGATTAAGCACTATGAAAAGATAGAGATTCTTGATAGCTTCAACTAGTCACACAATCATGCAAAGCAATGATTATAATAACTTGAAGCAAATGGTCTCCCAAATAAGATATAGAGATATGCATTTGAGGAAGGTCACACCAAGAATTTCTTACTCAAGCAAGACCAAAAAGATGAGAAATAAAATCTTCTAACAAAAAATAGGACCTTGTTTGAGCTAACATGCCACCTAGATACAAGATAATCAACAATATCAACTCTAAGTGGAACCACCTCATATGTTCACATTTCCTAGGATTGTGATATGCAAAAGAAGCATATTACTCCCCCATAATGTGGTATTCAATTTTTTGTTAATAAGAGGAAAAACAACCTCAACTAGAGATAATTAATGGACATTTAGAATTTGAATTTCTCATGAGTATGACACACCACATAGTGACTAGATAAGCTTGCAATATCAATACTAAGTGGTATTACTCATGTACACACATTTTAAGGTTTTAGAGATGCGCGGGGCGTATCACTCCCCCAGAATGGGATGTTCCATTAACCCCTCAAAAAGAGCCAAATAAGATATCATCAAGATGCATTAGAGGCTCAAAACAAAACACACGAGTAAATGATGTGCCAAACACCTAGACATACTTGAATACACAAAATAATCAAGCATGAGGCACAACAAATACAAACACATACTTGGTACAAAACCAAAAACATGTAAAGGGGCAAGTAACTTACAATATAAAAGAGTTGAGTTTGAGTTACCGCAAAGAGGCGCATTGGGTATATGGTAGGGAGATGATAATACTTATAACTTGGCTTGATAAAATATAATATATGAAGATCCCTTAATTCTTCATGAGTTAGCCAAGTCTCCAATGCCCTCCAATAACACCTATTGATCAAGTTTGAGCTTGTTGGTCCCCAACCAAGTTGAGTCCTAAGAGGTTAGTCACAATAGGCTTGGCAACCCAAATGGTTTGTTTCTTGACACCACTTTGAGTTTCAACGAACTTGGCAAACACATTGCCATCCTTATCCTTCCTAAGAGAATAATAATCATCAACAATGATAGGGTTAGATAAGGTACCATTTGAACATGAAGAGGCCAAGTGCCCCTTCTCACGACATATGTAGCAACAAGTGCTCCCCTTTCTTTTCTTTATTGATTTCTTGTCTTGGGGAGCCTTATCTTGATTCTTCTTGGGAAGTGTCCTAGCTTCAAATTGAGGTTGAGATTGGGCTTGACCTTGACCTTGTGGCCTCTTCCCTTGTGGCTTATCATTCAAGTGCTTTTTCTTCAATGGACAAGATCTTACATGATGTCCTACAACCTTGCACTTGAAGCAAATAATCTTAGACAAATTCTTGACTTGGTCTTGGCTCTTCTTCTTGTTGCTCTTGGACTTGTTCTTGTTATTGGAGTTGAATCCAAGTCCACTTTTATCATTGGGGAATTTTTGCACACTCAAAATATTATCGAGTGTGGATTTGCCTCCATGACTCTTTTCCAAGTCTTTCTTCAAAGAAGTGACTTGGGCCTTGAGCTATTTGATTTCCTCTACATGGTTAGTATAAATAGAGGTACTGGAGGAAGTGGAAGCTTCATTGTTAGAGCAACAAGGCAAATCAAGTAATCGAACACAAGTTTTATCAATAGTATGACAAGAAGGATCACTAGGACTAGCACATGACAAAATAGCATTTTGAGTAGAAGTTGTGCTAATGTCCAAATGAGGCTCACAAGATGTTACCTTAGTGATACTTGCCTCACGAGATAACTTTAGCCCATCATAGGAGATTAGAAGATCATTATGAGAGGCCAAGAGCTTTTCATGACTTTCTTCCAATTTCCCATAATTGCTAGTTAGCAACTCAAGTTGAGCCCTTAGCTCAACATTCTCCTTTAGGGTAGATGCTTCACAAGAAGTAGAGTTAGTAGCACTAGCATCATTAATAGATTTTTCCTTTTCAAGCTCATAAGATTCAATTTTTTGTATGAGGAGACAATTAGTGTGCTTCTCCTCGGCAATCTCTTGCTTAAGGAGATTGAATCTCCGACTCCCATCATCAAGTTGGAAATCCAACTCCTCTATGGTTTCCGTTTGTTTAGTTATGGTGTCCATAACGTGTTTGATACAAGCAACAACCTTATTATTACCACGAGGAGAGGTACACAAAAAGGTCAGCTCAAGCACAAGAGCTCTAGTATCCTCATCAAGGTCATCATCACTATCATCATTATCATTGCTATTATCTAGAGAAGATATCTTGGGATCCAAAGTAGGAGATACCTTTGATCCTCTTGCCATAAGGCACATGTGAGCATGGGAGGATGAAGATGAGGATATTCTTGAATCTTCATTCATGATTGTGTCTTGCTCCATAGGGTGTTTGATTTCCTCTACATTGTTAGATACACAACTAGAGGAAATAGAAGCATTTTGTTTATTGGAACAAGACAAATCAAGCATATCATCTACACTAGTACTCAAACAATTTCTAGACAATATGCAAGGACTAGCAACACAAGGGGATATATAATTATCGTTGAAAGAAGTGCTTAAGTCCAAACTCTCTACACCATTAGCATTTATAGAACATGAATCATTGGTGTAAAGAGAACCACTACCATCATTACATATGATTTCTCCACTCACCATGCCATTACCTTGTGACTTGTCACATGTAGGTGAAGTGGAGGGAATTGAAATCTCATCGCGGCCGGAGGTGGAAGCCACTTGGAGCTCTTCATGATGTGAAGGAGAAGAGAGATCCTCGGAGATACCACCGACCCTATGAGAAATGGACCCACCAAATATTTCTTTAAGCTTGGTCCACATCTCATGAGATGACTTGCGCTTTACATTTGTCAAGAACAAATTAACTATGGGGCTCAAGGAGAAAATAAGCTCATTAGATACTTGAGCTTCGAGATGTAAATTTTTCTCATCCTCTAAATATAGATTTTGAGGATCCATCGGAGGAGAAAAACCTACATCTAGAAATCGCTCAATATTTGGACACAAGGTCTAAAGATTACAAAGCAAGCAATTTCTCCACAAAATATAATTTGTGCCATCAAAGATAATTGTGTCATTGTGCACTATACTACTAGCCGACATCTTTACACTCTAGGCGGTGAAGCCTAAACAAGGAGAGACCTTGCTCTTATACCAATTGAAAGGATAGAGATGTCGCCTAGAGGGGGTGAATAGGCAATTTCAAAACTATTATGGTTTTGGCTTGATAGAATGCAGAATTAAACTAACGTTTATTTTACAAGCACAAAACCTAAATACATTAGGCTCAACTAAGTGCACCAACAACAAGATAAGCTAAGCAAGATAGCACAAGATAAATATACCACAAGTGATAAGCAAGATATAAGTACTTCAATCTCGATGGCTATCACAAGGAAAGTAAGCTCGGGTATAGAGATAATCGAGGCACGTGGAGACGAAGATGTATTCCCGTGTTCCGTTACAAGTAAGGTACGTCATGTTGGAGAGGTGTGGGATTCCACGAAGGATTTCCCAACGCCATGAAGGCTCACCTTCTTCTCCGAGTCTATCCCACGAAGGAATAGGCCCTTTCCTTATGGCTAGCTTTTCCTCCACTCCGGAGATGGCAAGCTCCACAACCACTTCACAAGCTCCACGAAGGAGAAGCCCGGGTCTCTTCACAATCTTCCACGAAGAGGACACCATGACACCAACCGCCAAGCCAACTAGGAGGTCACCCTCCAAGAGCAACAAGCTCACGGTCTCTCACTCGAACAAATCATAGTGGAGAGCTCAACACTTTTGCAAGAATGCAAAGCAAGAACACCAAGGGCATTCAAATCCCTCACTCTCAAATCCCACCAAAGCAACAAGTGCTAGGGAGGAATTAGAGAGGAAGAACAATGGTGGAAGTCAACTAATGACTCCAAGATCTAGATCCAATGGGTTCCCCTCACTTAGAGGAGGAATTGATTGGTGGGGATTGTAGATCTAGATCTCCTCTTCCAAAGCCCTCAAAAAGATGCAAGAATCATAGGAGGGAAGGGAGAGGAAGCAAGCTCAAGAGGTTCAACAATGGAGGTCAATTTCATGGTCAAGAACACACAAAAACGTTGGGGGAAGAACCCCCTTTTATACGGAAAAGCAAATATGGCCGTTGGAGAGAAAACAGCAAAAACTCGGTTCCAAAGTCGGCTGGACCGGCCCTAGAACCAGGAAACTCGGTCCCCAGGCCGGAGGACCAACCTACAAACTGAAATACCTCTGTTTGCCAACCCGGAATAGACTCGGTCATGAAAACCGGAAAATCCGGTCTGAGATCCGGTCTACCGAAGCTGGAACCGGACCGTCCGGTGTGGGGCTCGGTTGAACCGGATCCACAACTGGGATGAAACTGACTTCACGAAAAACGCAATAACTTTTGCATTCGGACTCCGATGATCTTGGGCTTGTTTTGACGAGGACAACAAGCTCTACAATATGGTGCATGAAAACATCATAGTCCAACAAAGGAAGATAGAACCAAATGAGGAAAGGTATGGAGCCTCCCTATAGGAAGAACCGGTAAAACCTTCAAACTCGAAAACACCATATAAGATGCATACGAATTCCGTTTTCGATGAACTTGGGCTTGTTGAAGAGCTAGCGAACCTCACATAGAGAAAATACCAAGAAGCAACAAAATATGAAGATGCAAAGTATGCAAAGGATTGAGCTCCCTATGACGATGTGATCAAGTTACCCAACTGAAAGCCCCTCTTGATAGTGCGGCTATCTATCATATAACCCGGTCTCCCAACAACCACCTTGAGACCGGTAAAAGGAAAACCTAGCAAGGCCATACTTTTGCCTTGCGCATCCCGCTTGATCTTGATGACAATGCTTCAAGCTCCATCCAAGCCAGAATGCATCACTTGATCATTGTTGCTTCATGAAGACTCGTAATTTGCTCCCTCATATAGCACTATGGGATATATTCATTAAGACACATCTTCACATGTCCATTATCACCAATATGGACGGCAAGCTTCAAGCAAATGATCTTCTCGACATGCTTATCTTGAACTTGCCCTTCTCAAACTTTGATGACGATCACCACTTGATGTCATCCTCTCATGGGCTATATGAGATCTTTACTTTTGAAGCATGCCCATGGAAATATACCTATCCCATATAGAAAACGCGAAGGCACATATATAATGGGTTAGTTCATGATGCATAAATGACAAGGCTTACCATACCACAAGATCCATGTGGTATATTCTTTATGCTTCATGTGTTGACCAACTTGAAATCACTCTTTACTCTTTGTATTGGTCAACCAAGTATCTTCTCATGCTCCATCTCAATATCATATCCTTATCTTCAATTTGATGATCTTGATGCCAAACTCAAGGTATATCTTTATCTTCATAGCATCCATACTTGAATCCAACATATGGACTACAAGCATGACCTATGGAATATTCCTTCATATAAAACTCAATGAAAATATTAGTACATAGGGATTATCATTAATCACCAAAACCACACATAGGGGCAATTACCCTTTCAGACAGTATATACCAAGGTGTGTGAGCTTATTAATCCATACTCTGGTACTTGGGACGAGGAGCTACTGAGAGATATTTTCTGTGAGACGGATGTATTCCGCATAATGCAAATTCCGCTGAATACCCAAGGGTTTGAAGACTTCATTGCATGGAGCTTCACAAAGCATGGGAGATATACGGTACGGTCAGGTTATCATGTTCAATGGAGGTATCAATTCGGCTCCAATTCTAGTCAGTTGGCCCTCCCAGGTACATCGGCAAGCAACCCTGTTTGGAAAATCCTCTAGAAACTGAAAATCCCGAGCAAAATCAAAATCTTCATGTGGAGGGCGTTGCATGGGATCCTACCGCTGAAATGTATCCTTGCCAATCGCCATATAGGTTCGAGTGAGTGTCCACTATGTGATCAAGGACCGGAAGACATATGGCATCTTCTGTTTCAATGTCAACCGGTGAAAGATATGTGGTAGGCCCTTGGTCTTACTAATATCATAGAGGAAGTTCTTCCGAAAGATAGAGCGGGTTCGGCAACACTCGAGATCCTCCTTTGCCGATAGAATAACGTAGTATCGTACCTCCCGTCCATTGGATTGAAAGAGCTCGTGTCGGTGACAGCATGGTACCTCTGGTGGATTAGAAGGAGACGTACCCATAATGAGGATGTCCCACCAATCTCTCGGTGTAAGATGTCGATTCTGACAATTGTTGCCAATGCAAATACAGTTGCTAAATCCCCAGTCGTCAACTCTGAATTTAAATGGTGTAAACCAGAGCCTCGTCAGGTAAAGTTAAACGTAGGCGCTTCATTCTATGCAGATTCTTGTTCAGGAGCTGTGGGAGCTTTACTCCGAGATTATCAAGGCCAGTTCATAGCAGCTACTAGCAAAGTTATTGATCATGTATCATCGGTAAAAGTGGCAGAAGCGCTGGCTATGAAAGAAGGGTTGGAGCTTGCAAATAGGTGGGGGTGCAATGTGATTGTCGCTGAATCAGACTCTCTGGAAACGATTGAAGCCTGTATTGGTAATGAAGCATGGTGGACGGAAGCAGCTGCTATTTATGCGGACTGTGTGGATCTTGTTTTATCGATTGGAAGTGTCCACTTTCAGCATTGTTCAAGGAAAGCCAATAAAGCGGCACACGAGCTAGCTAGAGTTTCTTTCTTAAATAATTCTCATTGTAGATGGGTCGATGAACCCCCTAGCTTCTTACTCCAATCCCTCCTGAACGATGTAACTGTTTGATGATCTTGAGGCTGCAGGTTTCAGATACATTCTTTTTCCTTACCAGGGTACCTAAGGGGACTAAAAGGTTTTAATGAGGCGGCCTGCATGTGTAATATATTATATTTCAAAAGAAACTCTATCTAGTCGATTCCGTCGGTTGCGACGCACGCAGAGGAGAGGCGTCGCCTGGGTCATGTCCGGACCTCTGGGGAGGGCAGCAACGGTGGCCCAGCTCCGCAGCTCAGCGGAGGCGAGGAGATGGTCGGCTTCCTATAGATCCGCTTAGGTCCGGGCAAGGGCAGAGGCCGGTGGTGGGGGAGATGGTGGATGAGCTGGGAAGAAGGAGGAGGAGAGCCGCGGTTATGGAGTGGCCATGGCGGCGGATAGCTGAAGGGGAGGGGCGCGGACGCCGTCGTCGATTTATGCCATAAGAAGAAGGATGGCCCCGTCACTGCCATGCTTGGGCTTTGAATTTGAAGATTCGTTCGATTTCCTGTCGATTTTGAAGCCGTCAAGGCAAAGATGACGAGAGTGGAGGCAGAGATGACCACAACTCCGCGTCACCGGAGGAGGAAAGCCTTCCACGTGCATCTGAGGGACACAAGCGAGATCTTTTTACTCGGCCTCGACTACTTCCTTAGCAGTCTTCAAGGACGACTTTTTTCTTTGATCCATCAGCCTTGTGTCTTTAGAACTAAATCTGGATTTTTTTCCCCCAGCGGTTGTTTGTCTCCTGTTGCATTTAGGATGCTCATAGTTGGTTCGATGAATGGAGATATCCCATGACAAAGAATTAAATTGAATTACCTTGGAGTTCATGTGTTCTTTGCAGTGTCAGACTGTCAAGTGAGATTAGATGCAGTAGCAACATTGCGCCACACGTCCAATGGAGAGAACGACAAGATCAAAATATCGGTGATTCAAAAGCTATTTCAAAAATAATAGGAACCGTACATTTTTTTAAGCTCAGGTCGAACGTTCAGTACATGCCCTCTCTGTACATGCTTTGAATAGTTTTACTGAACATTTCATACCTTGTCCCCAGTCAGTATTTGCTGCCATCCCAGCTTATCATAATTTACTTCTGACACTAACTAGGAAAAATCTTGATATAAAAATTGCATAGTTGCGGTTGCTGGAAGGAGGGATGAACGAGTGATGTCAATGGGTGCCTCGGACATCAGTCCATTCAACAGATATTAATTTTGTGTGAAATGGACGAAAATGGGAATATGTAAATTTGTTTGAATAAATGCATCAAAAGGGGTGGAGTGAGGTTGTTACATGGAAGGACATGTAAAAGGAAAATTGTGAAGATGTAATAAAAAAACCACAAGTCTTGAAATTATGAAAGTTTATGAGAGAGGATTTGTGGCTCCCGAGCTCCAGTAAGCTCGGTATTTGACAAATTCAAAATTCGTACTTTTTTGTTTAAAGAATATTCAAAATTTATTTTAGAAATTCATATTTGTGGACAGAATACCGTGGCAAGTTTTGGTAAAAAACACGTTTTGTTTTGGGCTATAGAAAAAAACAAAATCCCAGTTATCTATACTATTAAAGCCTCGTGGTCTCGATGGTTGGTACGTCTCTACTAATTTGTCCCACGTTTTCAAATTATTTACATAAAGTTGCCACCGCCAAGTTAACTACCCGGTTCGCTATTTCCGGTCCCAACCTGGGTCTCGCGCTGGTACCCGGTCGCTGCCGCCCGGGACTTGAACCAGCCAATAGTCCGCGGCACGCCGCTTCGCGGGAGGCCGGGCCGAAGGTTAGGTCGTCGTGCTGGATGACTCCTCCGCGCCAGGAATCACGGTCGCCGGAGGCACCACAACGACAGGTGAGATGCGGCAAATCCTCGTATTGAATTGGTCTCGTGAGGCCGTGACCACCACACGCTCCGCCGGTCTCCCCGTGGAATGTGGTCTCCGCTCGGGCTCCTGATTTTCAGTTGTCGAGCTGGTCCACTTCCCCTTTCTGGTCGTCAGTCGCCGCAGTGGTTCCTACCTCCGTGTCGATCCCCCGCCGCCACGCCCGTGTCTGGTCGCCGCCCCGCTACATCCAGTTGTCGTCCCATGTGTATCCTGGACGCACGCGAGCTGCTCGGCTGCCGCTGCTCGCGCGTTACCTTGCGCGGGGCCAGGCGACGATAGGCTATACTCACGCATGTGGTGGTCGACGTCGATGCACCCGAGCCCGAGGAGGAGAGGAGGGAGACCGGCTGGGGGCTGGCCGGAGTGGGGAAGAGATGGAGTCGACGGGAAGAGCGCAGCTCGGGATGCGGGGCTCCGTGTTCCCGTGTGGGATTGAAAGAGGCGAGAGGAGGGGGGATTTGGTCAATAATTCGTGGCATCTTGTGCAGATTTTTGAGAGAAGATGCTCTGAGTATTTGATTCGGCAAGCCAGGAGCAAATCGGCAACCGGAGGCAGTAGAGCGAGCTGGGGCAGGCGGAAGCCAGGCAGTAGCTGGCGGCGTTCAGGTGGAAAAAATGAGCGAAGGAAGTCTGGGACGTGGTTGCTGGCTTTTTTTTTTTGGAGAACTCGCTGGCTAGGATCGAGGGTCCTACTTGGGCATTGTTGGGCCTCTTGTGACCGGCTTGATCCAGGGGTCTGCCCTTATTTTCTTAATTTTTTTTCTTTTTCTATTTTTCAGAATAGTTTAGAAATAGAAAAGAGGGGGTTTCAAACAATAAAATGGGATTAAAAATTAAAAAATAATAATAATTATATTGGTGTTCAAAATAAGTTTTTATAAACATACTCAATTGCTCTTAATTTAAAGCAAAAAGGAAGGAGGCTGCTACTAAAATAATGTTTATTTAATTTAATCGTGTGACACCGTAGCGAAGCATGGGTCTTGTGCTATATATAGTATAAATAAGCACATATTTCTGTCAAAGATTTGTCTTTTTAATAATTCGCAAAACAAAATGTATTTTTGTCTGAAAATTCTTGCGTACCTTCGAAATGTAAAAATCTTTGTGCTTGATTGTTTTCATATTTTTAGAGTCCTAAAAATACCTTTTCTATTTTTCCCAAAAAAAAGAGCTCCACTCGGGAGCCACTGCCAGCTTTCGAAAGTTTATTTGAGATAATGTTAGAATGTTCTTTTTATTTCGCAGCAACGCGCGGGCATGCATGTTTTTGCACCAAAATTAAGGCATAGGAGTACATCCCCTAACAGAAGGTGTTGTTGTTCAGAGGTTTCAGGTTCAGTCCCTCCCATGCTACGCGAGCGCCGGACTCGCTGCTCCTTCCTCCCCCTCACCGGCCTCCTCCACCTCCCTTGTGCCTCTACCCCCACCCGACGCGAGCGCCGCCCGGCTCCCTCCACCTCCACCTCCACCCCCACCTCCAGTCCCTGCGCTGCCCACCGCAAAGACCACGCCGCCCCTGCTCTTCCACGGCGCCGACCTGCGCCATGCTCCGCTCGCGGCCGGAATCCGGAATGACGGCGCTGGGCCACCGTATCCACAACGACCTTAAACTAAACCAAAGAACCTCCTAAGCAAAACCGAATGTCTCAGAAGCACGCGACCACTCTCATCAAGTCACTGTGCGCGAGCGGCGCGCTGTGCCATGCGCGCGCCCTGTTCGACGGAATGCGCGACCGGGACGTCGTGGCTTGGACGGCCATGCTCTCCGGATACGCCTCCAACGGCTGCCACGGAGATGCGCTGGACCTCTTCCGCGGCATGCTCGCGGCGGGCGTTGGCCCCAACGAGTTCACGCTGTCCAGCGTCCTGACCGCGTGCCGCCGCAGCGCGGCGGCCGGCGGCTGCGATCCATCATCGCTGCACGCTGTCGCTGTGCGGCGGGGCGTGGATCACATGCCTTACGTCGTCAACGCGCTCATTGATGCCTACGCCTCCCACGGAGAGGGCGTGGATGACGCGAGGATGCTGTTTGATGCGTTGGGCAGCAGACGCACGGCCGCGTCGTGGACGTCGATGATTGCCGGGTATGCCAGGTGGGGTCAGGAGCATGTCGGGCTACAGTTATTCCAAAAAATGATTCGGGTAAGATATCTCTGACTAAGTGACTGCTCTCTAGTATCTTTGCTGCTCCGCTCTGAACCATTCCATATCAGTTATCAGTATTTCAGTAATCTGGACAGAGGATCTCTTTTATTGCGGATGCTCTTTGGGTATAATGTTATAAAATCAAATCCCCCCTTCATTATTGTACTATGTGTCATCCTAGAATAAGTTAAACATTACCTAGATTTTCCACATGAAATTGGCATTTCTAGGTTAATTATGAAGTAGGAGTTTTGTAGCATATTGTTACCTTTACTCCTTTAGAACTCTAGAAATGCCCCAAACGACGCCAGAGGTTTCTAAAGTCTAAACTTTGGATCACTATGGCGTTCATTTTATGATTTTGGCACTCATCGAGTTGATGGTTAGTTTTGGGGCTCAATATTAGCTGAGTTCATGTACAATGACAACAGATTAACAGTACAAGTAGCAAACATGTTTATTGTACAATATTATCATTGTTATCCCCTAGCAAATGTTGAAACACCATATGCTATCTTTGTCAATTTTGCTTACGGTTTCTTGATATAGTTCACATGATGAATTTCCTGCCAAGCATGCATTTGTTTTCATGGCCCATAATCTGCTTTTTCTATAGTGTAGGTTGGCGTTGAGCTGAGCCCATTTACATGCTCTATTGCAGTACATGCATGTGTTTCTATAGCCAACTTATGTATTGGACAGCAGCTTCATCTACTGTCCATAAAAAAAGCTATCAGTGCGAACCTTGCTGTTGCCAATGCTCTGATCGACCTGTACTGCAACTGTGCACACCTTTTGGGTGCAAGGAGGCTTTTTGATGAAATTCCTGAGAAGAATGTGGTCACCTGGAACACCTTGATTGCTGGGTATAGCCAATGCAATCCACTAATGGCCTTGCAGCTTTTTCCTGACATGAATCGTCAGCCGAGTTGCTTCACCCTGACTAGCATTACATCGGCATGTGCTGGTCTTGCAGCTCTGAGACTCGGGAAGCAGGTCCATGGGGCTGTCCTTCGGAGAAACTATGGCGAGGACATACAAATGAGCAATGCCCTCGTGGACATGTACTCCAAGTGTGGGAGCATAGCAGATGCAAAGAGAATATTCAACAGGATGGGTTGCAAGGATAAATTATCATGGACATCAATGATTGCTGGGTATGGAATGAATGGGTACGGCCATGAGGCCATCCAGCTTTTCAGTTCCATGATCCATGCTGGCCTGCGTCCTGACCATGTTGTTTTCCTGGCCCTTATAAGTGCTTGCAACCATTCTGGTTTAGTAGATGAAGGGTGGAACTTCTTCAGGTCAATGACATCTGAGTATAAGATGCAGCCTAAGAACGAGGTTTACGGATGTGTCATCAATCTCCTTGCTCGTGCAGGGAGGCTGAGAGAAGCATTTGACCTTATCGATAGAATGCCATTTGCTCCTGATGAATCTATTTGGGGAGCATTGCTTGGTGCCTGCAAGACACACAAGAATGTGGAGCTGGGTAGACTGGTTGCAGGGAAGATCATCGAGGTCAATCCTGATGGTGCAAAGACTTACATCCTACTTGCAAATATATATGCTTCTGGTAGCAAATGGGGTGAGTATGCTGTCACGAGGAGGATGTTGAGAGGCATAGGGAGCAGGAAGGAGGCTGGAATGAGCTGGATAGACATAAATGATAAGATGTATAGCTTTAACATAGCTAACAGTAGCAGCCGTCAAGTTAGTTTGGCAGATGAGGTACTGCAGATCTTGGCTCGACACATGCATGGCGCTGGAACTGATTTTTCACAGGATGTTTTCAGTTACACGAGCAGTTTGTGCTGGGATGATTCATTAGTTGGAGAAAAACACTTGCAGAAATGAATGCTGCAGGTTGTGATGCTGATAGTACCTGTTCAGACTTCAGAGGTCAGAGCCAAGCTACTGTGAACTCAGGTTAGACCATCCACAGTGTGCTGGAAAATCGGTTTGATGGCCTCATGGAATTGGTTCAAATCATTGGAGCCAGGTCAATCATGGTGTCAGAAAGGAAAGCAAACCATATTGTTCGTTTGTTTCAAAGGAATCAACGTGGAAAACTTGGCTCACATGGAAGAGAAGAACAGTAGAGAGAGATTGCTTGGAAACGGAAGAGCCAATTTAACTGAGGCTGCATGCGTGCATTTATTAAGCATGGGCCAATTCAAAAACCGATTTTAACATTGGGGTGAAACAAGAGAGGTTCCAAGGCCTGCCATTTTTTCCTGATAGTCGGTTCAATGTTGTGGATGGTCTTAAAGAAAATCAAGCATAGTTACATTTCAGCTTCAGCAAAAAATTGAAGTAGTTGAGTAAGGAACACAAAGGAATATTCTTACACCACAGTTTCCTTTTCTGTTTCATGATTTCCTCACCTGCACCTAAGCAAAAAATGTAACGGGGGCCTACATTTGGCCTTCTCATTTTTTTATGAAGATTCAAGTGTTAATCCTGGAGTTAAAATAGTCGAGGGTTGAACTTATTCAGGTTTGTCCTGAATTGGCATTGGAATTAATATCAGATGCAACATTCAATATCTGTTGATTATTTTGGTAGTTTTTTTGGAATGGGGGCAAAAGCTTAGTAACTTTAATGATCAATGAAATGTAAAAGAAAGCAGCACCCGCTCCGTTGCTGCACTTCTCCAATGGCTGGTGGCAGCATGGAAACCACAAGGATGAGTTGTTCAGTAGGTATGACTGCTCTAGCAACAGTTTGAATTCGAAGTCCCATTTTTTCTATACATATGTAATATTCTCTATGTTTAGCTGCAGTTTTAGGCTGTCAATATGCACTGCTCTTTTAGGCTATTAATATGCACTTGTCATTTAATCATATTGTAATTCTAGGCATACATAAAAATTTGCATTTGTCAAACTTATGCATGAACAACTGATCAATACATAACAAATAGTAATGGATGCTTCTGATTTTGGTACATTCACATGTTTTCTGAATGATCCAACAAAAGGTATCCATATACCACTCTAATAGCACACCATGATATTAACTGAACTACGAAGTTATGCACATACGCACAACTTAAAATCAAACCTATATAAATCTTAAATGTTATATATTACAAACATATGTTATGTTGCGATCAACGGCCAGCAATGTGTTATGTTTACAATTTTGAGACTTCACTCCTTTGTATCAGCAAGCCCTTCATTTCCTGCCAGCCTCAAGTACTTGTCTTTGCGCGTGAGCTTGGTGGATTGAAACCCAAGAATCCTACCAATCTCACCCTGCACCAAGTTGGCCACCTCGTAGCTCTCGCATCTCTTCCCGTTGACCACCATCCTGGTTGTCATCTTGTCCATGAACTGAACGTCATAAGCCGGGCGTGGGTTCATGAAATAGTAGAAGTGGTCTAGATACTTGAACCTGCCGGTGGAGGTGCCGTGGAACATGCTGGACCAGTTCACCAGTGCGACTGGGTAAACCTCATCAACGAGCTCGGCAAACAGATGGCTGAAGCGAAGCAGGTATGGCTCCCGGCATGTGGTCCCCTCAGGGCAGACTACCAGGTCCCCCTGCCTCAGTGACTGATCCATCCTCCGTCGGTCCTCATCTCGGTTTCGGGTCAACCGGACAGTCCTGATCGGTGATATGAGCTCAGTTACCCGGCTGACACTGTACGTGACAGCTGATACCTGCTTGTTCAGCATTGCTGAGATGTAGACCGGGTCGAGAAGTGTGCGGTGGTTGCACACGTAAAGGTGGCCCTGTGGGCTGGTCTGGGCATCTGGTTCAGAGCCCACTTGGCTAGTGTGGACCGGTGAGTTGATGACCCGGGTCGTTACTCCAATCACTGAGCCAATTGCAATGGCAATAGGATACGGTAGGTTCACAAAGATTAGTGTCCGGAGCAAGGTGAGGGGGAGGGCTAGTGGGAGCCACATGAACATGGCTAGGGTGTCTTGTGGGGTAGGCCTAAAGGCCAGCCTGCCATCATGGAAGATCAGGGGCCTTGGGTACTGTTCTCTTGGCAAGGCTGACCATTTTCTCTTTTCTTCTGGTGTCACCAAATATACTTCCTGCAAATGAGAAGCAAAACTTATGTTAGATTTCACACCCCCAATGGTTTAAGCTGGACCTATTTTTCCTGTAAACATTTTTTTGCAAACTAAAGTACAACAAAGTACAAATTGACAAACTGAAAAACTTTTTCAAGGTAGAAGGTAAATTGTTAGATTAACTCTGTGATTTAGTTCAGAAAAACTGCAACCAATAAAGGATTCTTCTTTGCTAACATTTTTTTTGTAGATTATAAGTAGTCATGGTTTATTCTTTATTGCAGCCAATGCAATGAGCTCTTCAACTATTCTTACTGTTTACGAGCTATGTATCTCTTCACCAAGGGAGCATACCTAAGATTAATCCTTTAGTTCTAAAATCTTCCAATATTGCCCAATTTTCATGAGAACTCTTCCTGCAACAAACTATTTTTTTGCAGATCTTATGTACTAACTGGTATCTCTTATTACAAATAACAGTATCAAGTAACTAGCTTCCGTTTTTCTCCAGTGAGGAAGCCACTTCTGAGTGACATGCACGATCTGATCATTTTGATCTAATCAAGTGAGTAACTAACTTATCAAATAACTCTGTGCGTCCTTCCTGTATTTGTTTTCCTGGTCTCGAGCTTGTGAGAGAAATAACAGCATGAAGCCTAAGATCAGCCTTCAGTGTTCAACTAATCAAGTAAAACTCGAATGGACTAATTGGCTTACAAGTTGTAACAAAAAACTACTGCATAGATGAACAAAGCGAAGAGGGTAAAGACATGATGCAGTGTGTTTCAGTAAGACAAATCATACATTGCCTTGCGATGAGCTATCCTTTACATGAAGCTTAACTGATTGCAAAGCTGTTATGGACAAGCCATGCATGAAGTATTTGTAGTCTCTTTCTATTCAAGTTTAAATTCCCAAGCACATATGTTCCCTTTTGTCCATCTCAAGGTATCATATCTCTGTTACCTTTTCATGGGGCCTTCAATTACCACCTGAACTAACTTGTGTAAGTAAGATGTCTTAATTATGTGATGAGGGTAGTTATATTGAGTTAAGTAAGTCAAGAAGTGCATAAATACATGTCTTGTTGTCCTGCGGTATAACACATGTGATAGTGATGCTTAACTGCATGTTATGTGGATTTGAGCCTGTACAGTGTGAATGGCTAATATTTAGCTCATATTTTTCTTAGGTGCATGACTTGATTATAGTCCATGTCATGAGCTAGCCTTGCTAGTTTCAGATATCCAGTTACATATAATTTGTGCAGATCTAGGATGATGTGTACTGTGTACATATGGATATACATGTTTAAAAATCTACGTGTACATATGGTCGGTATATGTATCCATAACTGATTTCGAGAATGTTACCAACTGTGAGAGTAACAACACATATGCTCAGTAATATGTATGACGTTAAACCTATATAACTTTGTGAAGTGTGATAGCTTGTGGATGGTTATTTACTGGAAAGTATCAACAATGAAACACCTTTCATCTTACAAGTGATATTAGTTCACCTTATGATCGTTTCAAAGATCAGCCACAGTGTTCAACTAGTTCACCTTATGATCACAGTGTTCAACTAATCAAGTAACACTCGAATGGACTAATTGGTTTAAAATATGCAACACAAAATTATCACATAGATGAACAAAGAAAATGAGGGTAAAAGGCATGATGCAGTATATTTCAACAAGATAAATCATATCCATCAGTAGCATCTAACCTTGCACGAAGAGAAAATCTGTTGAGGATCATAACCAGAATAGCTTGAGCTGCTTCCAAACCCAATCTTCTCTGTTTGGTCCAACTTTGCCTGCGCTAGCCTTGCTTCACTCTCCTTTTCCAATAAACCAACATAACGCCCTCTTATCATCTTTACCTCCCTTCCCATGACCACTTCCAGCCCCATATACTCCTTAAGAAATGGTTCCACCATTACCCTAGGGATCAGCCTACAAACCCCTACCACCCTCTTCACCCCTCTCAGCACCTCAAGTCCTTCCCTCCCAACATCCTCTAGGAAATACTTGGGCAACGTCGCCCTTGCAACCCTTGTCACCTTATCCTCCCTTAAACCCATGAAGCACACCATGACCATGATCTGTAATTCTACTTCTTGTGGCAGGCAATATAACAAAGGGTAGAAGCATAGTAGGATGAGGCCTCGTAGGAAACTACCTGCCTCTATTGCAACAAGCATGAAATAAGGGAAGGTAGACGGAGACCTCAGGAGACCTCCTTCGACATCTAGGATTAGAGTTTTGTTCCGCAGGTGTTCATCATCTTGTGGAGCCTGCAAGAATGTCTGGATGATCTGAGGATTGGTAGATATGCTGCTCGAGCTTTGCCGATGAAGGTGCTGGTCTGACATTGAACCCCAACGAGTTATACGTGCTGTGTTGGTTCAAGCTAGTTTATTTGATGCAGATTGTAAGGTGCAACTATTGGAGGTGTCATATATATATATATATATATATATATATATATATATATATATGCAGCTAAAGCCTATACTAGATGGTGAAGTGGGCATATACAATTGTTGCAAGAAAAATAAGTTCTGATCCCAAATTAGTCACAAGTTCTGACTTGGTTTAACACTCTTAAATCTGTTGCTTCACAGCAGTGTCGAACTGAACCAGGATTACTTAAGCCTTACTCAGCAGCTAAGGACATTGATTTGCTGACAATAGTGATCATAAAATATGTGCGTTTACCACCCACCGTGGTTAGGATAAGGAAAAAAGTGTCAAGCAATTGACCATGATTTTTCACCTGAACGATGCATGTTAAGGACTTAAGGTCACTGTCTGTCTGTCTCTATGTGTGTAGTTGTGTATGATATGATGCCTTTCTTACTTTTGAGTGCCAGAGAATTAAAACTTTTGATCTAGCTCTGTTCTGTATTGTGCACAGTTCATTTTGCCCGTGCCATTGATGCATCATGCACGAGTTTTTTGCTATTGATGTGATTTGATCTCACGGCCTGTACATAGTCTATACCTCAGTATGCAGAATGTAATTTTGGCATGCTCACAGGCCACATGATCTAACAATGGTCAATGCATGTCTCTGTGCTGGTAGTATTGTTGGTGAGGTTATAAAATGGAAAAGTAATATATTTGGTGGAGGCTTGATCTCTTCATTGTTTCAAGCCTGGAAGAAACCTAGCCGAGGACGACCTCTCACCTAAAAGCTAGAGCAATCGAGGTACGTATCCGCGGGTCATTGATTGGATTTTATCTCTCCATTTTATTTTAACATTATGGTTTGACACTTTATTTTTTTTCAAAGCAGAGTTGAAATATGAATTGCCTACATACTCTTGGTCGTCAGTAAGGGTGCAAGTGGGGGCAGGACAGCTTGCTAATTCGCAATCCTGCCACGCAGAGATTCCGCATGTTGGCGGAAAAAAGAGTCTAGCATATCTCCCCTGATAGAATCCTTGGCGGTGTCACCGCCAACTCCACGCTCCAATGATCTCTCCTTCCATCGCCGTCCACATCCGCAAGGTCTGCGTTGTGAAAAGCATGGTCCTCACGAATGTACTCGAGATCAGTCACCATCTGAAAGCCTTGTACATTGTTTTGCCGTCATGATTCTACTCTTAGAACAGGTATAGGGGTCAGTTTAGACGAATCAAAGTTGGGCCATTAAGTTCCGTATCAGCACCTACTGAACATATTGAAATTGACCAGTGCCGCTCCCATTAATTAGCAGATACTCCCTTCGTTTTAAAATATAAGATGTTTTAGTTTTGTGAAAGGAGTGTATCTAGACCCCTTCTCATTCATTCACAAAGCTAAAACATCTTATATTTTGAAACGGAGGGAGTAGTTCTTTGGCAACTTAAGAGCTCAACAACTTTACATGGAGACCATGAACTTGATATAGCATAAGATGAAGGTTGTAAAAATCACCAGGCCGACTTTGATTTGTATTGGAAGGGAGAATCGCGTACACTCTGTGGGACTACTATGACTACAGGTATAATCATCATGGATCACTGGTACTTCCCGCACTGTCAGTACGTGAAGCTCAGTACCGTACTATAATCATCATGGATCACTGACAGTACGTGAAGCTCAGTACCGTACTAATCATCATGGATCACTGGTACTTCAGGTGCTGAGCTTCAGAGTCCCAACTAATAATCCATGTATGAGTATAGTCAAATCAGACGCATCTCTTTTCTTAACATGTAACCGTACCTGCGCTGCTGCTTACTCTTAAATATTTGCACTGTCATTTCTTCTTGTCAGAGTTACCAGCTGCTGGTGGTTTAGATGATGCTGGTATTTTGCAATCAGTCTATGCACACCTATATCAGATTGGTTACATGCAAACTCAGAAATAATGATGCGAGTTTCTGTACTGAAACTTCTGATTTTTCCCTCGACGTGTAACTGAAATGATTGTGGAGTTTTTGTTGAGGGCAGAGCCAAGAAGCAGAGAGGAAGAGGAAATCACACGAGAAATGCTGAATCGTCAGTCACTCACTCAGGAGTTAGAGCATCTCCACTCGGTTCTCAGGACGCCGTTTTCAGTGCTTTTTTTTTTCGTCTGGACGACGATTTTTCGCCCAGTCGCGTTCTCAGGACACCAGTTTCGTCCGAATTTGGCCCAAAATACATCCGGCATTCCCAGACTGATCCCGCGGCGTCGAGAACGGTAACGCCGGATGGAGTGAAAATGAGAGTGGGCCAGCCCTGTCGGCGAGACATCCTATTTCCTACCACCAGTCGCCTCTCCCACGGCGAAGGATTCCCTCTCAGCCGACTTGTCGCCATGCTTGTGCCGGCGAAGCTCCACCGGTTCAAGCCGAAGTCGCGTCTGTAGATAGGTCCGCCGCCACTGCCGCACCTTCCCCTGTAGCCTAGGCCACCTTTCGCTGCCCCTCCTTTGCCGTAGCTCGGCCACGCTTCGAGCTCTCAACACCTCGCCCGCCAAGTGTTCGGCATTTTGCCCATTTGGCCATGGACTCCGACGACGAGGAGCTGTTCGCCGTGTTGCTGGAGGAAGAGAACGCCGCAGCCGCCGAAGATGTAGAGCACATGCAAATTCTCGCCTCTCTGGCACGGCTGTACATGCAGACTGCAACGCCGAAGCGTGGAGGCTCGGCGAAGGGTCGTCGGAAGTGCAAAGTAAGGCAGAGGGCGGAGGGCTACTGCATGCTGTACGCCGACTACTTCGCCGACGAGCCGCTCCACGAAGAGGCCATGTTTCGGTGCCGTTTCAGGATGAGCCGAAAGCTCTTCCTCGAGATCGTGCATGTCGTCCGGGAGTTCGACCCCTATTTCGTGTGCAAGAAAGACTGCACCGACATGGTTGAGTTTTCCTCACTACAAAAGTGCACAGTGGCGATGAGGTTGCTTGCATACGGAGCGCCGGGTGACAGTGCTGATGACTATCTCTGCATGGCTGAGTCCACCGCCATCGATTGCTTGTACAGGTTCTGCAGGACAGTGATTGCAATGTTTGGGCCACAGTACTTGAGAATACCCACTGCCGAAGACACTGCTCAGATCCTCACAGTCCATGAATGTAGAGGATTTCCTAGGATGCTTGGAAGCATAGACTGCATGCATTAACACTGGAAGAATTGTCTATTTTCATGGCAGGGGATGTACAAATGCCACAAAGGAGGTTGCATTGTGATACTCGAGGCAGTTACTACACATGATCTTTGAATCTGGCACTCCTTCTTTGACATGGCAGGATCGAATAATGACATCAACGTTCTCAACTCCTCAAATGTCTTTGTCAAGCTTGTTGAGGGTCATGCTTCCCCCGTGGATTTTGAGATCAATGGGCAACACTACAACAAGGGATACTATCTTGCAGATGGCATCTATCCAAAATGGCCAATATTTGTGAAGACTATCTCAAACCCGATACTCCCCAAGCATGCTCAATATGCCAAGGAACAGGAAGCTTGCAGGAAGGACGTGGAGCGGGCATTTGGTGTGCTCCAAAAGAGGTCCGTAGTTGTTCGGTTCCCTGCTATGACTTGGTCGAAAGATCAGATGTGGGAAATGATGAATTGTTGTGTGACCTTGCACAACATGATCATTGAGGATGAGAGAAATGACCCAGTGAGTTTGGTCGAGCAGAACGAGCCATACTACAGACAGGGACGTCTTGCACAGCCTGATCACTAGGTGCCGCCAACCTGGACTGCCTTCATCGCCATGCGTCAGGAGATCCAAGATCCGATAGTGCATCAACAGCTACAGGATGATGTGGTTGAGCACCTATGGATATGCACTGACAACACGTAGATGCCTAGCATGAACTGGCCGAACTAGGCCGAAATATGTTGTATTTTCTTGTTCGCTAAACTATGTTTAATCTTATGCAGAACTATGGCTAATTTCATGCAGAACTATGCTGAACATTGCTTTGTATTTATTTTATGCCGAAAACTAGATAAATTTGAACTGAATTTGAGCAAAAACACGCTGACTTGGAACTCGACCTGAAAACGCGGGTAGGAAACTAGGTGTTTCTAGGTTAAAAACTGGCTCCGTCCAGCGCTAAATAGCGTCGGATTTCTGCCTGAAAAAGTCTAACGAGTGGAGATGCTGACTCATTATCTCGTTGCTTTGTCCTAACCCGAAGGTTTTCCAAGCACAGTTGATATTCTTTTACGAGTAATACAAAATGGTTCAAGAAGCATGGATTCATGCAATTTTTTCGAAGATGTAGGAAGCGGTGTTATTTAACAAGCGGCCAGTGTGCCCGCCTACCAGTGCTGGGACCAGTGCTGTTGTTGGTGGAAGTGACAGATCTTGAAATAAACTCGGTAAAAATGTCACACTTGCACAAACAGTTAAGAGTGAGAGCGTGTATGTGTAGTTGAATTTTATCTTGCACAAGCAGTTTGAATGAGAGTGCGTACTCGTGTACTAGTTTCAGTGCTTGATCTTTGCATATCAAACATGCATCAGATGTCAATGGACCTAGGCACTTCGGTGCCAGCATCTCCCCACCTCTCTCGTCCCCCACCTCTCTCCCCTACTCTCCTCCTCGTTCTAGGCCGGTTGGCCCTCCCCTCTCCCTGCCGGCGGTGGCCGGCGGCGAGTAGGATCTCATCTCTAGGGCTCCTCCTTCTTCCCTTGCTCCTATGGGCGGAGCTGGTGGTTCAGGAGTGGGGCACCGCTCTTCCAAATAAAACCAGCTGTGGTCTCAATCTCCGGCGCTGGAGAAGAGTTTTTGGTGGGCACCCTCTGGCCGGCCTTGGTGGCGAGGGGAGGGCGCAGGCCGCCGAGGCTTGCCCTGTTGCGGTTGATTGGTGGCTGGATCTTCAGATCGACATGGTTTTTGCTGCTGCTCTTCCTCCGGCCGGCCGTGGCGGCGAGGGGATGGAGTGCGGCGGCTCTATTCTGTGGAGATCTGGAGGTATGTATATCGAGTTATGCTCATACGTGTCGATGCTCTGGCGTAGCACCGCGCGGTCTTCGAGATCCTTCCGTGTCGAGCTTCTGAGGTGGGAGTTGATGGCGAAGGGGATTGGAGCGGGTGTTTCATTAAAGCGTTGTTCTGGGTCGTGCGCTGCCGGCCTCCTTGTCTTCGTCTACGACCCGGCCGACCGAGGTGGCAAGGGGGAAGCGACGAATGACGAGGATGCTGGTGGAGTCCGCGGTCTGCTGCTGCGTGGTTGGTTCCCGGCCAAGACGATCTCTTTCATCGGTGCCCCTCCACCCGTGGCAGGAGTGGGTTTGGGGGCTGGCCGCACTTTTTTGCTGGCGATGGCTGGGGTTCTTCCACGCGCAGCGACGGGAGATGTGGAAGCACTTCTCGCGAGCTCCCTATCTGTGGCGATTTCTCGCCCATGGTCGACGCCGGTGAGCTCCGGCAAAGCTCAACCTCCATCAGGAGGCCCTCTTCTGGATCGGCGGTCGCGCTCATCGGCGACATCGAGGCAAGTGGTTCGTCCCCGCAGCGATGTTCGAGGTGACCCTGCAGTTCCTTTTGCTCGGCGGTGGAGAAAGAGGAAGATTCGATTTCACGAAAATATTTAGAAGGGTCTGTCCTGCAAATATTGGGGGATCTATATGTAATTTTCTTTTCTCATGGGGTCCTCTATGTAACTTGTACCTCCACTGTTTGCTTTAACGTGAGCTTCCCGGCCCTTCGGGTCCTTTTATAACATCCCAAATCTTTAATCAAGGTTATCAAGATCCAAATCACCCAATTTAGGGTTAACAAAAAAACTTTTATTATTAAAAACAATTATGAGTGCATGTGTGTTTGCATTAATATAGAATTGTTTGAAAATGTTATGTTTGATTGTTCTAATGGTTGTAAAATGATTCAAAGATGAATGCCATATCATCTAGATCATTCAAAAATAAAATCCAAAGAAAAAGAAATCAAATAAGAATAAAACGACCAAATGGTCACTTTGGCCATTTTAATCCACTAGGCCACTTTAGGTGTTCCTAGAAGCCAATTTCAAACAAAAACATTCTCAACTCTTTTCATCCCTTGCTAGTACAAGTAAAGATCTACCAAGGCCCACTTTGAAATCTTACAAAAACATTTAACTACTAATTTTAAATGACATTTGAAAATTGCATCTTTTACATATACATAGATCCCATTTTTTTCAAAAACCACTCAAATGAACTCCACTTGACAATCCCAAGCAACAACAGACTACCAAGCATAAGATCAAAGCACCCACCAAAAATCTTTTCAAAATTCAAATAAAATTCTCTTGCAGCCATTGTGTCAAATACTTAGTGAGCATTGAATTAACTGCCTAACTATTACTGTTCTAGAGCAGTCATCAAGTGCCACTAAGGCCTCAATCCACTCTCCTTGTCTCCCCTAGTTCCAACCATGCCATCAAGGAGCTACCCCTTAGCCTCTAGCAGCAGTGCCGAGCCACCCCGAGGCCATGCTTGCCGGTCGAGCATGGACAGCTCCAAGCCGACCGCCCCGTCCTCTTCCGCCGTGCCTAGGAGGTAGGCGAGACTACACCGCCGCCCCTTGTCCCTGCCCCGAGCCCTGCCAAGCATTGGACCACCATAGAACGCCCGCGCTCTCCGCCTCTACAACATGCACGGACCGCTCCAGTGCGCCACCCCCGACAGCCTCGCACAGACCCCGCCTTGCCCTTAGCTCGCACACGCACACTCGCCTTAACACCAGCATGCCCCCAGACATCCCCGCTCGCCGCCGTTTGACCCACAACCACCGCACACCGCGTCGAACGCCACCTTTGCCGCTCGGAGCACGAGTCGTGCCTGACCAATTGCCACCGCCCCTAGCCATGCCTTTACGCAGTAGAGAACCGCCAGGAGACCGCGCATCGATCGCCGCTCGTAGCCACGCCTCTAGCAGCCCGTAGCCATGTCACCACCGTCGTCTGGCCATGCCGCGATGTCCCGTCGTCGAGCCTATAAAAAGAGGCCACCCCCAGGCTCATTCTGCATATCACTCACCTCCCCTCTCGCCACTAAGCCTTCCCCACTTCTCCCCGGATCCACTCGAGCCCTTAGTTGCCAGAATTTTGCCGGAGCTCGCCGCAACAGAGGAGAAAGGGGGTCGTTGATTGCGACCACCCCAGAAGCCGCCGCGACCACGCCTGGAACCGCCGTTGTCCACTAGTTCAATCACCCCCATCACCACGTTAGCTGGAGCCCTGGTAAGCCCCCAATTGACCCTCACCGAGCCGCTAGGGTTAGCTCTCGCCGGCGACCATTCGCCAGGGACGACGCTCCTCGACCGTTGATCCCTGTTCTAATCGTAGCACCCATTTCCCCATACCGTTTCGGGTTTTAAGTGCCGCTGACATGTGGGACCAGCCTGTTAGTCGCCCTCTACGCCACGGAGCGTCACTGGGCTGGCCCGTTTAGTTTCCGCGCTAACCCACAATTTCAAATAGATGTTTTTCTATTTAGACTTAAACTAGATTCTGTCCACTTGTTTAAAAATCATTTCAGAGAGATCCACTTAACCAAAATGCATGATTCAAATTTTATTAGAAAGATAATTAAAATCTCTATGCAAGCCCGTTGGATTTAAATCAATTGGAGTGAGAGATAACATATAGCAAAAATAACAAGATAGATACTTTTACCCATTCAAACATTTTTCAAAAATCAACCATAATAGCTTTTGAGTTGATTCCAACTCTCAAAAATCACATTTGACAATACCTATCTAAATACATAATAATATTTAGGTTTGCATGCAGTGACTTTGGACTAGTACCAAAATAATGCTATATAGCCATTTCTAGTCACTTTCAATCATTTAAATAATAAACTTAAACTTATTGAAATATGAGCCAACATTTAAATCACATTCCCATGCATTAGAATATGTGGTGATTACATGTATCCACATGATCCCATATTTTAATTGGAGAATATTAAATCTTAATCAATTTCAATGAGTAGAAATTACTTTTCTCAAATAAAATAAATGAAACTAGTTTATTAAATCTTGTGATGAATGTGATGATACTAGATCATCAAGTGTGTGCATTAGTGTGCTAAATAGACTAGTTAAGTATTGTTTGGTGATTGTGTATCCCGTATGTATTTATAGACGATAGTACCGACCAAGTCTACGAGGAGGAGGAGTTCTACCCTGAAGAAGACGAGGAGAATTTCAACCACTACACCAATCAAGGCAAGCTATTGTTAGCAAGCTAGAATTATTCAAGATAACCTAAGCAAGATGCATTAGGCATGCTTTGGTTATACCTCTTGATTTATACTCATCCCAAGTTTTACTTACAAGTTTTACTTTTGCTTTATCAAAGTTTCTTTACTTTTAGTAATGCTTTGGGAGATTTTAGAAAGTAGTTTAGATAGCATAAAGAGTATAAAACTTGGCCTATACTAGATGTCATTCTATGGCATGAGATTGAGATTAGTATCCCACCTTAGTGAACACTCTTAACTTAGTGGTTAAAGCTAAACCAAAAACTTGATCACTCTAGATGGGAATACTTGGTGAAAATGCTTATGAAAACCTTGGAATGATGAGTCATTCTATTGAGATGTTTTGACATGTGTTGAGAAACACAAATGGTTTATGATGATGAAAATATTGAGGCATGAGCCTTAGCCCTTTATAAAAACTGATGGTTGGGTTTGGATGCGATACCATTCCAATTTTACCGTACAACCACAATACCTGAATTGGGTAAGGCTTAGCCAGAAGATTATATGCATTAGTATGGGTTCCCTCATGGAGGAGGTTTGAGTTGAGGCTACCTCTTGATGTTGTCCACCTATGCAGTGCCCAGGATGGCAGATGGCCATGGCTGGGAGGCCAAGCTCATAGGAGAGGTGCTTATACTAGAGTGTGTAAAGGAAATGTTATGATTGATTATCCGCATACTAAGTATGATGATTCAGGGTTACCACTGACGGATGTATCGAATTTTGTTGTGAAAGTGTACCACCTCTGTAGAGTGTCAAACTATTCGAATAGCCGCATCCGCGGTCATGGACAGTTGGAGTGGCCATACTGTTCCGTCGTCAGATGTTTTCAAAATGACTTATGAAATGAATTGTGACCTGACTTAACCACAACAGGGTTGTGACTATGAAAACTAAGTTCCCACGTAGGTGATTTAGAACTTTATTTTATATTTCTTTGTTTCTGAACTCAGCTTAGGTTTCAAACTTAACTTTGCAAATAAACTTAGAACTTAGCATTCCTACCTTACTTGTTAGTGATAGTTTGCGAGTACTTAAAGAGTACTCATGGCTTTGTCCCTAGCTATTCCCGTGGCCAGACTATGAGGAGGACTATCCGGAAGAAGGACAGCAGGACGGCTACGACAACTAGGATCATCTCTCATCGTCAGCATTGCCTGTGACACTAAAGATGGAGCCCACTGCTATGCTATTTATTCCGCTACTTGTTTGTATTAAGACTGGATCATGAGATCCTTTATTGGTGTAAGACCTTATTATGGTTTGTAATGGATGATGTACTGTGATATCCAATCTGTTATGTCTTGCAAAAATGGTAATCCTGGGATTGCGATGTATGGCATAACAGGCATCTAGGATTAAAAATCCGGGTGTTGACAAGTTGGTATCAGAGCCATCCTGACCATAGGAGACCCTAGTTAGAATGGATGTCCGAACAAAAACTTAGTTTCAAAAACAAAGAAGAAAGTATTTATGAAAACCTATTTCCACTCTTACCCTTGGGATTCTTTCAAAAAAATTCATGTTCCTCAAAAATTCTTACATTACTCCATAAAATTTGACACACTTGATCACCTCACTAACTTTCTCATCCTAAATTCTTATAGATGGAAGTTCAGTACTCCAAGTTCTACCAGTTGGGCAACAGAGGCCAACTGATCTTCGAGAGGGATCTGGATGCACTGTCTGAGTACCTTGAGCGCCCGCATCCGGAATTCTTTGGAGCTCAACTCAGTGACCACCCAGGAGGAGATTTACAATCGCTGATAGTTGTTGATCTTCGAGGCAAGATGGAAGCACCACTTTCCGAGAAGATTCAATTCACCGTGAGAGAGAACAACTGGCTAGATGGATTAGCCAGGGCTATGCATGAAGCTCTCGCCCGTCTTTGCGGACAGAACATCAACTTGATCTAGGGAACTCGCTTTGCTCATTATGCAAGGCGTGATTCTATGGGAATGTCGCTGGAGATGCCAAGTCACCCGGAGATGAGGCGTGATGTCTACGCACTTCTATTCTTGTAGACAGTTGTTGGGCCTCCAAGTGTAGAGGTTTGTAGAATAGCAGCAAGTTTCCCTTAAGTGGATCACCCAAGGTTTATCAAACTCAGGGAGGAAGTGGTCAAAGGTATCCCCTCTCAAGCAACCCTGCAATCAAAATACAAGAAGTCTCTTGTGTCCCCAACACACCCAATACACTTATCAGGTGTATAGGTGCACTAGTTTGGCGAAGAGATAGTGAAATACAAGTGGTATGGATATAATACAACGGTGCCAGAAAAGAGCTTGATGGCGTGGAAGAGACTAAAGGCAAACTGAAATAAAGATGGAAGCAAGCAAACATGTAATAGATCTAGTTGCAAACGGTGTTTCAATGTTTAGAGACAAGGCCTAGGGATCATAATTTCGCTAGTGAACACTCTCATATAAATATATTATCTTCATGATACTACTCTGAACTACTCTCCGGTTGGACACTCTAATCCATGGTAGGGCTATAACAGCACACCTCAAAGTTCGCTTTCCCCATCTAGATAACCCCACACTGTCACCTTGAGCTCTAGATGGTTCTAACAAACACCACAATTTCATAGAAACATCCAACTCCAAATATAACTCATAACAAGTATTTGTAATCTCTAGCCTAAGTGCCACCATGGTGTGCACGTTGTCACTTTCACACACATGGGGAGAGCAAAGATCTATTAAAGCACTTGAGTAGTAAGGTAGATCTACTTGATTACAAAGCTCATGGCCACAATATGATCACGCATAGAGAGAGAGATGAACACATAGCTATCGGTATAACCCTTAGCCTAGAGGAAGAACTACTCCCTCATTATCATGGGAATCAGCAACGGCGATGGAGATGGTGGTGGAGATCGATGGAGATGGCGGTGAAGATGGTGAAGAGGCGGCGACAGTGGCACGGAGGACTCCTTCCCTGTCGCCGGTATCACAGGGGAGCACCGCCCCTTAGCACCCTTCCTTCATGGCTTCTTGGGAGCCCTTCCCCATGGAGATGGGATCCATGGAGGAGGCAAAAACGTGGCTTTGGTGGCTGCAAATTCGTGGGTGGAGGTGTCTCCCATGAATTAGGTTTCCTCCCTTTATATAGCTTTTTGGATTCCCGTCACCCCATCTTGGGCTGCAGTAAATCGGGCCTATCAGGCCCGTTCGGACTTGGAATCAGCTAAATTTTATGTATAGAACGTTTATCAAGAAATCTCCAACAAGTTTGTAGTTGAAGAGTTTTCTATTTGACGCCGTCTTCGACCCGAAACATGACCATCTTCAAAAAGAGTTCTGAGACAGATTTCTAGAAAATCCCAATTTGACTCCAACAAAGTTTCCACTTGTATTCTTGGTAATTCCTACACATCAAAGTGTAAAACAAGAACAATGTGCATTTTTGCAACTATTAGTAGGTTAGTCCAAATAAATCATAAAATTTATATAAAAAAGAGTATCAAAAGCATATTATTAGCATAAAACCATCAAAAATTATAGATACGGTATGGACATATCAACATCCCCAAGCTTAGTTCCTGCTCGTCCTCGAGTAGGTAAACGATAAAAACAATATAATTTTTAAGGTGACATGCAGCTAACACAATCTTGATCATCATTATTGTAAAAGCATTGATAGCTGGGATCAAGGTACTCTAAACATGAACATGAAAGATAGAGTTCTAACAATAAGACATAGCAACTATGTTGTAAAACAAAGATCATGAATAACAATGCTTTGCAATACATTTGTTTGTTTCACATAAGGAAAACATAGCATAGTGGCATTCAGCTTGTCCCTCATAATGTAGAAAATCATAATTGCATAGGACACCTTCAAAGTTTATAAGGGTGACTAGATACAAATAGTTTAAAAACAAGCAATATCAAAGTTATGCATCAATCAACAAGTCTTGGGACAATGCACATTAAACGAAGAATGGCCACTATGCTCTCTCAATAGGTGCATAAAGATAGAAGGTGGAGACTCAATATAAAAGTGGAAGAAAGGCCTTCATAGAAGGAAGCAGGGATTCAAGTTTCATAAAGAGCTTCCAAAAATTATGGTACTTATTAGCTTTAAGCTCTCATTGCTCCTATCATAAGCATCTTGAAGTGATTAAGGTTAAAGTGAACAAACTATGGAGTATATGCTTGACAAACTATAAGTTGGAAATCTCATGTCCCTTGAATACGAGGGTCGCTCCCCCAACTCAAGTTTAGTTACAGTAAGTTCTTGTCATAGTAAATTGATACGTCCATTTTGCATCACTATTCTATATCATAATTCACTGTTATTCATTGATATATTTCGTATTGAGAGATGATACTTATGTTATTTCATCTGTTTTTGCATGGTTGATGACTTTTGGAGCATGGACCACTGCAGTCAGGATTCTGATGGAAAAGGTCATGTTTGGAGGCAAAATTCGTGAAGATCAGAAAATCCGGCAAAATATGCGGAAAATCCTATTTTTCTAGAAGACGAAGGAAACCAGAAGGAGGGCTGGAGATGGGCCACAGGGGGCCCACACCACCCCCTAGCGCGGGCCACCCTAGGCCGCGCCACCAGGTGGTGTGGCCGTCCTGGTCCACCCCTTGCTCTCCTCTCTGGCGAATATATTCCTCCTGAAACCCTAAGACTCAGGGAGCGACCACAGAAAGATTCTGCCGCCTCTGCGGGGCAGAAAACACCGAGATAGAAAGATCTCTCCGGCAGACAGATTTCTACTGGGGGAATTCCTTCTCGGAGAGGGGAGATCGTCGCCATTAACACCACCATCAAGCTGGACTTCATCGGGATCATCATCAACACCACCATCATCACCATCAACACCCTCATCACCATCTCCATATTGCTGTAACAATTGGGTTGAATCTTGCATAGTTCATAGGGGAAACTTTCCCAGTGTTGATTACTCTTTGTAGTTGATGCTATTGAGTGAACCATTGAATTACTGTTTATGTTCAGATTGTTATACATCATTATTCCATCTCTGATCATGATCCATATGATGTCTTGTGAGTACTTCGTTTTGTTCTTGAGGACATGGGAGAAGTCATGTTGTTAGTAGCAGAGTTGTGTTGAGAGAGATTCAATAGTTTGATATTTAAGTTGTGGTGTACTTCTTCTAGTGGTGTCATGTGAACGTCGACTACATGACACTTCACCTATATGGGCCTAGGGGAATGCATTGTGTATTTGGCTACTAATCGTAGGGGTTGCCGGAGTGACAGAAACCTGAACCCCCGTTAGGAAACCATTGCACAAGGGACGTAAGGGTCTTAGAGTTTAAAGTTGTGGTTAGGTTTCTATCTTAATTACTTTCTTGTACTTACAGATGTTTGCAAGGGATATAATCACAAGTATGTATTAGTCCTAGGAAGGTCGGTACATTAGCACAAGTTCATCCACACAACACTTAGCAAGCTAAAGAAGATTAATCAACTATATGAAGCGAAAGCACTTGACAGTCTTCCCATGTGTCCTCGAGAACATTTGGTCATCTTAAGTAATACAACCGGCTTGTCCTTTGCTGCATAAAGGATTGGGACACTTGCTGCATTTATTCCTACTGTCTTTTATTTACTCGTACTTTGTTTACTTGCTTTATCAAAAACTCCTAAAAATTCGTTTGCTAAGTATTTGCAGAGAATTCCTGATCTATACCACTAGCCAGCACCTTCTGCTCCTCGTTGGGTTCGACACTCTTACTTATCGAAAATACTGCAGTACACCCCCTATACTTGTGGGTCATCAAGACTATTTTATGGCGCCGTTGCCGGGGAGTGAAGCGCCATTGGAGAGTGGAACTGGTAAAGGAAACTTCTACTGTGAGTATTGTTTACTTCTGCTAGTTGCTTTATTTTCGTTATGGATGATTCGCTGAGTTTCTTATTTGGTAAAGCTACTACCACTGCTAAGGTAGTAGATAAGCCACCACCTGCTGAGAATGATGCTTTTAAAATACATACAAGAATTATTGATCGTGTTATGGATAACTACTATGTTGGGGATGGAACTGTCCATCCCGGTGATCATTTGCTCTTTATACATGAATTATGCGGGTTGTTCAAGTGTGCAGGTATTACTACAGATCAAGTTAAGAAGAATTTATTCTCATTATCACTAAAAGGAAGAGCTGAGGAATGGTATAAGCTGCTGAAGAATGGTCAAGCTCTTGAATGGGAGGAAATAGTACCTCTCTTTTATTCAAAGTTTTATCCTCCTAGTGAGATTCATAAAGATCAGAATCAAATATACAACTTTTGGCCTCTTGATGGAGAGAGTATAGCTCAAGCTTGGGGGATTTTGAAGTTACTAATGCTCAAATGTCCCATTCATGAGCTCCCCAATAATATTATTATCAATAACTTTTATGCAAGGCTCCCTCTACATGACAAGGATTTATTGGATGCTTCTTGTGCTGGATCATTCACTCGCATGGAAGAAGCTAAATGGGATCTTCTGGACCGTATTCAAGACAATGCTAAAGCATGGGAGAATGACAAAGGTATAAAGTCAGGTATAAATTATGATTATGAATGCATTGAATCTTTTATGGGAACTAATGACTTTCAAAATATTAAAAATGCTTATGGTCTAGACTCTCAAGCTATTGCTTCTTATTTTAAGGCTTTTGCTTCCTACATTGAAGTGCCTAAAAAGAAGTGGAATAAGTATGACGAACCTTATAAAGATGTTGCTAAGAGTGTTCCTACAAGAAATACTGAAGTTTATACTGCTAATCATGTTTTACCTGAACCTTATATTGAGAAAATGCCTTTCCCAGTTAAGATAAAGGAACATTCTATGATAGCTAGTATGGTTGATGAAATTACAAGTAAAGCTGTTGAACCTGATAAACAAAAGGTTGATGAACCTATTATAGCAAATGTGAAAGACTTTGTTACTAAATATGAAGAATAGGGACACACTATCCTTTGTAAGGATACCTCTAATATTGTTTCACAAAGTAGTATTATGAGAGCTAATATTCCTGTGTTTTCTGTTAGAATAAGTGATCATTGTTACGATGGTCCTTGTGATAGTTATATTGTTAAGTTTATGCATGATACTGAAAGTTACTATGAAAGAGGAAAAAGTGTTCGTATGAATCTCAATAATATCAAGTTTCCTCGTTTTATGCTGAAAGTTTTTATGTAGCACTTCTTTTGCCTTCTTATGCTAGTGGTTTCTGGTTTCAACAACTTGTTTTTTTACAAAATTCCCTTGCATAGGAAGTGGGTTAGACTTAAATGTGTGTATTTTTGCTTCTTAATGCTCTCTTTCACTTCAATTCATATTCCTGAGTGAGCATCATCAAAATTATCATGCCCATCTTAATGGCCATAAAGAAAGAGCTTTTTGGGAGACAACCCAATTTACTTTTGAAGGGAATATGCTCGAGAGGCAATAATAAAGTGGTTATTATCCTATTCCATGTTTATGATAAATAAACAAAATACAAAGTTCCTAGTACTGCCTCTCATATAAACTAGCTTGTTGATTAACAAGATGATCAAGGTTTCCTGATCATGGACATTGGATGTTGTTAATAACGAGGTCACAACATTGGTGGAATGATTGTTGGGGATCGGTGCGGAAAACAAAAATTTCCCTACGATGTAACCCCAAAACTTGCCTAGGATTTATCTATGTAGTAATGCGGTAACGGCCAATGCATAGAGAATACATACCCTTGTAGTCCGTACGCGGTTAACGTTCCGCGGGGAACGTGGTTGAAGTAGTCGTACTCGTAGCCGACCTCAAGGTCGCGAAGCTCCTCGCAGGTCACCCCTTGCTCCTTCTTGATCTTCATCATCTTCATCGTGCAATAGCTCCGGCTCACGATATTCAAGCGCCCCAAGTGTTGCGCCTCGTGTCTTCGTACACATCTGGTGCATGATGAGACCTTCGGCTCCCCGATCCCGCCGGGAGTGCGGAAGTTGATATCCGGCTAGGAATCCCTGCAGCACAACAGCATACTGCAGGTGTGCCTTGATCGTATAGCCCAGACTTGGGGCCATGGTCACGAGGTAAAGAGAGAGGGAGGGAGAAAGTCAACCAAAGGACTTATCAAGTGTGTGTTCAATCCCACCCATGGGCACCCCTTTATATAGGGGGAGGGGGTGTGCCCTCCCCTTTGGGTTTCCTATGTGGGACTATTCAAGGGAGAGAGGGGGAGGCGCATGGGCCTTCATGGGCCGCCGGCCATGGGTGGTCCCCACCCCGTGCACAACCCTAGGCTGGCCGCGTGGGCCCCCTAGAGGCGCCTGGGCCTGGCCCTTCCCTCCTCCGGTTTCCCTCATGGGCCCTATTTCCCTAGGAAGTTTGGCCCATTAGTGGAATAACCCTTCAAATTAGATTTTAATATTATATTTAATATTAATTACATTAATTAATATGTAAATACATATTACAAAATCCATCTTGACCCGAAACACCTTTCGGTCCCCTTTTGATTTCCTCCGAACGACTTCGGATCTTTCCCGGAATGATTCCGGTCCTTTATTCTTTCTCCGAACAACTTCGGATCTCTCTGCGGAACAATTCCGGATCTCTCTTTCTCTACTGTGATTTCGTCTTATGAATGATCGCTCTCATCGTACCCTTAAGTGTATCCTCTCACGGCTCGGGAATGCTCTAGACATGATCCGTATCAATGATCAACAGAGGGACCAGGGATGTCCATGTGACCCCTATGCATTCCTGATGACAATGTCGTTTGAACCGTCTAAATGTAGCATCCTCTTCCTTTTGTTTCTCGATACAACTTGTTTGAGATCCAATCATTGGTATCCCATACCTTGTTCAATCTCGTTCACAACAAGTTATGTTTTCTTGTTACCGTGATATTACATCCCCGTGACCTAGTCACATGTTGCAACATTTATAGATGTAATCTCACCAAGTCGGTCGTATGTATCTTTACCCGTCATGTGGGTGAACAAATCCCGGTCTTGCAGTCACATGTTATCTACTGTTCCTTTGGAATACCCAACATACACCTTTATGGCCACCGCATTACCAGATGACGTTTGATGTAGTCAAAGCAGCCTAGGGAAACAGTGAGTAATATGAGCTCACGGTCTAAGGAGAAGGAGTCTAGGTATAGCTGTTGCAACAATGAACTATATGACTTGATCGTGTTGCAATCCTTCGAGGAATGTCCAACCACAGCATTCTCCAATGATATGATCTCGTTGTCAGTCGGCATAAATGCCCATGATCTTGAAACCTAGATCATCTTCGTGACCAACGAACTAGTATGAATAGAGGCTACTAGGGACTTTGTTGTTTCATACCACACTTATACCAATGTTTCTACTTGGCACAGTTCTAGCACAATATGAAACTATTATAAACTAATTGAGATATGACAATAAAAACCTATTTATTATTTGCGGGCATATCTCCTTCAGTCTCTCACTTGCACTAGAGTACAAATAATCCAACTTGCATTTTACTCGTATAAACCATATACCATATGCGTTTACAGATCATGCATGCTCATGGGAAACGTCATGTCCATGTTCTATTTTACCAGATCATTATGTCTTTTGCAAATTGTTAATGTCTTCCTAATTTGACATTCACACCATTATATTATAATGGGTCGAAGTATTTGTTTGGCAACAAAGTGAGACTTTGTTTCTAATGTTTATAATGACGGTTGTTTTCACCGTTGTCATCTAAACTTCGAAACACACTTTGTTATCCTTTGTGTATATACTATAGTCATGGCAGCAGAACGAGGTCGAATTCCAGGAGCTTACAGTGACGTTAGATCAACCTCGAGGGCTTTCTCATGGGTACTGGGCCCTAGGACACATCATTCTATGTTAAAAGCGAACTAGCCCCGCCACAAAATTATACATCACATTAGATGTAGCCTTTATACTTCTATATCTATGTAGATCCTAGTGCATGAAATGCATCTATGCCACTTACATTGCTTCTTGTTATTTATGTACAAACTTAATTCTGGTTCTGTGATCAACTCAGGAATCACACAAACACATGTTCTTACAGTTAAGAGCTAGTCCTTCCAACCAGAACCTTGGGTCACATTATGTCGAGTATACAACATGGTTATATGGAAGAACCTATGATTGGGGCATAGGAGATACAACGCATCTCTTTCTTTCAACCATAGTTGCAATACTAACTCAATGCTTCATACAGTAAGAACTTCTTTCTTACCTTGTTCCATTCTAAACTTCTTCAGAATCTTGCTTAAGACATTCTGAACTTCTTTCAGAATCAAGTCCGGGAAGCATTCGACATTCAGTGTTTATTAAACCCACCAATCTATCTCGATAGATCTTATTGTTTAATAACTTCAACTTCATCCTTATTTATCTAACTTAAACGTTGTTAACACCAATCACATCATTCATATATGTCGTTCACATATCATGGAATGATTTCACGCTCCCACTCAAATATGACATTCATGTTTGAGATTCAGGGATTTCACTTAGCTCCCACTCAAATATGACATTCATGTTTGAGATCCAGGGATTTCACTTAGCTCCCACTCAAAATATGTCAGCTTCATATTATGAATTAGCCAAGCTGATTTGCTCCCACTCAAATCTAGGTCCTCTCGATAATCTTGGACATTCCAAAATTCTTTGATCATTATCAATTTGAGAATTCCAATTACGAGACTTCAATATCCATATATTTCTAGTGTAAATCCAAAAGACTTAAGCATCACTACTGTTGTAGTCAACTCCTTGAATTTGTCCAAACTTGTGACAAATCGAGCTTTTGTCATTCATTAAGTTTCATTTCCTTCTTATGACTTTGCAGTCAATCAGAAATATCAAGTAAACTTCTTTACTTTAATAAGATCAAGTAACATGTTACTTTGCAATCTTAAATCTAACTTAATATAGGATTTTATGACTCCTAGTCATTTCTCGCACTCAGGTCCATCACGCTTCTTTGTAATTCGCAGGTATGTCTTGTTCAAAACATGACTAGTGAATCAATACTATAATTTCACAAACTTGTAGAATATATGGTTGAATCCTACTTTCTTTAGTAAAAGTATCCGATGAAACTTTATGATCTTTATCATTGGTTTCTCCTCTATTTGTAGAGTTTGGATTCACGAAACAAATTCCGCTGCGCCACTCAACAATTCGGAGGTAAGGTCTAATACCTTGTTTTGATCTTTTACTTTCTTCCACCTGTATCTTCATCAAGACACGTCAGCTTTGGACAACAACAGGTTTGCCCTTTTGTGGAAGATGCATTCATAGCTTCCTAAGAATGCTCTATAAAGACTTGTTTATTCGCCACGACTTCGACTTGTCGAAATCTCCAGAAACTCGAACGTGACATAACACTTATGGTGTTGTTTCCACGAATCTTTAGATGTTCCTTTGTATTTCAAATGAGTGTTTGCTTATTTTGATCTTTAACTCTAAACGAAAATTGTAACCCCTATAAGAGATGATATTATACCATATGTATCTAATACATAATGATTATGATGTTTAGACATTTCAACATAGTTTGAATTCGTCCAATTATCATAATTTGTGAAACATCTTTCACAAGTTCCTTTTATGCTAAACTTAACTTGAATACCTTAGTCATGTTGATCAAATCAAAGACACTTTGTTAATTCAGTGAATCCAATATCCCATTTAGTTATGAACTCATTTGAACAATTCAAATCGTTTCAAACTCATGTTTCATTAAGTAAATACGCTTATTCACTTAAGTCCACAATTAACAAATGATTTCCACTACTTGTTGAAAATGTGATACATCATTATGTATAAGTTTCAACATTTCTTCGCATATCATCGTTTTACCAGAATGCGGAGTTTTAGTCATTCTGCCCAAGAGGCATGGTTTTGCAAAGTCTCTAGATTAAGCATCTAGGACCCTGATCTTCATTAAGAACATGCAATAACCAAAATGACTTAAACTATAGTGTCATTTCATTATTAAACTTTGGATATCTTTTAGCATTCTAATCCTTTATAAATGTTTAAACTATTATCATTAACATGGTGATGAGAATAACTTCTTTATAATCGCAATGTGACCATAACGGTATTGTTCATAAGAATAGTACAAACTGGCTTGTAACTTGTTCGTATGAATAATCGTCTCGCCAAAAGCAAGACACACAAACTAGGATTACAAATTATATTCAAGTCCACTAATTCAAATGATAAACTTTGAGGGAAGAGGTGATGTTAGCCATCAACTGATTTGCTTGCCATCATCAAGTCACGTTGCCTCAAAACCAGCAATTCTCAAGCAGATCATCCTGTTTTTCACAAAACGGGACAAGTATCAAATACTTCACAAACTGTAACGAGTTTTGCAACAATTACATTTATAATTTGCATATCTTACATATACCTTTTCATCAATGACCCCCATTACAATAAAGCCCTTCTAAGAGTTCTTAACTCTAATGCAAGATCACTAAGTGTTTTTCCAAACAATCTCTTTTCATCCATGATGGAGGAAAACCCATCCAACGGCTCATACTCTATGTGCCTTATTCTATAGAATACAAAATTTAGCTCAACTCTCCATCGAATGGAGAATGGCTTATTGGATGATTATGGAGAGAACACAAACATTCCGGAGTCATCGAATTATCTCCTAATGGTTATTGTATCAAGAAGAGAAGATCACCTTTTATGAGGATATCCCTCAGGCATGGGTATTAATCTATGAAGTTGGACCCTTTTGCTAAGTTCCACATTAAGCAATATATTCCCATGGTCGCAAAGGACCTCAATGGGATAGGCTAAGATCTACTAAGATATTTGCAAACAGACATCTAGACTAAGTTTATAGTAAGAGATCAATTTATAATTGGTCTCCACTAAAATTGTCATCCCCTAGACGATTTTAGTGATCGCATGATCCCTATCCTCTGTACCTCCCCCGATCATCACGGCCATCAATGCATTATCAAAGGTAGGCATTCACTAATGCCAATCACATCATCCATGTGACTCATGCTCGATCTTTCAATCTCTTGTGTTCCGAGGCCATGTCTGTACATGCTAGGCTCGCCAAATCTAACTTGTGTGTATTCACTGTGCAACATGGCGTACACCCACTGTATGCGAACGTAGATATGTCTGACCCCCGATCATCACAGCCGGCCTCATACCGAAGAACTTTCTTGGTGGTCCACACACAAGGGGAACACGGAACATTGGAATTAGATAGGGATTATCTTATTTGCTACCGTTGAGTATCTAAATACTAGCACACAATAAGATGTAAAACAGGTATCAACATCATATGTATAATATGATATGATATGGTCTTTCATGCGCCTTGATCTTCATCGCGCGCTCCGGCATGATCTCCATCTTGCCCTTGGTTTGACGCCAAGTCCATGACGCCTCCACCAGGTCGTTCATCGGAACGATGACTATTACTATACTACTTAGTAACAGGAAAGTAAAATACTTTACCTTCGCAACGACCATTGCCATATCATAATCACATGCCCCCTGCAAAATAAAGTTAGACGCCTCTACTTTATATATTGCAAGTTTTACGTGGTTGTTAGGGCTTTCACAATAGAACCGTTTCTAAATTACGAACTTTCCAACCACAGCATGGATCCAACAGTTGTCTCTACTACACCCTTTTGGGGCCCTCTGTTGTAAATGTTATATCAACTATTGAATGAGAGACAGACACCCGCTAGCCACTTATACGGTACAAGACTTATGTTGAGCATGGAACTCCCTGCATTTAATACGCGTAAGGTCGGTCTGGGCCGCTTCATCAAACAATACCGCGATATAAACAAGTACATGTTAGAGGGTAACAACTAAGGGATCAATGCCCGCACAATACTTGTGCGTACTGGACGTACAGCACTCCTATGCATAGATCGGCTCTGATGCCACTGTTGGGGATCGGTGCGGAAAACAAAAATTTCCCTACGATGTAACCCCAAAACTTGCCTAGGATCTATCTATGTAGTAATGCGGTAACGGCCAATGCGTAGAGAATACATACCCTTGTAGTCCGTACGCGGTTAACGTTCCACGGGGAACGTGGTTGAAGTAGTCGTACTTGTAGCCGACCTCAAGGTCACGAAGCTCCTCGCAGGTCACCCCTTGCTCCTTCTTGATCTTCATCATCTTCATCGTGCAACAGCTCTGGCTCACGACATTCAAGCGCCCCAAGTGTTGCGCCTCGTGTCTTCGTACACATCCGGTGCATGATGAGGCCTCTGGCTCCCCGATCCCGCCGGGAGTGCGGAAGTTGATATCCGGCTAGGAATCCCTGTAGCGCAATCGCATACTGTAGGTGTGCCTTGATCGCACAGCCCAGACTTGGGGCCATGGTCACGAGGTATAGAGGGAGGGAGGGAGAAAGTAAACCAAAGGACTTCTCAAGTGTGTGTTCAATCCCACCCATGGGCACCCCTTTATATAGGGGGAGGGGGTGTGCCCTCCCCTTTGGGTTTCCCATGTGGGACTATTCAAGGGAGAGAGGGGGGAGGCACATGGGCCTTCATGGGCCGCCGGCCAGGGGTGGGCCCACCCCACGCACAGCCCTAGGCTGGCCGGGTGGGCCCCCTTGAGGCGCCTGGGCCTTGGCCCCTTGGCCCTTCCCTCCTCCGGTTTTCCCTCATGGGCCCTATTTCCCTAGGAAGTTTGGCCCATTAGTGGAATAACCCTTCAAATTAGATTTTAATATTGTATTTAATATTAATTACATTAATTAATATGTAAATACATATTACAAAATCCATCTTGACACGAAACACCTTTCGGTCCACTTTCGATTTCCTCCGAACGACTTCGGATCTTTTCCGAAATGATTCCGGTCCTTTATTCTTTCTCTGAACAACTTTGGATCTCTCTGTGGAACAATTCTAGCTCTCTCTTTCTCTACTGTGATTCTGTCTTACGAATGATCGCTCTCATCGTACCCTTAAGTGTATCCTCTCACAGATCGGGAATGCTCTAGACATGATCTGTATCAATGATCAACAGAGGGACCAGGGATGTCCATGTGACCCCTATGCATTCCTAATGACAATGTCGTTTGAACCGTCTAAATGTAGCATCATCTTCCTTTTGTTTCTCGATACAACTTGTCCGAGATCCGATCATTGGTATCCCATACCTTGTTCAATCTCGTTCACAACAAGTTATGTTTTCTTGTTACCGTGATATTTCATCCCCGTGACCTAGTCAGATGTTGCAACATTTATAGATGTAATCTCACCAAGTCGGCCGTATGTATCTTTACCCGTCATGTGGGTGAACAAATCCTGGTCTTGCAGTCACATGTCATCTACTGTTCCTTCGGAATACCCAACGTACACCTTTATGGCCACCGCATTACCAGATGACGTTTGATGCAGTCAAAGCAGCCTAGGGAAACAGTGAGTAATATGAGCTCATGGTCTAAGGAGAAGGAGTCTAGGTATAGCTGTTGCAACAATGAACTATATGACTTGATCGTGTTGCAATCCTTCGAGGAATGTCCAACCACATCATTCTCCAATGATGTGATCTCGTTGTCAGTCGGCATAAATACCCATGATCTTGAAACCCAGATCATCTTCGTGACCAATGAACTAGTATGAATAGAGGCTACTAGGGACTTTGTTGTTTCATACCACACATGTACCAATGTTTCTACTTGGCACAGTTCTAGCACAATATGATACTATTATAAACTAATTGAGATATGACAATAAAAACCTATTTATTATTTGCCTCTAGGGCATATCTCCTTCAATGATGTGATGAACATTCATACGAAGTATAGCATTTCGATCAAAGTCATTATGTTTATATTTCTATAACATCATACGAAGTAATCTTAATCGTTAGACCATGAGATCATGTTAATTGCTGACACCGGAAGAGTATCTTGATAACATCAAACATCACACCGTAACAGGGTGACTATAAAGGTGGATTCAGTGCTACAAAGATGTTGTGTTGAGGCTCATGGATCAAGAGTGGGATTTGTCCATCCCAATGATGGATAGATATACTCTGGGCCCTCTCGGTGATATCACATTAAGATAGCTTGCAAGCAAGTGATGTGATCACTAGAATGTTATATCACGGGAACGAGAAAAGAGTACATGTCGGTAACGAGATCAAACTAGGTATGGAGATACCGATGATCGAATCTCGGACATATAATATATCGCGAGACAAAGGGATTTAGTTACTAGCGTTAAAGGTTCTCACGATCACATAAGTCATCGTTGAATGTGTAGGAGTCAGTATGGATCTCCAGGTCCTGCTTCTGATTATTGATGTGAGAGGGGTCTCGATCATGTCTGCATTATTTGCGAACCGTATGGTGACACACTTAAGGGATACCAACACCATTTGGAGCAAATATGTTTCAGATAAAGATTTAAGAAAGCGCTGGAATTATTTCAATAGACACTGAAACTGTTTCAGGTGAAATTGCTGAAATTGGTTCTGCATGTAATATTGAAATGTTGCAGGGGTTTTTATGTGAATGTTTGTTAATTAAAGTAATTAAGAAAATTATGAATAAAATTAATAAAAGAGTTTTATTAAATGAGAGAGCATTAAATCTAGAGAAATTTAATGCATTTAAAGTGGAGACTTTAAAAGAGAATGTGAAGGGGCAAATTTATGTGGAGGGAGTTACCACCACATGAATGAGGAGGTGAGGGGTCACCCCTTGGGGCGATGTCCATGGGGAGGGGTATCCTCCCCTCCTCCTATAAAAGGCCCCCCTCTCACACCTTCACACTCACACCTCCTCGTGAAGGATCTCTCTCCCCCTCTAGTATTATTCCCCCATGGTCTCGGATTAGCGAGATACATGTTCCCGGTGGCTTTATCTGGAAAGGAGTTGGTGCTTCCGCTGCTTTGCTAGAGCGAGGGACGGAGGTTGTCGGGTACCGGACGTGTGTGCGATCACGGATGCAGCGCTGCTTTGCGGTGCTGGACTTGGTGGTGCTGGACTTGCTAGAGCTGGATTTGATGGACATGCTGGAGCCGGACCTGCTAGACTTCATCACGATCTTGAGATCAGCAAGTGTACGACTACATCATCCACGAGTTCCATCTCGTTAACAAAGTTTTGTTGTCTTCGAGGGTAAGTTCTCTATGGATGTATATCCACCCGTTGCTCTGTATCTAGTAGATAGATCTTGGCGTATAGTTTTCATCGTAGGAATTTTTTTGTTTTCTATGCTACGAACCCAACAGTGGTATCAGAGCCTGATCTATGCGTAGGTGCTTTGCACGGGTAGAACACATAAGAGTATTTGGGCAGTGATGATCATGTTATTGCTTCTTATATGTACTTTGGATATTTTTGGCATAGTGGGATGAAGCGGCCCGGACCAAACTTACACGTCAGCGCACATGAGACCGGTTCCACGACTGACATGCAACTAGTTTTGCATAAGTGGCTGGCGGGTGTTTGTCTCTCCTACTATAGTAAATATCTGATTTACAACGAGTTGCTAATAACTTGGTTATCCTCGTTGTGGTTCCATGTTCGTAGGTAAGACCCGTTCTATCTCCGAAATCCCTAAGCCACGTAAAACTTGCAATTGATAAATTAGAGGCGTCTAGTTTAGATCATTGCTGGGCTAGTGTCATGATATGGTAATGTTGTAAGTTGATGTATAGTTGATACTCTTACAACACACCTAATGTGTAAGTTCCATATACCTTGGCCTTACACACAAAGGAATGATATAGATCATACCACGATGCATATGATGGTGATCAAATGCATGGACCATATCATTCCACTTTACACATATGATGTTCACATCTTATATTGCTTGTTTGGCGTTTTAGTAGCATTGTAAGATGATCCCTCTTTTTAAATATCAAGATAAAAATATTTTCTTCCTTAAGTATGCACCGTTGTATGGATCGTGTTTCGAGACATCACATGATGATTGGGTGTACTCGACTTCGCGCTTTCATACAACGGGTGTAAGACAGTTTTACACACGCGAGTACTAAGGTTCTTACTTGGCGAGCCTAGCATGTACAGACATGGCCTCGGAACACTGACCTAAAGGTTAAGCATGAGTCATATAGTTGATATGATGCCCATATTGATGCTCGCCTTTGAAGCTACACCGACTCACGTGATGATCGGACTTGGTGTAGTGGATTTGGTTCATGTAATCGCCAAAAAGGCACGAGGGATGTCGTTTTTGAGTGGGAGTTCATTTCTAATTTGGATTAGTCGAACTCAATTTTGTCATAAACTAAATCGAAGTGAATTTGCATACTTTGTTGTAGTTATTGGCGTCTGTTCACTACCTTATGCTTAGTTTTAATTGAGATAATAGAACTATAGAATTCTGGATATTTACTTTACGAACTGGTATCGTATTGTTTTGAATGTCAATTTAAAGTTTATAAGTCCTATTGCAAACTTTCAGCAAACTCTATTTACTCCATGAAGTTTAATAAGTAGTATTAAATCAAGAGTAAGAATTCCAATGTTAGTATCTAAAGTATCATGTTTGCCTCCATGATTATTGATATTCAAAAGTTGTTTTAATATCAAGATTATATAGGAGCTGAAAATTGTTTCAGAAACCATCATGTGTGAAAGATATTGTGACATCTAAAACAATTTTTTTTGGTTGCATTATGATAGAGTATAATTTAGCAAAATACATGTTCTCATATTGTATAAGAATTTGTGAAGGATGGAGATGCTAGGCATCCGAATCTCTCAAAAGGTTTCGGGAACTAAAATTATACTCGTCATTCTTCCTTATAGGCTATAGTAGCTTGATCATGAAAGTTGTCATGACAAGGATGAATAGAAGATGTAAGTAAAATGTTTACTACACTAAAATATTACTAAATAATGGATTTTTGAAAGAATGCCAAACATTTGATGATGATGATCCACTTCAAAGTGCAAGTCCAAAGGTATTAGTATTTGACTATATACGCTTTGTACTATGTCATGTGAATGACACCACTATTGATGTTGATAGATTCTTTTAAAAGGAAAAGGAATTGCTGAAAGAGAATCAATAAAATATTTGGCGGAAAAGAAAAGGTTGGAGATGTCCAACTTAGGTATATAGAAGATATACATGTTATGGATGTAATCCTTAATTGTTAAACAATGTGGTTCTTAGGTATTGGATACCGAATTGGTTGGTGTGAAGTATCATACAGAACAACACAATTCATGAACTGCAACGGCCTAAGTAACTAGCAAGAGAATAAGTGATGATGTTCATCGGAAACAAATAAAGTGTTATTATGTTTTTTCGTTGTCGTCAAACCTAGCCTTCAAGATTTGTTTTAATAATTGTTATTTTGTTCCGGTATTACAAGAACAATGGTCGTTCAAATAATTACCGTATTCCATAAAGGATGGATGAACTTTTACAAGTCTTGTTGGAGAAATCACATCCATAAAAATTATTGCTAAAATGTCGTAAGACAAATGATTGGAAGATCACTTATGAAGTGACATCACTGTTTGAATTATATTGGAAAGAAAACATGAAGAAACTCCATGTTGATGGATTTTTTTGGAGTCTTTGATTTTGATCAATTGATGCTTGTGAAACTTTCCTCAAGATAATTGAAACTCCGTCCATAGGCTAAAGAGAAACGGATGACTAACTTATTGGATATTATACAAACTCTGATGTATATAGTCCATTATATGTAGTCATATGCGATGGATCTTTTTGCTTCATATGCTTTCTCCAGAAATTTAAGTGAATATATCTATATATTTACTTAGTAAGGAAGAAGTATGAAACATTTGAAAATTGTTCAAAGACTTTGAAGATGAAGAGGAAAATCATTGTAACAAGAAAATAAAGAGTTTATGATTTGATCATAAAGGAAGATATTTGAGTTACATGTTTAGCAAAAACACCTAAGACTTGAGGAATTGTTCCATGATTTGTGTTTCCCGATAAACCATAGGAGTATGGCATATTCGAGAGATAAAATCAAACCATGTTTGACATGGTAAGATCAAGGGTGTCATTTATAAAACTGCCATTATGTTTTAAGGATTGAAGCTTTAGAGACTACCGCTTTTACACTGAAAAGAGCACCATCATGATCCGTTGAAATGACACCATATGAGTTATGGTTTGGGATAAAACCCGAGTTGTCTTTTCTTAAATTTTGGTATGCTATGCATAAGTAAAATGTTTACAACCAAAGTCGGATAAGCACGTCTTTGTAGGTTATCCCAAAGAATTTGTTGGGAATTTCTCCATAACACCAAGGACAAAAGAGTTTGTTACTTGGAACGTCAAGTTTCTTGAGAAGGAATTTTTCGCGAAAAGTTAAGTGGGAGGACAATAGAACTTTGATGAGGTTGTTGAACCTTAGCTATATGTGCTAAGTAGCACAGCGCCGGAAAGTGTCCCGATGGCGGCCACAATGCTCATGGCTCCCGTGATTACAAACGTTGTGATCTCGGAGATTAGAGTTCCTATTGAACCGTGGTTGGTAAGAATCAAATAGTGAGATTTGATAAACAAGTCGTTATTGTTTTGACAATGATGAACCGACTACATGCAAAGAAGCGATGATGGGCCCTGCCTCCATAAAATGACTAGAAGTCATAGAATCCGTGATAGTATCCATACACGAGAAATCAAGTTTCGAAACTTGGAAGACCCTTCGGAAAGGCGTGAAGCCTATCGGTCGTGTTTGGATCTATAAAGAAATAGACATGGATGTTTAACATCTATGAAATAGTCGACATGTCAGAAACAAGTTTACGACAATGCTCAAGGAGTTGACTATGACAAGATTTGATCTTTCATAGCGATATTTAGTCTTGACGGATTAATGTAGCAACCACTACATATAATTTTATGTATGGCAGTTGAACAAACAAAACAATGTTCTTCTAATAGAATGGTTACCTAGGACGTGTACAAGACACGGTCCGAAGGGTTTTGTTAATTCAAAGGGTGCTAAAAGGGCATGCAAACTTCAATAGTTGAAGTGAGCTTAGCGGAGTTGGAATCTTCACCATGATGAAACTGTTAAAAAGGTTTAAATTCATCGGAGATGATGAAGATGCTTGCATTTGCAAGAAATTAAGTGGGAGCGCTGAGACATATTTCTAATACATTATATAGAGGACATATTGTTGATTGGAAATGATGTATATTGTATTGACACAAGTTAAGAATTTCATTAAAATAAGATTTCGATGAAAGACTTGGGCAAAACCGGAATATTTGGCATCAATATCTATATGGATAGATTGAGGCGCTAATATGGTTGTGCCAGGCATACATATATGGGATATTGAAAGGGTTCAATATGGAAACAACAAGAAAGGTTCTTTCTGCATGGAAAGGATTGTATCAAGATTCAAGTGTTTCAACACTTGGTGAGTAAAATCACATGAAGATTTTGATCGATTATACCGTGATATGTATATATCCAGAATGTCCTATGCTCTAAATGTTATGAGCACATACCAGAATGATTCATAAGATGATCATTGGACAATAGTAAAGATATTCTTATGAGCTTTGGAAGAACTAAGAATATATCATGTATAAGTGACAAATAGTTAAAGGTAGTTCATTGTAAAGTGTTACATTGATACTAGTTTTTTCACAAGATACAAATTAAATTTATCTCAATTTAGACTATGGGTGGCACAATGTAATGGAAAGGATGTTCCATGATGGATTTGGATAAGTTCCAAAGTTGAAACATTGTGACGGATACTACAACAAAAGGCTAAATATATGACTGCTATAGTAGCAGCAAAGAAGGGCATTTGTGTTAAGAAGTTTGTTATCAAACTAGGTGTGGTTCAAAGTGGGCTAATACTATGAAGATATATTGTATGACAATAATATCAACAAATTTTAACCCGAACGAACTAAAAGGTCTCACCAAAGGACCAAATTTATACAATGCCATCTCATTTGAGAATGAGTGATGCGTAGAGACGCAAAGACATGCAAATACACACGGACCTGAAAGTGCCAGATCCGGAGATTATGTTAACCACTAGCAAACGCTTATATTCAACACCTAGGTGTTGTATATACAAGTTTACAAACTAGATTATTGACTCTAGTGCAAGTGGGAGACTGAAGGGAATATGCCCGAGAGGCAATAATAAAGTGGTTATTATCTTATTCCATGTTTATGATAAATGTTTATTTTGCATGCTATAATTGTATTAATTGGAAACGTTAATACATGTGTGTTTAATAAACAAAATACAAAGTTCCTAGTACTGCCTCTCATATAAACTAACTTGTTGATTAACAAGATGATCAAGGTTTCCTGATCATGGACATTAGATGTTGTTAATAACGAGGTCACAACATTGGTGGAATGATGTGATGAACATTCATACAAAGTATAGCATTACGATCAAAGTCATTATGTTTATATTGCTATAACATCATACGAAGTAATCTTAGTCCTTAGACCATGAGATCATGTTAATTGCTGACACCGGAAGAGTATCTTGATAACATCAAACATCACACCGTAACAGGGTGACTATAAAGGTGGGTTCAGTGCTACAAAGATGTTATGTTGAGGCTCATGGATCAAGAGTGGGATTTGTCCATCCCGATGACGGATAGATATACTCTGGGCCCTCTCGGTGATATCACATTAAGATAGCTTGCAAGCAAGTGATGTGATCACTAGAATGTTATATCACGGGAACGAGAAAAGAGTACATGTCGGTAACAAGATCAAACTAGGTATGGAGATACCGATGATCGAATCTCGGACATGTAATATATCGCGAGACAAAGGGATTTAGTTACTAGCGTTAAAGGTTCTCACGATCACAGAAGTCATCGTTGAATGTGTAGGAGTCACTATGGATCTCCAGGTCCCGCTTTTGATTATTGATCTGAGAGGGGTCTCAATCATGTCTGCATTATTTGCGAACCGTAGGGTGATACACTTAAGGGATACCGACACCATTTGGAGCAAATATGTTTTAGATAAAGATTTAAAAAGCGCTGGAATTATTTCAATAGACACCAAAACTGTTTCGGGTGAAATTGTTGAAATTGGTTCTGCATGTAATATTGAAATGTTGCAGGGGGTTTTATGTGAATGTTTGTTAATTAAAGTAATTAACAAAATTCTGAATAAAATTAATAAAAGAGTTTTATTAAATGAGAGAGCATTAAATTTAGAGAAATTTAATGCATTTAAAGTGGATACTTTAAAAGAGAATGTGAAGGGGCAAATTTATGTGGAGGGAGTTACCACCACATGAATGAGGAGGTGAGGGGTCACCCCTTGGGGCGCCGGCCATGGGGAGGGGTACCCTCCCCTCCTCCTATAAAAGGCCCCCCTCTCACACTTTCACACTCACACCTACTCATGAAGGATCTCTCTCCCCCCTCTAGTATTATTCCCCCATGGTCTCGGATTAGCGAGATACATGTTCCCGGTGGCTTTATCTGGAAAGGAGTTGGTGCTTCCGCTGCTTTGCTGGAGCGAGGGATGGAGGTTGTCGGGGTACCGGATGTGTGTGCGATCACGGATGCACCGCTGCTTTGCGGTGCTAGACTTGGTGGTGCTGGACTTGCTGAAGCTGGATTTGATGGACATGTTGGAGCCGGGCCTGCTGGACTTCATCACGATCTTGAGATCGGCAAGTGTACGACTACATCATCCACGAGTTCCATCTTGTTAACAAAGCTTTGTTGTCTTTGAGGTTAAGTTCTCTATGGATGTATATCCACCCGTTGCTCTGTATCTAGTAGATAGATCTTGGCGTATAGTTCTCATCATAGGAAATTTTTTGCTTCTATGCTGCGAACCCAACAACTTTTTCTTTCAGTTTGTTTTTTCTTTGAGTCTTGGAAGTTATTACTTCAGTAATAACGTCTCCTTATCCATTTTGTTTGGTTTTTGTGTCAAGATCAACCTCTAATGAGAGAGAAGTAAGATTTGGGGAAGTTGCTGTCCCGAAACATATTTTTGTGCTTCACCGTAAAAATTCGTGAGAGATCTCTGTATGCCCGATTGAGCTGTAATTTTTTGTGATTATGCCTCAGGTTGTTATTTAACTTTCGTTAGTTTTGCACTTTTGATTTGAGCAACAGAATAGTTTCTAAAAAATTGATCTTTACCTGCTGGTCTGTTTTGATAGATTTTGCCACTCTTGCATTTGCTTCTTTATTCGATTTCCTTTTTGAATTATTTTTGGGTTTTTGGAAGGAGTTGCTACAGTAGCTTATGTTTTGATGGTTTCCTGTTGAAGTTGGACTCAAAAGGTTTTATCACTTCACTTATACTAATGTTGCTAATAAGAACTGTGTGAAAGAAATTTCCAGGTAGTGGAGATAATGGTGTAATAAGGAAGAGAAAGGTTTCATGACTCAAGTAATAAGTGTATGAAGATGAAGATATTGATGTTATTCAAGTGGTGACTCCAGAAGAATCTACTAAATACCAAATTCATAGACCTGCAGAGTCCGTTTTCAAATAGGTAACAGTTCTGGTAAGAAAAGTTCCACGAAAATACTACCCAACTATATTTTTGCAGGTTTTAGACAATACGGAAAGCTACGAAGCGAAAGAGGGACGGAAACGGAGCCAGGGTGGCTCACACCACCCTGTGGCACGGGCCCTCCCCAGGCTGCACCACCATGTGGTGAGGCCACCTCGAACTCCGTCTCCGACCCGTTTTCTCCCAGTATCTTCCTTTTGTTGTGAAACTTCATAATATATAAGCCCCCAGATCTCCCGAGGTTCGTATACCGTGTTTTCGTCGTGTTTTTGTTTCGATCTGTTTCTGCTAGGAACTATCTTTGAAAGCTTTGAAGCACAATGGTGTCCGCCAAGGATAAAGGAAAGGAGCCTATGGAGGAAGATCTCCAAGACCCCAAGCAAGGGCTGGTACCTTTAGTCTCTTGCCCTGCATCAACGGAAGCCCTACGAGTCACTAAGGAGTTCTGCGATAAGTACCGAGACTTGATGAGGAAGGTGGACATGCTTCAATGGGAGAATAATAGGCTTCGCAAGATGCTAGAAGATTTCCTCACATCAACTAAGAAAATATTACCACCACCACCAAAGGAGTAATTCGTCATCAGGTTTGGCATCCCCTTGGTTTGTTCCAAGCTTGGGGGAGTGCCGCAGTATCACATCACTATCTTTTTTTTTTACCTTTTTAGTAGAGTCATATCATGAAATAGAGAAGTTATCATGTAGGATGGTTTGCATTATGGAAGTGTCCCCTCTCTCGTTAGATATGTATCCCTTGGTGTGAGTTGCCGATATGGAATATTAATGAGAAGATCTATCATTCACTCTTTTGCATAGCTTATATTAGTTTTCAATTCGCGGTTATATGATTGATCTTGTTGTTAGTATTGGTATCACTTTGGGATCATTGAGTTAATTTAGTTGGTTTTGGCAAACCTGGCTCGGTCAGTAGCAACACTATTTTTGAGAGTTGAATGAAAAGCTAAAAGTACTCTAAAGAAAAATTATTTCATCGTCTTTATTTCTTGATTTGCTCATAAGTCTAGTATTCTCCGGTTAAGATCTTTTGTGCTTCCAAGGAAGATTGCATGTTTGTCTTTACCATTGTATGTTTGTTTGTTTCCTTCAACTCTTATACTTGCTATCCAGCCTTGCTAGCCAAAAACCTGTACTGCGAGGGAATTCTTCTCATGCATCCAATCCTTAAACCAAAACCTATGCCATTTGTGTCCACCATACCTACCTATTAGCATTATTGCTCTTCCAAGTAAATTCTTGTTTTATCTACCTCCCAAATTAAACTTGTTATGTGAAAAGTAGTGATTAAAGCTCTCACGAACTTGATGGCACACTTTACTTTCTTACACTTAATAAACTTGAACCATTGTGCTCACCTATGTTGCGTATATGCTTGCGCTTTGTAAGTTGTGAATTAGCAGAACCATGCTATCATGGGGAACGCTTTCAACATTGCACTAGTACTTTGTACCAAGTTGATATCATGTTCTTTTGTCTATGGATGTCGTCGGTGTGAAATGAAAGGGGAGCTTGTAAGTCCATGGAGTTATGTATATGTGTTAGAGAAACGCCTGGGCCGCCGGTCTAATCCATGCTGACATGGTGGAAACCTGCAGCATAACCATAACGAGTATCTATGAAGCATTCTTCTTATAAAAAAAGAGTCTGATATTGAGAAAAAGAGAAAAAGAAAAAAAGATATTATGAAAAGAGGAAAGAGAGAAAAAAGCACCATATTCCCATGGTAAATAAGAAGATTGTTGAGATGCTTGTTGTATACTTGCCTTGTCATTTTGATATGGGGATTCTTTCGTATCATCGGGCAAGGGGTACCCCGTTGGCGGTTCTCTATGATACACATATGCTTACGATGACAAGAACTTACCGGTGACTAAACTTGAGTAGCATGAGGAGCGTCCCTCGTATTCAAGGGACATGAGATTCTCAATTTACAACTTGTCAATGTATACCCTCATATTTGATCACTTTAACCTTAATCACCTAAATATGCCTATGATAGGGGCAATGAGAGCTGAAAGCTAGTAAGTATCATAATTTTTGGGAGCTCTTTATGAGATTTGCAATCCCTGCTTCCCTCTGTGAAGGGCCTTTATTTTACTTTGTAGTTGAGTCAGTAAACCTATTCCCTTCTATCTCAGCAAGTATTTTGAGTTTTTGTGTTTCATTCATTCATATGATGATTTATCCAATCATGTTTCTTACGTTCCTTGTTTTGCACATTGCTCTTATCTTGGTGATTACTACTTTGAAAGCTATCATTGAAAACCATTTATTTGTGAACTCCAGCAAATTATCAACTATTCTTCGACCAAGAGCTAAGTTTGCCATTACCAATTATGATTTACTTTATGTATCTTTATTGTGCTTGCTTTACTCATTGCAAGTTAAGTTATATAATAGTGAGTTGTCTTCTGTTATGATCTATGTATTTGATGAATGTGATGCTTCTTGTCCGTATTCTTTTATCGACTCTTCACTCCATAAACCTAAGGCCATGTTTATTGAGCTTAGTTTCGCTTGGGGACAAGCGAAGTCTAACCTTGGGGGAAGTTGATACGTCCATTTTGCATCACTATTCTATATCATAATTCACTGTTATTCATTGATATATTTCGTATTGAGAGATGATACTTATGTTATTTCATCTGTTTTTGCATGGTTGATGACTTTTGGAGCATGGACCGCTGCAGTCAGGATTCTGATGGAAAAGGTGTTGTTTGGAGGCAAAATTCGTGAAGATCAGAAAATCCGAGAAAATATGTGAAAAATCTTATTTTTCCAGAAGATGAAGAAGGAAACCGTAATGGAGATGGGCCACGGGGCCCACACCACCAGTGCAGCCACCCTAGGCCGCGCCACCAGTGGTGTGTGGCTGCCTGTCCACCCCTGCCTCTCCGGGCGATATATTCCTCCCGAAACCCTAAGACTCAGGGAGCGACCATAGAAAGATTCCGCCGCCTCTACGGGGCAGAAAACACCGAGAGAGAAAGATCTCTCCGGCAGATAGATTTCTGCCGGGGTAATTCCTTCCCGGAGAGGGGAGATTGTCGCCATAAACACCACCATCAAGCTGGACTTCATCGGGATCATCATCATCACCACCATCATCACCATCAGCACCCTCATCACCATCTCCATATTGCTGTAACAATTGGGTTGAATCTTGCATAGTTCATAGGGGAAACTTTCCTGGTGTTGATTACTCTTTGTAGTTGATGCTATTGAGTGAACCATTGAATTACTGTTTATGTTCAGATTGTTATACATCATTATTCCATCTCTGATCATGATCCATATGATGTCTTGTGAGTAGTTCGTTTTGTTCTTGAGGACATGGGAGAAGTCATGTTGTTAGTAGCAGAGTTGTGTTGAGAGAGATTCAATAGTTTGGTATTTAAGTTATGGTGTACTTATTCTAGTGGTGTCATGTGAACATCGACTACATGACACTTCACCTATATGGGCCTAGGGGAATGCATTGTGTATTTGGCTACTAATCGTATGGGTTGCCGGAGTGACAGAAACCCGAACCCCCATTAGGAAATCATTGCACAAGGGACGTAAGGGTCTTAGAGTTTAAAGCGGTGGTTAGGTTTCTACCTTAATTACTTTCTTGTATTTACGGATGTTTGCAAGGGGTATAATCACAAGTATGTATTAGTCCTAGGAAGGTCGATACATTAGCACAGGTTCACCCACACAACACTTAGCAAGCTAAAGAAGATTAATCAACTATATGAAGCGAAAGCACTTGACAGTCTTCCCATGTGTCCTCGAGAACGTTTGGTCATCTTAAGTAATGCAACCGGCTTGACCTTTGCTGCATAAAGGATTGGGCCACTTACTGCATTTATTCCTACTGTCTTTTATTTACTCGTACTTTGTTTACTTGCTTTATCAAAAACTCCTAAAAATCCGTTTGCTAAGTATTTGCGGAGAATTCCTGATCCATACCTGTTGGGGAGGTAACCCCGGATAGGGTAAAGACGGGGAAAGACGAAAGGGTGTTCCCCGTCTAGTTTCCGAGTTACAGTCTGAGTCGGCCGAATCCTGTAGAGGTCAGCCGAGATAGGAAACGGCGGGACCCTTACAGTAAGGGCAAGGCATTACCCGGCCGAGATACTGCGTAAGTCGGCCGGGTTAGCCCAAGTAATCTTGATGCAGGTGAAGGACAAGCCGAGTTACGCGAGGCGTAATAATGATGGCTTGCAGAGAAGGAGAAGCCTAAAGTCAAACTCTAGTAGCAGGCTAGGGAGAATCTGAGCGAAGCCAAGCACTAGGGACAAAGGCGCAGAACGACAGAGAGACAGAAGGAGGTCACGGAGGTGACAGTCCTGAAGCCCGAGGCACACAGGAGGGCCCCTCTGGAACCTTGCCGTCATTAGGGGAGCGACAGGGAAAGGGGGGCGCCGAACTACTATATTGGGACATATGCTTGCCACATCAGCCCTAAAGGAACCAAAGGCTCTCCTTTATAAGGGCAGGCTTGGACCCAAAGGAGGGGATCGACTCATTCTTGGTACCGTTAGGCTGGTAAAGTTCTCTCTTTCTCCTTGTATACAGCTCAAGGAGCACTTGTAACTCAAGGAAGGAGAAATACAGATCTTTGCGTTAGCTTTCCGTGTGTAGAATTCACTACATCATCCCTCCCCAGATCCCACTAGCATCCATTGGCCCCTAACTTTAGCCTACCCATGGCATCTGCCGTGCCACCACCACGACAATACCACTAGCCAGCACCTTCTGCTCCTCGTTGGGTTAGACACTCTTACTTATCAAAAATACTGCGATACACCCCCTACACTTGTGGGTCATCATAAATACATGTGTATCATAGAGAATCGCTAACGGGGTACCCCTTGCCCGATGATACGGAAGAATCCCCATATCAAAATGACAAGGCAAGTTGACAACGAGCATCTCAACAATCTTCTTTTTTACCATGGGAAAATGGTGTTTTTTCTCTCTTTCCTCTTTTCTCATATCTCATTTTTTCCTTTTTCTCTTTTTCTCAATATCAGACTCTTTTTTTATAAGAAGAATGCTTCATAGATTGCTCATTATGGTTACGCTGCAGGTTTCCACCATGATTACGCATGGATTAGACCAGCGGTCTAAGCGTTTCTCTAACACACATACATAACTCCATGGACTTACAAGCTCCCCTTTCATTTCACACCGATGACATCCATAGACAAAAGAGCATGATATCAACTAGGTACAAAGTACAAGTGCAATGTTGAAAGCGTTCCCCATGATAACATGGTTCTGCTAATCCCCAACATATAAGTGCAAGCATATACAACATAGATGACACAATGGTTCAAGTTTCTTAAGGGCAAGAAAAGTAAAGTGTGCCATCAAGTTCGTGAGAGCTTTAATCACTAGTTTTCTCATAACAAGTTTAATTCGGAAGGTAGATAAAAACATGAATATACTTGGAATAGAAAATGCTAATAGGTAGGTATGGTGAACTCTTTGGAATAACTTGGTTTTATTTGGAGTTGGATGCAAGAGTGGAACTCATACTTGGTATGGAGGCTAGCAAAAGACTGGGAGCGACCAACTAAGAGAGCAATAATGGCCATAATCATGCAAAGCGACAAACCATCATTAATTAAAGCATAAAGTGATATTACAAGTCAAAAACTAGAGGATCATAAAGGCTATGGTGACTTGGGATAGTCATAACATGGTGTGAACATGCGCCAAGTCAACCCAAATAAGGCATCAAAGGAGAATACCACAATACTATGATTTAATATGCTAAAACAACGCATGATTCTTTCAAGCCACATTAAGCAATCTCAATTGTTTATAACAAGTAATGCTACAGCAAAAATCACTAAGCATAAAGCCAAAACAATATCAAGCATGACATGACAAAGCATAGGCCACAGTAAAAACAAGCTCCTTTTACCACTTAAGCATGAAATTTTCCTACTCTTTTCCAATCCAAACCAACTTATTTGAAAACTAATGCATGAATGAGGGGGTACAACCAATTTATTCAAGCAAACTAAGCAAACCAAAACTAAAAATGAAAACAAAGACGCTTCAAAAACAACAAAATTGTGCATGAAACAATAAAAATGAAGTGTTTGAAAGAAACCTGAAATTTTTATTGATGAAGAAGGGGATGCCTTGGGCATCCCCAAGCTTTGACGCTTGTACTTCTTGGATATTTCTTGGGGTGACACGGGTGGCATCCCAAAGTTTGAGCTTTAGTCCATTCTTCATCTCATTACATCATTCTCTCCTTACACCTGAAATTTTTTCCTCATACAAAACTTCACCCAATCTTTATTAGCAACATTAGTGTACTCAAGATAATAAGTCTTTGGGTTCAGTTTCAACACCAATAAAACTTCCATTAAAACACAAGCTACTGTAGCACTTCCCTCAAAAATCTCAATTCCCCAAAAAGAACCCAAAAAGGAATCAACAAGAAGCAAATGCAAATAATGGCAGAAATCTGTCAAAACAGACCAGCAGGTAAAAAACAATTTTTTCGAAGACGTTATGTAGCTCAAATCGAAAAGTGTTGAACTAAAGAAAGTTATCTAACAACCTGGGGGATTTATTCAGAAAATTACATCTCAATTTGACATACAGAGTTTTTTCAAGAATTTTTACAGTGAAGCACAAAAATCTGTTTTGGGACAACACTTCCCGAAATCTTACTTCCCTCTCATTAGAGGTTATTCTTGGCACAAAAATCAAACAAAAAGGATAAGAAGAGGTTATTACAGAGGTAATAACTTCCAAGACTCAACTAAAACTTTTGGGTTATCTCCCAATAAGTACTTTTCTTTAACGCATTTAAGTTAGGCTTGATAGTTTGAGAAGATGCTCACATAAGAAATATGAATTGAAGTAAAAGAGAGCATCAAGAAGCAAATTCAAAACACATTTAAGTCTAACCCACTTCCTATGCATAGGAATCTTATAAAGAAACAAGTCATGAAAGCACAAAGCAACAAGCATAGGAAAGCAAAATAAGTGCAACTTCAAGACTTTCAACATAAAGAGGGGAAACCTAATATTATTGAGATGCATAAAACCACGTTTCCCTCTCTCATAATAACTTTCAGTAGCATCATGAATAAAATTAACAATATAACTATCATATAAAACATTCTTTCATGAGCCACATGCATAAAAGAATTAATACTCTCCACATAAAAATAGTCATTCTTATTAATTGTAGTGGGAGCAAATTCAACATAATAGCTATCATTATTATTCTCATCACCATAATCATCAAATATAGGAGGCATATTGTAATCATAATTAATTTTCTCCTCAATAGCAGGTGGACCAGAAATATCATATTCATCATTGTAATCATCATATATTGGAGGTTTGGTATCATCATACGCAATAGAATAGCTATCTTCCAAAGCTGGGGAACTAAAAAGATCATTTTCATAAAAACTAACTTCCCCAAGCTTAGACTTTTCCATAGCATTAGCAATAATGGTGTCCAAAGAATTCATACTAACAACATTGCTATTAGCATGCAAATAAAGTTCCATAGGTTTTTTAATTTTCTCTTCAAACACTTCATGTCCTAACTCAAGATAAATACTATAAATCTCTCTAATTTTATTGTTGTTATCCATTAAGCCTAACTAGTGAAAACAAGAAACAAAAAGACAAAATTGCAGAATCTAAAGGAAATAACTTCGAGCACTCACACCGGAGGATGTGAGTACCTTTTACCTTACCTCCCCAGCAACGGCGCCAAAAAATAGCTTGATGTCTACGCACTTCTATTCTTGTAGACAGTTGTTGGGCCTCCAAGTGTAGAGGTTTATAGAACAACAACAAGTTTCCCTTAAGTGGATCACCCAAGGTTTATCGAACTCAGGGAGGAAGTGGCCAAAGGTATCCCCTCTCAAGCAACCCTGCAATCAAAATACAAGAAGTCTCTTGTGTCCCCAACACACCCAATACACTTGTCAGGTGTATAGGTGCACTAGTTCGGCGAAGAGATAGTGAAATGCAAGTGGTATGGATATAAGGCAACGGTGCTAGAAAAGAGCTTGATGGCATGGAAGAGACTAAAGGCAAACTGAAATAAAGATGGAAGCAAGCAAACATGTAACAGATCTAGTTGCAAACAGTGTTTCAATGCTTAGAGATAAGGCTTAGGGATCATACTTTCGGTAGTGAACACTCTCATATAAATATATTATCTTCATGATACTACTCTGAACTACTCTCCGGTTGGACACTCTAATCCATGGTAGGGCTATAATAGCACACCTCAAAGTTCGCTTTCCCCATCTAGATAACCCCACACTGTCACCTTGAGCTCTAGATGGTTCCAACAAACACCACAATTTCATAGAAACATCCAACTCCAAATATAACTCATAACAAGTATTTGTAATCTCTAACCTAAGCGCCACCATGGTGTGCACGATGTCACTTTCACACACATGGGGAGAGCAGAGATCTATTAAAGCACTTGAGTAGCAAGGTAGATCAACTTGATTACAAATCTCATGACCACAATATGATCACGCATAGAGAGAGAGATGAACACATAGCTACCGGTAGAAACCTTAGCCTCGAGGAAGAACTACTCTCTCATCATTATAGGAATCAGCAATAGCGATGGAGATGGTGGTGCAGATCGATGGAGATGGCGGTGAAGATGGTGAAGAGGCGGCGGCGGCGCGGAGGACTCCTTCCCCGCTGCCGGTATCACAGGGGAGCACCGCCCCTTAGCACCCTTCTTTCATGGCTTCTTGGGAGCCCTTCCCCATGGAGATGGGATCCATGGAGGAGGCAAAAACGTGGCTTTGGTGGCTGCAAATTCGTGGGTGGAGGTGTCTCTCATGAATTAGGTTTCCTCCCTTTATATAACTTTTCGGATTCCCATCATCCTATCTTGGGCTGCAGTAAATCGGGACTATCGGGCCCGTTCGGACTCGGAATCAGCTAAATTTTATGTCCAAAACATTTATCGCAAAATTTCTAACAACTTTGTAGTTGAGGAGTTCTCCATTTGACGCCGTCTTCGACCCGAAATATGACCATCTTCAAAAAGAGTTCTAAGACAGATTTCTAGAAAATCCCAATTTGACTCCAACAAGGTTTCCACTTGTATTCTTGGTAATTCCTACACATCAAAGTGTAAAACAAGAACATTGTGCACTTTTGCAACTATTAGTAGGTTAGTCCAAATAAATCATAAACTTTATATAAAAAGGAGTATCAAAAGCATATTATTAGCATAAAACAATCAAAAATTATAGATATGTTATAGACGTATATCAAGGCGCCAAGTGGAGAACCTTGACTTCCTACTATACGATAGGCAGAAGTAATTGGACAATGCTCGAGCCTACGCCAACCACAACCTTGCCATTGCCGCCTAGAAGGCCTAGACTTTTGCCCTGCTCGTCAAGGATCGCCAATCACTTCGTCGTCAACACGCAAAGAAGGATCGCACCATCGCCCATCTTCGCAAGAAGGTGCCCGACCTCAAGAAGACCATCAAGGAGCAAGAAGCTCATCTTGCAGCAAAAGAAGAAGAGGAAGAGGGTGAAGACATCCAGGGAGATATTCACTCATACCTCAGTGATGACAATGACTATCTGGAGGATGATGTCATGGACTTCTACACCGACGATGATGACTCCGACTTCATCAACGATGAGTAGATGCACTAGAGCACTATCGTAGGAGTGAGAAGTATCGGTCCCATTGTATCTTAGCTCACATAATGGTTCTTAAAACCATCTGTTTTTCCTTTCATGTTGTGGTGTGTGTGTTTGTATCGTGTTATTTGATTGAATGAATGAATAAGAAGAAGTTAGTTTGCAAAACCTGAGTCAAACTCAAAGTTTTAGCTTTGAAACCAAAACCATGAACCTTAGAACTTTCCCTCTTACCCCATTATCTATCTCAATCTTCAGATGAATCGTGGAAACCAAGGAGGGAGCAGCTCATCGCAGGACCCGATGCTACAGATTCTGCAGATGCTAGTTTCGGACCACGAAGCTAGTAGATCAGAGCGCCAAGCCAGTCTAGCCACCCTGCAATAGATCGCCCAGATGGCCCACAATAATCAAGGCCATGGAAATCAAGATCATCATGGATCCAAACTCAAAAACTTCCATAATACCAATCCCCCTATCTTTAACAAGTCTAAAGACCCATTGGATGCTGATGATTGGTTACAGACCATGGAGAATAACCTAGAAGTCGCAGGAGTTGACGCCAACAAGAAAGTTCTGTTTGCCACCCACTATCTGGCAGGAGATGCAAGAGCATGGTGGAACAGCACCTACACAATGAACCACGGTCAAGTGATGACGTGGGAAGCTTTCAAGGTCAAGTTCAGCCGCACCCATGTGCCGCAGGGTTTAGTCACCAGAATGAGAGATGAATTCAGAGAACTAAATCAAGGTAGAATGACTGTAGTGGAGTACCATGACAGATTTTTGTTGGGTCCGCAGCATAGAAAACAAAAAAATTCCTATGGTGTGAACTACACGCCATGATCTATCTACTAGGTACAAAGCAACGGGTGGACATACATCCATGGAGAACTTACCCTCGTAGAAAACGAGCTTTGTTAACGAGTAGGAACTCGTGGTTGATGTAGTTGTACACTTGTCGATCTCAAGATCGTGATAAAGTCCAGCAGGTCCGGCTCTAGCACCACCAAGTCCAGCACCGCAAAGCAGCGGTGCATCCGTGATCGCACACACGTCCGGTACCCCGACAACCTCTGTCCCTCGCTCCAGCAAAGCAGCGGAAGCAGCAACTCCTTTCCAGATAAAGCCACCGGGAACATGTATCTCGCTAATCCGAGACCATGGGGAAATAATATTAGAGGGGGAGAGAGATCCTTCACGAGGAGGTGTGTGTGAGAAGTGAGGAGGGGGTGGCCTTTTATAGGAGGAGGGGGGGTGCCCCTCCTTCATGGCCGGAGCATGGAGGAGGTGACCCCTCACCTCCTCCATTCATGTGGTGGTAACTCCCTCCACATAAATTTGCCCCTTCACATTCTCTTTTAAAGTCTCCACTTAAAATGCATTAAATTTCTCCAAATTTAATGCTCTCTCATTTAATAAAACTCTTTTATTAATTTTATTCAGAATTTTGTTAATTAATTTAATTAACAAACATTCACATAAAACCCCCTGCAACATTTCAATATTACATGCAGAACCAATTTCAGCAATTTCACCCGAAACAGTTTCGGTGTCTATTGAAATAATTCCAGCACTTTCTTAAATCTTTATCTGAAACATATTTGCTCCAAATGGTGTCGGTATCCCTTAAGTGTGTCACCCTACGGTTCGCGAATAATGCAGACATGATCGAGACCCCTCTCAGATCAATAATCAGAAGCGGGACCTGGAGATCCATACTGACTCCTACACATTCAACGATGACTTCTGTGATCGTGAGAACCTTTAATGCTAGTACCTAAATCCCTTTGTCCCGCGATATATTACATGTCCGAGATTCGATCATCTGTATCTCCATACCTAGTTTGATCTCGTTACCGACATGCACTCTTTTCTCGTTCCCGTGATATAACATTCTAGTGATCACATCACTTGCTTGCAAGCTATTTCAATGTGATATCCCCGAGAGGGCCCAGAGTATATCTATCCGTCATCGGGATGGACAAATCCCACTCTTGATCCATGAGCCTCAACATAACACCTTCGTAGCACTGAACCCACCTTTATAGTCACCCTGTTACGGTGTGACGTTTGATGTTATCAAGATACTCTTCCGGTGTTAGCAATTAACATGATCTCATGGTCTAAGGATAAAGATTACTTTGTATGATGTTATAGCAATATAAACATAATGACTTTGATCGTAATGCTATACTTCGGATGAATGTTCATCACATCATTCCACCAATGTTGTGACCTCGTTATTAACAACATCCAATGTCCATGATCAGGAAACCTTGATCATCTTGTTAATCAACGAGCTAGTCTATAAGAGAGGCATGATTAGGAACCTTTTATTTGTTTATTAAACACACATGTATTGACGTTTCCTATCAATACAATTATAGCATGCAAAATAAACATTTATCATAAACATGGAATAAGATAATAACCACTTTATTATTGCCTCTCGGGCATATTCCCTTCAATTTTTGTCCCACGCCTGGTATGCACCTGATGAGATCAACACTAAAGCCAAGAAGAAGGAGAGATTCCTGAACGGACTACATGATGAGATGCAGACGGTGCTAGTCAACATCCGTTTTGATGATCTCGAAGAGCTAGTCGACTCTGCCATCCAGATGGAAGGGAAGATCAACCAAGCGAATGACAACCGCAAATGCCGGATGATGCATCAAGATAGGTCCCACAATGCCCAGAAGTATCGCCCCAACCCGTCTGCGGGATATGCCTCGCGGAACAATAGACCCCCAATGTCTCGCCCAAGCTATCCCAACCGTAGCGGACGAAATGTGAACACCGGAGGAAACAACAACAACCACCCCGGCAACTCCAACAACTTCAACCGTGCACCGCCCAAGTCCAACAACAACAATCGCCCCAAGGATCGAAGCAATGTCTGCGTTGCAAGCAGCCAAAGACAAGTCTCAGATTACTTGTTTTGAGTGCAGAGTGAAGGGTCACTACTCAAATGAGTGTCCCAAGAAGATTGCTGCCACCGCCAATGTGAATGCCCCAGCTCAGCAGCAGCGCCATGTTCAGCCCGAAAGAAGATTCGCCCCCGGGAATTCGCTCAACCACAACGGCCGTATCTTCCACATGAACGCCGAAGAAGCCCAAGAAGCGCCAGATGTCATGATGGTTATGTTTTCTGTTAACTCAGAATTAGCAAGAGTGTTGTTTGATTCTGGAGCATCGCACTTGTTTGTTACCGAAGAATTTCCATGCACTAGTAAGATTCACCCAACCAACTTGAAGCATGTTATGATAGTTCAAATACCTGGTTCAACAACCAAAGATAGAAAAATTTGCAAAGTTGTGCCTATCAGAATACATGGGATAGGTTTTTATACCAATCTAATAATACTTGGAACCAAAGGTTTGGAAGTAGTACTAGGAATGGATTGGATGTCGAAGCATAAAGGATTGATCGACTGTGCCAAGAAATCCATCACCATGACCAGTAGCTCTAGAGTATCAGTAGAGCATATATCTGAAACCTTGCCCTGTCAATTCAAATGCAACAAGAGTCTAGCCCTACCCACCATAGACCAAGTCAGAGTAGTCTATGAATACCCCGACGTATTCCTAGATGAATTGCCCGGTATGCCCCCAGATCGGTATATTGAGTTCATTATTGAACTAATTCCTGGAACCAGACCCATAGCTCAGAGACCTTATAGCATGAACCCATCAGAGTTAGTCGAGCTGAAGAAGCAACTTGATGCTATGCTGGAGAAAGGTCTGATTCAACCAAGCGCATCGCCATGGAGATCACCTATTTTGTTTGTCGATAAGAAAGATGGAGGTAACCGTTTGTGCACGGATTACCGGAAGCTGAATGATGTCACCATCAAGAACAAGTACCCACTGCCCAAGATAGAGGATTTGTTTGATCAGTTGACTGGTGCTAGAGTATTCTCTAAGATTGATCTTAGGACTGGTTATCACCAACTTAAGATTCGTGCAACGGATATCCCAAAGACCGCCTTTACCACCAAATATGGATTGTATGAGTATACGGTCATGTCTTTTGGATTAACCAATGCCCTTGCTTATTTCATGAATATCATGAATAAGATCTTTATGAACTTTCTGGATAAGTTTGTCGTTGTTTCTATCGACGATATTCTTATCTACTCCAAGTCAGAAGAAGACCATGAGCAACACCTGAGAATCATCCTTGAAACCCTTAGAGAACATCAGTTGTATGCCAAGTTCAGCAAATGTGAGTTCTGGCTAAAAGAAGTAGGATTCCTCAGACATATTGTGTCAGTAGGAGGAGTCATTGTTGATCCCGCCAAGATCAAACATGTTGAAGAATGGGAAGCCCCAACCACTCAAACCCAAGTCTGTGAATTTCTCGGATTAGCAGGATATTACCGCAAGTTCGTAGAAGGATTTTCGAGCATCGCAAGACCCATGACCCAATTGTTGAAGAAGGACAAGAAGTTTGAATGGACCGACAAATGTGAAGCAAGTTTCCAAGAGCTCAAGAAGAGATTGATTTCAGCCCCAATATTGATTATGCCAGATATCAAGAAGCATTTTGATGTGTATTGTGATGTATCCAAGATTGGTCTCGGATGTGTGTTGATGCAAGAAGGCAAGGTCATAGCATATCTGTCCAAACAACTGAAGCAGCATGAGAAAAACTACCCTACCCATGATCTTGAACTAGCAGCCGTAGTTTTAGCCTTGAAGACATGGCGTCATTATCTTATGGGTAATTGCTGTGAGATTTACTCAGATCACAAGAGCTTGAAGTATATTTTCACTCAGAAGGAGCTGAATATGAGGCAAAGGAGATGGATAGAGTTAATCAAGGATTATGACCTTGACATTCACTATCACCCCGGCAAAGCCAATGTGGTAGCGGATGCTCTTAGCAGATTGCCGTGTAGGTTAAACGCATGATTAAAGAGAACCAACCAAGTTTGCATGAAGAGTTGGAGAAGTTTAGAACTGAGCTAGTTAGCAAAGGATTTTTAGCTAGCATTGAACTTCAACCCACTTTGATCAGTCAGATCAAGGAAGCCCGGAAGGGAAATGCAAGTATCGACGGAATCAAGCGTCGTATTAGTACAGGAAGGGTACCTGGATTCACCAAAGACGAAGAAGGAGTTCCGTGGTACAAAGGACGTATCTGTGTGCCAGCAGATTCGGAGCTGAAGCAAGTTATCATGCAAGAAGCTCATGATACTCTTTATTCTATCCACCTCGGAGGAACGAAGATGTATCAAGATTTGAAGGAGCAATTTTGGTGGCACAAGATGAAGAGAGAAATCGGAAGCTACATAGCCAAGTGTGATATCTGTTAGAGAGTCAAGATGGAACATGAGAGACCCGCAGGACTATTGCAACCATTGCAGATTCCGGAATGGAAATGGGATTCCGTCGGAATGGACTTTATCACCGGTTTGCCTACTTCTAGTAGGGGAAATGACTATCTCGGTCATAGTTGATAGACTATCCAAGTTTATACCTATCAAGACAACCTACCAGAGTTCGAAGCTAGCAGAGTTGTACATTGCCAGAATTGTTAGTTTGCATGGAACCCCCAAGACCATAGTATCGGATCGAGGAACCCAATTTACCTCAAGATTTTGGCAGAAAGTCCAAGAAGGCTTAGGAACCAAGTTGAATTTCAGCGACTTATCACCATGAACAGGCAGACTGAAAGAGTCAACCAGATCTTAGAAGATATGTTGAGAGCTTGTGTGTTAGAGTATGGTCAAAATGGGAAGATCACCTGCCATTCGCAGAATTCTCATTCAACAACAGTTATCAAACCAGTTTGCAACTGGCCCCATTTGAGTTCTTATATGGAAGAAAGTGTCGTACCCCTTTGAATTGGTCGCAAGTAGGAGAGAGTCAGATTTTCGGACCCGACATCCTACGAGAAGCCAAAGAGAAGGTTCACAAAGTCCGTGAGCACCTCAAGACTGCCCAATCTAGACAGAAGAGTTACGCTGACAAGAGACGTAGATACCTGACTTTCAATGTCGAAGATTTTGTGTATCTTAAGGTTTCGCCGTTGAAGGGAACGCAACGTTTTAGTCTGAAGGGAAAGTTAGCCCCTAGATATATCAGGCCCTTCAAGATTCTGAATCATCGAGGAGAAGTATCGTATCAGCTGGAACTGCCAGAAGAGATGTTCGCCATCCATAATGTGTTCCATATCTCGTTACTTCGCAAATGCCTAGAAGTTATGGAGAAGACCGAAGTGTTCAAGAACATCGATCACCGAGACATTGATATCAACAAGGATCTGACGTATCGTGAAGTGCCCATCTGTATCTTGGAAGAAGCCTTCAGAACCACCTGGACCCAGAGTATCAAGTTTCTCAAGATCCAATGGAGCAACATACCGAAGAAGAAGCCACCTAGGAGCGAGAAGATTACATTAGGACTGAGTTTCCCGATCCCTTTAGTTCCTAGTTTTTCTTAAATCTCAGGACGGGATTTTGTTTAAGGGGGGAAGGTTTGTAACATCCCAAATCTTTAATCAAGGTTATCAAGATCCAAATCACCAAATTTAGGGTTAACAAAAAAAACTTTTATTATTAAAAACAATTATGAGTGCATGTGTGTTTGCATTAATATATAATTGTTTGAAAATGCCATATTTGATTGTTCTAATGGTTGTAAAATGATTCAAATATGAATGCCATATCATCTAGATCATTCAAAAATAAAATCCAAAGAAAAAGAAATCAAATAAGAATAAAAACACCAAATGGTCACTTTGGCCATTTTAATCCACTAGGCCACTTTAGGTGTTTCTAGAAGTCAATTTCAAACAGAAACATTCTCAACTCTTTTCACCCCTTGCTAGTACAAGTAAATATCTACCAAGGCCCACTTTGAAATCTTACAAAAATATTTAACTACTAATTTTAAATGACATTTGAAAATTGAATCTTTTACATATACATAGATCCCACTTTTTCAAAAACCACTCAAATGAACTCCACTTGACAATCCCAAGCAACAACAGACTACCAAGCATAAGATCAAATCACCCACCAAAAATCTTATCAAAATTCAAATAAAATTCTCTTGCGGCCATTGTGTCGAACACTTAGTGAGCACTGAATTAATTGCATATATTACTGTTCTAGAGCAGTGATCAAGTGCCACTAAGGCCTCAATTCACTCGCCTTGTGTCCCCTAGTTCCAACCATGTCATCAAGGAGCTACCCCTTAGCCTCTAGCAGCAGTGCAGAGCCACCCCGAGGCCATGCTCGCCGGTAGAGCATGGACAGCTCCAAGCCGATCGCCCCGTCCTCTTCCGCTGTGCCTAGGAGGTAGGCGAGACCACACCACCCATCGCCACCCCGACAGCCTCGCCTGAGACCAGCCTTGCCCTCGGCTCAGCAGACGCTACTCGCTTTAACACCAAAGACGCCCCAGACATCCCCGCTCGCCGCCGCTTGACCCGCAGCCACCACACGCCGCGTCGAACGTCGCCTCTGCCTCTCAGAGCACAAGCCATGCCCGACCAATTGCCACCACCCCTAGCCATGCCTTTACGCCGTAGCGGACCACCAGGAGACCGCACATCGATCACCGATCGTAGCCATGCCTCTAGCAGCCTGTAGCCATGTCGCCATGGTCGCCTGGCCACGCCGCGATGTCCCGTCGTCGAGCCTATAAAAGGAGGCCACCCCCAGCCTCATTCTGCACACCACTCACCTCCCCTCTCGCCACTAAGCCTTCCCCACTTCTCCCCGGAGCCACTCGAGCCCTTAGTTGCCGGAATTTTGCCGGAGCTCGCCGCAGCAGAGGAGAAAGGGGGTCGTTGATTGCGACCACCCGAGAAGCCGCCGTGACCACGCCTGGAACCGTCGTCGTCCACCAGTTCTATCACCCCCATCGCCACGTTAGCTGGAGCCCTGGTAAGCCCCCAATCGACCCTCACCGAGCCGCTAGGGTTAGCTCTCGGCGACACTGCTCACGGGACGACGCCTCGACCGCTGATCCTGTTCTAATCGTGGCGCGATTTCCCATCTTGTTGGGTTTTAAGTCACGACATGCGGGACCAGCCTGTCAGTCGCCCTCTGCACCGCGGAGCGTCACTGGGCTGGCCCGTTTAGTTTCCCGCGCTAGCCCACAATTTCAAATAGATGTTTTTCTATTTAGACTTAAACTAAATTCTGTCCACTTGTTTAAAAATCATTTCAAAGAGATCCACTTAACCAAAATGCATGATTCAAATTTTATTAGAAAGATAATTAAAATCTCCATCCAAGCCCGTTGGATTTAAATCAATTGGAGTTAGAGATCACATATAGCAAAAATAACAAGACAGAGACTTTTACCCATTCAAACATTTTTCAAAAATCAACCATAATAGCTTTTAAGTTGATTCTAACTCTCAAAAATCACATTTGACAATACCTATCTAAATAGGTAATAATATTTAGGTTTGCATGCAGTGACTTTGAACTAGTACCAAAATAATGTTATATAGGCATTTCTAGTCACTTTAAATCATTTAAATAATAAACTTAAACTTATTGAAATATGAGCCAACGTTTAAATCACATTCCCATGCATTAGAATATGTGGTGATGACATGTGTCCACATGATCCCATATTTTAATTGGAGAATATTAAATCTTAATTAATTTCAATGAGTAGAAATTACTTTTCTCAAATAAAATAAATAAAACTAGTTTATTAAATCTTGTGATGAATGTGATGATACTAGATCATCAAGTGTGTGCCTTAGTATGCTAAATAGACTAGTTAAGTATTATTTGGTGATTGTGTATCCCGTATGTATTTATAGACGATAGTACCGACCAAGTCTACGAGGAGGAGGAGTTCTACCCTGAAGAAGATGAGGAGAATTTCAACCACTGCACTAATCAAGGCAAGCTATTATTAGCAAGCTAGAATTATACAAGATAACCTAAGCAAGATGCATTAGGCATGCTTTGATTATACCTCTTGACTTATGCTCATCCCAAGTTTTACTTACAAGTTTTACTTTTGCTTTATCAAAGTTTCTTTACTTTTAGTAATGCTTTGGGAGATTTTAGAAAGTAGTTTAGATAGCATAAAGAGTATAAAACTTGGCCTATACTAGATGTCATTCTATGGCATGAGATGAGATTAGCATCCCACCTTAGTGAACACTCTTAACTTAGTGGTTAAAGCTAAACCAAAAACTTGATCACTCTAGATAGGAATACTTGGTGAAAATGCTTATGAAAATCTTGGAATGATGAGTCATTCTATTGAGATGTTTTGACATGTGTTGAGAAACACAAATGGTTTATGATGATTAAAATGTTGAGGCATGAGCCTTAGCCCTTTATAAAAACTGATGGTTGGGTTCGGATGCGATATCATTCCAATTTTACCGTACAACCACAATACCTGAATTGGGTAAGGCTTAGCCGGAAGTTTATGTGCATTAATATGGGTTCCCTCGCGGAGGAGGTTTGAGTTGAGGCTACCTCTTGATGTTGTCCATCTATGCAGTTGCCAGGATGGCAAATGGCCATGGTTGGGATGCCATGCTCATAGGAGAGGTGCTTATACTAGAGTGTGTAAAGGAAAGATTATGATTGATTATCCGCATACTAAGTATGATAATTCAGGGTTACCCCTGACGGATGTATCGAATTTTGGGGTAAAAGTTTACCACCTCTACAGAGTATCAAACTATTCGAATAGCCGCGTCCGCGGTCATGGACAGTTGGAGTGGCTATACTGTTCCGTCGTCAGATGTTTTCAAAATGAATTGTGACCTGACTTGACCACAACAAGGTTGTGACTATAAAAACTAAGTTCCCACTTAGGTGATTTAGAACTTTATTTTATCTTTCTTTGTTTCTGAACTCGGCTTAAGTTTCAAACTTAACTTTGCAAATAAACTTAGAACTTAGCATTCCTACCTTACTTGTTAGTGATAGTTTGCGAGTACTTAAAGAGTACTCATGACTTTGTCCCTGGCTATTCCTGTGGCCAGACTATGAGGAGGACTATCTAGAAGAAGGACAGCAGGACGACTACGACAACTAGGATCATCTCCTATCGTCAGCATTGTCCGTGACACTGAAGATGGATCCCACCGCTACGCTATTTATTCCGCTACTTATTTGTATTAAGACTGGATCATAAGATCCTTTATTGGTGTAAGACCTTATTATGGTTTGTAATGGATGATGTATTGTGATATCCAATCTGTTATGTCTCGCAAAAATGGTAATCCTGGGATTGCGATGTATGGTATAACAGGCATCTAGGATTAAAAATCCGGGTGTTGACAACTTTCCCGTCCAAAAAAAATCAGATGTCAATAATAATTCCCAACCGGTACGTATGTGAGGGCTTCACATACGGGAGAGAGGCGACAAGAGAAAACCCATCTAGGGGTTCCGTTCCCCTCGCCAGCGATGCCGTCGGTCCGCTCCGTCTTCGGCGGCCTTGGGCCCTTAGACGTGGAGGATCATGGCCCCTCGCTGAAGGGAGGTTTTTGTCCTTTGTTTAGGTTTTTTCGTGTCTTCTTCAGGATGATGAGGCGGTGTCTACATCTAGAAGTTAGAAGAAGGTCCTCCCCGCCCTATCCTCGCTCCGTTGGTGCGTCTAGATCCACCTGAGGGCGCGTGGAGTCATTTGTCCGGCGGATCTCCCGGGATTCGATCGGTTTTCGTGTTCGTTGGTATGATTTTAGGTCAGTCTCTTCCGATCTATGGGTATTATCATTGGTCGCGGTTGCTTCTCTAGTGTGTTGGTTCTTTGGGGTCTTAGCACGACGACTTCCCGTCTGTCTACAATAACTCTACCATGATAAGCTTTGCTCGGTTCCGATGATGGAGGGGCGAGGACGATGGCGCGGCTTCGGCTCGTGCTAGTGTCTGTAGTCGTCGCTAGGTGGTCTAATTACCTATTTGTAATTTTGATTACTTTTAGGATTTTTTATACTACTGTTGATGATTATTAATGGATCGGTGAAATTTTCGCAAAAAAAATACATCAGATGTCACTCTTGCAACCGTTTAAAAAAAACCACAAAGCCAAACTCGGCAACTATTTTAAATCACAATATGACACTTGCAACTATTTAAAAAAAAATATTCAGAGTCACATTTGCATCTGGGCCTCTATTGCCGGCCCAAACGTAGCATCGAAAGTCATAAGCCCATACGCCACCTTAACCCTCGCTTCCCATACACTCTCATCTAGCATCTGTCTCTCCACCATGGCCTTCGCGCATGTGCGCCGCCTCCTCCTCCACCCCGCCGCCGGAGCTCCGGCAAGATCCTTCTACTCCCAGCCCTACCAAGGTACACCTACCTCCCCCCTGAACCGTGAACCGCGCGCTTCCTTTTCCGCAGTTCGTTTCGCTGAGCGGAGTTGAATTCCTGCGCGCGCGCAGCCAAGGTCGGCGTGGTGGAGTTCCTGAACGGGGTCGGGAAGGGCGTGGAGACGCACGCCGCGAAGCTGGAGGAGGCCGTGGGCGGCGATCTCCAGAGGCTGCTCGAGACCCGCACGCTGCGGCTCAAGAAGCTCGGCGTCCCCGTCAAGCATGTGCGTCTCCCTGTTCCAGTCTTCCCACACATTCCTTACGATTCAGTTCTTGTGGTATTATTTGTAGTTTCGGAGAAGGCATTGGTGTGGTTGCTGGCCATGTTAGTTTGCTTCCTCCGGCATTTTGTTCTCAAACGTATAACAGTCATTCGGTTGGTTGGGTGTTAGATGCGTAGTTCATGTGTACGTATGATGACTAATATCTAAATTTTAGATTTGCACAGGAACCAGGGAATTTTGTTTTCTAGGAAATGTATAATCACTTTGCTGACCTGAGAATGTACCCATCCCTACTCCCCAATTCCCCACCCAGAAAAGTGTTGAGAACCTGCTGTGATTGTGATCTATGGAGATATTTTCTTAGCTGTAGCACTTTGAGAGAAAATAAAATAGATTAGATTTTGAACTGGCTGAATTGGAAAGAACTAAGATTAATTAATCTCGAGAAATTTTTAAGTGCACATGGGCCAAAACCAAAATCCTTTCTTCAACTTCATGGCTGTTGTGGCCATGGGCATTAAGAAGTCATGTATGTGTTTTTTGCATTTAACGTCTGTAGGAATCAAATTTGAGCTTAGAGAATGAGGTGAATACATTTGCAGTCCAATAACTGCATTAGGATTGCAGAACTAAATTCTGCTTCTACGGGGCATTTCGTAGTGGTATTGTAGTTCCGTACAAGGCATTGGTGTGATTGCTTGCTATGTTAGATTCTGCTTCTACGGGGCATTTCGTTGTAAATGTAAGAGTTTGGTTAGGTCTGTTCTATTTGTGATGGTTGGATTACAGTGATTGGGGGTTAGTTTGGTATTAGATGGTTCATGTGTACGTTTGATGACTTGTATCTGATTTACTGGTTAGATTTGCACAGCAAACCTGGGAATTTTCTTTGTAGGATACTTATAATCACTTTGGTTCCTGCCCAACAATCCAAGCTAAACCCTAAATATACAGTTTTCTCAAAATTCAGTAAATAATCCCCATTTGATAATTCACAGCACTTTGTTTTCTGAAAGAGTGAATTCTATTTTTTACCCCCAAGTATGTTATTTGCGACAGCAATTGCCTGATTTAGTAGAAATTCCTCCCACTTACCCCATTTAGTGAAGTATGTGCCACATTTTACCCATTTTAAGAATAATAAAAGTGTTCTGTTAGTTGAGGCATGGTCGTCAGGTCTACATAATGTGCCACATCGGAGACATATTTTGTCCGTGTTTGTCCTGATGTTCACCACTCCCTTCCCATCTATAGCTTCTTGCCTAAACATGATCGCAACCTGCATACCCAGAGCATTTGTCATCTATAGCTTCTTGCCTAAACATGGTCGGCATAGAGAAAGCTAAATGTGTACTATTGTCCCATTGCCCTTGCCGGCGGCAGCGTAGGAGTTGTCTTTGGTGAAGACAGCGCTGCTGTTGCAGCGTGGAGGAGGTCGATCTGCCATCTGTGTGCTGCTGTTGTGTTGTGCTAGGAGCAGTTGCCAGTGTCCAGCATGATCGCGTCGGCCATGGCAAAGTTAATGCTGCATGTAGAAGCACACGGGGAGTGTGGCGCCGTGCCTTGTATGTCACCGGCGTAGGTATTCTGGCCGCCGAAGGCTGAAGTTGCATGCTATGTTCAATCAAATGCACAAATAAAACAAGAGCTTCTACAAGTACCACCAAACACTATTAGATTACAAATTTTACTAAATGGGGTAACCAGAAAGAATTCTAGTAAAATTAGGTCATTTCTGTCAGAAATGACAAACTAGGGGGGGTAAAAAATGGAATTCACTGTTTCTGAAAACTGCACCATACCAGGTTTTATTTTAAGCAGTGTAAAAAATATTGATGGTTCCATGGTTTTAAAGGCGTCGCCTAGGCGACGCTTAGGCGTCCAGGCGCCCCTCCACCGCTTTGGAAAAATGGCCGCTTTAGGCGCCTAGGCATCGCCTAGGCGTCAGAGCGCCCCTGGACCGCCTTAGGTCGCCTTAACGCCTTAAAAACCATGGACGGTTCAACTCCTACAAGGATGTATCATCCCACAGAAAAGCCTCATATGGGCAATCCATACGAGGAACATGACTGCTGTGTTATTACAATGGATGGCAAATCTCTAACTTGACAATGCTTCCAGAAATAACAAGGCCGTTAATCTTTGAAAATACACATCGCTCCCCATTCCTCCTCATCCATAAATGTTTTGAGATCCTGCTGTTATTTATTCCATTGAGAAATCTTCTTAGTTGTAGCAATTTGAAACACAATATAATAAATTAGGTGCGCTGAACTGGCTGAAATATATTGAAAAGAACTAAGATTAAGATATCGTGACAAGTTTTAAGTGCACATGGGCCGAAATATTTTCTTCAACTTTAAGGCTGTTGCCATGGGAATTGGAAGTCATGTACTACCTCCGGTTCATATTAGTGTTCTCAACTTTGTCTAGATACGAATGCATCTAGTCTAAATGCTTAACTAGATACATATGAATCTAGACAAAGTTGAGAACATTAATATGGACCGGATGGAGTATGTGTTCTGTTGTTGCATTTGACATATGTAGAAATCGAATTTGCTCTTACAGAATGAGGTGAATGCATTTGCAGTCCAATAACTGCAGTAGGGTTTTGCAAAACTGAAACTATGAACTAGGTAAAATCATTTTTATTGCCTTTAAGTACAGTTTTCTAGTTCCTGAAATACCTTTGAGGCAATTCCTTTTCAATTGATGGCTACTGACATGTTTGGAGTGTCATTTAGTTGATTATGATGTTTCCTAGGGTAGGGAGTAGGTAGCTTGTTCATCTGTGGATACTATTTAACAAGTTTTTATTTAACAAAAAAAGTTAGATGTTTGAATCCTAGAAATACTGTGAGCAGTGTTCTAGATAACAGCAGCTAGAAGCGCATATGTGTGCACTAAAAGCATTTTAGATAATCTACATATCAAGTTGCTAGCTCACACAGTTTTTCAAAGATGGTTCACAGCTTGCTAACTGCTCATTACCACCATTATGATTAAATGCGAGTTCAACTGGTAGAATCCTTACTATATATGTGTTTAATTTCTTTTATTTTTCATGCTTTTAATTATAACTACAATAAAATTATGTTTGAATTAAATTACTTATTTCCCTCATTTCTTTTGCTTTGCTGTGGTGCAGAGAAAGTTGATTTTGAGTTTTGCTCACAAGTACCGTCTTGGTCTTTGGAAGCCCCCAGCAGAAGCCAGGAAAGCGCAATGAAGTTGGTTTGTTCTTCAAGTGTCCACGTCGACAACTATGTGCTGATACTGGATTGAAGCATGTTTGGGACACTGAATACCTGTGTTAAGTTTCGATGCCACAACGAGAATGTTGTTTGATAAGCTCTTTTGCGGATCCAACCAATAACTGGCCCTCTTGAGGCCTTGTTTACCTCTCTCGTATTTTTATCCACTAGAGTTTTGGGATATGCGGGGATTCGGTGTTCACCCAATACTCTCCAATCCCCGCAAATACTCTTCCCCGAAAATACTCTACCATATAGTAGAGTTTTCAATGTAGACAAAAATAAGAAGGATTTACGGGGATTTGGGGGGATATCCCGGCCAAATACGGAGTAGTAAATCCCGGCCAAATACGGAGTAGTAAACAGACTACGGGGATTGAAATAATCCCCATCATTCCCCGCAAATACACTAGAGAATACGGGAGAAGTAAACAAGGCCTGATGGTGAACTTTTGTAGCAAGGATATCTCTTTGTTAGGGTTGGTGTCCTCACATTTATCTAGAACTTCTCCTTGTTAGTGAAAAGCATCATCACTGTATTGTTCTAAAATCATTTGGCTCACATACTTCGCTTTCCCTCCGTTGTCCCTGATGCCATGTTACTCGGCCTTTTTGGTTGTACCAGAAAGAGCATTTTTTTCATTATTAGTTTTTCGTAACGCCCATTCTGTCGATTTTTTTTTAAATCCATGGTTAAAACTTAAAACTGCACAAGGAGGATTAACCGGGCTGCATGGTTTTAAAGGCGTTGCCTAGGCGTCCAGGAGTCCCTTCTTCGCCTTAGAAAAACGCCCGCTTTAGATGTCTAGGTGTCCAAAGCGCCCGCCTAGGCGTCAGAGCGCCCTCTAATCGCTTTAAGACACCTTAACGTCTTTAAAACCATGCCAGGCTGTTCAGCTCTGAGGAGCAGACTCTGCAGCATCAAGTATATGTAAGGTTTGGTGCATGGGCTGGATAGATGCAGCTCATGTCAGTGTGTGAGTACTATGAAGTGTTTGATATTTCATGATTTTCAGTCAGAGAACCCGAAGCGTCCGTGGCATCAGGAGTTTTCTGGTTCGAGATGAGTGGGACCAGAACGTCCCTATTCCTGATGCATGCTGAGTTCCTGAATTCCAGCCAACGCCGTATTCACCAATCTCTGAGACATTGACTGTCGATATATCAGCTTTGAGGGGAATCATGTCGCGCGACGTTCAGCCGAGACATGAAGAACCGGGATATTAACAGTCGTCCATTAGTGGAGAGGTAATCTGAGGTTAGTTTGCACTTTGTAGATTGGAGAAATTAGGATGATCAACACGAACGGCAAACTCTCTTGTGGGTTTGACCACCAAACATTTTTTTTATTTGACCCTGGGATCACGCGACAAGCCTGCACGAAGCATCGTTATGTTGGCAAACTAACACGATGGCCTGCTATTCTCGGTTAACTTGGGCCGCATACTGGGAGGTCCACCCTACTTTCGGCCCACCAGTCGATACGGGATCCGCCGGCTTGCGCCTGGGCACCGCTTCAGACTGGTTCGATTCTTTAGTCCCACATCGCCCACTGAAGGAGAGTTCGACCAGTTTATAAGCTCCGCGCTGCAGCATGAATTGTCCCTTCGGGGACATCCGATAAAATTGGAACGATACAGAGAAGATTAGCATGGCCCCTGCGCAAGGATGACACGCACAAATCGAGAAATGGTCCAAATTTTTTTGAGGATTCGCACGCTGGTCCCTGGAGGCTTCGTTCTGAGGCATTATGCGTACTGGATTCTTAAAGAAAGGCTCCCAGAGTTCTCATTTCCGTCCAACCAGGTCCTTCCGGCTGCCATTTTCTCAAGCATTCACGCGCCGGTCCTTGGACACTTGTTCATAATCCCCGCATGTACTGCTTTTATGCAACAAGATAGTCATAGTTCTCATTTCCATCCAGTTAGGTCCTTACAACTGCCATTTTAATTTCCAGCCCCTGTAGCACGACAGTGTCGGCTGCCAATTTCAACCGTTGAAGCATGACACGTCTTGTCGCGTATGCACGTCAAAATAGATGCATCACCCATGCGATGGGATTCTAGTGCTTCCTTTTAGAAACTGTATTCATGTAAATCTCCTAACAGGGCCGGTGACCGTGGGGCAGCCGCCCCGGGACCAAAAAAAGTCGGGCCTCTTCTAGAAAAATATTATATAGACAGGTCTAATATACATCTAAAAAATAAATTATTTATTGGGCTGGTGGATTGATTGAGTCTTTTTTTTCGCTGTTGTAGACTCTGAGCTGAGGCGATTGATACAGGTACAGGGTGAGGCGGAGACGGAGGTCAACCGCTCGACTCCTAGTTCTAGACGACGTCGGTCGCTTCGCTTCCACCCAGGCAAACAGAACAAATAACCGATCGTACACCTCCTGTCCGAGTCTTGTCGCTTCCACTGGATCGGAATATCGAATCGGGATACGGGAGCGGAGAGCCTCGAATCCCTCGACGATCGATGCCAGACGCGAATGCCAGACAATCGACGAGACGATCGACCGCCTGGCTGCTGGTCTAGTGGTCCGCTCCCGCCCATGTCTTCACTGGTTACGCCCTAATTCTTACTTCTTAAATCTTAATTCTAATTAGAATTCTTAGCGTAGATTTGAAGAACTCCAGTCATTCAAAAGTATATTGGGTTTTTTAATAAGTTCGACATTCTTGAAGGCATTAGATGGTTCTCAACTGAAAGAATATTGCATTATATTTGCAAAAACTTTTACTCGGCCTGGTACAAATGATAAACCTGATATATGTGAGGTTGATTTAAATACACTTATTTCCGAGTTAAGTGTTATAAAGTTCACTTTGCCAAATACATCAATATCTGCTATGGAGCTTTTTGAGTTTATCAGGGAAGCGGATTGTTATCCTAATATTTGTATCGCTTATTGAATCTTATTTACTATACCCGTGACTGTTGCATCAGCTGAAAGAAGCTTTTTAAAGTTAAAATTATTAAAGAACTATTTGAGATCTATAATGTCTCAGGAGAGATGAAATGGTTTGGCGACTCTATGCATCGAGAAGAAGTTAGTGGATGAGATGATATTCATTCCATCGTCACGGACTTTGCTTTTAGGAATTTTTGGAGGAAATTTTAAGGTATCATATAAACATTGTTATTTTTATATGAATATTATAGTTAGAAGTATACTTAAACTATTTATTTTTTATCATCTCATATATCCATAAAAAATTATAATAAGAGTCCAAAATTTTAGTTTCGTCCTAGGTCCTCGAAATCTTCGGACCGGCCCTGAGGGCATGTACATCGCAAAGTGCTTAGATGGACGCTTAGGCGATCAAAAATAAATACCAAGAAATCCTTTTATCGGGCTAAGCGCTCAGTCCATCAACGCAAAGCGCTTAAGGGTCGCTACATGAGATGGGAAAATCAACGACAACGCCCATGCTCTCCAACGCGAGGCGCTTGCGCCTGGGAACCCGACAGCTTCTTTTCTCAGTCCTCACTTCTCCTCAGCTCGCTCTGTCTCGGCCGACGGCGACGTGACCGAACCCCTTTATCCGCTGTCGGTGGCCGCCCATATCCTCTCTCCGCCCACATCCCTGGAGCACCGTGGCTGGCTCCGCCCACATCACTAGCTAACTACCCCGTCCCCATCTCCGTCGCACTAGCTGCCACCGGTGGTCTCGCTCAACCGGCTCGTCGCCGACGGCAACTCTCGGCGCGACCAGTCTTTGCAAATAGGCCCGGTGAAGGGACTTGATTGCGGAGTCCACCAGCAGCAGCACCGTTGCCTCCAATTATGCTAGAGCCGAATTGATTTTGTTACGGAAATCACGGGATTGAGCTGACTTCGGTTAAACAGTTGAGGAATGAGTCGTACGGCTCTCCAATTGCTTTTTTCCAAACGTCTAGGCTAGCTCCCACCGCTTCTTGTTCCAAGATCGTGCGGGAGAAAAGAACTAAGCGACCGACGCTCGTGTTCCGTCGACGCTTGAGAAAATCTAGAGATCGATCCGAAATCGACCGATATGGTCATGAAAAATCGGCTAGCGCCCGTTCTAAATGCCCCTATTGTACATGCCCTAAGTAGTGTGCATCACATGCGTACACGTGTATCTACCTATTTACTCTCATTCTGAATCTATACAATAAGGCCTTGTTTGGCAGGCCGGTTTTCAAGTGGACGTCGGTGTTTTCTACCATCCTAGTAAAATACACTCAAAAACACTCAGCAGGCTATTTGGCAGCCCGATTTTAGTTGGGCTAAAACCCAACAAACCCCAGAAAACACGTTGGGTAGAAGCGGTTCCGAAACACTCCGAGGACCTCGCATTTTTCTCTCTCGTCAACTCGTCGGGCGGCTCCAGCGGCTCTACGGTAGATGTAGAAATTAATCCATGCTTTCCAAACATATGAATCAATGAAGAGTATTGGTGAGGAAGAGGATTGTGGTGTAACAAAGGGTTTTAGGTGACAAGGGTGTTTTCACACAATACACTCAGGAAATTACTCTCGATCATATATATACACTCATGCCAAATCGAGGCCTAAAGGATATCTAGATATATTAGCTTCACAAATCTAAAACATCTTATATTTTAAAACGGAGGGAGTAGTTATATTGATGTATGTTATGAGATTGGATACAAAAGCAATTCTTCGACGTGAACTTGTTGATCTTTCTGCACTAATGTGAGCAGGATTATCAGATGAGGCTATTCATCAAACTATGCGCTTTACCTTTTTTTAGCGAAAATTTTATGGATCCCAAAGAATCAGCATACTAAGATCCCAAAGCACCAGCGTACCAGAGTAGTAAATTCTTTTAACCCTGTGTTTGGATGTACAAATTGGGCCTCGGAATTGGCCTTTTGAAAATGACCCAGCCGAATTCGGCTGTTTGGGTGGCTTATGAATTGGGGTGTGGAAACTCGAAACAATTCCACGCGAGGCCCGCGCCCCGTATAACTCATCGTCGCTCGTTTCCGAGATCGTGAGGTCGGAAAGGCTCGGAAACAAGTCCCCGCGTACCTCTTCGTCCCCTATCGACAAAAGAAGCTTGCGCAGCAGGAGCACACCACGGGGACCTTCAGGAAGGCGGCTCCGATTAGTCTTCCCCTCCACCTCCTCTTCCTTGCCCTCCTCACATACTCGTCGTTCTCTTCGCTGTGGCCTCGGAGCAAGATGGCGAGGGCCATGGCGTTTGTCCCCATCCACTGCCTCGCCCCGAACCCTAGATCGACAGGAGGGGAACGGCGACGGGAGACGATGCAGATCGACGGGAGGGGGAACGGCAGTGGGAGGCGATGCGGTCGAAGGGGGAACGACGACGGAAGAACAACGACGGCCGGACGGAAAGGCGGCCACGCCCCTGGACTGTCCCAAGCTGGCCTCTTCCTGCCATATTCTATTTTTCTTATTTCTTGGAGTGTCCATGTTCTTTCTTAATCATATCTATTTTCTGAAATTCGATTTGTGCAATATACACATGTGTTGTTCTTCATGTACACAAGTTTATATTGTCAAAACTCAACAAAACCTTCAATTCCATAGTTTGTACATCCAAACAGGATTTGAAATTGGGTGTCACACTATGATTCCAATCGCAAATTTTAAGCACATCCAAACACCAGAATTGGAAATTGAGCCCATTTTCTTTCCATCTTGGATTTGAAATTTTCAGTTCAATTCAATTCTGAGGTAAAATTCATACATCCATACTTGCTCCTTCACTTTCAATGTAGCATTCGCTCGTACCTCCAGCATGACCGTACATTAAGAAAAATGTATTGGTACAACTTTTTCTCGTGAAGTGATCTTTTTGGCTGAGGTGTTTTTGTCTATATTTACCCACAATCCAGTTCGAATGATCCATCCACAAAGATTCAGAAGTAGTATATCAAGACGTCAACCTAAAAAAATATAGGTACAAACGTTGGATTAATTAGTGATTAATGTAATATAACTAAATATCATCGACACCAACATTTCTAAGACTAACTAGCATAGGCAAGCTAGACATGTGACAAACACATAGGAAAAGACCTAGCACATCTAGCTCAACTTCGTATGCATTGATCAAAAGGGAATCGATGGCAGGGCAGGAATCACGTGGCATCAATCTTGACATCGTCGCCTGGCATGGTGTTCGTAGTTGATGAAGACAAATATTTGCATGAGGTGGGTTTCCAGAGGCATGCTCTCCCGGACATGAGCGTGGATGGCAGGATTAGCCAGGAGCAGCACAAAGAGAAGAAAATGACTATGGTGGAGCGATAGCGTGAGGAGACAACTACAATCTAATTGTTGCTGAGGGTTGGCGCCCACCTCTTATATAGTGTTCTTCGGGTAAGGCATGGGGGAGTAGTCCCTCGTTTGAGTCCGTAACATCCCAGTCTGCATGGGTCTAAGTCTAGATCGACTCGTTCACGAAACACAATGGGCGCATAGGCGAGGTGGGCGACAGAGGTGGAGCGCACGTGAACCACTACTCTTCTCATGCTCTAATGACTGGTGGTCAACTTCCATTATAAAGAGGTTCAACTCTCTCCAAACTGAACAGATGTTGGGTCTCATTTATGCATGACAAGAGGTGGGACTAAAAAAACGAAGCACTTAATTGTTGAAATGCCACCATTTTACAACTAAGGAAAAATTGCGAACAACCCCATCGAAGACTATATATGAGCACTTCCGATGGTGCCTCCAGTTGGTTATCTTTTTAGGAAATTTTGTTAAAGTTCCTTAATTAGGAGTATGATTTGATGCATATTAAGTAAAGTGCTTCTATGTGAATGTTCATTTGGCTGTATAAGAAAACATTGATATATTGTTTGCTATACAAGGGCAATGTGAATTTCTAGGAGGAGGAGCTAGAAGCCTTGCCGACTAGCACCTCATACAACATTGTGTGGGGGCGGCCCTGACATATGGGGAGCCCTGTGCAAGACAAAATAAATGAGACCCCATGTACACAAATAATAGAGAAGTTGTTTGATATTGCAACAACAACTTAAATATTTAACACAGTTCTTTCTAAATTTTCAATCGATATATTATATGAAAGGAACTACTCATGATCTTAGTGTCGCTCTCAAACCTATGGGAATTGGGGAATGATGAGGAATAAGTGTAGAACAAATCGAATTAATCAGATGAACAAGAACATACTAACCTAAAAGAATATATAGGAGGGGATTGTACTGACCGTGCAAATCCATGAACTATTTATTGGGAATCAAAATCATGACCTCCTCTTCCATTAATTCCATCAAAACGGCTGGAAATTTCGATAAAAGAGTGCTTCATCTTTGCCAGTGATTTGGGTTGGGGACATGGTCGATGTAGAAGCATGACACGGAGAGGAGAAGTCGATGCGATTGAGTCAATGCGGCCAGTCTCTCTTTTCCTTTAGCGATAGCTGCTTGCGATTTATTTAATTCGTGCGTACATCGGCAATGTCCATCTCCAAAGCCTCTATTTTTATTGGGTAAACAAAACCTAATTTTTTAAAACCTAATTAAAACAACCTCAGCTGTGTGTACGTAACATAGATGTGTACGTAACATACGTAAGTGAGGGTCCCTAGTGATCGGGGGCCTGTGCGCCCGCACAGGTTGCACATGCTTAGGGCCGGACCTGGGGCCGGACACCAGGATCGACCCATAAGCCAAGCAAACGGTCCCATAAAGTAGAGAGTTGAAAGCTCTATCAAGATTTTTTCATTCGTTATCAAAAAAAAAAAGATTTTTTCATTCGAGTATTCCTAATCTAAAAGTAGAAACCTCTATCAAGATATTCTTATATCATACAATTTATAGATCTCTACCAAGATAGATAAGGATACGCACATGCGTAAACACTATACTCATACAAGTGATTGAAATTAATCTTAGGAGCCATATGATTTCCTATTTTATCATCTTCTCACGATTGGCACAATTTGTTTTATACTTAACGGACAATGTATAAAAAACTAATGTAAATTTTGTTAGAAACATGGCGACCATGAATCGACACAAAAATTTGTTATAAACAAGTATATAAGTTTAGTATGAGTAATTATATTTATTTTGACTCGCCTTAAGTCCAGTAATTTGCATGGACTGGGTTTGACCGCCACTTCAGATCTCCTCCTCGCTGCCATGGTCTTCCTCCCATTGCACCCTTGCTATCCCTAGCCCTAGCCCTGCGCCCGCGTCTTCATTGTCCTCTCTATAAAATATTTATAGAGTTTCCTGGAGTAGTTGGGATGATCTTGAATCAAGGTTATAATGTGTGTAAAGAGTGAGAAAAACAAAATAAAAATGGAATAATAAATTGATGTTGAAACTTGTTACAATTGAGGGAAAGATGAAAAAGAATAATGCGAAAACAAGCAACTATAGTAGTGTATTCGGTTTATACGGTTACGAGTATTTTCCCTCTCGCGCCGCTAGTGAGAGGGAAAAAGAGATTGCTCTAGGGCACCCACCTTCCGACTCCGGCCTCCGACGGCTCCTCCCGTCGACGACCTAGGTCATCGGTGGCGAGGGGGGTCGTCGGATCCACGCGTGTGGATAGATTTACGCCAAAGTACCTTTGTCTTTAGGCTACTCATCGTCTTGGCTTCGGGGGCGATGATGGCGGCGCTGAATAAATTTTCTTCAGTCCTTCCCGATGGATTTGGAGATCAGTCTATTCAAGCAAGAATGGTATGGCGGTGGCGACATCCTCGTGGTGTATGTGTCCTCAGGCTCCGCCGCTTTGGTGGTGTTTGCTCTAGCGACAATGTGGAACCTGGGGGTAGTCAAAGAGCGGATGCAGATTGTGGTCTGCATCGACGACATCTAGAAGGTGGTGGATTGTGTGCTGGGTCCGTGGTTCATGGATGACAGGTGTGGCTTCCTCCTTCGACGTCTTAGTCGTGCGGGGGTGCTAGATCTGGAGCTCAATGGCGTGTCCGGGGTGCTGCCCCGGTCTGATTCGTTCAACGGTAATGGTTTCACCTTGGGTGAGCCATCTTGGAAGTGCGCAAAGCTGCATGTCAGTGATGGAGCCGCATCGAGCTCGTGTGAGGAGGTGATCTATCATTTTCATTTTGGTGGCTGCCGTGGTGGTGTTAGAGGCAGGTGACGGACGTTGGTGTCAAGCTCAGAGGTTTCTTCGGTCTGGATTGTAATTTTCTTTCTTGGCTGGTGGTCCTCTGCGTAAAGGCTTACGTTCTGCTGTCTTTTCAGTTTTGTCAGATCGGTATTTACGTGGCTTGTACTATGATCTTTATGATGTAAATGCGACACATATTACCATAGAAAAAATAGTGTATTCCACCACAAGCAAAACATATTTGAGATTTTAAGTCTCTCTCGTCCGTCGAGATCTCGATGCATGTAGTTAAATTAGTTGATTTAGATTTGTCTAGATTCAAATATATCTATACTTATTTTAGTAATCTAGACAAAACCAAGTCAACTAATTTGATCAGAGGGAGTATTTACTTTGCTGAATCAGAAATTTCCATGCACCTTAATATTGAGGAATGACTAAGTTATCAGACATACATTTAACTTGTGTGATGAAATGAGTATTGTACATTGGTGAACTTATTTCTTCATAGAGAACATTATTATTTTCACCCGCAAAAAAACATTATTATTTATCCTGGGCGTGAGTTGTCACAAGTCTCTCGGTACATACCTGATGGGGAAATGCTTTGTTCATGGGCTGGGAAATGTGATGGGCTCCTGCCACAGGCTTAAGGACTAGTCTGGTGCCACGGTGGGCTGCGCACAGAGCCTACGATCGTATGTACCGAGATACTGTTGTCCATCCCAAACGCTGCTCACCGCGGCCGCCGACGACGCCGCCGGTTGCCGGAATCTGATCTCCGGCAACCCGCCACCCCGTCCACTCCCAGCGGCAGCAAGCGCATGCACGTTAGTCACTAACCCAGCAGCAACAGCAGCAGCAGCAATCAAAGAGGCGTTCCGTTTCCTTTCAGAATCGAAAATCAAGAGGTACGGCTAACCCACGCAGAGCGCGCTAGCTTGTCCGATCCTCTGGCAGTTCCTGATTTGTTTTGCTAGGTCACTGGACTTCACAAGTCATACCAGTTCGCTGTTTTTTTACCCGATAGTGTCTGCTGTTAGGTAGGATATGTATGTATGTACCTCCATGTTAAATTGAAATAAGTGAAGCTGGAATTCACGCGGATGTTTGATGCATTGAACTGTTGATTGACGACTTTTTATCGAATTTCAGATAGGTTCATGGACATGGTTTTGTGCCGGAATGGAGGAAAGCTCAGTCTGGCCCAATCCCCTCTGGCGGATACTACTAATTGTGAAGAGGAGATAGGGTTTCAGTCTCGTCGTTGAACAAGGAAAAGGTGTAGATCATCATTACCTCCGTGATCGGAAAATGTTGCGTGTAAGAAGAAAATACCTGGATAATGAGGCCTTGCAAACCTTGTGCTTACAAATGATCGGGATAGACACTAACGGAAGCATCATCAGTGACCGTCTTCAGAAAACATGTCGAGTGGAGGTAACTACTGAATAAGGTAATCATCAGATTATTGTATCCACTGGCTTTTGGAGATAAGTGTGGAAGTAGCCGTTCAAATACAAGTCAGGTCCAATTGTGATTCGTGTAACTTGCAAATAACTACTGCATACTATTGTTACTTTTATCTAGGTATAATATAACTACTAGTGCTATTACATGGTGGCGACTAATGATTGTTCGCACACCTCCAGAACTAAAGTACTGGTAATACGAAAATAGATTGCTCGTGAAGCGTAAATTCGCAACTCACGCGTGCACCAATTTAACCCTTGAATGAATGTTGACTGAACCATGGTAGTCTGTGCTCCATGTTGTAATTTAAGGATTGCGCTGATTTGCAGATGTGACAAAAGGCCTTGGTGGCATCTGCAGATTCTGCAATCTCCCTGTTAGCATGTTAACAACCTTTGTCATCGATGGGCGGTTTCTCGGATTCCATTGAATACACCATAGTGCCACGATAGCCAGCTGCCTCACCATTTCTTTCTCTTCCTTAGTCGTTTCTGAAGTAAGTGCCAGCTCCTCATCATTGATTAATTTCTCGTAGATCCACTCTGGGAGGTAAACATCGTTCGGGCTTTCACTACTTGGGTCTGAATTCCTCCTTCCGCTGACCATTTCCAGCACCAGCATGCCAAAACTGTACACGTCCGATTTGTAGGATATCCCCCCAAAGTTTGGAGAATATAGCTCTGGTGCAATGTAGCCCATTGTGCCTCTTGCTGCTGTTAAGGTGACAATGCTTTGGTCCCTTGCACACAACTTTGCAAGTCCAAAGTCTGAGATCTTTGGATTGAAGTTGTAGTCCAGCAAGATATTGTGAGGTTTGATGTCAAAGTGGAGGATACGCTGGTTGCACCCTTGATGTAGGTACTCCATTCCTCGGGCGATGCCTAAAGCAATATCTAGCAGTTTGTGGGGTACTAGAAGACGCTGAAAAATATTAGGGTCGTGAGAGAATATGTATTTCTCTAATGACTCATTAGGCATGAATTCGTAAAGAAGAGCCCGTCTCGTTCCTTCGGAGCAAAATCCCAGGAGGCAGACAATATTGGCATGGTGGATTAGTCCAATGGTGGCAACTTCATTGATGAATACTTCCCCCTCTCCTGTAGTGTTCTCTAACAGCTTGACGGCCACAGGCACTCTATTTGGTAGCTCACCTTTGTATACACTTCCAAATCCTCCCTGCCCTACTTTATCCTTAAACCTTCTCGCTATCTTCTTAACTTCAGAGAATGTGTACCGCATGGGTTTCAATGTGCCATATGTCTTGAGAAACATTTCAACCTTCAAATGTATCTCCTCATTATATCTTGTTTTGAGTGAAAGATAAAGCACAGTGGCCACCGTCAACAAAAGAACAACAAATACCGCCACCGATGATGTAGCTGGACATAAACAGAAAATAGGTCGTCAACATGTTATGGGGATAAAAGGATGCTGTCAAGATTCAGAGTAGCCAACAATAAGAATTGGCATGATAGATTTTTTTCTCTTTATCTTTGAAGTAAAAAAAAACTACCATAGTTAGAATAGTACCTGCTATGACTTTGATACGTGAACCTGCAAATACCAAAAATGAAAATGAGACTCTGTTGATGGTTTAATAAACAAAAAATAATTACTTGTTGAAAAAAAGTTGTAGAACTGACAAAGTGTTATCAGTGTAGTCTACCATTTGTGACCATACATTGCCCTAACAGAAATACGACAGAGTATTAAGTATTTGTGAAAGAAATACGCAATAATATTTAAGGCCTTTTGGATAAAAAGAATCTTATCACACCTGACCAACATATTTCATTTTTTGTTTCATTTTTTTTGCTGGTATTGTGTTATGTTGTGCCTTGAAGAGTATTAAGAGGGTGTGGTGCCTTGAAGATTATGTTGTCGGATGGTCTTTTGTTTGTTTTCTTGCTTTCCGCCTGGCAGTGTAATGCGCTTCCTGAAAAAGTTGGCAAGGGTTGGTCCTTGGTTGAATAGGTTACCTGAATGTCAGGCTTTATAGATAGAGAACTTAGCTTACTAGGGATTATGCAGCCAACAACCAACTGTTCTACATGTGTTGTTGTCTGATCCGTTTTTTCTGGTATAAGGTTGTGTTGCACTGATGTGATATTGGTTGAAGATTATGTTTATGACGGTCTTTTATTTTTTGCTTTCGACTCTGTGTAATGTGCCTCTTGGTTTATTATATTATCTACTGCACCAAGGTTTATTATATTTCACAAAAAATATTTATACACTCGTTTTTGTTTTCTGTTGTTATTTGGAATCCTTATGCTTTAGGTTTGTTTTTGTTGTGAAGTGGTATTTGTACATCTCTACCAAAGAATTAGACTAAAGGGAGTGTTAGAAGATTTTAGTGCTAATTTCCTGGGTAAACAAATCGACTGATATCTCCAAAGGATTATTTTAGTGTTGTACAGCAAAATGTAGAGAAAAAACTAATAAACAATTTCGAATTTATAAGGCCAGTTTTTGATATATGGACAAAACATATATTTTTCTGGTTGGATAATTTCTCAGATTTTATGAGAGTTCAAGTGCTTAGTTCAATGCGATTACTCAAGAAGGCTACTAAAATGATTTGTGGTGCTATTTTGAAGAAATAATTAACAGAAAGTATCATGGAGATTCAAATACATGGAACTTTAGAATGAGCTAGCAAATTTAATAGTAAAATTTTAATAGACTTTAGAATATTATTACAAATAAAACAGGATGATATGATTCTATATGGCTCCAGACAGTTTGAATTGATCTTACCATGAGGGTCAGGCATGCAGAACGCTGGATTCCCTTGAAAGCTGAATGCACAGCGTCCCCCTCTAAGTTCACATTGCCCACAAGCGTGATCCCAATACACCGTCTTCTCAGCAAAACTGAAGATACTTTCTGCACCTTCCTTGAAGGACTGTGTGTCCCTGTCTAACATTGGGTTGTCAAACATATACATATACATGGGTATCCGGCGGCCACCACCGCCATCTGAGACTGGGATGACCTTGCAGTCCAACGGAAGAAGAGACATGTCCTCATAACCAGCCACCAAATACAAGAAGTGGGTTGCGTTGCTAAGGCAGGAGACTGGGCCAGCAATTCCATCAGTAGCACCAGGCGTGAACTCTCTTGAACAACGTACTAGATATGTAGAACTAGTAAATTCTACTAGCTTCTCATCCTTCGGATCATCAACATGTGGAGATGATGAATCTCTGGAGATAATGAGCTTCTGTCGAAGCAGTAGGCAGGGGTCTACAAGCGGGATGAGCTTCATGGAAGAACGTCTGTAATCTATGGCACTGACATTGTATTGGCCAAGAACTGGGTGAACTAGGATGGTGTCTTGACCAGAGCATGCCAGCCTCCTGATTGATTGGACGTCACATCCACATGATGATGATGATGATGATGTATTGCTGGATTCAATACAGAAAGGATACCTGATCTCTGGGCCATGATGGCTGCAGTGGGACGGTGGGCAGTATTTGAAGAAATCTTGATCATCCCATGCCGTGGCCAAGTCTATTCCATGATTGATAAGAGGCAGCAGCAGGAGGACTATGACAAGTACTTTACACATCTTTCTTTACTTCTGTAACCAAGATGGATAGCAAGAGGAGGAAGAAGATGTGGCCAGTGCAAAAGAGAAAAAAAACAGTCAGAGTCGTGCTCTACTAGTGTAATGTTAGTTATTCCCGAGCAGTACGGTTCAAATACTAGTGCATTTCGTGTTCTTGTGGTTTGAGTGTGATTGCAGTCTTGGTTTAGTCCAGTCCCCTGCAGTCTACTGGCAGATTTCAGTGTGGAAATTCTAGTGTACTGTCGCTATCTTTGGAGAAAATGATATCATGTCATGGGACAGAAGTCTCCAAGCCTGAGTCGTCTTTTGTTCCTAGCCACACAAGGGAGAATATCTTTCCTCTTTTCTGCATCGTGTACACACACTAAGGTCAATAATTAGTACTCCAATCACACTATTACTTGATATATGCAGGTGGACACGATCAACTAGTCGATGCCAATCCCTTGCCTGCCTTAGTTCTCTTAACAGACTAGCTAGGATATCAACTCCCTAGTGCATCTGTCCAGCAGCCATGGGGAACCCTGGCGCATTTCATCATCCTGTTACCCTACAAAGCTTAATTGTCTTCTCCCTCATTGCAGTTTTTGCAGCAGATCATGTCCAGGGAGGAGATGGTAGGTGCCCACCTTTCTCCTGTGGACATCTCCAAAACATATCGCATCCTTTCCGCCGGCAAGGCGATCCTCGTGAGTGTGGCGTTGGAGCATACGAGCTGGCTTGTACCAGTAGCAAGGCCACAATTCGCATCAACACAGGAACATACTACGTGACTGCGATCAATTACGCTGGCTCCTACTTCAGGGTCATGGATGCTAACTTCAACACCAACAGCAGCTGCCCTGTTCCACTGTGGAATCATCTTCCTTATTCACGTCATGGCACACCTGATTCAGATTCACATGGCTATATTGATTTGGCCACTCAAAGCTTCACCATAGCATGTTTTGCTAATTGTTCACGAGCAGTGATGAATAATAGTGCATACAAGCCCGTTGCTTGCCTGAGTGCCGATAATTCACATGTTTATGTCTGGGTTACAGCCTCCTCTTGTAGTTTTGATGAACTTGAATCTTATTGTGGATACCTGGCCGTGATTCCATTTGATGACGAGTATTTATTTGGTCATCCACTGCCACCGAATGCAAGTTATGCAGATATCACAGAATTCATAAAGAAGGGCTTTACTGTCCGATTTCCTAGGGATAACAATGCCTGGAGCCTCTCCAAGACTATCGATATATGCCTCAACGATTCAATCAGGTGATCACCCTGTGGTTTCTTATCCTCCTGAATCTATTTTTTTTTGAAGAATTAAGTTGGATTATGTCAAACCTTTTTTTTGGAGATATGGAAGGATCATCCTCTATGCACAAAAATTCTGAAATGGGAATTACATATGGTGATATGCTTCAAAGAAAGCAAACTTTGGTGTTCTGTGTTCAAATTAGTTGTGCAAGACTGCTTGTGCTATTTAACCTGTCTAAGCACTGGATTCCCTTCTTACAATGGTACGATTTGCAGCTACTTCAAGGAGCAAATGTCTGATGCAAGCATCATGAACTTGACTCGTGCTTTTTTCTGGAGCGATATGTACTTCATAGAATGCGTGCTTGATTACTACACTGCCGACGAGTACACAACAATGTCGATTTTGGCTCCTATTGCTACCCCGAAGTTCCTTTTTGGTACGTGAGTTACCTTTCAGTTTTTCTGCATGCATATAATCATCATGACATTACCTTGGACATACAAATATGCCATACCTTCGTGTTCATCTAACTTACATCCTTCCATGTCAACTTGTTGGGCAGAACTATGCAGGTTCTTGTTGGCACCCTTGGCTGTATGGATATTTCTAGCATATAAGTACTGGAAAACAAGGATCACGATTGATGCAGTTGAGAAATTCCTCAGGATTCAACAAATGATTGGCCCGACGAGGTACGCCTACACAGACATTGTTGCAATCACAAGCCATTTTAGAGATAAATTGGGCCAAGGGGGCTACGGTTCCGTGTACAAGGGTGTGCTACTCCCGGGCGGTGCCCATGTCGCCGTGAAGATGCTAGAGGGAAACTCCAGCTGCAACGGAGAAGATTTCATCAGTGAGGTCTCCACCATCGGCAGGATCCACCACATCAACGTGGTGCGTTTAGTGGGGTTCTGCTCGGAGGAAATGGGGAGGGCCTTAGTCTACGAGTACATGCCGCACGGTTCTCTGGACAAGTACATCTTCTCTGCTGAGAGGAGCTTCTCATGGGACAAGCTCAACGAGATAGCTTTGGGCATTGCCAGAGGGATCGACTATTTGCATCAGGGGTGCGACATGCAGATTCTACACTTTGACATCAAGCCGCACAACATCCTTCTCGACAGCAACTTCGTCCCAAAGGTTGCTGATTTCGGACTCGCCAAACTGTACCCGAGGGGCGACAGTTTCATCCCGCTGAGCGCCATGCGGGGAACTGTTGGTTACATAGCTCCTGAGATGATCTCCCGGAGCTTCGGTATCGTATCGAGCAAGTCCGACGTGTACAGCTTCGGGATGCTGCTGCTGGAGATGGCGGGCGGAAGAAGGAACGCCGATCCTAGCGCAGGGACCTCAAGCCAGGGGTACTACCCATCGTGGGTGTACGACCAGCTGGCTCGGCGAGAAGCGGGGGAGATATCTCTTGTTGCTGCCGACATGCACGAGCTGGAGAAGAAGCTGTGCGTTGTCGGATTATGGTGTATCCAGATGACGTCTCGCGATCGACCAACGATGAGCGAGGTGATAGAGATGCTAGAAGCTGGGGCCGATGGCCTGCAGATGCCCTCGAGGCCGTTTTTCTGCGACGAAGGGCACATTCATGTCGAGGACTCTTACCATTTCACTTCTGGGTTGACGACGGTAGCAGAAGAGGAGGACGAGTGAAATAAATAACATGATTTGTGTAAAATGTGTGTATGCATTATGAGGTGATGCACTTAGCTTGTGAGAAAGCTCTAGTTATGGATGTAATTGTACCGAGTATGTACTAAGTATGCCCCTCGGGTACAGGTTTGGCCGAGTATGCTTGCTGTCGAGAAGGATACATATACATACAGACAGTTCTTCCAATCAGTTAGTGGCTCGTGAAACCTCTAGTTATAGGAGTATGTATACTGTATTAAGTATGCTTGCTGCAACCCAGCCCAGTCAAATGCCACTTGTGCATATGCGACAGGTGGCAGCCACGTCAAAGTTTCGGTAAGGCTGGCATTGGCTTGTCTGGAGAATGTGAGTACTCCTTTCTGTTTCAACTCCAACGATGGCCCGAGACTGAAGCTGCCACTGTTTTCCACTGCTTTGTAATGGTCCATATATGCCAGGCCTTGATCGAAATCATCTCCCTGTTTTCGCACAATCGAAATGCAAACACAAGCAGACAGGAATTGCTAATCCTAAATCTTATCTCCAGGCTCAATAATGTTTGCTGAACCTAATTCACCAGCAAAAGTATCAGGTTCATTATCCTTTTTTTCTTTTTCACAACACGTTTTTCATCGGTTCAGTCAGTGGCATAAGTACGGTCAGGTTGGCAAATTAACACGATGGCCCATCATTACTCTCTCGATTAACCAGGCCGCAAACGGAGTGGTCCACTGGACTCTCGGCCCACCACTCGGATAGGAATTCGCTGTCTTCCGGCTGGACGCCCGCTTCAGAGTTCAGAGCTCAGACTGGCTTTAGTCCCACATTGCTAACCGAAGGAGAGTCCGACCGATTTATAAGCTCCGTGCCGCAGCAAGTGTTCTCCCTTCGGGGACATCCGATAAAATTGGAACGATACAGAGAAGATTAGCATGGCCCCTGCGCAAGGATGACACGCACAAATCGAGAAATGGTCCAAATTTTTTTGAGTATTCGCACGCTGGTCCCTGGAGCCTCCTTTTCAAGCCCCTACGTTTTCTGCTTTGTAATATAAAGGTCCTCATAGTTCTTCTTTCCATCCAGCTAGGTCCTTGCGGCTGCCATTTTTTTCAGGATTCACCCTCCTGTCCCTCAATCCTTGTACTTTTTTATATAAAAAAGTACACGTAAGTTTTCATTTCTTTCCAGTTAGGTCCTTGCAGCTGCCATTTCAGTTTTCAGCTCCTGTAGGCTGTAGCATGACGCTGTCAGCTGCCAATTTCAATTGTTGCAGCGTGACGCGTCTTCGTGTTACGGATTAGCGTATGCACACGAAAATAGATGCAGAATCCTTGGAATGGGATGAAAGCAACGAATGGACGATGGAAACCATCTATTACGAGGTTATAATAAAATTGTCAGCATTTGATAGGAGCAAAATGTTATAGTGACTGATGTTCTTCCAGCTTCCATCGGTTGTCAAGTAGGAGTATCTCTTATAAGTAACGTGCATCTACAGATTAGTAGTGCTTCTGTACGGTAGAAAGATGTCCTCCTGAAGTTCACAAAAGAAGTAATTCTTGGAAGTATGTGAGTCTACTGTTCTTTTTCCCGCTTACGTCAGACTTCATGACGCTCATTTTGGCTCCTTAATAATAGGATTATGAGACCAGGCTATACATCAAACCACACGCTTTGCTTCATCTTTTGACAGTTCATGTATACGTTTTGCTTCGCTTTTAGAAGAAACGTTTGCCTTTGCCTCCATTGGCTCGTTTTTTCACATGCTTTCCGCATGACGGTACCATCCAGGAAAATGTATTGGCGCATTGGTGGTGTTTTTGACCGTGTTTACCCTCGACACAATTTCGTCTCAAATGATTTATCCATAAAGATTCCGACGTAGTAGATCAAGATGCAAAAAAAGGATAGAGATGTTGCAGTAATCAGCGACTTTTGTATCAGTTTAATCCAACTAAATATCATGACAACAATATATTAGGACTAAAACACAAAGGCCAGCTAGAAATGCGCGAAACACATAGGAGAAGACCTACCACATCTAGCTCAACCGCATATGCAATAATTCTAAGAGAATCAATAGTAGGGCATGAATCACGTATTGACAACGTTACCTGGCATGGTGCTCGTAGTTGATGAAGATGCATACTCGCATGAGGTCGGGTTCCAGAGGCCCGCTCTCCCGGATGATGGTGCACGCGATCGGCCGGATGCAGTAACCGAAAGCAGCAAGTGAAAAGGAACAACGACAGTGGAGCAGTAGCGCGATACGAGGAGATACAAATTCAATCTAATTGCTAGCCACGGCTAGGTTTGGCCACCACCTCTTATATAGTGTTGCTCAAATAAGACGTGGTGAGAGTAATCCCACATTTGAGTCTGTAACAACCCATCTCGAATGATCCATCCATAAAGATTCAGAAGTAGTAGATCAAGACATTTTATTGTTTCAAAAGTTCTAGGTAGAGATTTTTTTTGAAGGAAGATCTAGGTAGAGATGGTGCGATAATTAGCAATTTCCGTCTCAATTAGATCCAACTAGATCTCATGACAACAATATTTTCAATACTAACAAACATATGCAAACGACATGCGACAAACACATAGGAAAAAGACTTAGCACATCTAGCTCAACTGCACAATAATCAGGCATGAATTACGTAGCGATGTTACAACGTCACCTGACATGGTGCCCGTAGTTGAGGAAGATGAATACTCGCAAGAGGTCGGGTTCTAGAGGCTTGCTCTTTTGGGTGGCCGTGCACACAGGTGGCGATATGGAGTAGCCAAGAGCATCATGATGAGAAGGAACAACGACAATGTAGTAAGAGCGTGACACGAGGAGAGAAATATACAATCTAACTGCTAGCGACAACTGGGGTTGGCCTCCATCTCTTAAATATTGTTGCTAGACTATCGCGAGTTTTCCCTCTTGGGCCGCTCGCGCGTGGCAGCTCTGGAGGCCCCCCAAATAAACCCTAAAAATCTCATCTCCGGATAATCCCTCTGGCACCTGCCGCCACGACGTCAGCGGTGGCGGCCATGCCCTGCCGTTGAATGCAGCCGGCGGGTTCAGCGAGCTCGTCGGGATCCCAACGCGCGAGGAGACCGACTATGGGGCGGCACGGGTGGAGTCTGTGTGGCGAGGCGGTGTCGCCTGTAGGGAGGCCAAGAGGAGGGTAAAGAAGGGCGCGGATCTGGCCGGAGGCGGAGGCGCGGCCTAGCCATGTGGTGGCGGCGCTGCATCTTCTGGTCTAGTTTCTTGGGCTTGATCTGGAGCAACCTCGGGCTCGTCTGGGTCGGAGGTCGTCCCACTCGTTACGATCGCCGGGAGCCGGCTGAGGTGTGGGGACTGCTGGATCGGCATGAATAAAGGAGGTGGTCCTACTGTTCGTCCCATGTCAAGATGAAGATTTGATTACTGCCTACCCTTGTTGATCTGGCCTGGAGCGGCGTGTTTCAGGAGGCTCCGCCGATAAACTCGCATGGGCGCCTCATGTTTGGAGATTGCTGGATCGGATGAAATTCGGTCGTACGCAAGCGTGTTTTTCTGACTGTTTGGTTTGAAAGGATGCGTTGCGAAGCTTTATGTATGTTACCATCATGAGACATGTCTTTGACGATCCATGGTGAAGTCAGATATGGAGAATGTCATGAAAGCCGGAATATGTGGACTAGCAATGTTGGTTTGAGTCTTTGTGACGATGAAGAACTGGCTTGGTGATTCATGACTTGGAGCAACGATATAGTAAGTGAGGGCGATAGCACTGGAGAAGCTCAAAGTTTTATCTTGCAGGGTGAAAACCAAAGGTCTGGTCTTAATTGGTTGTGCCCGTCAATGACCTTGTTGAAGGTATTGTTTTGTGAGCAGGGATTTTTTCCAGAATGAAAATCTATGATCTATGATCGTGCAATGATGGTCCTCGTGCACTGTTTTTTTCTTGGAGGCATCCGTTTTGGAGAAGCTGAACTTTCGGTGCTGTCTTGGTGGTGTTAGGTCTGCTGCCACAAGAAATAGATCAATGTAGCGGGACTTTTTTGTTGTAATTTTTTTAGATTACTCCCCACATGTACCATGTGGTGACTTTTTTGTTGTAATTATTCTCCTTTGTTCTGAGTTGTGTGTATCCGTGAGGCTGCTAGAACAATGCATTATTGCAAAAGCCAGGTGTAATTGATATCTTTGCCATAGATATTAATATATGCTCCTTATTAAAAAAATTGCTGAGATAAGACGTGGTGAGTAATCCCACGTTTGAGTAGGTAACAACAATGTGCACGGGGATAACCGTATAAGCCTGGCTCAACTCGGCATGCCTTCGATTGATTAATCTTTTTAGACAACTTCATTAAAGTACTACCTCTGTTCTACAATATAAGACTTACATTGTGAAATAGAGGTAAAACAACTTGCTAAAAAGGATTACATTGTGAAATAAAGGTAGTACCTCGATTAGGAGTATAATTTGATGCACATTAACTAAAGTGCTTCGACGTGGGATGTTCATTTGAGATAGATTAAGGAGCTCCCTATTGTGTGCTTTGGATGCCTCAAAGAAAGCGCTCCTATACTTGCACCATGACGTAATGTATAAGAAAAAATGAATATACCGTCTGCTATAAAAAACAAGGTGAAATTTGCAGGAGAAGAAGATAGAGACCCTAGCCGAATACGACTATACGGAAACCAATCCAAGTTAATTACGATCGCGTACTAGGACCGGTTCTATGTTTTGCGGGACCCTAGGCGAAGTTGACCGGATGGGCCCCTAAGGCTAATGCATTTGTAGGCATATCTAGAAATATAGACATATATTTGTATTTGTAAAATATTAAAAGTTAACATCCAATCACACATTTTAGTCTCAAAGTATAATAAATAATATTTCTGGTATTTTGATTAGCTTAAATAAGAAATAATTCCAAAGAGACAAGTGGCAATAATACTTCAAGGCAGGGGTGAAATTATATTTAGGCACCACATCACCTAAAAATTATGAAGGAATTGAATACATTACATAAAAATTAAATATAGAACCCAAATACTTTCTTCATGATTGGCTAAAGGGCAGGGGACAAAGATTGAATTCCATCAAATTAGGAAGATTGAAAATACCTAGCGAAGCAGGGCACATGCGAGCAAGGCCAAAACCAATTCGTCAGTTGATTTAATTTGGAAGCAGCAGCCAGTCAGGGACAAGACTCGGGACTATCTACCTTAGAGGTGATCAATCGGTAGGGGAGATCAGTCAGGATCGCCTAGATCAGAGCAACGACTGCAGGTATACAATGACGAAGAGCTAGAGGCAGATTAGATAAGGTGATCGATCGCCGGCCACCGGGTCCTGCCTATCGATCGCATGCGGTCGACAATTGTGTCGTGCGCCTCACTTGGGGCTTCTAGGCTGGACTTTCATTGTAACTTTTTTCCGACAGAGTTGTAAGGTAAGAAATAGAGAAGTATGTAGATATGGGCCCCCTCCAGGCATGGGCTCGCTATGGGCTAGAGCCGGGCCTGCGTACTATTTTTTTTTTGAACGGGAACGGGTGCAAAAGCACCCGACATATATTGCTGCAATCGGGAGTACAAAAAGGCCTAAAAAGTGAAAAATTACAGAGAGGCCCTAAAATTTGCACTAAGGACCTAGAAGAAAACTTGAAAAGGCAATCAAGTCCTTCGTCCTCATCCTCCTCCAGATCGGCGACGATGCTCCGGCGTCGGCCACACCCACGCCACAGGGCAACCAACACCAGGGCCCGAGCAGCAGAGGAGCGGCAGCCCTACTGCCATTGAGTCCGGCGCGTTGACGAGACCTGCCGCCAAGGGGATCGCCGGAGAGAAGCTCCTAACCACCTCTCCGCCAGGAAGCAACTCAGAGTCCAACGCTTGAGACCGAGCCACCATGGCTCGCTGAGTCAGGCAAGCAACGCCTAGATGCCCGAGCCGGAGAAGCCGACGAGCTGCCTCCACATCGCTGAAGAAAGCAGGGCCTCCATCCCCCTCCTCGCCACCACGGCCGGCCAGGGGGGACGACGCCACCGCGCACCACCCAGGTCTCCGCCCCTCCTCGCCGCCACGGCCGGCCAGGGACAGAGAACACTGAGTCGCGGATCTACACCAACGGGAAGCCCACAACGGCTTTATTAAACCGGAGACGCTAGTTCTCGTCAGCGCGAGCTCCTCCAGTCGGAGGAAGAGCCGACGGCGGTGGAACCCTAAGATCCAGATCTGGCCAGGATCTGGAACACGCTCCAAAACTACGGGCATATAGCCCAAGGCCCTACCCTAGACTACTTCCGGCGCCTCCCCTTCGCCATCTCCGGCCGGCAAAGCCGCCGGAGAGGCTCGGGTTCAGCCCGGTCCGGCGAAGAGAGTTCTAGTCTACTGTAGCAAGAGGGGAGAAACCAGCGCAATCATCAAGGAGGAGAAAGCAGAGTAGGGGCAGACCGGAACCCTCGCTTGTTCTCTCCTAGGCCGATCGCCCCCCTGCTAGCCTCGTACTAGTACTACACGAATAGTTGACCCGCTTTGTGTCTCTCGCTAAGTAAGCTTGGAGTTCATGACGTGTTCGAGTTATATTCAGAAAAGGATTCTTCTAATCAACGCTTGACCACAGATTGCCGGCCAATAAAATCAAGCACGTCGTCGTCTTCTTGAGAAGTTGTTCCAGCACGTACGCGCGCCAAGGTCAATAATTATTAGGCGGCTCTCATCATGGGCACCCTCGGGTCAATCGCCGCCGGGATCGCCGGCGGCGTGGCATACCAGCTAGTCGGCCAAGCACTGGGCTGGCGCCCCGGGGTGCTCGTCCGGAGAGCCATGCAGATGGCGTTCCCCGTCGTCGTATCCATCCTGGCGGTGGCGCTACTCTCGACTGCCTACTTGTATGTCACCGACCTCGCCTGGCGCCTTGACAATACGCAAATGAGGCTAACGTGCATGGAGCAAATCATCCGTAAGTAGTACCGCACGTTACGCCAGAAATCTGTAATTTTGATCAAACTAAATTTGGGTTTTTGTGTTTTCTTATGTCTGGTTACTAATGGGATCCGGCCGTAAGCATAACCTTCCATCCATCGATCTGAATTATCTTAATGCAATATATTTTGGGCTTAAGAGTTTGATAAACTCCGTCTGTTTACTATTTGTCCAGAGAACATCGAAAGACAAAACAGCGAGATGGTGAGTAACTCAGCCAGTAGTACGCCGTCCAAAAATTCGAGCAACCTTACTGAAGAAGAAGAAGATCATACCCATCCAACTATTTGTGCATGTCATCCCTAGAATTTTATCGGACGTCCCAGAAGGCATTGCCTGGAAATTCCCGTCCATGTTGAATCCAGGGCGCTCTTGAGTTGTTGCCTTCATGGACACACTGCATTTGGAGAAATTTTGTCAAAGCCTAGGTGTTGTCAATGGTAGCACGTAGTCGATGACTGTTGCTAATGTACGGTTGATCTCTTCCATCTAGATTTAGCTAGTCGTGTCAGTATAGGTCTGCAGATGTACGTGTGATACGTACGAGCTGATAGTTTCAGCTGGAAGTGCATGCCGGAGAGAGGTAACGGGCGGCATAAAGCCGGAGTCACCGCGGTGTGAAACGTTGCTGCATGCTGAAGTATTGAAGCCAGAAGTCTGCATAGGAGCTACCCTGAGATTCAGTCGCGCATATGATAGAGTTTGTTAGCTAGCCATGTATATTTGGGCGGGTCATGTGTTAGTGTCCGGTGTGGTGGAATGGTGCATGCGTGGCCTACTTAAAGCGGTGTAAGTATGTTTCCTTTCAGTCAAGAAATACAGAGAAGAGAAAAGTCGTGAGGACACCAAAAATTCTTGTGTTTGTAAAAGTTGTGCGACGCAGCCAAGTAAGAAGCATAGAGAGTTGAGAGAATTAACTCTTTCATGGACTTGGCATCAATAAATTAAGATCCATAGAATATGATCACTTTGTTGGTAAACTTGTTGTCGTTTTAAGTAAGTTTTAAGAAAATCAAAGTAAAATGGAATAGTGATACCAAATCCACAAAAGCAATATATATGACCCACATTGTTTTTATTACTCATATTATCCAGTTGTAACTCTTGACTTCCATGACATGGAGTCAGAATATACGTCCCTGGCGACTCAATCAAATGTGGGTCATCTCACAGTGGCAAATGCCGTCCTTCACGCTGCCTTCACACCAAAAGTTTTTCACTTTGCCACAGTGTGACCGTCCTTGGTAAAAGAAGCATGCAAGCTTGCACACAAACTTTGTGCACCACGCTATTCCTACTACTGCCGAGTCGCATTTATCTGTGAAACACAAATGCCAATCATTACTAGTCTCACGACTTTTTTTGCACTGTGTACTTTAATATTTAAATAATAATATATTAATACATAAAGTATATATATAAGCTCATATAGAGCACCGTATGTATTTGCTTGGAAATCATACATATACGGGTTAAGTTACACATACCTATTGTCTACACACCTAAGGTATACATTATATACCCAACGTATACATACCCAAGGTGTATGTATACCTAAGTTGCATAAACCCGAGATATACATACTTAGGTTACCTGTATATATATGCAACTTGGTTATATATATACTGGTATGTGCACCTTGGGTACGTACCTAAGTCATCTATATTATCACTTTTCCTTCTTTTATATACGATAGAAATAGTGGCGTTGTAAGAATAACGTGTCTTGAAAAAATACCTATAAACATTTTTTGCCAAGCAAACTACCAGGAGATAAACTGATGATCAAATATAGATGAACTGAGATCAATGCGAAGAGTATACTACTTACGTTTATAAATACTCTCAGTGTTCTAAAATAAGTGACTTGGATTTGTTTAAATTCGCATGCACCTAAATGCATTTTAGTGCTATGTATGGCTGATCAAGTCCAAGTCACTTATTTTGGAGCGGAGGGAGTAGAAGATGTTTTGAATGCACGCAGTCGCTATTTCTGATTTTGACTCATAATGTGTACAAAAATATTCAGATTGGTAATGTAAAAGTTATATAGTTGGAATTCATTGGGTGTACCAAATTTCCCAAGGGAACCTGGACACCAGTGTTCGAATTAGTCATTTCGTGGGTTGGGGGAGGATAGACCCGAGACCTTTGCCCTCCCATCTGCACCCAACAGGCTGAACCATTTACGAGGCTGAACCATTTGCGGGGCCACAGTCCGGCTTGACTTGTGCTAGTGCCCCATTAATGGCGGCCAACGTGCTTCCCATCGCCGACGGCACCGTTTCCCGTCGGCTTCTCTCGCCCGTGCAACCGTTTCCCGCCGGCACATCTTTTCTTGCCCATTCGCGAGCCTCCGTGCCTCTTTTTCCCGCCCAGAGCCGTTGCGTCTGTAAAGACCGAGCCGCCCGGAGTTGGATGATAGCACAACCACCATACCTCGTCATCTTCCCACTACCTGGGCGCAGATCAGCCAGGCTGCACTCGAGCCAGAAGAGGACATGGAGGAGTGGGATGAAGTGGAGTACGATCCCCTCGTGGTGTCGATGACCGAGAATTAGACTGTCCTCCTCAAGTCCTTCCAGATCGCTCGCCAGCAAAATCTGGAGACCCCCGATGCGCTCAAGCACGACGTCATCGAGATGTCCCGAGAGATGACCGAGAGGGAAGAGCGAAGCCGCTATTTCATGGCAGACGAGCAGGATTCCTGGGCTGAACAGGAGGCAGCCGGGCGGACACGGTTGCAACAGCCTGGGCAGCGGTGGATGCGGCATTTGCTGAGGAAGATGCATAAGATGCCCAAACGAAAGAGGTGAGGGGGGAGGGGGAGGGCCAGCTCGCATGAGCCTCGCCCGGCTCAGTAGGCGCCAGCTGGCCACCGAGAGACACCGTCGAGCCAGGGAGGCCACACTGGCATGGCAGGCTAGGGGGCCAATAGCGCCGGAGTGGCAAGGAAGCTCCGACTAGGCGGCAGGTGGCGAGGGCGAAGGGAAGCTCCGGTGGCGTGGCCGTCGAGGGCCAAGCTAGCTACACTGATGTTGTGGGCGACGCCCAAGCTAGCTATGCCATGGCGGGCGGCTCCGGACCAATTTAGTTTAGATGCTTGTATTTATTTATTTTAGTTGTAAAAACTCTATCCTATGAATGAGTAAAAAATTTGCTACACCGACAAGCGGGCCATGGGAGGACAGACGACCCGTCCGTGCCACATCCGTGCCACAGCAAAGTCAGCCCAAATTTGGGTTTTTTTGGATTGCGGGAAAAGACGGTCCATGGGGCGTGGTCAGCCCCGGTCCGTTTGCGGAGTGTTGGAATTGCCCTAATGTCTTATGCATATGGAGGCCATCTCAATTCTCAATGTGTACAATGTCATCTATGTAGGGACACATAGCGTAGATAGAAACCAATACATTTAGTGGTTGTTTGGATTAGGAGTATTTGGAGTTAGTTTTTGCAAAATGGATTTAAAGAGGATTTTTAGGAAAGCCAGTTTTAGTTAGTAGTTGTTTTGTTAAAACCTGTTTAAAAAAACGGATTTGCTATTTCTAAGGCGTCTGAGAAATAGTTATTTCTCAGTCAACACAAGAACCGTTCGATCTCAACTTTATGATTCGTGCAAAGTAGTCTAGGCCTTTACTGTTCACGCACGTGGGTCTTTCTGGGCTTTCTTTTCTTACAGTTTTGAGATTTTTTTTACTGTTTGTCCGCTCTTGGCATCTTTTTCTGTTCGTCTAGCCGTGGCATCACGAGCTTCTTTTTATTACTCGTTTTCCGAATGTTTGCTTGTGTATGTGCACATCTGCTCTTTTTCCTTTCTCTTTTATATTATATTTTTCTTTTGTGGGGTTGTTTTATTTCCTTTTGTATATCGTGAAATGTGTTTTTACTGTTTTACTAATGTTACAGTTTGGTCCATTAGATTGCGTTGTAACTGTGCTCGTGTGACGGGTTTTACCTATTTACAAGTAGGTTGTAACTGAGTTTTTTAGTTACTAATAGACTGTAATTAAGAGAATAATTTTTTGGTTCATTAGATTGTACCGTGATTCATACTAGTCTGAGAGTTGCATATGCGTTGCATTTGAGATTTTTCCAATTGCAACCTGACTTTTCCCAGTTGCAAGTGGGTTGCAACTTAGTTTGTCCAGTTGCAAGTCGGATGTAACCGAGATTTTTTAGTTACAAGTGAGATATAGCTGAGTTTTTTCAGTTTTGCAAGTGGGTTGCAACCTAGCTTTTCAGTTTTGCAAGTGGGATGCATCTGAGTTTTTTTCCGGTTGCGAGTCGGTTGCAACCAAGAGAGAAAAATATTGAACCGTTAAATGGCATCGTGATTCGTGCAATCGTGGGAGTTGCACATGGATTGCAACTAAACATTTTCAAGTTGCAAGCGTGTTGCAATCTGTATTTTTCCAATTACAAGTGAGTTGCAATTGAGTGATTAATTTTATGTTTTAAGTATAAATTATTTTTATCAACTAGGCATATCCTATTAAACAACACCAAAATAAACATCGTGTGTTAATGAAGGTCCCGTGTGTATACGTTAGGCTCTTACGTGGGCGGAAAATTCATCCCAGGCCAGGTAAAGCCCAACACGTACATAGAAAAAAAACAGGCACAAGACACACGGGATGGACACAGAGAATATCATATGATTCCTGCAATCAGCCAGCTGAAATCTATTGACTGAGAAATACTTTATTTCTCAATCGACTGAGATGTAGTCGTTCCCGAAAGAAAAAGTATGTTTGGAGGGCTCCAGTCGCAAAGCACGTTTTCACAGCAGCCACGCGAAGCTGTTTTCAATGGGCAATTTCCAGCGCGGGCGTGCCGTCGGCTCATCGCGCACCGGCTGCCGGGAGAGTAACTCCGCGGCATGCAGCGTCCGCCGGCGGCCATGTCCAGTCTAGTCCGCACGAGGCAGTCCGGCGAGAACGGCAACGGCACAGCAGCCACCATCGTCATCCCCAACGTGGTCGTGTGTGTCTTCTGCCCACGCAAACACCACGGCTCCAGATTGCTCCGAGAACGGCAACAGAGCGGCATGCGTGTCTTCTGCCTCACAGAACGCCACGGCTCCGGGCATCTGGTCCCTGCAACCAGCATTGACGACGAGGTAGACCATGCACCGTATAAGAAGTGTGGTCGGTGACCTTGATGACCACTGAGTCGTCGATGGCGCCGCCCTGCCGTCCCTGAGAGCCGACGACCAAGAGGAATGTGATGACCTGGGCGCTGTGGAGACTGAGGCCGCTCGTGCAGGAGACATCGACGCGGCAGTTCAAGGGAGAGTCCATGATGGAGTCCTTGTACTTGTACAGCGCCGCTCTCTTGAGCTCGGCCTCCGCTGCGAAGAGCCGGCGTGGCCGACGCCGGCGAGCGTGGCGCAGGCGACTGGTTAATTGATGGAGTGACTTCGCGGCTCTCATGCGGCGCGCTGCAGAGGAGGTTAAACGCGTTTTGACAAAAACGTAGATTAGTCGTTTTTCGTAAAACTCGCTTTTCTGGTTTTGAGGAAGTCAGGTTCTACTTATCCACGTTTTCTACCAGTTAACCAAACAGAGTTTTAGGTTGTTAGAGATGTAAACGCGTTTAATGAAAACAAGTTCTCCTAATACTCCGTAACCACACAGGGCCTTAAGTATTTAACACATCTTTTATCTGAGTGTTCTAACAACCAGTAGTTTAGGACAGAACTTCTTTTCTTTACAGAGTGTTCAAAAATAAAATTACAAAAATTTCACTCACACAGAGGTCGTGAACATGCCAATCATTATGATACTTGAAACATTATTGTTTTCATCTGGAAGCACATACTCTCGTGTGCTACTTTGAACTACCCAGAGGGTCCAAACGCAGTGACACACGAACTTAACAAGTTCCACGGTTTCTTATTTTTGAGAATGGATGTTCCATGGTTTCTACAGAATAGGCCAAGCCACTTCAAAAGAAAAGATATAATACAAAGTTCTCGTACATCTAATTGCTTACCCAGCTAGCGGACGGGTAATACATTTTTTGATAAAAGAAAATATATTAATATCACAAAGATAGTGACTACGCTTAACCTCTACACCAACAAGATACCCAAAGACATCAGGGATGCACACAACCAATAAAAAAATAGAAAAGATAAAAGAAAACAAAAACCCTGTCGCGATGATGAACCACTCACAACAATAGCAC